>JAKLTH010000253.1:0-743608 GCA_025175895.1 Wurfbainia villosa | reverse complement strand
GATTTTAAAATAGTTTTATATCGAAGATCCCCATCGTGAGATAATTTATTCGCATCGAGGTAATGTTATTTTTACGAGCTAATATTTTCACTTATGGTGCGTTGGTTGAGGGCTAGTGCAAAGCGCACAAGGTTGTTAAAGCTCGTGATATACTCAAAGCAATGTCATTAAATTAGCTGTAAGCCAAATCGAGTTGCTATGATACTGTCATCGATCAGTCTTTCAAAGTTGGTAAGGTTGATGATGCCGAGAGGTAATTGATGGAAAGATGATTTTTCCAGGGGATAATTTAGTTGGTATCAATGTTGTTTAACACTATGGGATTTGAAAGAATCTAAATTCCAATTATAGGAGGTGTTGGATGGGATATTTATTTGTCCCAGTATTTTATTGCTTGAGAAGCTTTGGAACTCATTGTACAATGAGAGATGAACCTTTGAGGTTATACATCAATTATCGATGATGGAATGCGGTAGTGGTAGAAGGAAATGAATATCCTTCATGGTGGATTGAGGATCTATTTAGATCAGCTATAGGACACCTGTGTATACTCTAGGATTGATTTATGATTGGTGTGTTGATATTGTAGTGACAGGGTGTCATACAATTATCAAAGTTATAGGGATGATTGATATATCATCAACCTAGAGTAAAGAGGATGCAGGTGTATAGTGGTGACAATTTCATAGTTGATATGAATTGTATGAGGTTTGATTATCTTGTTTGACTTATGACGACTTAGTCGTCCAGTGGATTTAGGAAATCGTGTATTCGACACGATTGATCATTTATGATGGTGGTTGGAGTTGAGCACTACCACCGTAGATTATGGTTTTCTGGTATTGATTTGATCATTACCATGATATGGATAGGCGTATTACACGGTTGGATCAGGAAGGTGTTGGAATTTATTTGGTCTGAAGCTTGTGAACATAGTTTCAGGGCTCAGACGATGGTTGACTTTTACACCAGTGTTGTGTGATCATTCTCCGGTGAAAGGAAAGTTAATTTATATGCGGATGCGATGTTTCAGAGAATGAAGCGTTTCTGATTTAGTTGATCGAGACGTATCCCATGTTTATGTCAAAAGATGAACTACGAGATGGGTTGTCATATATATATATGACGTGGACCTAGCAGGAGTTGTTATGTTGTTTTGTAGAGGTGAGGAGCAGAAATGCTTATGAGGTTTTAGCTAGCTACTGTGTAGTTACATTTGAATTTAGGAAGAGTTACTATTGATTCAGGAACAACAGATAGATTCCTGTTGTGATGATAGAGAGCATCTACCATAGAGTTGTACTTTTGCTCTACCGGTTCGGAATTAGTGATATTGGAATTTGTATGTAGTAGGTGGCTAGATAGCTACATGGCATATTGACTGGCTATGAGTCCCGGTCGTGGTAGCATGTCGTTGCCCGTAAGTAGTGCCTTTTGCATTACTCCGAGAGCCACGAGACTTGGTCACGATATTTTGATAGGTATTGCTGAAGATTGCAATAGGTTGTATATGTTGCAGATGTTTAAGATTGTATTTGGAAAATAGTAAGTATTGAAACGTTCTCCGTGGAGGAACGACATGCGGAATATAGTTGATTTGGAAGTCTGGTGTTCAGTGTGTCAACTGGTAAAGGTGGTATATAAATAATCAGCAAGGTTCGCATCGAGATGGACGTGAAAGCATAGTATGATGGATGTTGGGAGATTATTCGAATTCGGGAAAGGACTTAGTATGATTAGCTAAGTCCGCTCATTTTCGTTCGATCCATACGATGAGTTTGTTGGATCGCTGGATAGGTTATACTATGGCGATTTCCAGTTCATGGAGGATCTGTGAGTATCGTATGCGATAGCGATTCAGGATTTACCTTAGGATTATGGTAAAGTCTTTAACAGGTCATGGATATCGAGCTCCACTCTGGTGCAGTTAGGTACTTTTGATAGGTGGTCGAAATGAAGGTACTATTCATACTTTGGAAGGGCTGCTAGAAGCAAGTGTGAATTGATGTTAAGGGGATATCAGTAACCCCACTTGGTCACTTGAGGTATGACTTGTCTCCATATGCCGGAGATGGTTGTTGTGACATCTCGTACTCATATACGAGTAGGAAATTTGGGGACCAAATTTTTATTAGTGGGGGAGAATGTTAAATACTGAAGATTTAAAATACGAAATTAAATGGCCAAAATTTCGGGGAAATAATCCTAGGGATTATTTTCGAGATTTTTAGGAATTTTTAGGAATTTTTCTAGATTTAAATGGAGGTCGTACGAGGTATTACGGGGATAAAATAGATAGACTTTATTTAAGGGGTATTAACCTAAATCGGAAACCCTAAGTTTTTATTTTTCTATTTTCTTTTTCCCCGCCGCGACACCTATTCCCCTTGGTAGTTTCTCTTGCGCGAGCCGCTTCCGCCCGACGCCGCCAGCAGCCCGACGTCGGCGCCCTATCTTCCCGTCGTCGGTCTTCTCTCCGCCGAGGACCAGGCCAAAGCCACCGGGGCTCCTTCACTCGCGCGACAGCAAGGGATTTCGCCCGACGCGAGCATCGCCACGCCTCGACGCAGGTCTTCTTCGCCGATCGTCGGCGCTGCCGCCGAGCCGCTCGCCGACGATCAGCCGGTTCTCTTCACGACCACACCACACAATGGCCGCTCCCGCCACGATCACCGACGTCGCAGACCTTCTCGGCCACGACGCCTCTTCTCCTCCACAAGCGCCGCTTTCCTTCGGTCGCGCCAACATGACGACGAGGCCACGCGACTCCTCGAGACGAGGAGCGCCTCTACCATAGACCGCCGAGCCTCCTCCTTCGCCTTCTCTCCTGATCACGGAGCAAGGTAAGGGGTCGATCGGGTTTTGTCTAATCCCTACCAGATGTTTCTCGTGATTTGACAAAGGGATTGTGTTCAAGGTTGATTTAGGCAACAAGGGAATTTGTCGAATCGAGCAAATGGGAGGTTCCAATTGCAGTATATCTCGAGCCATTCTCTTGTTCGGGTTTTGCTCAGTGGTGTGGGTGGATAAGGTCTGTGAATTTTGGAAATGGAGTTGGGAATCTGATTTGGGGGAAGGATTGGTTGTCGGTGGGATTCTAAGGCCTGTAAGTATGATTCCTGTTATTCTGCTGACTGCACGATATTCTGAGGATATGGGATTCGCATTTGGGGTGATATTGTTCGATCTTGAGGATATTTTTATAGGTGATGAATTAGGTTAATTGATTTGGAATTAATTGGGCTAAATTAATTGTATGGATATTTATGGACAAGGAAAATTGGAAATAGTTTGGGTTAATTGGGATATAAAGGAAATCGATTAATTATTCGATTATTGAATTGTATTTTGTGCTTGACTATAGTCATGCTTTATGCGTGTTTCATTACGAGGCGTCTCCTACGTGACGATCCGGTTCTTTTGCGGATATATTATCAAAGTGTATTTTGACTTAACTTTTAGATTAAGTCAAATTGATATGCTAGTAGGATAGCTTACAATAACTTTTTCATGTTTATATGCCCGTATACTTTTGTGCCTACTAGATACATGCATGTGATAGGATATGATTATATTTTCCTATTTGATTTGGATCATAGTATATGGATTAGGATATGTACATATTGATTGTACATATTATTCTGATAGGTATTTTGAGTAGGATTTATATGTTTTAGTATCATGCACCATTTTTGCATGATTGTACGCCGGACGGTTCCATTATTGTTGAGCCCGCATAGTTACATGACCCGCACACACCGCCACTCGCGGGTTAGTGGTACATCAGAGGGTGTGTGCTGATTTCACAGTCACTCGGTTCGCCATGGGTAGCGATGAGGCAGCGGTGAAGTGGGTGATCCTCCTCCGCCTATGACACCGGAGACGAGCTTAGCTCCCCACTATGTTTGGGGCAGGAGGATAGGTGTACTCGACAAAGATCCCCGTCCCACTCTGGCCACCAGAGCAAGTGATGGCAGAGTGCACAGCTGTCATAGCCCTACCCACTGGCTTCACCATCAAGGCGAGGCTACGATCAAGGCTGGGGTGACCATGTCATCGCACGACATGCATTTTCAGACGGATTGCATTTTGTATAGGTTTGTCTGATTATTGTATTGATGCCTTGATGTGCATATGATTGTCATGCATACAGTGATACATGTTTATATATGGTCGACTCTATTACTTCTAGTCGTGCACATGCTCCTATATCGTAGGAGATCTGAAGTACACTATTTTGTATTTCTTGCTTTCATACCCTATTTATGTGAGACTGTACTGGCATGATATTTTTATTGTTAGCTATACCTTACTATGCATATCTACTATACCCGCAGAGTTCTTTGAACTCACCCCGTTGATTTATATCTATTTCAGGATGAAGCTGTCAGGAGAGTGCAGCTGCCGGACCCCACTCGTCGTGAATGTTATATTTTGGATATTTGCTTTATGGTTTGGATATTTTGGTTAGAGGACATGTATAGGTTTGGAGATTGATTTTGTATTTGGATTTTTGGTGTTCGTATGGACCTTATTCGGATTTTGGTTTGATTGGATTTTGGTGAGTATTCCTGCCCAAATGGCAGAAGGGGTAAGTCGATTTATGGTAGACTATTTATCATTTATTTTGGTTGATGGCCTGAGGCCAAATTATATAACTGCGTGTGAGTTTGGATTCCGGTCGTGTTGACCGATGTATAGTGGTCGTGTAGACCTTGTATGTAAATTGGGATTGTCACCCGTACAGGGGAGATGCTGTTGGATTTTCGTCTAGTGGGGTCTCTTTCGGGGCGTGACAGAAGTGGACCTACGGGTAGGCAATGGAGCAAAGGTTGCTGCCATCGATGTAGGGACATACTCCTTATCTTTACCCACTGGGCTTATCTTAGAACTAGAGGATTGTTGTTATGTGTCTGCCTTGACTAAAAATATTATCTCTATTTCTTGTTTAGATAAGAAAGATTTCTCATTTGTAATAAAAGACAAGTATTGTTCCGTTTATTTACATGATATATTTTTTTGTAGCGCACACCTTGTAAATGATCTCTATCTTCTAGATTTTGAAACCTCAGTCTATAACATAAATACCAAACGATTCAAATCTAATGATCTGAACCAAACATATCTCTGGCATTGTCTCCTAGGCCACGTAAATGAGAGTCGTATATCCCAGCTTCATAAGGATGAATTACTGGACTCATTTGATTTTGAATCATATGAGACATGCGAATCTTGTCTTCTAGGCAAGATGACCAAGATTTCATTTAGTGGACATGACGAACAAGCTACTGATTTGTTAGAACTCATACATACTGATGTATATGGGCCTTTCAATGTAGCAGATAGAGGAGGCTATCAATACTTCATTACTTTTACTGATGATTTCAGTAGATATGAATATGTGTATCTTATGAGATATAAATCTGAATCATTTGAAAAGTTCAAAGAATTCAAGAATGAAGTACAAAACCAACTTGGTAAGAGTATTAAAATGCTTCGATCAAATCGAGGTGGGGAATACCTTAGCCAATCTTTTTGTGACTATCTCATTGAGTTTGAGATTAGATCTCAACTCACTCCACCTGGAATACCACAGTGGAATGGTATATCAGAAAGGAGAAATCGTACATTATTAGATATGGTACGGTCCATGATGAGTCACACAAATATTCCTTCTTTCTTCTGAGGATATGCTTTAGAGACGACCGCTTTCACACTTAACTGTGTCCCATCTAAGGCAGTTATAAGGACACCATATGCGATATGGACTGGGAAGAGTCTCAAGATGCCTTTTATGAAGATTTGAGGTTGTGAGGCTTATGATCGACATCAAGTCTGACAAACTAAGCTCCAAATTGGACAAGTACTACTTTGTAGGATATCCTAAGGAAACGAAAGGATATTACTTCTACAATCTCACACAAGGTAAAGTGTTTGTTGCTAGAAATGACGTATTTCTAGAAGAATTAGTGGGAGTAAAATACATCTTGAAAAAATTCAAGATAAAAATAGCACTGAAATGGAAATTGAACAGGCACCACAAAGTGTTGTGGATGATGAGATTATTGCACAAGTTGTGGAGCAACAACCTGTTCAAGTAGACCAACCTTTTTGCAGGTCTGATAGGATACGTCATCAGCCTGAGATATATTCATTTCTCTTATCTGACAATGATGACGTTATGCTTGTTGAGGTAAATGAGCTTACATCCTATCAGGAAGCTGTGATGAGCCCAGATTCTGAGAAATGGCTAGAGTCCATGAGATCCGAAATGGAATCCATGTACACTAACCAAGTATGGACTTTGGTTGATCCACCTGAAGGGGTCAAACCCATCGGGTGTAAGTGGATCTTTAAGAGAAATACTGACATAGATAGTCTTATGCATACCTATAAAGAGCGATTGGTAGCTAAAGGTGTCAAACAGATTCATGGTATTGATTATGATGAAACTTTTTCACCAATTGCGATGCTTAAGTCCATTCGGATCATGTTTGCTATTGCAGCTTACCACAATTATGAGATCTGACAAATGGATGTCAAAACTGTATTTCTGAATGGAAACCTCCTCGAGGACGTGTACATAATACAACCTGAAGATTTTGTAGATCCAAAGCATGATGATAAGGTATGCAAGCTGTAAAGGCTCATTTATAGTTTAAAGCAAGCATCTAGAAGCTGGAATCTTTGATTCGATGATGCGATCAAACAGTTTGGTTTCATCAAGAATTAAGATGAACCCTGTGTCTACAAGAGGGTTAGTAGGAGCATAGTTATCTTCCTTATCTTATATGTTGATGACATACTTCTCATGGAAAACGACATCCCTACGCTGCAGTTTGTGAAGACTTGGCTTGAGAATTGTTTCTCAATGAAGGGCTTAGGTGAAACAACCTACATTTTAGGCATTAAGATATATGGAGATAGATCTAATAGATTTCTTGGCTTAAGTCAAAGTATGCACTCATTGACAAGGTGCTTAAATATTTTGCCATGTAGAATTCCAAGAAGAGATTTCTGCCAATGTCACATGATGTGAGCCTTTCAAAGGCTCAATGTCCTTCTTCTAAGGAAGAAAGGGAACACATGGATCATATCCCTTATGCATCTGCTATAGAGTCTATTATGTACGTCATGCTATGTACTCATCCTGATATCTCGTATCCTTTAAGCATGACGAGTAGGTACCAGTCAGATTCAGGTGATAGGCACTGGATAACCGTCAAGAATATTCTTAAGTACTTGGGAAGAACTAAAGAATATTCTTAATATTTGGAGGCAATGAGGAGCTTGTTGTAAAGGGTTACAACGATGCTAGCTTCCAAACGGACAAGGATGATTACAGATCGTAGTCAGGGTATGTCTTTTGTTTAAATGGTGGTGCTGTGAGTTGGAAGAGTTCAAAGCAAGACACAATCGCGGATTCTACTACAGAGGTCGAGTATATTGTTGCTTTTGATGTGGTAAAGGATGTTGTTTGGATCAGAAAGTTTGTTTCTGAGCTTGGTGTAGTTCCTAACATTGTGAGCCCTATAAAGCTTTATTGTGACAACAACAGGGCTATAGCACAGGCTAAGAAACCTCGTTCTCATCAGCATTCCAAACATATACTATGGTGGTATCACCTCATTCGAGAGATCATTGATAGAGGAGATGTGCGGATATGCAGAGTAGATACTGATGCTAACATTGTGGATCCCTTGACCAAGGCTTTGGCACAGAGAAAACATGATGGTCACACTAGGTCACTGGGTCTTAGAGATTACATTGATTGACACTAGTGCTAGTGGGAGATTGTTAGTGTCAGCCCTTAGTGACAATCATGAGATGATTGATTAGGGATAATATGTATTATATTTCATTAATAATAGACAAAGGGTGTTTGGACATGTAAGCCAAGAGCTCCTCTCCTTCTTCTCCTTCTTTTCTTCCAAGTGTTCTTGGTGGTTTGCTAGGGTTTCTAGCACAACGTGACTCCAAAACTATTGAGTGTCAGTGTGGATACTATAGAGTTACGGTTGTTCTTATCGTATTGAGATCCGGAAGCACTTGAATTAGCGAGATTGCGAAGGGCTCGCATCAGAGGTATACTTCTTCTAGATAAGATCTAGATAAAGTAGGATAATCGAAATCACTTATATGTTTTTGCATGGATCTCTGGAGGGATTCAGTTTATATTTTGTTTCCACTGCGATTGTGCAAAGTATTTGCCCGCGATATTGTGAATGTCACAATCCGAATTTTTCCTACATTAGATATATCAATATCTTGTATTTATCCAGATTAAATCATTATATAAATATAAATATCATAATGACTATTATATCAAGAGCATGCTCGATATCTTTTATTATTCACAATCAGATTTTATGTATGCAACATAAAATGTAATTGGTCGACTAGTGAATAAATACCAAAGATGTAAATATTTTTTTAATTTTTTTTTTAGCTAGAATGTATTTATTTTAATAAGTCACTTTCCTAGTTATGTTCCATAGACTGAATCATCCATAGTCAATAAAATACATGCTAAAGTAGCATATCTTGATTCAACTTCAAGTAGACAACTAAATAGTCACCTAGGATACTGAGATTAACTTATAATCTCAAGGATTTCACATAGTAGAGAAGGAAGGATCCATTCTCCTATTACCTTTATTGTTGTTATAATACATATGGTATGAACCATATGTTACGATGTTATTTTATTTACTAATAAAGGGTGTATTTTTTTTTTCAAATTTAACATCGTGCAGATTGTGATTTAGACGCTCCCATTGTCTAATCTTGAATTCAACTAATGAATTTTAATCCGACTTTAGTAGATTTGGTAAATGGTAGATACATTTACTTTGATCATTATTATCAAATGATCTCATCTTGATATAACTATCAAGACGACTCCAACTTACAGGCATGTCACAGTTTCATTAGTTGTCTCATAAGCAATTGTCTTACCTCTAATTTTTCTTAATAAATAAAGATGATTATCCATGTGAGATGATCAATTTCAACCTGCCAACATGCTGATCGAGACTTTATTCAAATGTAATAATGACATATACACTGAATATATCATAATATTTCACAAAATATCTTATAATATTTAATTGTCATTACAATATGTTATATTCTCCAAAGTTTCAAAGGCTTCACGTGTCCTTAAAATGACTCTTTAATCAAAGTAAAATGATCTTTTTTCTTATCAATAATATCTCTTACCGTTATGTTCTTGTCTTTGCTGTAATATTTTGGATTCTTAGAAAAAATTATAATAGCTTGATTGTTACAGAACACTGTAATCAAACTCCCACTGTCTTCAGTAATCTTCAGATTCTTCAAAAACCTTTTTAACTAGATGACTTCTTTCACAACCACTGAACAAGTCACATACTCAGATTCTATTATCGATAATGCTATACAAATATGTTTCTTGTTGTTCTATGAGATGAGTCAGATGACGTCACCATTCAGCAAAAAGATATAGCCAGATGTGAATTTTTTTTTTATCAATGTCTCATATCCAATCTGCATTGTGTAGCTTTTTAGGCTCATATTCGATCCTTAAAATAAAAACAATAGTTTGTTGTCTCTTGAAGATATTTGAATATCCTCTTCACCTCTTTCTAGTGTTTCGATACTAGGTTTGATTGGAAATAACTAATTAAGTCAATAACATAGCTGATATCGGAGTGTATATACAACATAAAGTACATCAAACTATCAATGACATTGACATATGATTTTTTTCTTCATTTCGACTATTTCCTCAAAAGTCTTGAGATATATACTCTTACTCAGAACAATATCTCTCGCTATAAGTGTCTGTTCAATATTGTAATTCGATATATTGAAATATTACAACATTTTAGTAATATAAACCTTTTGAGACAAATCTAAAAAGTAATTTAGATTGATCTGTAATGATATTTACTTCTAAGATGTATTCAGCTTCTCTCATATCCATTATATCAAATTGTGATGAAAGTCACGCTTTAACTTCTGTCACAAACTCTATGTCATTTTCAATTATTAGCATATCATCAATATATAATGATAATATGACAATCTTTCCTTTTTCTTTTTTCAAGAAAATAAATGATCCTCATTGATCATTTCGAAACCATAAAATAAAATGATTTCATTAAGATTGATTACTTTGTTTGTTACCGTTTTAAAGTTATAATGTAATATAATCTGGATTAAAAAAAAATACTAAAATTTTATAATCTGGATTAAGAAGCAAAACCTATGTAATTTGATTACATTCCAAATCATAATATGAAACGTGTTGGATGCTCAACAATCGAAGTCGATTGTTGTTGTCCATTGCCGCCACCGGTCGATCGGTCATTGGTCGATCGCCATCGTCGCCTCCGCCGCTAATCGCGTCGCCGTATCGCCGTACGGCGATCGCCATCGACCATTGCCGCTGATCGGCCTCGACGGTGATAGTCCGCCACGACGACCAATCGTATAATCGCTTGATACATATAATTTTTATCCAAACATAGTAATGTAATCAAGATTACATTACGAACTTGATTACATTACAAGCATGATTATATTACATCTTACCAAATGTAGCATAAATCTTATGTTTCATTGTCTTGATACTTGCTTTAGCCCATAAATAGACTTTTTAAAGTCTATACACCTTATTCTCTTGGTTTTCAACAACGTAATCTTCTAATTGTTCCATGTAAATTACTTCATCAAGTTCACCATTTAGGAAAACTATTTTTACATCCATATAATGTAATTCCAAGTCAAAATTTTCTACTATATCTAAAATGACACAAATTTTACAATAGGAGAAAATGCCTCTTTGAAATCAATACCCTCTTATTGGGTATATCCTTTTGTAGCCAAACGAACTTTGTATTAATTAATCGATCCATCCACTTTCCTCTTAATTTTGAGAATCATTTATTCTCAATAGTTCTTTGGTCTAAAGGAAGATCAACTAATTCCCAAACTTTATTATTTTTCATTGACTCTGTTTCATAATCCATTATAATTCTTCACTTTTCTCTAACAGTACATCTTAATGCTTCATCAATAGTTCAAGGTTCGTCATCGTCAACTAGGAGTATCATTAATGTCTCACTCTCAATATCAAACCTTTTTTGAGGTTTAATCTTACAACTACTTATTTGTAAGTTAGGTTATTATAAAGTCAACTCATGACTTGACAAATTACCCTCATTAGATTGACTAGATTTAGACATCTCTTGTAATACTTCTATTGTTGATAAAATATCCTCCTCCTCAAACAATGTAATAGTTTTATCAATGTCACCTCTTGTTGAAACTCAATTTCGAGAAAATTTACACCTCTTAACTCTTTCGAAGATGGATCCATCTTGTTGCTCACTAATTGAAACATAACGCTTGGAGGTTTCAGAATATCTTATAAAGATATACTTTTTATTTCTATGTCCTAATTTTCCATATTTGTGAGTATTATCATGACTAAAAGTAGCTGATTTCAAGGTCTTAGATTACTTAAATTTCATTTTCTACATGTCCAACGTTTATATGGAATAGATATAACATTTTTGAAGGTACTCTGTTAAGTATATAGGTTGCAGCTAATAATGTATCTTCCCAATAGAAGATTGACAAATTAACTTAAGTCATCACGGACCTAACCATTTCTAGAAGAGTTCTATTTTTTCTTTCGTAATCCTATTTTGATGTGGAGTTCTTGAGATTGTTAACTGTTTAATAATTTATTTATCATTACATATTGTCTTGAACTAATCATATAAATATTCTTCTCCACAGTCAGTATATAAGGTTTTAAGCTTATGCTCCAATTGATTATCAACTTCGTTTAAATAACATTTGAAGCAAACTATCATTTCATATTTATGGGAAATCAAGTGCACATGACTAAAACATATGAAGTCATCAATAGATGTAATGAAATATGAAGTTCCATGTCAGCCTTCACTTTCATTGGACCATAAATATCCGAATGAATTAATTGCAATGACGAATCAATCATAATATCATTTATAAATGGTTTCCTAGTTGCTTTTCAGCAATACAATGCTTACGTATAGACAAGTTAATCTTAGCATGAGTGCTTAACTTATCCTTTTTAGCTAATATATTCATTCGTTCTTGTTCTATATTTCCTAATCTAGCATACTAAATTTCATTATTAATATCAACATCACTAGTAAGAGCAATGTTTGAAAAACAACCATTAACCCCATAATTGATATCTGGTTCTACATTAAAAACCATAAAATCATTTGTTAAATAACCATATCATATTAACACAGAGTTAATTTGAAGTTTCACACAGTGGTTGTAAAAGTTAATACAATAACCCAAATTAAGAAGACATGTGACAGAAACTAAATTTCATCAAATTTCAAGAGCATAAAGGATATTGTGTAGAAACAAAGTGTATCCACCACGTAGGTTGAGTTTGCAAGTGTCAACTCTTTTGTCTTCAATCCTTACATTGATCCCCACATATAGCTATTTGTTGCCATCTGATACCCAATGGTATTCTACGAATATAGCTCGTTAGTGAGCTACATGATTTGTTGCATCTGAATCTATAATCCACAAAAAATAATAATTAGTCAACAATGCTAACTAGTAGCACAATGCTCATGAAAAGAAGATAAATATGGAACTATTTTTTTCGACTGAGTACATTCCCGAACGAAATGACCCTTCTTTCCACTGTTATAGCAAGTCCGTTTACTCTTAGGTTTCTATCCATTCTTCTTTTCTTTCATCTTCTTCTTGTTTGAGCTCAACCCAACAACAATAGTATCATTATCTTATTTTCCCTTTCTCTACTTGAACTATTTTATCTTATTTTTGGATCTCTAGATGCTCTAATAGAACCTTCAACTACAAAAGTTTGCCCAGGAATCCTTACCAATTCAATTTTCTTCGTCTCTAGTTTAACATGGGGTGAGATATCAATAAAAATCTTCATACTTTCACTGTAAGTCAAATTCTGTTTTATCGTCTCCCAAAAATTAGAAAGAGAACAAATTACTATCTGGATATGTTGTTCATCAGTCAACTCATGACCATCATTCTTTAGCTTATGAATCATATTTGTCATTTCCCTCGGGTGCTAGGCTACGGTAATATTCGAGTACTCCCTTCATAGTGCCTCCATATGTGATGTGCTACTTCATTGAGATTTATTGACAGTGATCGTACCAAGACCCAAATTTGGTAGTTGTCTAGGATAGGAAAATCTCTAGTCTCCATAATAATTTATCAAGCCTCCCAATATGTCCTCTAACTCTATAAGTAGAATCATAATTAAACTATTTCTGGATAGTCTTCCTTGGCTTATTTTGTAATATATCATTATTTGTAGCAGTAAAAGACAATTACGCTCGCCCTAGTGACCCTTGCCGTCAGTCCCTTGGTGATAGTGAAATGAGATAAATCATGAGAGGAAGGCTATGTCACTTGACCCGTTGGCCAGAAACAACGGAGGACTTCTGAGTTTTGGTGAAGGTTTTAAAACCCACTCCAAGATTCGACCCCTATCCACTTGTAGCAGTATATACATTGCTCTAGCTAACGGGTTGTCCCGAAGGGACTATAATATATCACCATGAGTCATAGTGTATATCATTTGTACCATCTAAAAATTGAAATCAATAAGTCAGTATAGAGCTGACTAACCAGTAACAAAATCAACTTACTTCAATTAAACATAGGATATAACCAATACAACATATAAATACTAAAAAAATAAATTTTCTCGATTGTAGGAGCTCCAGACAACTGACACACTGGACCATTCAACTGATTATTCACTTACTGAGAGGACTAAGTGGGTTTTCGAAATCCACTCTTCGGCTCCGAATCGCATGGCTTGAACCATGTTCGAGTGGGTTTTGAACATCCTCAAGTCACTCGGTCTGAGTGGATTGACGAACACCCACTCGGTAGTTCCAAGTCATATGAATTGAGAATGATGCTGACTCCTCGAGCTAATCAAATCTGAGTGTCAATTCTTAAGTTCAGTTGACGACCAAATACTACTAGCCCAAGTCTTCTTGTAAATTGGACCTATGTCTAAGTCCAATGACTCTTTCTGGGGTCATGGACAAAGTGCTCACCGTGGATTAATCATGAACTCTGAATACCACTTGTTAATAAAAAAAAATGGTTCCAGTCCAATTTAGATCAATTTTTAAAATTCTAAATTGGACCTCTGCCCTAAAACCCAGTTCAGTCCAAACTTAATTTACATTGAATGGACAAACTAAATTTGAATGGGCAGGCAAAAAAAAAAAAAAAAAAAAAAAGACCTCAGCCCAATTCAGGCCATACATTCTCTTCTAAATTGCCCAATTCAGGCCATACATTCTCTTCTAAATTTGGGCTAATTCCTTCTATACCCAATTCCAGCCCAATTCTAATTGAAATTAGACCCACCTTAAAAAAAATACTTGTTGCATTATGATTTAATTTGACATGAGTTAATTCACTAATTAGAGTCCTAAAAAAACAACGTCATCTTCTCCGCCATCCCCTCCAGCGCCGCCGCCTTGCTGCCTTCTCATCAACTCCGTCGCTGCAAGATCCTTCACACTCATCGCACATGATTCGGAGGAGATATCTATAACGGTGGTGGGGGCGATCGAGGTCCGATGGTTAGGGATGGATTTAGAGGGTTTTTGGATGGATCCTCAAATTTTAAATGATTATTATTAAAATTTTATTTATTTTTTATTTTTATATTAACGTTATTATATTTTATTATAACGACTTTCCCAATATAAAATCTTAGATTCATCATTGCCGGGTGATAATGAAATCACAATTTTTCTCGGCAACGACGATGGATCGCGACGCAACATATCACAATAGGTCACGATTTCATCCGACATCACAATGACATAGGTTCCATCAATATGCATCTGACCTCGAATAGACATCTTTTGGTCGAATCAGTCGGTCATGATGAGTCCCAGACAAAATTGAAAAATTGAATTCTATTTTTATTATAAAATTTAAAAATTGAGCTGCATAAAATATTAAAAAAATTTTGAGGCCCGAACGAAAATCCTAACAGCTCTCCCCATGGGCGACTCTAGGCCGGATTTTGGCAGCGAAATCACCATTTGAAGGAGAGATAAACATTTTGCAATTATGATTTTAAGTTTCAATATGAATCAAATAATTTAGGAGTTCTGATACCATTGTTTTCATTTGCATAGAATCATAAATTATAGAAATTAAATTCTGACATATCATTGTCTCTGTGTTTATTTGTGTTTATTCTTTTGATCAGTCTTTGAACTGGCCGTCTAAAGGACAATTACCAAAGGAATAAGCCTTTAATTAAATTCCACGAATCAAATCTCACTCTTTTTGGATGTTTTCTTTCCGTTTGATTTTCTTGATGAACCCATCATCTAATTATTCAGAAGTTATATATATGTGACAATATGTTCTTCTCTCAACTTAATTAGATATGGTCTCTTTACTTGGATGTGATGCACAGTAGTGCTTACGGTTGTCGGCAACTGCCTGCATAACATTAATTATCAGTGTTAATATATTTGAAAAATTATACTACGGTGCTTGTTTTTGTATATTTGAAAAATTCTGATTAATTTGAATAGTTTTTTCTGCAAATATTGAACTGATAAAGTGATAATTAACCTTTCTTTACCGTGTGGAATAAATTAATAAATAACAATTTAGTTCTTAAATCATTGCAGTTATTAAGGAAAGAAGCTGCGCTCCGAATCAACGAAAGGCCATCCATCCCTAAAATTAATCGGGCGAACTTTAAAAGAATTAATTCGGATATCTAAATTATTAAAAAAAAAAAAACACGGAGCTGCTCGTTCCACGTTCAAAGATCTTTGGCTGGAGATTGTGGAATCGAAGCGTTTCGAGAGAAACCAGAAAGACAGAAACTGAAAGGCACAGCGGTGTCTTTAAGCGTGGAAAATAATTGAACTTTCCTTTCATTTCAAAAAATTTTGAAACGTAGAAACTATCACATTAGTGGTTCTTTCAGAATGTTTCTATCGGTGGAGGAGATAAATAAAAAATACGATCATTATCGACTAGAGTTTACGGTGTCGTCACTCCAGAATCCTATGGAAGATTTGCTCCTTACTTCTTCGCAGGAATGATAACGTGGATCTTAAGGAAGAGGAACGATGGTCGTTCCGCTGTACTCAAGTTTCTTTGTTTATGTTATAGTTCGTTTTATTTATACTTTTGTTGCCGTAGAAATTGATAAAATTAGATTTACTCTATGAATAATATTGTATATATCCGATTTTTATATACATATTTAGATTCGTGGATTTCCTTAAAAAAAAAAATCTCTCTTATAATTAAGTCTTTTATTGTCATTACGAAACATAACCAAAGTCACATTAGAATAATTGATAAATCTCTATTTTTTATTATAAAATTTTGACATTCTAGAGAATCAATTGAATTGAATTACATATATAAGAAATGATGTATATAGTCATTTTGGTTATTGTTATATATATAACTAAATTGGAAAAGAATATTTGTTTGTGATATTAGATTCAGTATATATAACAGTTTTAGTTAAGAGTACATATATATAATCTTAAATTAGTCGAAAAAGAATAAAAAACAATATATGTATTCGAAAGGGTTAGGGAACATAGAGGAATTAATACTTATTTGTTAAATTAAATAGTTTTTTCTTTGAGATTGAAAATGTATAACATAATCATACTTGTTAATTTATAAAGAAGATAAGCAAATATCAAACACGATGGTCAGATAAGTAGATTTTATATTTATCAATATATATGAAGGTAGAAATTAAACTATGCTTACATATATATATATATATATATGCAAATTGCGACTTCCCTCGACATTATTTTATTTTACTTTAATCTATATATATAGATCGATCCATATATGTAAGAGTGATCTCGTGGAGAGGATGCTCGATCGTCTTTCACATATGTATGAGATATATATATGTCCCAATTTATCCCTCTCATGCGTATATATACATGTATGAGATATATATCTCATGGATGCGGAGGCCCTGGACATGATCTGTAGTATCGGGGGTGGCATGGCGGCGGCGGCCCTACAACACCAATAGAAAGTTAATCAATTTCAATATATTTAAAAATGAGAAGACTAATTAATTAAGCATGCACGAGCAAGAAGTTTAATTATATATCAAAAAAATATATATATATATATTCTTGCAAAGTAATTAAGACTTAATCATATGCAATTAATTTCGTGATAATGTGATTCGCAATTAAAGTACCTGGAGGAGGAGGTGTCTTCTTTTTGCAGTTGTATGGTTTACCATTACTGCCGTAGCATACAGCTGCAATGCCCAGTTGAAGGCGCTGACAGTTAGTCGGAGGGGGAGAAGGAAGGAGGAAGCCAAAATATATATATATAGCTAGCACCAAGATTAATTAATTCATGTAAAGCGATTTAATTAAAATGATTGTGATTAATTAATTACTAACGTATGGTAGGATCTAAGGCTCGGTGGGCAGGCGGCTTTTCATCTCCCATGGCCGGCGGCAAGAGGGCGGCAGAAGTGATGAGGAAGATGAGGAGAGGTACCGCAACGAAGGGGAGAGATCCATTGTTCATAGTTATTCTGCTATGGACCATCTTTCCCATATCTACTGCAGTACTGCACTAGCTAATTAACTACGAGCTATGAAGTTATATATCTCAACTCTATTCTTCTCTATTTATAGATTTACAGAATTGACTTGTTCAGCAGTAGGGCCAATTTGAAGATAAGTTTAGCTTGGCAGGAGTTTTTTTTTTTTTTTTTATTTCAAAGGCATGTTTTTTAAAATAGTCGAGATAATTGTTGGCTATTGGAAAAGTTTAGATACAAAGGAATCCAATAATTCGGATGATAAATAATAGAAGTGTTCATAAATATTCATAGATGAATTGTATAGGATAATATTTCTCACATATAAAAATATTATCTTACTAAACTCAAATATCTATGAACATTTTCATTAATCATCGTCCGATCTTCTATGATTTAAATATTAGATTATATATAGTGCGTAAGCGATAGGATAATGGATAATTAATAAAAGTAGTTATGGATATTAATTATGAAGGATAATATTTATATATATATATATATATATATATATAAACGAAACTGATCAGTGGACATCTAATTCATACGCATATATGCTCGAATAAAATCACTGTTCACCTACGAGTGTGAACAGTGAAATCATAACTTGGAGCACTCCAGCTGATAAAGATTATATATATATATATATATATATTTAAAAGATTTGCCATGTTAGTGCTTCACAATCATGGTTAGTGCTTCACAAAGATTTAAAAGCATTGTTGAGATATTGATCCGTCATTTGCAAAGATTGAATGCTGACAATCAATTTTCAGCACCAACCGCCCATATAACATGTCCATCCATATCTTTCAATTTTAAAAATATTTTAAGAGTCCATATAGTAGTCTTCAATAAACTTTGTTACATTAACATGTCAGATATATCGTATGTTACCTAATTTACAGGATTAAGATGAGAAAGACTACTATGTGAATAATCAACTTGAATCGTGAGGACCTAGATCCCAAAGAGGATTGACTGTGGGTTGGCAAAGATGAAGGCGTAGGAACCAGGGAAGATAAGCCTCTAGGGCTAAAGGAATGATCCAAATGAGTGATCATGGGTACGCAATGTTGTGGAGATTGACTCCAAAGAACGTAAGGTTCGGAGATCGACCTTAACAAAAAGTGAGTTTGAGAATATGACTCTGGAGAAGTTTAAAAACAAGAGGTATTAGGCCCTCATAGTTATACGAGGCCCAAATATCACCCTCAAGGTAGAGGCGCAATGTATATTTCAGTCGCATGCTGCATTTACGAAGATATACCAGGGGATTAAGATCAAGGTTCGAGTCAGAGAAGGAAGAGAGGTTATTGAAGGGTTGTGGACGCTTCCATCCGCATATCCAAGTCATTCAGAGAGTTTGTTATATAACAAATTGTAATCCCATATAATATCATTGAGGCTTCCACTCCTTATCTCTTTAATGGTCAACGTATTCTCCGCGAGTTGGCTACTACTGACGGTGATGAAATCCAGTTTGTTACGCTATACCAACATGGAATTGGGAGAAGATGCGATAAAAAAGGCAGAGGAAGAAGGAGAGACGGGGGATTCTGAATTCCAATCCTAAAGAATCTAGAGCTTCGGCTAAGACGTATTCTACATCATCCAGGAAGAAGAAGGGGAGAAGATTCTACTGTGGGAAGAGCTTAATTCAATCTCTCTCTCTGCTCTATGATACCGCTGTATTGCATAGAGATTTTCCCTTTAACCTCCGGAAATCTATTCCAAGAAGCGAGGTCTTTATGCTGAAAGTGTCGGTTAGCGCCATGCTCGGACGGATGAGAAATAACGGCGCTTGTCCTGAGTGTAAATTCCCCGGTGCCAGATTTTTATTTCTGTGGTTTTCTGCTCATTACTGCTGCGCTAAAAGAACCCTGCCTCTTTTTCTTTCGATACCGAAGAGGAGTAGTCAATTCATGCGACGTTCCGCATCGGGGATCTGATGTCATTCCAGGAAACATCATCGAGCAAGACATCGTAGATGCGCCAGAGGAGATATAGCATCCAAGAGTCTCCATTCATCGTCAAGAGAACCCCATTACATTACTTCATCACTGTACCGAGGCTGCTGTAGGCAATAACGCAGGTCAAGCCTTGCTGGCCAAGGAGAAAAAAGGAGGACGGATATGACCCTATTCACGAACTCTTTCAGAGAACAACCGCATGAGAGGCCTCCTCCCATTCGACCGATGGCAGCGCCATATGCTGAAGTATTACCTGGTGATGAGTCGGTGGGGAGGATATACCAAAATACCATACCGATAACGCAAACCAAGCAAGAAGAGCATGGATAAAGTCAGTCTAGGCTTCGAAAACCTATGAGCCTAGTACATTCACTATCGACATTCTTTCTGAGTTACCACCTTCATACTTCAGAAATCCCCAGGTAGAGAAGTATAATGGCACAACTGATCCGGAAGAATATCTACCGGAAGAATATCTATCGCAATTTGCTAGAGCGACCTCTCTTCACTGCTATACTGATACCCTTAAGTGCCGAGTTTTTCGCACTACCTTAATCGGCTCTACACAGAAGTGGTTCGATGCCCTCCCTCCGAGATTTATTACTTATTTTGTTGATTTTCAAGGAGTGTTCTGCCAAGAGTTTGCTAGCTGCAAGACCTATAAGCACGATGTTCCAATCTTACTGCACATTAGGCAGGAACCCTCAGAATCACTCAGAGGATATCTTCACCGGTTCACCTCTACCGCCAGGAATATCCCTTCGATAGGGTCCGATATTCTGAGGGTGACCATCCTGCATGGGCTGAGAGAGAGACCTTTCCTCAGCTCCTTATTAAGAAAACCAGCAACCAACTATGAGGAGTTGTTAAGTCGCGCCGAAGAGTACATCAATGAAGAAGAAGGGCTGAAAGTTAGGCGGGCCGAACAGAGGCCTACAGCCATCCCAACCAAAAGAAGTCGTCCCCCAGCTCCGCGAGCGCTCCCCCACAGAGAATATGTGCAACCTTTCATACCGGAAGCTCCTAGGCCCTGGCTATTAATGCCAGGGGCTTATCCAGCCCCTCCTTTACAGATCATGACTACTGATGTCATCCCTCCCCTGCGGACATAGAAAGAGTGAGAAATGAAGGTTTATGATTAACAAGGCATCCTTCAACATGCAATTGGATACCGAGGAATTCCCCGGAAGCCTCCCACCCCTTATGAGAGGATGACATATTCACAAGGAATTGACAGTTTGACCGACTAGAAAAGTAAAAGAGACCTTCCTTAGAATACTTCAATTGGAAGAAACAATAAAACAACAATGGGGATAGGGTAAGACCTAAATGTCTAAACACTATGATTGTCCCTGATAATATACGGAAGGAATTAGGGGTAAATTAATTGACAAGTAGCTGATAAAAGTCTAATATGTCCAAGTAGATAGAGGGCATGGGTAAGTATAGATCATTTAGTAATTGCTCGTGGAAGAAGTAATGAAAGCCAAGTGGAGGACGATGGGGGCGAGAGGAGACAACATTAAGGCTACATTTGGTACGGGGTAATCAGGCTTGTAATGTAATCCTGATTACATTACAAGATAATTTATTTTGTTTGGTAACATTTCAAAGATGTAATGTAATGTAATTGCATTACAAAATAAGAGTCAAGATCCGTAATCTTGATTACGAAGGAAAAACTATGTAATCCGATTACATTACGGACTCAATATTTATCATGATAAATATATCCTTCTTTTATTTTTCTCATTGCTTCCCGGCGCTCGTCAACAATGACCACTGACGACCACAGGCGTCGGTTGCCGGCCGGTGATGGTTGTCGGTCGGCGACCGGCGACCGACGACCGACCGGCGATCGGCCGACGGTGGTCGACAACCGGTCGACGGCCGACGGTGGGCGGCGATCGACCGGCGACCGACAGCGACCGACGATGACCGACCAACGGGCGACGATCGCCGGCCGATGGCCGCGATCGACGGCGGCGACGATCGATCGGCGACGACGGCAACGGCCGACGATCGGCGGCGATCGATCGACGATCGCCGATGACGGCAGATCGGTGGCCGGATCGATCGCGATCGGCCGACGATCGACCGACGATCCGATGATGACGATGAATCGATGGCCAGCAATCGACGACTAGGAATTATATTATCTTAAGAAGAAATTATAAGGGTATTTTTGTCATTTTATAATAATATGAATTACATTCCTTATAACAAATATGGATACCAAAGAAATGAATGTAATCACTTTTGAAATCAAAGATTACACACCAATCGCTAACCAAATATAGTAATGTAATACACATTACATTACAAACTTGATTACATTACAAGGTTGATTACATTACCCCGTACAAACGTAGCCTAAAGTGATAGATTATAGAAGAGTCTATATACTGGCATCTGTGGTTGAAGAAATAGTGTTGGCTGCCTAAGAGGGTGACGGTACGCTCGTACCAGGGGACCGATTTAGGGTTGTTCGAGGCCATAGGTGTAAAGGGGGGAGAAGCATTTACTTAGAGACTGAGGAGGAAACACTCGCGTAAAGGAAGTTAGGGCAACTGACGACCGCCGAGGAGAATCACCGAGAAGGAAGAAGAAAAAGCTAAGTCGCTAGAACAGAAGTTGTGCATAAAGAGGGGCTTATTAAGGGTTTTTTCAACTCTTCAACTTCCTTTGAGAAAAGGAGGGCGGGGCCACTGGGCCCAATAAGCCGTTCCGGGCATATAAGATAAAGGAAAGGGGGAAGGTCACTTAGACACGATGGGATCAATAGGGAGAAGGATAAAGAAAAATGTTTCACTTAGAAAGTCAAACTCAATGTTTCATTTGACTATTTTTAGGGGGTGACTAATGATATTGTTGTTACCTAATTTAAAAATTAAGATGAGAAAGACTATGTGTGGAACAATGGTTGAACCGGAGGACCTAGATCCTAGAGGATTAATTGGGTTGACAAGATGAAGGCGTAGGAAAGGGAAGATAAGCTCTAAGGCTAAAGGGAGATCAAATGAGTGATTCGGGGTATGGGTCAGGGAGATTGACTCGGTAAGTAAGTTGGAGATTGATTCGGTAAAGTGAGTTGGGAATTGACTCGGATAATTACAGAAAACAATATGTATCGGGCCTCATAGTTATATGGGGCCCAAATGTTAGCCTGGTAAGGTAGAGTAAGTAATGTATATTTCGGGTCGGACAGACGAAAAAAATCTAGTCTAGGTGGGGACAAAATCAAGGTCCGAGTCGGAGAAGGAAGAGAGGGTGAAAGGAAGGATTAGGACGTTTCCCGAAACATTTGTAGGAGTTTGTTACATAACAAACTAGGACCCCACATAATATTCGGAGGGGTTTCCACTCCTTATCTCTTTAACAGAATGATTCTCCAGATAAAGGGGGTTGCCACATGGACGGTGATGGAATAATTTGTTACGTTACAGCTAGCATGGAAGGGAGAAGAGGATAAAAAGGTAGAGGAAGAAGGAGAGAGGGGGGATTCTGATTCCAATCCTGAAGAATCGAGAGCTTCAATAAGTGACTACATCGCCGGGGAAGAAGTAGGGGGAGAAGACGACGGGGAAGAGCTAATTCAATCTCTCTGTTCTTGTGTACTGAGTATATTGTAAGAGATTTTTCCTCCACCTCTGGAAATCTTTCTAAGAAGGAGAAGTTTTATAGTGAAAGTATTTTGGCGTTGCGGCTCGTGATAGAGTTCATCCCGTGGAGTAGGAATCCTCATTCCGAACCATGTAAAACTTGATGTCTTTGCTCTCTACTTTGGTTTTCCATACTGTTTACTCGTTTCTATTACTATTGCGGTCGAAAAGAAGCATCAGCCTCCTGGATATTTTTATTTGAAAGAAGATGAAAAATCCACATACGTCCACATCGACCTAACTTGCCCAAAACTCAAAATTAGGTAGAACTCATGTTGTGTACTTAATTTGGACCCTTTGCACTTGTTTAATATTTTGCTTTTTTGAAAAATTGATAAACTAGATGAAATTCGTTTTATACCAATAGACAAAAATTGATTTCAATATAAATAAGAGAATAGCCTCACATTCAGAGTTTAGAACAATATGAACGATTTATATTACATATTCACTCACAAGAGATTCTCTCTCATATGCACGCTTGGTTGTGCTACGTAGATCTTAGACTTGTCTTCTTGAATTACTTTGCAAAATCTCTAAAGTATTTTGACTCGATTCTATCTTTAATTCACTTAGTGCCCGTTTGATAAGAATTCTCAAATACTCTAATTTTAAGGAGAATCATTCAGAGATGAGAGATGGAGACTCCTCCGAATATTATGTGAGGTCCTAATCTATTATGCAACAAACTCTCAGAAATATTTTGGGAAATATTCTAACCTCTCTTTCACCCTCTTGCCCTTCGTAAAGCTAATCTAAATCTACCACTTAGGCTTGGCATAACTCTTAGACTCTTTATCTCAGACTTTCTATAATAGTCCAAGTCCAGGCCGACTGTACTTCTCGTATAGAACTAATCTCCGCACTGCTCTACCGAGCTAATTCTCCCGACTTACCTTATCGGGTTCTCTCGGACCTATTCTCACGAACTTTCTTGATTCAACAAGTATCTCCGCTGATTCTTTCATTTCATTTCAGGAAAAGATAGCAACAATATCACTTAGAATTCTCATTCAAGACTTGTTAGATCAGAAAGTCTAAATAAGTCTATATTTCAATATTTTATTTGTAACTTTATCCTTCCACTCTAACATCTTTTCTAATTTTAATTAAATAATTTAAAACCATCTAATCGTTTTTTTCAAAACTACATATATATATATATATATATAACACATACCCAATTTACAAATATAAATCCGTATATCCTACTTTATAGGCTTCATGAACTGTACACTTTTTTTTTTATTAATTTACAATTGCATGTGATGATTTTCTCATTAAAATTTAGTACCCAAAACTCAAAATACTTTCTATTTTGATGAGATTGAAAATACATAAATTATAACACGTTGATTTATAAAAAAGATACACATGCATAACTATATATAGCATAAGGTGAAATCGTCAATTGATTTCATAATCATGGAGATAAATTATAGAGATATTTTTATGCTCACACACTAGTGGAGTTGGATCAGGACAAACATCTCCGATCAATTTTATAGTCTTTAAAAATTAACTTTTATGTATTTTAATAAATTTATCACCGTGCTAGCTAGCCATCCGACCCTAAAAGACCTTGCACAACATATTTGCATACGCACTGCCACTTTTCTCGCATTATATCCTTAATTTCAGACCCTGGTTAGTAAGTTGGCACCAGCTTCAGCTTTAATATTTCATAAGTTTCATATTTTTTTTTTTAAAAAATAATCTACTGCACATTTTAGACTTAATTATAATAAAATTATTATAATTTCAAAAATATTTGTCCATTTTCAAGAAAAGTATTCGAGACGATGCCGATTTCATTAATTGTTTGCATTTGCTTTAATTTACTTTTCGTTCCAATTTATCTGATCAATAATTTACATGAATTTATCTTATTTATGTTGATCTAATATTCTTAATTAAACGTCAAAGTAATATTTAAAGAGCCAATTCGGAAGACAATTTTTTCCGAAATTCATTAAATCAACTTTTCAATCATTTTGTTTTTGGGGGAAAAAAACAATTGACTTGACTTACAAATCGTCCACATCGTAAATTGAAATATTATATACAATAATGCACATATACCAAACAAATAACTACATCAGAAGAGACCAGTGATTGACTAGAAATCTAAAATTTTATATTTTCTAAAAGTTTTGTTTATATTAATAAGAAAGCTGCCGGAATTAATTTCAATAATACCTATTAATTGGATTTTTTTTTTTTTTTTTTTGCATCCATAAAGATATACAAAGCTGCCATGCATGCTTATTGGTATACTCGAAAAACTCTGATTAATTTGGATAGGTCTCTGTCAATATTGAACTGATAATTAACCTTGATCTTTTGGGGTTTAATTACAGTGTGGAAAAAATAATTAACAAATTATTTTTCTTAATCGTTCTTAAATCACATGAAAGTGCTGAAAGGAAATTAAGAAGAGTAGTGCGGTGGCAAAGTGTGGAAATACGAACACTTTCTTTGTCATTTCAACACTCCTCGACTTTGTGTCCACCAAGTGTCGACATATCTATAGCTACTTAACTATCATGACAATGAAGTTTATGTTTATATTTGATTTTAGAGGTTATATTATTTAAAGCTTTTGTTATCATGTCGCTTTAATTTTAGAGTCCTAGCTAGTAGTGCAAATTAAATTAATATGCATATATAGATGTCATGTTAACATAGACTCATGTTTTTTGTTTTATTTTCTAGACCCGTGGACTTGTACATCGTGTGTGTGTGTGTTTTTTTTGTAATTTTAAATAATTTAAATTCATGTAGTAGTTTTGATCGTCTCCACTTAATTAATTTAATGTAAATCTCCGCGTGTCCCCTCTCCTTTCCACTTATAAAATAGCTTTTTTTTTTAATTCAATTTTGAACTATTTAAAGTTTTATTTAAATGGTTTCTATCAGAGTTATTGTATGAATTTAAATTATCCAAAAATCAAATATGGACCCTATCTTTTGTCGATTGTCATTTGTCAATGTATCTATTGGATATGTCAATTATCGATGTCCTTAATGAAAGGAAACCATTTTATTTTCATAGTAAATAAACAGGTCAATTGAAGTGTACATGTGACAATTTTTACCAAAAATGCAACATGTGACCCAAATTATATATGCAATCCCAAATACGAATTTATATTTTGTTCTTGGACCATATATGAACTCCTAGAATCACTTTGTTTAACAATTGTGATTAGCTTAGGTCTATCGTAGCATATATATTTATTCTTAAAATTGTTATATGGAACTAAAATATCCAAATCTCAAATATAAATTAATCTCCCATTGTGTTCCTTAATTAGACTTATTGAATTAATTACTTGCACAATGTTTTCTTTATCAAAAATTGGATATATAGCTTAAGTTCAAATTAAATGTCAAGTTTGGCTAAAATCTGATCTCAAATCCTAAATATAAGATCCTTATTTTGTTCCTTAGACTCTATCGATCGATTTGTCCAATGCTTTTCTTTTTTTTTTTTTTCAATTTTAAACAATTTAGATCACATATATAATTTAAATTCATGTAGTAGTTTTGATCGTCTCCACTTAATTAATTTAATGTAAATCTCCGCGTGTCCCCTCTCCTTTCCACTTATAAAATAGCTTTTTTTTAATTCAATTTTGAACTATTTAAAGTTTTATTTAAATGGTTTCTATCAGAGTTATTGTATGAATTTAAATTATCCAAAAATCAAATATGGACCCTATCTTTTGTCGATTGTCATTTGTATATAATAGTTTAGACTATGAAATCAAGTGTTTCGTCTTCCTAAGGTTATATTTGATAAGGGGTAATGTAATCAAGTTAGTAATATAATATAATGTAATTTATATTATATTACCGTGTTTGGTCAAAGAATTATATATCAGGTGTGTAATCATCGATTACAAATATAATTACATTCTTTTGTTTAATGCCCATTATTTTTTATAAGGAATGTAATTCATATTATTATAAAATGATAAAAATATCCTTATAATTTCGTCCAAATATAATAAAAATGTTAATCGATTGCCCGTGACCATCATCGCCATCATCGATTCTCGATTGTTGACTGTCGGTCATTGACGACCATCGACTATCAGTAGTCATCTGCTAAGACTAAGTGTATATTTTGTTTGTGCAATCGGCCTAGGTCATGATTGACCAGACACGAGTTGGACTTGAGTAATGTTTTGATGTTTGACAATGATTTGGGGAGATTGTTGGTGCAATCGACCCGGGACATGATTGACTAGACTCGAGTGGTATTTTGGATGTTTGACGATGGTTTGACCATTATTTGACTATATGGTTAACATGGGGTTGCCCATATGATGGAAAGTCCAAGCTTGAGTATTGACAATTGGAAAGTCCAACCTGGGTTGACATGGAAAGTCCATGGGTCTTGGCAAGGGAAAGTCCAAGCTTAGGTTTTGACAATTAGAAAGTCCAACATAGATTGGCAAGGGAAATACAAGGGGTGATATTGACGGTGTAAAGTCCAAGAGTGGAGTCTTGGCAACATAAGTTCAATGGTTGACGACGTAAAGTTCAAGCGGGAGTCTTGACAGCGTAAGCCCAATGCGCCTTAGCGGTGTAGACTACGTTAGCATGACAATAGTTGATGGAAGCACCTGAAGGCTAGCGTATGGATGAACAAGTCATGAATGACTTGGAGGGACCCGATAGGCGTGAGACTGATGGAGGCTAAAAGGCTTAAGTCAAGACAAAGGGTGGTCTAGCAAGTATGAGGGCATCATATTTAGTGTTAAAACCTCATGGATGAGGTTATCAGTCGACTGATGTGAGTCAATTGATGTTCGACTGCAGAAAATGACCTAACAGTCGACTGTCAGCATTGAGACAGTAAAAACTTAGAGGGTCAAAAGAATTTAGAAGAGTATTTGATGTGATGAAATCCAGTATGAGTTTACAATACTATAAACACTTAGGCTACGTTTGGTACGGGGTAATCAACCTTGTAATGTAATAGGATTACATTACAAGATGATTTACTTTGTTTGGTAACATTTCAAAGATGTAATGTAATGTAATCGCATTACAAAATAAGAGCCAAGATCCGTAATCTCGATTACGAAGGAAAAGCAATGTAATCCGATTACATTACGGACTCAATATTTATCATGACAAATATATCCTTCTTTTATTTTTCTCATTGCTTCTCGATGCTCGTCGACGACGACCACCGGCGACAGTTGTCGACCAACGACCGGGCGGTGGTCGCCCGACGGCCGGTCGACGACCGACGACCGACCGGCGACCGACGCTCGGCCGACGATCGACGGCCGACGTCCGATGTCCGGTCGGCGATCGGCCGGCATCCGGCCGGCCGCGATCGACCGACGTCCGCCGGCTGGCGATCGGCCGGCGACCGCCGGGCTGACGGCCGACGCCCGGCCGGCGATCGATCAGCGTCCGGGCGATCGGGCCGTGGCCGGCGGCGGCGAACGATCGGACGGTGACGGTGGATCGCCGGGCGGCGATGGCCGACGATCGGCCGTGAGCGGCGTCGGCAATCAGCCGGCGAAGGACGATCGGCGACGGCCGTGGCGGCACGGCAGACGGCCGGGCGTAAGCTGGCCGGTGATCGGCCGGGCGGCGGCGATGACGATCGGTGGTGATCGACGACCGGCCGACGGGGCGACGGCTGGCCGGATCGGCGATCGAGCGTCAAACCCGATCCCGGCCGACGACCGGTCAGCGGGCCGACCTGGCGGCGATCGATGGCCGGCGGCGGCGACTGTCGACGATCGGTCGGTGCCTGCCGGTGACCGACTGCCGATGGCGGCCGACGACCAGACGACGATCGATCGGTGCCCACTGGCGATCGGCGACAACCTTATAAGGGTATTTTTGTCATTTTATAATAATATGAATTACATTCCTTATAAAAAATATAGACACCAAACAAACGAATGTAATCACTTTTGTAATCAAACATTACACACCAATCACTAACCAAACACAGTAATGTATACACATTACATTACATTACATTACATTACATTACAAACTTGATTACATTACAAGGTTGATTACATTACCCCGTACCAAACGTAGCCTTATAGTTTTATTTTTCAGTGAAGAATCCGAGATCCAAACTTTTGAAGAAGACCTTTATACTTGTGCTCGCAGTCGAAAGGACAATTACAAAAGAAAAGCCCTCCACGGATTCACCAGCCAAATATCCTTTTCTTCTCCTTAGATGTTCACCTCTTCTTCCTCTTTCTTTTATAGCTTGGATGGAGATTTTCCATTTCCAAACATTAAAACATTGGATGTGTAACTCATGCCAATAGTTAATACTTTGACTGTGCAACTCATGCTCAACCATAACTGAGGTCATCAGATGCCACAAGCATTTAGATGAAATTTGGATACCCGATCGAGATAATCCCAATATCATAGGCCTTATCTAAAATACACTTCATCTCCTAGAATATATATCCAATTGATCTTCACGAGGAAGAATGACATATTCATGAATTCATCTAAGGACTACCAAATCATAAAGTGGCAAGTTCCTATTGTTTTCATTGAAAAAAATATAAAAAAATCATAGACTTATGAGATTAAAAGATATTTTCATTAATATGAATTTTTTTTGGTAAAATTCAAAAATAAATTTATGAGATTTATGTTTAAAATGGATAATATCATATCATTGTAAAAATATGTGAATTTTATTTGTCCTAACAATTGGTATCAGTGTTATGGTCTGAATTGAGTCATGCGGGTGGAATAGTAGCCTTGAACACAAAAAGTGAGGACTCCTATATTCGGATTAAAATACCAGATAGAAAATTCAGTTGAGTCAGGAAGACCGAATAACTGACAAGAAGATCTGATGGATCGGACAACTAACAGGGAGACTTGGTAAGTTGATGATCAAACAAAGAAAATCCTTCGAGGATAGATAGACTTGATGTTGGAAGTATTGAGAATAAAATCAAAGTCCCACATTGCTAAGACATGGAGAAAATTATGTGCTTATAAGATGAAAAGATATCTCCATTGGTATGATGTCTTTTGGGTGTAGTCCAAAAAAAAACCCATGAAGACTTAGGTCCAAAATAGACAATATTATACTATTGTGGAGATATGTGAATCTTATAGGCCCGAACACTTAGAGAGATCTAATGTAGTCCTTCCTTTTAGGAGAGATTGTTAGAATACAATCAAAGTCTCATATCGAAAAAACATAGAAAAATGATCATGGACTTATAAGATGAAAAAAATATTTCCATTGGTATAAGACCTTTTGGATAAAGTTCAAAAATACATTCATAAAAACTTATGTTCAAAGTGAACAATATCATATTATTATGAAGATATATAAATTTCATCAATCCTAACACTCATGGACGCAGATTTTGTTCCCAACTAACATTTTGAAGATGAATCATATAAAGAAGGAATCAGAGATAAAGTTATGTACTCCATAACTCTAACATTCTTTAACTCAAAACTAACAACCCTAGGGCAAATTCAGATAGCTAGCGCAGTCGTATTAAGATTTGAAAGGGAAAGGGGTCGATTTCTGGAGGTGACGACCAGACTATCGATGACTCCGTATTTTTGCGCTAGCCATCTGACAACTGATTTACCTCCCTCCACACGTAGGAGCAACGGTGGAGGACCGATAATGTGATGGTTCTATATTTTTTAACTCAAAACTAACAAATGGAATATGTTCACTGGCCAAGTGTTCTAGGTTTGTGAAATTAGATCAGTATAGATTCATATATTAAATTTAGCCAAAAACTACTACTTAAAACTAAATTAAAAAAGAAAGACATTATGAGTCTATAGGATCCCAAGAATATAAAAGAGTAATTGTTAATAAAATTTGTCACGCTCCGAGGGTGTCAGTTCGGTACCTCGCTCGGTGACAGTTTATAAATAAGGGAACATAATGACCATATAATACAAGTAACTCTAAAAGTTCCATAAAATGTCTATATTAATGAAGATAGATTTTTTTTTCTACATAAACTATAAATGCATCTAAATAGAAAATCGATGAAACAAAATAAAATACATCGAACAGAAATCAAACCGAAAAGACAGTAGGTCGATATCTCTGAGCGACTCTATGTACAGCAAAAGTAGTGAAATATCAAAAGGGTGCTCGAGCCTGCAAAACTGGAGGCCAAAGAAAGCAGACATTAGCACAAATTGCTAAGCGGGTAATAAGGAAAGATGTGCATGAATTTAATCTTGTTTAAGAGGCCAAAGGAGCTTGTAAATTTTCAATTTATTCTTTCATTTCTGTTTTAAGTCTTTTAATTTGTTCCAAGTTCTTATACATACATATATATGTATACATCATCTTTATAACATTATCAATAATGTGAATCTGATAAATCAACTACAATCTGATAGATCAACAATAATCTGATAAATCAACTAAATCTGATAAATCAACTAAATAGTGAATAACTGGAGTCAATATCATCAGAGTGTATATAACGTCATCTGACGTATAGGCTAAAAGCCTCATCACCAGTGGAATGCAACAAGGGATAACAACAAGGCGCCGAAGCGCAAATAAAATGCTGACCGCGGGCGACAACACGCTACCATAACAGCATATGGGCGGTCAGGTACTCTGGTATCAAGTCAGGCTCAAAGTTTTCACTTTTAGTTTTCTCATTCATTTCTTTAATATTCAACTTTAGTTCTTTTATCACACTTGTTCAACTATATGTGTACATCTTATGATAAATCTGCATGATCAACTTAATTCAAGTTATTTAATCACCAACATAAAATTTATATCTACATATTGTATCATTAAAAGGTACAAGTATCAACAGATGAAATAATCATGAGTAAGGAAGGTCAAGCAATATAAACAGACAAGTATCAACGGAAGAGTGGGTCAGAATATCCATTTAAATTTTTAAAACAACCCATCCCATGTTCACCCCATATAAAACCCGCATATGAACAGGAAGTAATATCAATTATTTACCCTCCATCAGTTTAATTATTTATTACCCATTTCACTATTTTTAAATACCATTTTTATCCCTAATTTTGAAAACAATTATACAAATATAAATAAATCAATTATCTCATTTATTCATGCACAAGAAACATGTAGAGTCCAAGGATCGAATGTACCCGCCTCTATTTACAGCAAAAGCGTCGAATCTCGGCCAATCACCGAGCTCCGCTCGAACTAGTATCTACAAATAAATTATGAAATAACTCAGAAACCAAAATAATATCTAATTACCCATAATTCAAAGTCCATGTCTCGATACAATTTTAAATCCCAATGGACACCTACTACTACTACTACGGCTAACGAATATCAACAGTGTGTCTTTGATCAGAAATATATGACTTTTGAATGAAATCAAGGAAGGAAAATTAAGGATAAAAGATAGTTGTTATTAAGCTGTAGGAAAAATGAAGGAGAAAACATTGACTTAATGTTGATGGATTTAGAAGGAAGAACAGAACGTGGACCTAGCCAACTCAAAAGAAAAACAACAAATAAAGTTAGGGTTTCTTGCTTTGAAGGAAAAGAAAATAACAAGACAAATAAAAAAGGAACACAACCAATACAAAAGCAACAACTAGAATCCTATTGATTTAGTTGATCTGGACAGAAATAAACATAAAAGATGAAAAGTGAAGAGCTAATTAAAGAAAAGGGGGATTCTTACCCTCTTTCGTTAGCGACCTTAGCTTCGCCACACTTCGACGACTCCTATAGCAACATTAGGAAAGCACAACCATGGAAGAAAGTGACTGTTGTGGTGGCCGAAAGGAGAAGAAAAGCTAGGGCATGGCTGGGAAAGAAATCGGATAAGAGAGAAAGAAGAAGAGGAGAAGAAATAAAATGGGAAGTGATGTAGTGGGGGAAAATGGGGTTGCGTACGTGAGGATGGTCAAGGGATGGCTGCAGCGTGGAGAGATAAAGAGAGGTGGGAAGAGAAATAGAATTTTTTTTTATTTTTATTTTTTTAACTTAACATTCCCTCCCCTAAAAGAAATTTGATCCTCAAATTAAAAAAAAAATTAAGGGATGGTAATACATGTGGTACATGTGGAAAACATATAAGAATATCTACTACGTATTCCATTTTCACGTTCCCAAGTTGCATAACTGATTTTTTTTTAATGCACCTAAAGTTCAGTTAATATCAAAATGGCCCCAAGTATTGACATTGATAGAACCCTAAATGTTGCTAATGAGAGTTCTCTTGGCATCCAGCGATTAGTGCCCATTTTCTGCTTGGTCGCCATCGCCATGGCAAGGTTACCCTCCTTGCGACAACCATCAATCAGCTTAATGAAAGTCCCTTTATCAGACTTCAAACCATCTTCCACTTTCCAAACTTGCAGAGTAGATTCAGGATAGTGTTCAAGAAGACTCACTGCATTGCTGATCTTGAGAGTGACATAAGTTTCTTGAGATCCCTCAATAGGGAAAACTTCAATTTGATTGCCAATATCAATCCAGCTAGATGCAATCTCACTCATTGATTTTCTTTCTTTCATCAATTTCCACATTTTATCAACCTCTTTCCACCTCCTGGCTGCTGCATTTAGATTAGCCATCAGATAGTAATGCCCCGAGTTAGCAGAATCTAAGTCGAAAAACCTTTCAGCTGCAAATCTTCTGATATCGATATGATTCCCTAATGCCCCTAGGAGAGCAACCCAAGTGGATATGTTTGGCTCCATTGGTATTCTCATTATCATTTCCTTTGCATCATTCCAGAGACCTGCACGATCAAGAAGATCCACCATGCAATTATAATGCTCTAACCTTGGCTCTACACCATAGTCCTCAGACATGGACACAAAAGTATCGAAACCCTCTTCTAGTGAGCCCGTATGGCTACAAGCTGATTGAAGTGAGAGGAATGTAATGTCCTTTGGGAGTATTCTTTCCCTTAGCACCTGTTCGTATAGGGAAAAGACCGATTCGATCTGCCCATGCTTCGAGTATCTAGAGATAATGGTGTTCCACGTTGAGAAGTTTCTTTCTTTCATCCTGTTGAAGAACTGTCTTGACTCTTCAATCAATCCGCATTTTGCATACATACTATTACCTTTATCTAAAACAACTGAGTTACCAGGCAATCTGTTTTTTTTTTCCGCAAAAGCTTGAAGTTGCTTCCCAAACTCAGCTGCAAATAAACTTGCACATAAGTTGAAAATTAGCACTAGAGTTGAGCATTCATAATCCCCTCTTTTGAGGGTGATTTTAAAACAATTGAGAGAGCCTCATCACAAAACCACCCTTGGCATACCCAATCAACATTGAGTTCCAGGATAGTGTTATTTTCTTCCATCTTATCAAATATTCTCCTTGCATCTCTGATTTTCTCATGACTAATAAATGTTGAAATCATAATGTCATTGAGGATCAAACCCTTCTTCGGTGCCCTCTCATACATCCTATAAGCATAGTCGATGCGCCCCCATTTGGTCTACATATCAATAAGTATGCAGAGAGTAACATCACAATCTACAAGATTTTTTTTTTTTCACTGCAAAACCATGGATTTCTTTTCCTTTTTTTTTTGTATAGTCGAATGATTATATATTCCAATAAGTGCACTTGACAAAGAAAAAGAATCTGGTACTACTCCGTCGAGTTGCATTTTGCGAAGAAAAAAATATATATATGAGAGCTTCCATAGCGTTGTTACTTTTCAAGCATCCTTCAATAAAAGAATTCCATGAGTAGGCATTCTTTTTCGGCATCCAATCGAAAACATTATGGGCATCCCTTAATCTTCCACACCTTGCATACCTGTGAGTTAGCTCAGTCTCTAGTACTAAGTTTGGTCTAGTGATCTTCCTAACAATATGGGCATGAATCTGTTTCCCAAGGTCTGCATTCCCTTGATTGGCAAAGAGGCTCAACAAAGTGCCAAGTGTGAATTGATCAAGCTTAATGTTTGCTAATTCCATTCAACGATAAAGCTCAATGACAACTTTTGTCGCTTCCTCTAGCACGAACTTTGCAATAAGAGAATTTACACAATATTCCTCTTAGTTTGTTGAAAACCCAATGAGTCTCTCTGTGCCACTTTGTTGCCTGATAACTCTCCTAAATCTCCACAGCTTAAGCTTTAGGAATTAGTGCTCAACCAATAACTTAAGCACTCACTCTTCTCTGGAAGATTGAATATGCATTTCAAGTGTTTTATGCATTCTACAAAATAATAGCAAACGGAAAATAAATCCTGTTCAGATATCAGCTGCAGTTCCAGAATTGCTTGCCAACTTGTTTTTACACACGCCATAAAATAATGGCAAAGGATAACAATCCTGTTCAGATTTCGCTGGTCGATACTGCCACAGGGGACGGTGTTGCTTCTGGTCCCCTGTCTTCAGAGAGTATAATGGTTCTGATTCTCGATGGTCATTTTTTGTGGTACTAGACAAAAAGGCAAGAAAGAGTTCGAAAATTATATTTCAAATCCTAACTAGCAGAATCATTAGTGAAAAACAGATTGCTCTTAATCGCATATATGCCCTGATTTCTCATCCACTTGATAATATGAAAGACATGTACTATCCATCAGTTGAATGGGTTGCATGCAAGGTACTTTGGAACTACCACCATGAATTATTTTATTGCCATTTTAGCCCCATTTTCCAAACATATTGACCTGGCACTGCCCAGCACAATATCAAAATTTAATAATCTCCTCACTAAGTATCCATGAATTGCTCAACCAGTCTCTGAATCTGTTAAGGTAGCACATGATGTTAAGACACTTCCAAGATTGAACCTGTCATACTGATAACCAGCCTGCCGCATTCTGAGAAGCATGTGCAAGGCTTCCTCATAGTATCCGAGATGAACATAACTAGATATAATGGAGTTCCAACTCACTTGACTTGTTTCTTTTATCAGATGAAACACCAATTTGCAACCTTCCAGATCTCCACACTCAGCATACATATCAATGAGAGAATTTTGCACGAACACATCGGTGTCGTAGCCAAAAACCATCACTTTCACATGAACTTGCCTTCCTCTGTCTAGTGACCTCCAAGCACCACAAGTATGAGGTTATGTCTCCCAAGATCTCATTTGCGAAGTCACATCCCCATCAGGAGCTACATCACCAAACTTCTTTTACTTCATTGTCTATATAAAAGTAACAAGGAGGAGGAAAAACGAATTCTTTGATAATCTTTAATCTTCAACTTTGCTTTTTTAAGCAACTTTCTCCATATTCTCCACGTTCTAACTTGGACATCGGAGGGGCTTTGGCCGAGGTCCCCCTCGACCCCCCTTTCTCACCCATTCATGAGTCTCCTTAAGTTCCGATCCCGACGACGACAATTTCGATCTAAATCCTTGCGACTCCAACAACTAATCCAGATGAAGAAGAAGCTATCTCGACCTGTACTCAGTCGACTTCTCACCTCAGCCATGAGTACTCTGCCACATCATTCCATTCAGCAATCTCAAACCGCAACAATATTTATTTGTGAAATTTAGACGACCATCTTCCAATTGAAAATTTGGGCTGAAACATTATTAAAAGAGGCTCCTTTTAAATTTTATTTATTTTATTTTATTTTTAGATTAAAAATATGTAGAACTATAGTATGTTAATTTATAAAGAAGATACTCACGAATTGAATGAAACACGATGGTAGCAATTGGTACCTCAGTAAATAGATAAAGTCTTTATATTTATCAATATCTATGCCATGCGCGCATGGAGACCTGCGTTACATATTTACATTTATTTTACTTCATCATCCCCATTAACAACATATATATAATATAATACGATATATTCATTTGCATATATACTATATATGCCACACGCATCTTGGTGCCTATGTGTATGAGCGATCTCGATCATGGTGATCAGAGATCCTCCTCTTTCACATCTCTTGTAATTAAATAGGTTCGCAATTTATCACTTCATGGAGTTGGAGATGATGGAGGCGTACAGACTACTGTGGAATTATGAGGGTTGCATGGTGTGCCTGTTGCAACACCAATAGACAGTTAATTAATTTCAACCCAAAAAAAAAAAAATATGAGAAAGCTAATTAATTAATTAAGCTATAGCATAAACAAGAAAATAATTATGAAATGTTCTTTTGAAGTAAAACTCGATGGTACTTGGAGGACTGAGCCAAACGTGAACTTTATCTCCTCGGAGCGGTGCTGCAACGACCAATCGAAGGGTACCAATTAGTCACAGGGCAAAACGAGGAAATTAACCTCAAATAGCATGCACCAACACTAATTAATTAACGTAAAGCATTCTAAAATGATTGTGATTACTAATTAATTAACTAACTTGTCTCACTGTCCGAGGGGTTGTCAATTGTTGCTTCAATGGTCGGGGACGACAAGAGGGCAGAAGCGATGAGGAAGATGATGAGAGGTGCTGCAACAAAGTGGAGAGATCCGACGTTATTCTTGGCCATTCTACAAGGAATTATCGCCTTTCCCATCAATATAATCCTACTGCACTGTATACACCAGCTAGCTACTCAATTAATTTTGTGGTATGAAATTATAACAAGTATATCTCATCTCTATTTATAGAGTAAGGAAACTTGATATATTGTGGTCTCGGCTTGTTTTACAACACGACAAATTTGAAGATAAGCTTTCAGTTTCATTAATTATATTAGTTTATATGTTCTCTACATGTTTGATTTGTATTAGTGAGAAATATGGTGATTGTTATTTCAATAATAATACCTTTTGGAATTTTGTTATATGAACTCCATTCTGGTTTACTTATAGAGTTAGAGAATTGAAGGTGGTCTTGAATTGCTTTAATTAATTATATATAACAGGACAAATTTGAAAATAAGTATTTTTAGTTTCATTATATCTGGGAAAACCTCAATCTAAGCCTTAATTAGTTATTTAGGGTATTGAGCTAGAAAAATATTTTTACAGGAGTTTTTTCTCAAACACAATTTTTTTAAGAAAAAAATTGAGATAATTGCTATAATCCTTTTAGACCCTGGTTAATTAATAATTAGGAAGTCGGCACCAGCTTCAGCTTTAATAATTCATAAGTTTCATTTTTTTTTAAAATAATAATAATAATAATAATCTACGTACTGCATATTTTAGATTTAATAAGTTGTATATGATATTTTTTTATTATTATAATTTCAAAAATATTTGTCCATTATATTTTCAAGAAAAGTATTTGACACTATGTCAATTTCATTAATGTTTGCATTTGATTTAATTTACTTTTCGTTCCAATTATCTATTCGATCAATAATTTACATGAATTTAAAGACCCAATTCGGAAGACAATTTTTCCGAAATTCATTAAATTAACTTTTCAATCTTTTTGTTTTTGGAAAAAAAAAACACTATTGACTTGACTTACAAATCGTCCGCATCGTAAACTGAAATATTATATGCAATAATGCATATGTACCAAACAAATTAAATAGCTACATCAGAAGAGACTAGTGATTGACCAGAAATCTACAAATTTATATTTTTCCAAAAGTTTTGTTTATATCAATAAGAAAGTTGCCGGAATTAATTTCAATAATACCTATTGGATTTTTTTATTATTTATTTTTGCATCCATAAAGACATACAATAATTTCTGTCAATATTGAACTGATAATTAACCTTTCTTTTGGGGTTTAGTTACAGTGTGGAAAAAAAAAAATAACAGATTATTTTCTTAATCGTTCTTAAATCACATGAAACAAATTAACCCCCCTTTGATAGCCGAAAGGAAAGAAGATAGGCATTAAGCTGCACGTTCCACATTCAAAGAAGATCTTTGGCTTGACATTGCGGAATCGAAGTGATTCGAGAGAAACTAAAAATTAAAGGAGAGTAGTGTGGAAATATTAACACTTTCTTTGTCATTTCAACACTCCTCGACTTTGTGTCCACCAAGTGTCATTTCATCGTTACTAGTCTCAAAGGTCAAAGGCTCACCGTGATTTACCTCCCTTACGATTATCCGGAGACGGATTGATAGGGGTCGCTAGGTTGACGGATTCCAACCTTTTGCACAAATATATATGTACTGTGGTCTTCACGAGTATTATGACTAACACGATAATAAAATTATAATAATAAACAAAAGTCAATCCTCAAAGACTATAGATTTTTTAAGATGTCTGTTCTCTTGTCGTATTAGTTTTTGATATATATATATATATATATAGAGAGAGAGTATATATATATATATATATATATATATATATATATATATATATATATATATATATATATATATCAACATTAGTGTTCTAAAAATCGCCGATTTTATCCGATTAGGTAGCGCGCGTGGTGTGGATGCTCGCCCACCGCTCGACATTCTGAGGCGCCGCGCGGCGGGCCGCCGCTTTAATCGGCGCCAGAGCTATTAATCGGCGACGGCCAAGACCGATCGATTGCGTTGACACGAAGTTCGACCTCAACAAAGAACCGACATGCCCATGCCAAATGAGGGCACAGGCGTGTCGCGCCGGTGAGAAATGTGCGATACGCCCATGCCAAATGAGGGCATAGGCGTGTCGCACATTTGGCATGAGCGTGTCGCACATTTCCAATTCTTATTATTGCAATGGATTTTTAATATTGTTTGCAATTATGTTTTTAATTCTTATATTTTGCAATTCTTATTATTTACAATTTTAAACATTTTTAATATTCTTGTTACTTGTTGAGTTGTTGTTAGTTGTTATTTGTTACATGCATGTGGAGACTACAAAGTGAGTTTTGACTTTTGAGTGCCCCTAATATATTAATTTTTTTTATATATTATTATATTTAAAATATTAAAAAAATCGACCGCCTAGAAATCGCCTAGGCAGCCGCCTAGGCGCTAGGCGGCGAGTGACCGCCCATTTACCGTCTAACGCTTTTTAGAACACTGATCAACATCATTGATAATTGACATACCTATAGCTATATTGACAATTGACAATGGAGTTCATGTATTTGATTTTAGAGGTTACATTATTTAAAGCTTTTGTTATCATGTCACTGTTAATTAGAGTCCTAGAAGACAAATAATTCATGCATAGATGCTATGTTCGGTCAAACTGTCACATATATTTCATATAGTCTAAATTTAAAACATAGACTCATATTTTTGTTTTATTTTCTAGACCCGTGGACTTGTGCATCGTGTTTTTTTTTTTTAATTTTAAATAATTTAAATTTATGTAGTAGTTTTGATCGTCTCCACTTTAATATATATAAATCTCCGTGTGTCCCTTAGACTTATTGAACTTGCACAATGTTTTCCTAAATATAATTAAGCTCCTTAGCTTATTTTGTTCCTCTATCGATTTGTTCAATGCTTTTCTTTTTCAATTTTAAACAATTTAGATCTACATATTAGTTTTATACTCACTACAACAAATATGACTTTCCGCAGCACGTTATCAACAGCGCACAATTTTAGCACGCTATTAATAATAGTTTTTACAGCGCGCCCAATTTTGTACGCTGCGGATAATATTATATTTTTGCAAACAACAGCATGCAAAAATAATACGCTGTCAATACTCATTTTAACAGCGTCCAGTGCACGCTATTAATATTAAATAATAACAGCGTGCATTCTGCGCGCTGTTAAAAATTTTATTATAAAAAATTAAACTTTTCGCAGCGCGCGAATCATGTGCGCTGCGGATAATATTAGATTTATTAATATGAGACTTTTAACAGCGTGCATTTTGCACGCTGTTAAAAGTCTCACTATAAAAAATTAAATTTTTCACAGCGTGCCAATCAAGTGCGCTGCGGATACAATGTTTGTTAATGTGAAATAATAACGACGTACAATTTGCACCCCATTAAAAGTATCATTATAAAAACTTAAATTTTTCACAGCGTGTCAATCAAGCGTACTGCGGATAATACTAAGCTTGTTAATATGAAATAATAATAACGTACAATTTGCACACCATTAAAAGTTTCATTATAAAAAAATAAACTTTTTGCAGCGTGTCAATCAAGTGCACTGCGGATAATATTAGCATTGTTTATATTATCCACAACGTGTATTTTGCACGCCGTTAAAAGTATCATTATAAAAAATTAAATTTTTTACGGTGCGTCAATCTAATATGTTGCGGCTAATATTATGTTTGTACAATTACAAAAATAAAATTTCTAAAATTTAACAATACATTTTCTATTAGTATTAAATAATTTATTATTTTTTAATCTGAAAATAAAATTTTTTAAAAATTTTTAACTACGCATTTGCCCTTATTACTATTATTAATTACATTACTAATTAATAATCATGACTACAACAAAAAAAGACAATACACAACACTTAAAAGACATCATTTTTTATAAAAAGTATTGTTGTTTGTAATTTAACAACGCTTTTAGTGTAAAGCGTTGCCTTTTTTTTTAAATTAGCATAGACAACGATTTTTACAAAACTGTTGTATATTAGTGTTTTTTATTTGGGTCAAAGACAACGATTTTTAAAAAGCGTTGTCTTTGACATGTTTTTATTAGTAAAAGACAACGCTTTATTAGTAAAAAGCGTTGTACGAGGATTTTTTTAGATTCGGTCATTTAGAAATTTTGAGGTATGATTTAATTTTTTAATGGGTCAATTTTTTTAAAATATAAAACAATATTTTTTAAATAAAATAGGAAAACATAATTTTATTTCATTAAAAAAATAAATGACATAAAAAATAAATTTTATTTTATTAATATTATTTTTTTCCATTTTTCCCTATGGTTGATTTTTTCCCCATGGTTTTTCATTTAAAAATTAGTATCTGTAGTTAATGAATACACATTAATGACGATATTTTATTCCGTCGTTGATACTTTGTCATCAACGATGATTTTTTTTTTATTTCGGTTGTTAATGTATATTTTCTTCTATCATTATTGCAAGGATTAAGAAAAAAAATTCTCATAAAAATTTAAATACAAAATTATGAGTTAAAAGTTTAATCAGCCGGCTAAACCTAAAGTTATCTCCCTCGTTTTTTCTCCCGATCCCTTTCTTCTCACCGCCGCTACTCTCCTCCCTTCACCGTCGCGAACCGCTCGCTTCCCTTCCGTCGCCTACCTCCGTTGAGAACAACAGCCGTCGCCCTCTCCTTCCTCGGTCAACGGTTCCTCCACCGCGATTAGCGGCGTCGTTGGCCCTGTCCTTCCCATAGCCAAACGTCGCTCTGCCGCTCCTCTCCTTACTGCACCCCGTCCGTCTTACTGTCGAACGTTGCTCTGCCGCTCCTCTCCTCGAGAACATCATCCGCGATGCTGTGACTTACACCAAGCACGCTCGCCGCAAGACCGTCATCGCCATGGATGTGGTTTACGCCCTCAAGCGTCAGGGACGGACTCTCTACGGGTTCGGAGGTTGAACCCTTACGCAAGGTCACTATCAATGGTGTTCGTACTTCAAGTAGCAAAATTTTTCGAATTCCTTTTTTTTTTTTTGGTTTTGTTTTTGTAAATGTAGGTCGAACCATTCAAGGGTTGTACTTGGTTTATTGATTTGCTATGAAATTGAAACCCTAAAATGAATTGGTCCTTTTGATGAACTTTTATTTGATATTCCATTGAAAAGATTACAAATTTAAAGTGAACAATAAAAACCAGTAGGTCTATAGATCGCATCTAAATATAGAAGAAATGATGCATATAACTTTTGTGAGAATGTAGACTAAGATTACATGTGAAAGCTAAAATATTGTGCTTTAATCTCTTTTCAATATGGATGATACAAATGAAGAGTTTGAATTATGTAATATAGAAATAATTTTTTGCATACAAAATAGGAATAAATTACAAAATAGGATTGTTGTGGAATCTTGTTTTTGTTAGAAATATCGGTTATATGGAAGTTGGTCTATTTTTAAGTAGATCTCTTAAAAGTACTCAAAAAGCATGAAGTGTGAAAAAGTTTCTCCCTTCTTTTTTTTTTTTTAACAATGTGTTGGTTTTGTGTTATTCCTTTGTGAGTGGAAATTATGAGCCGACATTTCAATGTGTTTCCTAGAATCAAACTAGCTTAATTGAGTTGGATGCCATCCATATTCAGTGACAGGCATATGCTTTATTTTCTAGCTAAGAAATAGTTTGAAGTAGTTTTGTTGGGACATTGGCACACAAGTACTTTTAGTGATTTATTGTTATATGTTCATGCCCTGATGGCACCAAGTGCTCCTACTACAAGTGTGATTGCCAAGTGAAATTCACTTATGAATGAGAAATGGTTGGTAGCCTGGTACATCACCAAGGGTAGGGGATCATGACATGTATATTAGTCACAGATGGCACAATTAGTTCCATAATATATCAGGTTTACTGGCTCGATAGCAATATTGAGAAGCCAGAAGATTTTGCCTTGTGAAGTCTGTGAATAGCACATGTATCCTCAAATTATATGTAGGTTTCATTAATGCCTTCAATTTAGTTCTGACCATTGGTTGTTCATAACCCAGTTGGCATCCTTGCTATAGCCCAATTTAATGGTAAATGGTTAGTTTTTAAAAGAAACACAAAATGGCAAGAGAGATCTAAGTTCCTTCAACTATGAATGTTACCATGCCATTCTTAATTTTCTTCTTATCTATTGTCTCTACTTACTACACGCCACAGCCATTCTGCCTTTTCCTTGGTTCTACAAAGGTAATTAGGTAGTAAGCATCGTAATTACTTCGTGAAGGGAGAAAATTCTTCTAATTTTCCCTTGGATTCAAATGCTATTTAACTGAGTATTGATGGTACTTTAGGTCGAAAGTCCAACTTAGTAAGCATTTGCCATAAATGTAAAAGGAAAATTGGAAATCTTTTCATCCTTCAGAGGGTTTTCTGATTTATGCAAAACGAAGAAAATTGAAAGCTTCAATGAACGATAAGCATGCAGTAGCTGAAAAGGAGGTTAGTTTTGCATAATGAGCAGCATTAAGATGGTTTTAAGTTCTTGAATACTGATATTTTCTAAACATCTTTTTTGTTTTTTTTCTCTTTATTACTTTCAGTCTGATGATAATGAAGATGATAATAGTGGATATGGATATTTAGAAGTTCATCTTCTTGTAAGAAAGGAAATTCTTCCTTTGAGCATCTTTGTTACTGCTATTATTTTGGTATAAAACATGTCTTAATTATTCTTGGTCAAAATAATTTTATGTCGGAGCATTCTAAATGGGAAGTGAAATGACCAGTGCATGCTTCTACAACTTAAATTCCAACCCATATTTGTTTAGATTAGATTATGCAGTCATCACTTGGAAATGTTGAAAATAAAAGTACTTGTTTGGTTATCTTGAGCATCATGATCTTTCACCACTCTTGGCTTGTTTTTTACCTTGAGCATTATGATCTTTCACAATATTATTTGACAATATTTATTTAAAAAATTAGGTTGCTAGTGGTGACATTGATGATGATATTAGGAATTATGTTAGTAGCGGTAGTGATGTCAATAGAGCAAAAAAGAATGACAATATTGCAACTCAGATAACCATATTGATATGAGGAGTATTGTATTTTCTTTTACATGATAGAATCTCTCTCTTATTACTAATAACCTGTTTTGTTGTAAAAATATACTTGGGAACATTAATAATTTTTTATTGTTATACAGGGAAAATTGAAGAACGTGAATTGTGAAGATGTCAGTGTTAATACTAAATGTAAGCTCCTTCATTGGTCTGGTGATGGAGTTGTTGCAAAAGGTCGAATTGCATCCACAGATCCAAAAGCAAAAGTGTATCATGTTCCTCTTGGTGGATCTTATTGGAAAGTTTGGATTGATAGAGTTTTGCTGGAGAAGGTGGATCTAATTCGACCCAATGATGAAATGTATTTTCTTGAGGATGCAATAGGAAGCACAGTCGCTTGGTTCTCTAAGTGTATAGTTTTGTGTGACCGATATAGATTTTGTATTACTGGTTGAATTGTTTACGTGACTAAGTGAATATTTATTTTGTAGGAAATAAATTATGTAAGTGAATTTATGTTATTAGTTTGAATTATTTTCTGTGACTAAGTGAATAATTAATACACTAGCTATTTAAGTGTGGTGGTGATGATTATTTATGGTATTATAATTGTTTTAGTTTTGATTTTATAATTGTGTGTATGTGATGTTAAAAATGGGTATAGTATTTGTATGTGATATTATAATTGTGTGGTATTTGTGGATTGAATTATAATTATTTGAGTTTTGATATTACAATCGCGATAATCCATTTAATCGCGTATCACGCGATCGCGGCGCGAATGTGACTTTAATCGCTTAAATACGCTAATCGCAACGATGTGCGAATGCACTTACTAACTGCGCGACGCAATCGCAGGCCGCGCGAATGCCAATAACGTACATGCGCGCGCTATGCGGGAATGTCTTATGACTTTTAACGACTTAGCGTTGTCGAAGATGCGATGCGTGCCATGGATAGCATATTCTTGTATTGTGGAAAGTCAAATTTGTTGTAGTGACTTACAGGTATAATTTGATAATATGCCTCTATTTTGTGATACTAGATGACCTTAATTAAAACATTATTTCTCTTTGCTATAAAAGAAAATACAATATAAAATTTGTCTTAAGTCTTTTATTGACACTATTAGACCTAATCCAAGATTGATTGACAAAACTCTTTTTTTTAATAGGTTTTAAGCATCTCAAAGAATTCCAAAATAAGATCAATATCTCTTATCCCACTACAAAAAAAATATCAAAAGACCGATGAATTTTTTGCAACGAAAATTTTTTATTGTAAATCTACAACGAATTATTAAATCGTCGTAAATTATTAATGATTTTTGCCACAAAAATTTTAACATTTCTAATAAATTAAATTTCATCACAAATATCGTCGTTGTTTTGCAACGAATATGATTTTTTGTTGAAAATTTACGATGAAAAACCAAATTCGTTACAAATTTTTGTGACGAATTCAGAATTCATTGCAAAATTTGTGACGAAATATAGATTCATTGCTAAAATTGCAACGAATTTTGAATTCATTGCAATTTTTGCGACGAGTTCTATTTTCGTCGTAGATTTTCAACGAATTCAGAATATTGTGATAAATTTTGCAACGAAACAAGTTCGTTGCAGTTTTTAAATTAATTCATTAAAAAAATACAACAATTGCTGGCGAAGTATAGAATTTGCAACAAATTTAAAATTCGTCGAGAATTCTGCGACGGATTTTATCTTTCATTGCAAATTTATGATGAAATTTACAATGAATATATTTCGTCGTCAAATTTCGATATAATCATTTTCCCACATCCTTTCTCCCGATCATCTTGCGTCCGCGGTCTAAAGGTACGCTGTAAGATACCGGAAAAAAAAATCCCTTGCTAAGTAAGAATTATCTTGTGGAATTTTTCAGGAGTTTTTAGAAATTTTTCTAGCATTGAATAGAGTTCATATGATCGATTAGGAGGAATATTAAGGCTTAAATAGATGATTGGGTTAGACTTGAGCTAGCTCAATCAATTGGCCAGTTTTAAACAAAACGCTCGAACCCAACCCGTAATTGTTGTTAATTTTGGTTGGTTGTGATTTGGCTATGGATGGTAAAGTAGGTTTGAGAGAAATTTAAATGTTGTGTGATTTCAAGTTTAGGATTATTAGAATTGAAATCTGCTTCCAATTTAACTGAGTTGTTGCAGTTCAACTAGTTGATTTGGATGGAGCTATTTAGCAATTGAAGCTAACCTAGGTGAGGCAGGAGCTAGGTTGTTATGGATGTATACTATTGGTTATTTCGTTATTCGATCTGGTGTTGGTTGATGATGAAATATAGGGATGGATATGGAGGATTGATTGGGTTAATTAGGTAACTAGATCAATCAAGTTGATTGGGATACAAAAGCTGATGTAGGAGTCGATTTAATCCTTCATTGTATGTTTGCACTTAATCATAATATTTGATATGTGCAAGACATGGATACGAGACAGAACCGCGACCGTGAAGATATTATTCTAAGCTTCTTAGAAGGTGGGTAATTCCTACCCTGGTCAGTTAGTTTAATGCATACAGATTTAGATGCATGATCATCTTATATGATCATGTTACCTTGACTCTGCTCTTATTATCTTATGCTTGATACTTTACCTTTGACTATTAACTCCATTGCTGCTATCATGTTACATTTAATCATGATTAGGAGTTATATATATAGGTGATGTAAGTAACCTAAAATTTGTTTAGTTAAGTGTGAATAGTAAAGTCCGGATGACAACCTGATTGTAAATTGGGCAAAGAGGTCATCTGTGGGTAGGTAATGTTTTGAACGTAGGGTTAATTCTAATACCCTTAGGTTGCATGTTACCACCGACCATGTATTATATAAATGGTCAGGGGAATGATACTTAGTGTGTCGCTACGGACCGGTGGTCCTAGCTTGTTACAATCAGATGAGTACGACTCTCTACAGGATAGAGAGTGCGTCCATCAGTTGAGTACAACTCTCTACAGGAAAGAGAGTGCGTCGATTAGATTGGTATGACTCTCTATAAGATAGAGAGTGTTATGATCAGTTGAGTACGACTCTCTGCAGGATAGAGAGTGCGTTGATCTGACTAGTATGACTTTCTGTAGAGTAGAGAGTCTATGGTGGATGTATGTATGTGAGACATTGCATTCATGTCATTTGCATGCACGCTGATGACCAGGTCTCCCTTGTGGTTGAGAGGGTCGTCAGTCATCTTGCCTCCATGGTTACTCATAGGAGGAGTAATCGGTGTGAGGGCAGAGCATTGTGGTGCCGCACTCTACCACTATAGACGGTGGTAGTTGGATTTGTGTGTCGTAGTCCTGTGTGTGTGGCACTCGACTACTCATGGGTAATGACTGTCGGAGTGGCCAACAGCAGGGACCCCCATCGTGTAGCTTGCTCTTTACGCTTATATGCTACTCGATCATACTGCCCACTCGGCCACTCGAGAGTAGTGGTTGGTGTTGAGTTGGGACAGTTGTCATGCTCGAGCCACCGGGGCCACACTGGGGTCGTGGTAGCTTTAGGGTGAGCCGACATGACCATGCATGCTGCATTGTCGACTTATGATATTTTTGCATATTGTCATATATATACATATATGCATGTATATGTATGTGTATGTGTGTGTGTGTGTGTATATATATATATATATATATATATATATATATATATATATATATATATATATATTTTTATATGTGAGTTAAATATATATATATATAGAGATTTATATATATATATATATATATATATATATATATATATATATATGGATGATTGTGATTAGTATACATATATAGATGCAGTGTATATATATATATATATATATATATATATATATATATATATATATATATGTTTATTGTGATGTTGCATTTGATTGTATTATGCTTGTTGCATTTGATTGTACATCATATTCATGGATGATTCTTGCATATGTTATATGGTTGTGTCGGATACTGGTATGTATTGGACAGACCATTAGATACCTTGACCTGTAGCACGAGTAGATTATGAGTTGGTATTACTCTTCCTGTTATATGTTCAGGTTGGATCAGAGTAGCGTAGCAGACTTCAGGTATGTCTGTATTTTACGTTGTTTATTTGGTTAGACGGTATATGCTTGTATTTATATACTATGCTGATATACCTGTTGTACCTCTAGATTATGTTGTTGAAATACATGTGATATTACATATATACATGTTTTTCTATTACCGACTGAGTTTTACTCACCACCACCACGGGACCACGGTTTTCTATCGCCAGTGTAATGTAGAAGACCGTGGCTTGGAGCACCGCTGGCTGACATCTCATCTCACCTCCGAGGCTCCCGTGTTTGTTTTGGGCTTTCCGTTCATTGTATTATGTATTTGGAGCTTTCGTGATATACTATGTTGTAGATTCGGATTTTGTCGAGGTACCGTGTTGTTGTGATGTGTTAGTCATACCAGTATGCATGTGTGTAGCTTGTTGTATTATATTTCCGCTGTGCTTTGAGTAGATGTTGTATTTACTTTATATGTTATGTTGTTATTGTGGGCCTACGGGTCTTGTAAATGTTGTCACGTACAGAGGAGATATCGTCCGTTTGATTTTCGACTCGGCATGCTCTCGGGGCATGACAACTTTAGTGGTATCAGAGCCCAAGGTTCTGCGATGTCATACAATGTTGTTTTGTGTCGAGTCTTGGATTCTCGGGATTTGTTCGGTTTTGATTTTCTGAGATGAGATGGACAACAACCTAAGCTCCAAGCAGCACGAGGTAAGAATTCCTGATAACTTATGGTTTAGTAGATAATTATCTAAACTTGATCAGTAGGTATATACAATCGAGTTATGACACCTGTGCAGACTTGTAGTAGGGGTCATCCACCGAGGCGACCAACCGGAGTTACCTTAGTGTTTATACTCCCGGTTTTAGTTGACTATGCTTTTAATGTATATAACAGGGAATAACATGTAGTATGTTGGTTATTATTCATAATCGTGAGATTAGTTGACCACGAGAATTACCTGTTAAGTCTGTGAGTCTTGAACCTGTGTCGAAAGGTGATTTACCTTTGAGAGCCGACTGATACCGTGTCGGAAAACAGGGGTCAAGTCGTCACATTTCTTGTGAAAATCAGATACTACAGTCTTAGAGATTTTCACTAATTATGCTAGTCAGATCATTACCTGTTGGGTAATGGATTAGACAAGTAAGCTATTGTTAATGCAGGTAGCGGAAGGCTAGTTACGGTGTCTTATAGGGATTTTATCCTTGAGTTGTTCGTATTGGGTTGTATAATTTTGAAGGTACTTTTGAGTACTTAACTCGAGTTATACAGAGAAGGTAGAGTTATTTGCATACCATTATTGGGATCAAACCGATATTTGGTGGTAAAATAATCTTCGAGAAATAATATATCACTTGATCATGATCTAGTGATGTAGAAAGAGAGTATTTCCCTGTGTCACTTTCAGTGACACATTGTAGGGAATTCTTGAGCTTTAAGAAAGGGTGATCGGTTAGTAATAGTGTACTGTGCAGAGTCGTGAGACTTGCGGAGGTTACGACCACCTAATAGCTCAAGAAGATGAATGGATGATTTATGCCACCCAGAGTTATTGGCTTATAGTTGGATTAGGATGTCAGGATCTTTTACCAGATCCTGCCGGAAGACGTTGGATTGAGATAGGAGTTTTGAAATGACTATGTACAAGGGTTTAAGAGTTGGAGACCAGTAAGCAAATATTGTAGGTCAATTTAATAGAGTCAGAAAGTCTCCGACTGTTGGATAAAGGAGCAAGATCAGAGTCATAGGATTTGAGCTATTTTCCGATTATAGAAGACCAACCGCAGATCATCAGGATGTTCTCGTGCATATCAGCAAAAAAAAAAAATCAGAACAAAGATTCCGAAGGGATTATTTGCGTGCAGTGCAGATCACGAAGACACGTGAAGTCAGATTATCCGTTGGATCAGTTCAGCTATTGCTATTATGAGCAACCAGTACAGTGGAGGAGGTGTACTTTGAAGACTCAGTTGAAAACTATCGATGGTATTCCGGGAGGATGATGCATTGTCCCGACAGCAGAGATCAACACAGAAGATTGAGTTATCTCATCAGCAGCAACCTACTACCTCAGCCGTGGTTGGAGTTCCGTGATACTTCCCTTCAAGGGAAGTGATTTACGCAGCAGTATCAGCAGAAGACATCGTAGAAGACACATGCAGACAACAACAGTTACCTCCAGATGTGATTTGATATGTACAAAGGAGAGAGTATACGACGATGGTCATATTTATTTTGTATTCTACAGTTGCAGCTCGTAGGATTTAGGGATGGGATCAGATGATCTAGGAAAAATCCCCGAGCCATTCGTCGCAGAAATGCGACCGAATTGTCGCGGACTGTTGGATCTGATCTTATTCTCTTCGGAGAAAGGCTGAGACCTACGGGGAGCCTTTGGATCGGATCGACAGATAATTGATCGTTCAGGGTATTACTTAAGTGTACCCTCTGGGTTAATATATTGAGAGATACTTGTAGTTTACGAGTATCTTTGTCTGGAACATTCCTAGTTCGGATTAGTAGGGTTCCTATATATCGACTTGTGGGTGTGGACCAATAATTAAGAAGTCAAGGGATGCCCTTAGACTTTGATAGACATATTTTTATTGTAGACATATCCTTACGGATGGTCAAATTGTTGAAAGTATGGTACGATATGTCTCTCGGATGTGCGTATAATCTGAGAGTATTCAGATGTAATTTTGGATGAACTCCTAGGCTTGCCGCTGCATAGGCAAGTGGAGTAGGCGATCGAAATGATTGCGGAAATAGTTCTGATATCGAAGATCACAGACTGGGTGATAGTTTTGTTGGTATCAGTGTTGCTAAATACTATAGAAATTGGAAGAATGTAAGTTGTAATTATAGGAGAAGTTTGAAGGGATATTTATCTATCTCAGTATTCCTCCTTGAGAAGATCCAGAACTCTTTGTTGAAAGAGATGAACCTTTGAGATTATGCATCGAGTATCGATGATGAATACAATAGTTGTTGGGAATGAATATCCTTCGTTGTGGATAAATAAATTGTTTAGATCAGCTAAGGACACCTGTGTATACTCTAAGGTTGATTTACGACTGGAGCATTGATATTGTAGTGACATGGTATCATACAATTATCATTGTCGTTGTGATGATTAATATATATATATATCATCAGCTTAGAGTAAAGGGGATGCAGGTGTGTAGAGACGATAATTTCATACTTGACATGAATTGTATGAGTTTTGATTAAGTTGTTAGACTAATTAACGATTTAATCGCTACTGGATTTAAGAATCGTGTATCCTGGACACGATTGGATCAGTTTGTGGTTGTTGGAGTTGCGTAACCTGGCCACTGTTGATTGTGGTAGTTGGAGTTGCGCACTCGACCACCGTAGATGGTGGTTTTCCTTGTATGTTTTGGTTAATTCCGTAGATGTGGATAGAATGCTTGGCATTACTATACCCCGGACTCGTTTGACAAAGGTGATGATGGAAATCATTTAGTCGGAAGCTGGTGAAATCAGTTACAAGACCTAGACGACGGTTAACTTTTACATGAGTATTAGTTAATCCTTCCAGAGTGGATAAAAAGGATGATGTATGCAGATGCGTCGTTTCAGGGATCGGAACGATTCCGATGCAGTTGAATGAGACATATCTTATGCCTATGTCAGTTAAGAAACTACAAGATAGTCTGTCATATACAAGACGTGACTTTAGTAGTTATTATCTGGATTTGTAGTTGTATGGAGCAGGAATGCTCATGGGATTTTGACTAGCTACCGGGTAGCTACTATAGAGTTGCTGGAACGCGAATGGTTGCAACAGGTAAGATTGGTCGCTATAGTCTCCCATGCACTTACAAAGTGCGTGGTGGAGTGGAATTTTTGGACAATAGATGGACTTCTTTTTTGAGAAGATAATTTCTCATCTCTGATAGGGATAGTGTGTTCCGGGCACGTGTCCAGTCAAGAAAGAGTCGCTACAGGAAGCATATCATTGGAGATTTGCTATTCACCCTGATGGTACTCAGATGTACCGAGAGTTGAAATGTTTATACTGGTGAAATGGTATAAAGAGAGTTATAGCAGATTTTGTTGTTCGATGTTTAGTATGCCAATAGGTGAAGGCTGAACATCAGAAACTCGCTAGATTGCTCTAGAAAATTCCGATTCCGAAATGAAAGTGGGAACATATGACTATAAATTTCTCTTGTGAGAAAATAATTCTCCGTCTTTGAAGAGAATAGTGGTTTCCAAAAATTGAATTAGATTTAGGAAGAGATACTTTTGATTCAGGATAGCAGACAGATCTCTGTTGTGTGGATAGAGAGATTCTTCACCTTCGAGGAAGACTATGACCTAGAGTTGTTTCAGTTTCTGGATGAGTTGATGCAAGAGGCTCGTCATTCGAGATTGGTGATTTATTCGGAGTGTATCCAAAAATAACGAGTTTTGAAACGTTCTTGTTGGTGGAACAACATGTAGGACATGGTTGTTTCCGTAGTCTGATATTGGGTGTGTAAACTAGTAAAAGTGAAATACTAGTGATCAGCAAGGTTGTGTACCGAGATGGAAGTGGTAGCCTAATGCAATGGAATGTGTTGGGAGATTATCTAGAATTCGGAAAGGATTTGATGTGGTTTGGATAATTGGTGATCGATTAATCAAGTCTGCTCATTTTCTACCGAGCTGTAAGATGGATTTTGTTAGATCATTGAATGAAATTATATTTAGAGGGGATTTCTAGTTTTATGGAATATCCTTGAATATCATTTTTGAAAGTGATTCATGATTCACTTTACGATTCTGGCAAAATCTCCAACAGGTCACGAATATAGAGCTTCACTCTGGTGCAGTTGTTCACCCGCAGTTGGGTGGTTAGATAGAGTATATTATTCAGACTATAGAAGGTCTGTTGGGAGTATAGGTGATTGATGTAAGAGACTATATGAGAGCTGAAAAATAATATTTGAGCTCAATACCCCCACAGGGTTACTTGAGATGGTTGTTGTGACATCTCATACTCGTACATGAGGCGGAAATTTGGGGATCAAATTTTTATTAGTAGGGGCGAATGTAAGATACCGGAAAAAAAATCCCTTGCTAAGTAAGAATTATCTTGTGGAATTTTTCAGGAGTTTTTAGAAATTTTTCTAGCATTGAATAGAGTTCATATGATCGATTAGGAGGAAGATTAAGGCTTAAATAGGTGATTGGGTTAGACTTGAGCTAGCTCAATCAATTGACCAGTTTTAAACAAAACGCTCGAACCCAACCCGTATAACCCGTTTCCTTTTCCGTTCGTTTTCTCCCCGTGCCCTTTTTCTTCCCAATCGACACGATTCTCCTTCCTCTACCGATTGATCCGCTTCTATCTCCGCCGATCTTTGCGCGGTTTCGCCGCCACACCCTAGGGCTGCCTCCACAAGCCGCTCGCTGCACGACCGTCGAACTGCTCCATCGCCGTCGATCAAGCCTTCTGCCACCGGAGATCTTCACTGACAGCCAGATCCAGTCGCCGCCTCCTTACCGTGCTCCGCTGATCCAGATGGCGGTGAGCACGACCGACCTCCAGACGATGCAAGTCGACTTTCCTTCCCCGAACTCCCACGCACTACCGTCGGAGTTCACCATCGCCGTCCCTTTTTCTCGCAGAATCTCCTTGCGCGAGCCCACCGCGGTGGCAACGTTGTTGTGCTCAAAGAGGAGCCCCTGGATCGGCGCCGCCTCTTTTTCTCCGCACCCATCGCCGCCGCTCTCTTCTTGTCGTGCGATCTCCTAGTGCGATGGTGCGATCCCAGCTTAGCGATGCCATTCCAGAGCTCGATCGCTGTGGTTGCTAACCTTCTTCCTCAGCCGCCACTCGTCTCGATGCCCAGCTCTACCGATCACCAGCCGCACCAAGCTGATCTTCTTCTGAGGAGGGATTCGAGCTAGGTGATCGAAGTTTAGATGGTTCTGTTCTTACTCAATTCCTGGTAATGCTTATGGTAATTGATTGGTTCTTTTCAATTTCTATTTAGCTTCATTGTTGACCTACAATGAGTATGCTAATCTAGAACTTTGGTGTTTCATGAGTCAAGCTGGGGCAGATTCTACAAGTGAATTGATTCTCGTATCATCATATCTTATGGTGGACTAAGCCAAATCTACGAATCACATAAGGGCTGGTAAGCTAATCTAGCTTTCTCTTCTTTATTGTTGTTAATTTTGGTTGGTTGTGATTTGGCTATGGATGGTAAAGTAGGTTTGAGAGAAATTTAAATGCTGTGTGATTTCAAGTTTAGGATTATTAGAATTGAAATCTGCTTCCAATTTAACTGAGTTATTGCAATTCAACTAGTTGATTTGGATGGAGCTATTTAGCAATTGAAGCTAACCTAGGTGAGGCAGGAGCTAGGTTGTTATGGATGTATACTATTGGTTATTTCGTTATCCGATCTGGTGTTGGTTGATGATGAAATATAGGGATGGATATGGAGGATTGATTGGGTTAATTAGGTAACTAGATCAATCAAGTTGATTGGGATACGAAAGCTGATGTAGGAGTCGATTTAATCCTTCATTGTATGTTTGCACTTAATCATAATACTTGATAAGATTATGTTGTTGAAATACATGTGATATTACATATATACATGTTTTTCTATTACCGGCTGAGTTTTACTCACCACCACCACGGACCCTGGGTTTTTTTGTCGCCCAGGTAACAGGTAGAAGACTTCGTGACGGCTTGGAGCACCGCTGGCTGACATCTCATCTCACCTCCGAGGCTCTCGTGTTTGTTTTGGGCTTTCCGTTCATTGTATTGTGTATTTGGAGCTTTCGTGATGTACTATGTTGTAGATTCAGATTTTGTCGAGGTACCATGTTGTTGTGATGTGTTAGTCATACCGGTATGCATGTGTGTAGCTTGTTGTATTATGTTTCCGCTATGCTTTGAGCAGTTGTTGTATTTACTTTATATATTATGTTGTTATTGTGGGCCTACAAGCATTGTATTAACCCGAAATGTTGCCACGTACAGGGGAGATGTCGTCCGTTTGATTTTCGGATCGGCATGCTCTCGGGGCGTGACATACGCTCTCCCTCCTCTCTCGCTAGATCCACCATCGTCTCCGACGGATCGATGTCGGCATCACCCCGCTGTCGACGCGAGGTCAAGGTTAGCGATGCTCGTGCAGACTACAAGAAAAATGAAAAATAGCGACGAATTATTTTCGTCGCTAATAACACTAATTTGCCGCTAAATATATTTTGCGACGAAAGTAATTTGTCGCTAGATTCGTCATAATAAGCTTGTCGCTAAGACACATTAACGACAAATTAAAATAATTTCATCGTTAATATTACCGACAGAATTTAAAACGTCGTAAAAAATAAATCTTTCGTCGCAAAATATCGACGCCGGAAACTACGAAATTCACCAATATTAGCGACGAAATATACACAAATCATTGCTAATAATCAGAAACTTTAACGACGAAATATCTGATTTCGTCGTTAATATCTATTTTTTGGCCAGCCACAGAAGTGAGAGCCCCTCGACTAGCGCCTCAACTGGAGATTATTTTGCGACAAAATTTATAAACTTCATCGCCAAAGTGCTACAACAGTTGAACGCTCGACTGGAGACTCGATTGATACTATAAATCTAGCGATGAAATTTATATTTTCGTCACTAAACCGTAAAACTCTAAACCCGTATATCAATAGTTAGCAACGAAATTTCAAAAAATCGTCGCTAACTATGAAAATACAGATTTCTAGAATCCATTTTATTTGTATTCAAAATCTTGTAATACAATATCAACCACGCAATTTAAATTAACAACATACCACTCACACAATAAAACCAACATATACAATTAAAAACAATTAACATAACATTAAATATAAAATCTAAAACATCCATTTTCACAAATCCATAATATTAAAATGCAAAAACATTTAAATTAAGCACAATTTCACTAGCTCGAAATTTAAATGGTCACAAATTCTAAGGAGGAGGAGGAGGTGGAGCTGAAGTTGAAGAGGACTCATGCATCAATGATTGTAATGCTACAGGTGCAAGCCGATTCAAAATTACTTCGAACATATCTTGTCTTGATCTCATTAATGTCAACTCATCTTCGGTGCTAGCTAATCGAACTTGAGTGTTTGCTAGCTCCTCTTTCGCCCCCGTCAATTCTTGCTGGGTGGACTGAAGTTGTTCATGCAATGTTGCGTTAGTTGTTCTGGAGGAGGAGCTGACATCTGAAGAAGTGGATCTAACTAGTTTTGGCTCACTTCCAAGTCCTCTGATATATCCAGAGCGAACACCGAGTACTTGATCACACACCTAATCTGCAACCTGAACTGCATCGATGTCATCTGCAGTTTCTCATGACTGGATGTGTTCATCTCACAGTCTCACCATTTCACCCTAAGAATAGCAAACACATTATCAATATGTTTACAAAGAATTACTAATATTTAAAAATAACTTTACTAAATTTTATGGATTATATCTTACGTATGCAGCCTCGGCTCTCTCCCCACTCCATCCCTTTGACGAAGTATAGTGGATTGTATTAAAGATGCGATAATCCGATCTTTTCTTTGAGGCGATTGGTCGAAAAAATATTATAATGAATTAATATTAAAAATACTAACCAATATACTGTACTTATAAAATTTATACTTACACCATCGTAATTATACTGAATGAAGGATTTTGAGCCACCTCGATGGGTAAATGATAGTTGTGCTCGATTTTGGGCATTTATTACCGATCGTGTCTACAATATCAAAATTTGTTAAGATAAAACTTAAAATATGAGTTGCACATATTTTAATTTATATATAACTCAAATAATTGGTATAGATTGAGTTACTTGAAATTTCTCTGATTCAAACAGATCGCACATGTAGTTCCAATCTTCATGCGTCTCACAAAACTCGCTCGGCATATGAAGTCGCCGCTCGGTGGGGGGAAGATACAGTAGACTCTTATAATGAGTGTGCATTTTATTTCGATTATCTCTGTACCTTGCACTCATTAATCTGTCGGTCTCCTTCCTTACCGACGTTGTCTCATTGGCAAAACTTATATCGAAAGCAGCCTGGAAAAAATATCAATATTGAATTTTAATAATGAATGATGGTTGATTCTTTAATTAGCAAAATACTCATACTTACTGATAATCGGTCATATATCATTTGTTTATTATCCGCAGGGATATGCTTCCGACTCTTAACTTGTAGGGGAGCGAACTTCTTAATTGACAGACCTAACTCTGTCATAAAAGCAGCTGCATTGGTCCCGATATGGTGACCATCGCTCTTACGAAATGTAATGGGTAATCTACCCCGTTCCTCAATTTTGTCATCGGAGCCGATCAGAGTGTATGCCCCGTGTCTCTCTACGTGTCGGATGAACTGTAAATCAAAGGAGGCTAACAATTAACAAGTTAAATAAATAGCAAAAAAATAAACATATTTAAAACCATATAACTAACCAGTAGGAGCAGGAGCACTGTCATCGTCAAGCATAGGCATAACTTGGGGGTGCTCAATTTTCTTAGGCGGCATAGCTGTGACATAAGCATTATATACATATCAACGTATAAAAAAAGATTATATTAAATACATGAAATATAAATGAAGAATAATATAAATACCGTGTAAATACATCTAATCACTATCATCATCTGAAAATGATAAATAATCATCTGCCTTAGTGTTAATTTCACTACTTCACCATCGGCAATACGATTATTTTGAGTGCCCATATCTAGATCCACTTGTGCATTTGCCATATTAATTTGGTGATGCTCAATATCTAATCGACAAAGTTGAGTTATTTCTAAGTCTTCACCGACTACTGAAGTTGAATCATTGGATGAAATCTCTTGGTTTGGCTCCATGATCAAGATATTACCACCCTCAAAATCTTCAGATACTTCATCAACTTCAGTTACTTCGTATATATCGCAGTGGTGAACCCTTTGCACGACCCTCTAATGACCTCCACGTTTGATATCATTCAAATAATACACTTGATTTGCCAAAATGAATGGGTCATCATCATACCATATTTTAGAAGTGTCAATACACGTGAGATCATACTCTTCCACCAACAATTTTTTTTTTGGATTACATTGGAACCATTCACACCAAAATAATTAAACTTTATACTGGAAAGAGTAAAATATTTGGACCTCATCCTTCAACACACCAAAAAATCCAAATTATCCCCATCGACGAGGAATTTACCCACTATTCTCGAGTAGTTCTGCGTGAATCACGGACGTCAGATGATATCGAATCTCATTTACTATGCATGCATCATATAGTTGAACTTCACCATCAGGTCTCATTGCTAAATAATACAACTCATTTGTGATATCTGAATTTGTTAAATTTTTTAGGGCTACAATTTTATCCCTAAACCACAATGGAAAATCTCGCTCATAATTTTGCATCACTTGATCAACATGAACCTTTTGGGACACAAGTTGTAGATGCTCACTGTATAAAACTTAATCGATTTAAAATCTGTAAATGAAAAAGAATTAAAGTAATAACTTAATGTAAACACTTACTTTCGAAATCGGTCGACTTCTTTAGAATTGTTTAAAATGTACCAATGTGCTTTCGTAAACAATGACAATGGAAATTTTCGACGTTGTTGGTTGCCAAAGACTCTTGTTCCTGTGAGAAAACACTTAATTTGTATTTTGATGGTTGGACATCTTTATTCCGTTTCGGCCTAGAAAAACTTGTCTCAATCTGACTTATATACAATGAACTGAAAGTCAATGTCTCATTTACAATATACCCCTCTGCAATTGATTCTTCAGGTCGTGCTTTATTACGAACATATTTGTTTAGCCTTCCCAAATATCGCTCAAAGGGATACATCCATCGTGACGAAACTGGCCCAGCCAACATAGCTTCTCAAGGTAAATGGACTATCAAATGGACCATAATGTCAAAAAATACCGGAGGAAATATTCGTTCCATCTTACACAATATTAGGACTATTTGCTCCTCCATTTTACATATGTCCACTGTGTGTAAAGATTTTACAGTGATCTTTTTGAAGAAATCACATAGCTCAATCAGTGGGCTACATATGTCCTTTGAGAAAAATTTACGTACAACAACTCGAAGTATTCTTTGCAACAATACATGACAATCATGTGATTTTAGTCCATATATCTTTCCTTCATTTGCATTCACATGTCTAGATATATTAGCAGCATAACCATTTGGAAACTTAAATGATTTTAAAAATTCACAAAATTCACGCCTTCTTTCAATGTCAATGTGTAACTTGCATATGGCTTCTTGAATTTGTCTCCTACCGGCTGTAAATACAACTCACTCCTTATCCCCATATCTTGCAAGTCTAATCTTACTTTGAGAGTGTCCTTTGACTTTCTGTCTATATTTAATAATGTGTCAATTAAAGCATCACAGACATTCTTTTCAATATGCATCACATCTAAATTGTATCTCAACTTTAAACCCGACCAATATGGTAACTCAAAAAATATAGGCTTATTTACCCAATTTGTATCATCCGAAGATCGCTGTCGTTTTTTACTGAATAAAGGATGCTTACTGAATGTCACTTGGGGCATCACGTCTAACTGCACTAAAATCTAATATCCATTCAATAATCGTGGTGGTCCTTCTTTTTCAACCTTTCCATTGAAATCTTTATTTTTACACCATAGGTGATGCACATCCAAGAATCGACGATGACATGTGTAGCATATTTTACTCCTTAATCCTTGAGATTTGGTTTCATTCAGACATACTGGACATGCCTTATAGCCCTTTGTGCTCCATCCAGAAACTGTTCCGTATGCTGGAAAGTCGTGAATGGTCCACATCAAAGCAATATATAATTGAAAGACTTGTTCAGTCGATGCATCATATGCTTCCACTCCGTCATCCCATAGCTCCTTCAGTTCGTTTATCAGAGGTCGTAGGTATACATCTATCTCTTTGCCAAGTGATTTAATGTCACGCCCGGAGAGTATGCCATGCCGAAAAGCAAACGGACAACATCTCCCCTGTACGTGGCAACATATCGGGTTAATACAAGGCCCGTAGGCCCACAACAACAATATAACATAAAGATATCAAAATATCAAACACAGCGGAAACATACTACAGATAAAACAAGATACAAAGACCCAACTGTGCACTCCGGAATGACTTGACACGACAAGAAACATAATAGAAACCACAACAACGGCCAAATACATACAACACATCCGTATATCACAAATACGGAAACGATATAGGATAAAATCCAAAAACATCAATCCATAAGAATACAACAATCTGGAATATATATCCATCCGTTCGATGTGAGATGGGATCAGCTGGCGGAGCTCCGAACGTCCAAGGAATCTTCTATCTGTTACCTGGGCGACATGAAACCCAGGGTCCCGGGGTGGTGAGTATAAACTCAGGGGTAATATGTAGAGAGTGCATGAACATATAAGATAAAGAGATCTACAAGTATACATGTAAAGATCTACATGTATACAGTATGAGTCCAATAGACATACAATCCTATCAAAATCTAATAACAAGTAACCACAGTATAGTCATACTCAATGTATATACTAAACTGATCAACTGAACATAAAGTAATGTACCAACGCATTCGATAACTGCAATACCATAAGCTATATCACGAATGATATACAATAACATAACCCATATAACGTACAAAGTCAATCTCATACCTGACCAATACTCAGACACATGAACAGTATATAATCACCTATAATAACATCCCGATCTATACCACACTATAACATGACACTAATCAAATGCATACAACAGTCTGGACCAACACATATATCATGCTCAACACACAGCAGTATATAATATGCAAATGACATGTATCATGATGTACAAACATACGCAAAGAAACAAATGCAAAGATCTCATGCATATGTAAAACATATATCAAAATACATGCATACATATATATCAGCAATGCATATACATGACCATGTATGCAAACCCGTCCAACCACGACCCCAGTATGGCCCGGGTGGCACGACATGACTACTATCCCGACTCCAGCCGCCACCACTCTCGAGTGACCGAGTTAGGTAGTATGAAACAGTAGCTAGCTTCCATAGAGTTATATGCTACTCACACGGGGTCCCTGCTGCTAGCCGCTCCGTCCCTACCCATGAGTAGACGAGCACCGCACCCAGGACAATCAAGACATCACACGACCACCATCTATAGTGGGTGAGTGCGCTAACTACCACTCCGCACAGTGGCCAAGTGCGCATCTCCATCTACCACCATCCATAGTGGCCGAGAACGGCATGCACAACAATGCTCTGCCCTCAACCCTGCTACCACTACCCCGAGTGGCCGGGGAGGCAGGATGACTGACGACCCGTCTCAACCACAAGGGAGACCCCAGTCGACAGCATGCATGCAATGTAATGATGCATAGCTCCATACATATATCCTCGCAACACTACCTATCCCACGGGGAGTCCTGGTCAACCAAAAGTCAACTATGCAAGGACTACAATCCACAAGACTCTCTCTATCGTACAAAGAGTCATACACACCTGACAATCAACCATGCTAAGACCTATCGATGGCGAGATACTATCGACCGTCCATATAACCATACACAGACACACAATCCATAATGGATATACCATCACGCTAAGACCTCTAGTCCATAGCCACATACTGACAACCACACACTTATCTATGTACAGACAACTAGATCCACCATAGATACACAACTAATAAGTATGTGATCTAACAAACAACTCCATAATCTGATCCATCACCTAACCCTAGTGATGTAACATAGTAACCCAATCTGATGTCACAAAGATAACCCTAACCATATGTACTTACTGAACATCCATTAGCTAACACATAATAGGGTTTATAGTTCCTATCCGTGCTAGATAATTAATGAAGTAACAGAGTATATATCTCAAAGGTCAAAGGCAGTACAAGCTTATGATTAAACATGAGTGGATTTAAGATAAATAGGTATAAACATATATCCAAATTCATGCACTAGAATTTGATCAAAACTACCGGACCAGGTAGATATTACCCACCTGATACGAAGCTCGAATAATCCTCACGGTCGTGGACCTGCTTTGTATCCCAAACCTGCACATAGTAGCAAACTATGATTAGGTATAAGTCTCCGATAAATATATGAATTAAACACTAATTCGTTCCTATATTCATATTCTTTCCTTGTCTACAAGTTAGAAACCCCAACTCACAATAGATCACTAACATCCACAAAATCAAACGCAACATAAATGAAAGTCTAAACAACATCTAAATCAACGTTGCAATTTAGCTCACTTCCTCAACCCATCAAAATCACATTAATAAATCAACTCATCCACAATTATCAAACGTAGATAACCTACAACATTCAACCAAATTTAATCCTATTAATCTCTCAACTATAATTCATCCAATCCACAAAACAACTCAACATACTAATCCACCATATTAATCGTAAATATACTAATCAAAACTTACCTTACCTTGCCAATTCAAATCCAATTTCCCAGCTCAACTCCGATCATCATAGTTGCTCTACAGCCACCATCTATTTCCTCCCTCAAACCTCTGCCCAAACAATCACCCAGATCAATACAAATCTTACCACATAACAACATCTCAATCACTATAACCGGAAATCATACACCGACATACCTTCTATACCAATCGTAGTCGCCGGCCCGATCAACCGAACACTGCATCGATGCAGGGAAAAATGAATCAAGTTCAAGACACAAACTATTCCACAGCTTGATTCGATAAAAAAAACAACGATTGAAACTCAACACACATCACACTCACAAGACTTGTGACAACAGTCCTCGCCAAGGATGATGATGTCGCCGACCGCATACACATCGGTCGACGAGCTAAGAAGTAAGGAATCAGACTAACCTATGGCAGAGTGCTTAGCTAGACCAGCAACGCTATCGATCTGCTCGCATGAAGAACCGCTGAGACCTCGAAAATAAAGGATCACCGGGGACACACGGCGTCACCGATGTCGATACCGCATAATGACATCCACCGGTTGCTTCGGCAACGATCAGGCAGAGAAGATCACCATCCGGCAGAACAGAGGGGAGCTGGCTCGATGGCTGTGGTGATCGTCCTATGCACCGAAACAACTCGATGGCTGGCACAACTCACTGCCGTCGAGGTCAGGAGGGAGAGGCATCGACGATGGAGCACCGAGGAGAAGAAATCACCGACATCAGCTGCGGTTCGGAAGAGACGAGGCAGGGAAGAAGGAAATCAGTCGTGGTTGCCGCAGGCGTTCGACGGAGCTGGCGATCGCTCCAGCGATGCTTGAAGGAAGGAGGAGTGGCGGAGATCTCTCGGCGAGGAGCAGCTCAACTCGGATCGGGAAAATGAGGAAGGAGTCGGTGAGTCGGCATTTTGACGAAGAGAAAAAAAGGAAGTTTGCGGTGATTGGGTTCGGGCGATTTTTAATCGGCTCCTTATGGTTAAGCCAAGCTAACCTAAATTGACCAAATTGGTTGAGCTAGCTCAAGTTTAACCCAAAGCTAACCCAAACACCCATTTAAGCTTAAATTCGAAAAATTTCTGTGAACTCTTGAGAAATTATATAAGACAATTTCTCAATTAACAAGGGGTATTTTATTTTATTTAATTTTTTTTCCGTATCTTACATTTAAGCCCAGGAATTAAAAGAGACATAATCATATATAGTGGCTTCATCATTTTTCATGGTAGCAAATTATAATTCACAAGTATAACAGACTACATACTATAAGCATTTGACATGTTTCCAAATGGATTAAACCCATCAGTAGTCAACCCTAAGCGAATATTTCGTGGATCACCTACAAATATTTCATTCAGACCGCAAATTCTTTCCATGATTCACTATCAGCTGGGTGTCTTAATACACCATCTGTTTCAACTCGCTTTTCTTTATGTCATCTCATCTCTTTAGCCATATGCTTCGAAATAAATAACCTCTTAAGTCTAGGTTTCAAAGGAAAATATCAAAAAAAAATTTGAGGGTTCTTTTTCTTATTCATCCTTCAGACTTGTATCTGGGCTCTCGCAGCATGGACATGCATCCTTATTCTCATGCTCATCCCAAAATAATATACAATCATTCTTACAGACATGTATCTTCTCGTATGTCAATCCTAACTCTTTCAATGATTTTTTGGCTTCATAATAAGAGTTTGAAATCACATTCGGTTTATGAAATGCCTCTTGCAATAACTGAAGTAACATATCAAAAGATGTATTACTCCAACCATTTAACACCTTCACATGCATTAGCTTCACCACAAAATTGAAAATCGAAAAACTAGTACAATTGGGATAGAGTTCTTTTTGTGCTTCTTCCAACATTGAAATATAACCGTCTACAATTATTTGATTTGTGTTTACATTTATATCATCCGATTAAGGCTCGTTGTTGGTTATATTTTCTGTATTTTGTAAATCAGTAAACATGTCTTCAAAATCGTCTTCAAAATTATCTACTTCAACATCAAAATCATTCTCATTTTGATTGATAATATTTATACTACCGGATGATGTAGAAGCTTCTCCATGAAAGTTTCAAACTTTATATAGTCTATCAATCCCCACTATACGTATGTCCTTGCACATAATCCAATTCAAATCAAACAAATTGTCACACATCGACATGGACAACGAATTTTTGATAAATTCAGATCGATCATGTAATTGTCGCCATACTCATAAATTGATTCAACTCATTTATATATTCGTCTAATCCGATCAATCGTTATCCAACTTTTATCCATATTTTTTAACCCTGATTAAACATATATAAAATAATTTATCAACTTAAATGTAGTTATCACATACAAAATAATTAAAAAACTTACAATTTAAACCTCACACAACATAACTTACAATTTGCATTATAACTCTTGTTTGTTATCGAACATTATAATCTAAGAATAAAAACCTAAACTTATCCTATAACCCGAGACTGTGGTCTTAAGTAAAAATAACACACAATGAGTAATTAATCTTACGAAAAATAACACACAATGAGCTCTTAACCAAGTTTGAGATACTATTGTTGAGCACAAGGTGCATGAATTTAAAAGTTGGCTAGCTTTGGATCGGCAAGATTAGGTAGTGCACTAGTGTAAAAGATGACTCTCATTCAATTGCACAAATTGAGCTTAATTTTACCATGAATAAGTCCAAATCTAAATGATAAAAAATCCTAAATTCTTCATTTAATCCAATTCAAAATCCTAATGATATATGATTAATCTACAATAACCTTATACCATAACAAAATCCTAAATTCATCATCTAAATGCTAAATTTATCAAGCAAATTGACAAATGCAATTTCATGTGCGACAAATAGATATCAAAGTAATTGATATATGATTAATCTACAATAACCTGACAAATTGAGCTTAATTTTACCATGAATAAGTTCAAATCTAAATGATAAAAAAACCCTAAATTCTTCATTTAATCCCATTCAAAATCCTAATGATATATGATTAATCTACAATAACCTTATACCATAACAAAATCCTAAATTCATCATCTAAATGCTAAATTTATCAAGCGAATTGACAGATGCAATTTCATGTGCGACAAATAGATATCAAAATAAAGTTGTTACCAATCAAGCCGGAGGGTCGAGCTGTCGTCGCCGCTGGAGAAGGAGGGCGGAGGGCAGAGGCCGGAGGACAGAGGGTCGAGCTATCGCAGAGCCGAGGGCGGCGGAGGAGGTCGAGCTATCGCCGGCCGGCCAGGAAAGAAACGCCGAGAAGACGCCGATCGCGCGAGAGGAAGCTAAGGACGGATCGAGCGCTTTGAGCCGGTCGCCGGAGAGTCGGAGAGTCGAGAATCTCCGAGAGCATATAAATCGCGAAGAGAGGAAGTCGCGCCGAGGAAATGGGAGAATCTGCGTGGGGTAGGGTTTTTTCACGTATATTAGCGACCAAATATGATTTATTCGTCGCTAATATTTATTAGATTTGCGACGAAAATATAAGAATTCGTCGCTAAAACTAAAAAATGTGCCACAGAATCGAGTTAACTCGATTGGCCGCTCAACTGAAGTTTTTACGACGAATAATTATTTATTTCGTCGCTAAATATTAGTCGAGTCACCAAATTGATTGCTATTATTGGCGACGAACTATTAAATTTCGTCGCTAATATTGATCATCACGACCGCGTAATTGACGACTGACATTGCTGACGACATTCGTCGCCACGTAATCCAGTTTACTCAATTGGTGGCTCGACTGAATAATTTGCGACGAATTTTAACCTTTCGTCGCTAAGTAATTTGCGACGAATATCTATTTATTCGTCGCTAAGTATAATTTTACGATGAATATTTTTATATCATCGTTAATATTTACTATATTGGCGATGAAATATTAGTTTTTCATCGCAAATACAAGATTATTTGCGGCGACTGATAAATTTGCCATAAATATCTAGTATTAGCGACGAATAACTAATTCATTGCTAATATTTCGTCGCTATTTTTCATTTTTTTGTAGTGTGGGACGAAAAAATTTCGCGACAAACAAAATTCATCAGATATTTTAAATTATTTTGATAAAAAAAATGCACCCTGATCATCCTGTGTCCATGCTCCAAAGCTACACTCATCCTTCTCTCTCACTTGATCCACCACTAGCATCGGCAAATCAACGTCGGCATCACCCATGGCGGGCCGACACGGGCCCGATGACCGATAATGCCCCTTGCTAGGATGAAAACATTTAGCGACGATAAAAGTTCGTCAGATTTTTTAAATTATTTCGATAAAAAAAATATGGTAATTGTCAGTGAAGTATGAAATACAAAATTTGTGATTTAATATTTAATTTAAGATTTCATGTAGAATTTATGATTTAATTTGAAATTTGTTGCCAATTTTGCGACGAATTTTATCTTTTGTCGCAAATTTGACAAGGCATCGCTTTGCTAGGCATCTCAATGGGGAGGGAGCATCCGGGGCCCTCGTTTACCGGATTGACACCCCACCGACAAGAAAATCTCATCGCCCAACGACATCCTTTGTCGGGCCAACGCCTCCGCCGCCCAGTGGAGCCTCGCAGGATGATGCCCCATGTCGATCGTCGAGGCCCCCTACTGGCCCAACGACGCTCAATGCGTGCTCAGCTCGCACGGGTAGGGATGTAAACAAGCCAAGTCAAGCCAAACTTTATAGTATTCAGACTTATTTGATAAGATAACCAAGTCGAACCAAGCCAAGCCTAAAATTAACCAAGCTATCAAGAACTAGTTCAAGCTTGGCTTAGTATTTTTTTTTTTTTTTTTCGAGCTTGAGTCAGCTTGAACTTGAATCGAGCTTGGCTTGTTTAATGGGTATCGAGCTTCTAATCAAGCTTGATTCAAGCTTGTTTAAATTTGACTTATTTAAACGTTATCAAACTCTTAAGTTAAATTTGTTTATTTATTTAAAATTTTATTAATTTAATCCTGATTTCTAAATGAGTATAAATAAGTTCAAAAATAATTTTTAAAAGAGTCTAATCAATCAGCTTGTTAATGTTCATGAACACTGTTCACGAATACTGTTAACGAACACTGTTCACAAATATTGTTCACGAATACTGTTCATGAATATTGTTCGTGAATACTATTCATGAACACTGTTCACGAACATTAACAAGCCGAACACATATGTGTTCAAGCTTATTTATTTAATTTATCTAGATGTTCAAACTTGTTTATTAATTGACTTTGATGCGTATTGAACGAACATAAACGAGCTCTTACCGAGTCGAATACCAAGCTTGTTCATAAACGCTTGGTTCGTTTACAGTCCTACGCACGGGGGCAACGTCCAACGTGTGCACACGACCCGCGCAGGCTGGGCAATGCGTTGAGCGTTGATGGGCCAACAGGGGGCCTCGCTGGCTAGCATGGGGGGTCGGCCCTGCAACGAGGCATCCCTGGGCCAGCAGGAGGTGTTGGCCCAGCAAAAGGATGATGCTGGGCTAGCAGAGGTCGTCGCTGATCAACAGGGGTGTCGTTGGGTTGATAAGGGGTCCTAGCAGACACCCCCGCAAGGGGACGCCGCTGGGGAGGCGTCGCCCCCATATGGGCTGAGTGGGGTTAACACCTAGCACATGCCTAGCGATGACCAGTGCAGGGGTAGCCCAAGCCTACAACCGCCATCATTCTATGGGGTTTCACAGTCATGTTGTCCCCCTTTAGGGGTTTATATAAAGTGTACTGAATCTTGTGTGTATTCGATCTTCTATATGTTTAATTTCTCACATTGTTGTTCGTCTTTGATCGAGGTGTACACAAAGGATTGTACTGATCAGCTCATCATATATTGCTTGCCACCAGTGACGATACTCGATCTTTATTCGAAATTTTTACACTTATCATCTTATATATATATATATATATATATATTGTATATTTCTTTTATTATAAAATTTATTATTAATTTGATATGTTATAATTCATTATCATATCAAAAATAGATATGGAATAATAAGAAAAATATGTTTTTGATATAAATTTGGAAACAAGAACAATAGAGAAAGAAAGGAGTTCGATGTATAAAAAGAATTTATCCGAACGTCGGGGTTTAACCGATGAATTTATTATTAGGTTGAAACTTTTTTTTTGAATTTTACTCGTAGCAATATTGAGTTTATTGATGGTAATAAATTAAAGTATTTGTGTAAGAAGTGTCATAATTGTTTTCATTTCTTATCGTAACCAACATCAAAATAACATAATGCAACATTAAAATGGGCCGACATAATCAATCATCTTATGAACTCAAAACAACATACATTTTGAAATTTCTTTCCAAGTAGCAAAATTATATGAGGGAATTATTATTGTTTTTTTCCTTTATAATTCTTTCCTTTTAGGCAACTAATTTTATGATACAATAAGCGCCTATGTTTATCCATAGATTTACAGGATGTCACCAGTCTTTGAGAAGATGAGCAACAACTTCTTTATAACTTACCTTCTTTTTCTTCTCTCAATTTGCATCATTATCATCTGTGGTATCTTAACTTCTCTGGCCGAACTTTCGCCTTCGACTTTCCTCTGGCTAAGACTCGAAATCATTTCTAGTAACATGCCATTAAGAAGATCTGCAATTTGTTCTAACTTCTTGTGTCGTCCTGAATTGGCATCTATGGTTCACGTGTTCATTAGCCTTTCTTCGAGTTTGTATATTGTCTATTTTGCTCATTGATCGCTTCGAGTCGATATTTGTCAATAGGGTTGTAAACGAGTCAAGCCAAGTCAAGCTTTACAGTGTTCAAGCTTGTTTGATAAGATAATCAAGTTGAGTCAAGCCAAGCCTAAAAATAATCAAGCTATTAAAAAATCTGTTCAAGTTTGGCTTGGTTTCTTTTTTTAAAGATTGAGCTTGCCTTGAACTTGAATTGAACTTAGCTTATTTAATGAGTATAAAACTTCTAGTCAAGTTCGATTCAAGCTTGTTTAAGTTTGGTTTATTTAAACGTTATAAAACTCTTAAGTCAAGCTTATTTGTTTATTTAAATTTTTTAATATTTTAATCCTTATTTATAAATTAGTATAAATAAGCTTATAAATAATTTTTAAATGAGTTTGTTCATAAACATTATTTACGAACACTATTCATGAATATTATTCATGAACACTGTTCACAAACATTAACAAGTCAAACACATATGTGTTCAAGCTTGTTTATTTAATTTATCAAGCTATTCAATCTTTTTTATTAATTAACTTTGATGCATATTGAACGAATATAAATGAGCTCTTATCGAGTCGAACACCAAGTTTGTTCATGAACGTGTGGTTTGTTTACAACCTTATTTGTCAAGCTATCCAACTTGATCTTTAGCAATAAGTATCGCTTAAAGATTCAAGATGCTTTTGTCATCAACTCTATGGCTTCTTCCGAGTGATTGTTAAGTGATTCACCCTTGGCTATTTTAGCATTGATAATGCATGACTTTTCAGTGACTCACTTAGCAGTGACTATTTGTCGGGTTTATTTAAGTCATGCTTTGTCACTGCTAAAATAGCCAAAGATGAATCACTTAGTAGTGACTCGAAAGAAATCATAGAGTTGATGACTAAAGCATACGACTCTTTAGGCAGTATACTTGTTGCTAAATATCAGGTTTGATTGGTCGACAAATATCGACTCGAAGCGATCAATGAGCAAGATAGACAATATGCAAACCCAAAGAAAGGTTAATGAATACGCGAACCATCGATGTCAATTCAGGATTACACAAGAAGTTAGAACAAATGACAAATCCTCTTAATGTCATGTTACTAGACATGATTCCGAGTTATAGCCAGAGGAAAGTCAAAGGCGAGAGTTCGACCGGAGAAGTTAAGATACCACAGGTAGATAGCGATGCAAATCGAGCGAAGAAAAAAAAAGGTAAGTTATAAGGAAGTTGTTGGTCGTCATTTTCTTCTTGAGGTTACTCATTTGAAGCAGTTGCTAATGCAAAAGGATACTGAACTTGAAGATGTCCGCACTTTACAAAGACAAAGGGATCAGAGAGTTAAGGATTTAAATGAACAAATTTCATAGACAACAGATATTAATCATGTAGCATCTTTAATTACCCTCTGTTTCAAATCAACTACCTCTTCCTCGATCTCCTCCTATTGATGCAAATGACGATGAAGATGATTTTTTTGATGATGATAGTGATTATGTTTGAATTATTATATCCAAATATTATTTGACTTATCACATTCGATATACTTGTATTAAGTTTAATATGTACGATAAATGATTTGTTATTGTAATGTTGATTTAGTATTATTTCATTTTGACCGATTAGATATTTATGGAGTTTGATATGTGATATATTTGATATTGTTATATGTTAAAATTATATTGAATCATTTTATATATCTTTTGGTTGTAAAATTTCTAAAAATAGGTAGAAATAGCTGGTTATCTAGTAGTTTTTTCCTTGTTTTTCGCTTTGCAACAAAAACGAATTTCTCATAGATTTGGCGGCAAAAAAATTGCTGTAAATTTGGCGATTTAAAAATATTTTTGTCGACTCGATTAATCACGATCGACGCTAGGTCACCGACTAAAAATATTATCTACCCTACTACAGTATCACCAATCGACTGTCATCTTCCACCGATCGATTGATACTAAGGTTGTTGGTAGTACGTGAGGCAAAGAATGATCGGTGTACATGACGTCACCGATCGGGTGATACTATAGCAGGGCATAGAGTTTTTTTAGTTGATTGGTCCAGAATCAGCCGACTGATGGTCTTTGACAGCCGATTGAATATCTAGAATTTTACAACGAAAATATTTTTTCGTCGTCAAATTCAAAATCTTCAGTCGACTAATCAAGACAAAGAATCGATCGTAACACCGCTTGGTGATTGATTATTTATCGGATTTGGCGATGAATCAGATTTTGTCACAAATTTAGCGATAAAATATTATTTTCATCACAAAAATTTACGACAAAATCTTATTTTCATCACAAAATCTTATTTTCTTATTTTGATATAGGAAAAGAAACATTAAGCATCATCTAGAGTCCTTAAAGAAGCTTGCCTGGTCGTGGAGCCTTCCACGGTCGTGGCAAGCTCCACAATCAAGTCGTGGAGCACACTACGACCGTGGTTCGGGTTGCCATTTCTGAGTTTTATATGTTGGGTTTTTTTCTAGATTTTCTTACCATATTTATGGGATAATTAATGTAAGATTAACTTGTTTTATCCCTCTTATATAGGATGCCCTAAATGGAAGAGATATAAATAGATCTCTTTATCCGATTGTGACTTTTGTTTTTCTGAGGGTCATCATATTCTCATTCTCTCATTTGTGCTTCGTCTCTACGCTTGGCTAGCATCAATCGGAGATGAAGGTTTGTTGGCTTTGGAAGTTGTCTCGAAGGATTTCGGCATAGATACTAATAGAGGTAAAGCTCATTAATCTTGCTTTTAGTTTCTACATATTCGAAAGAATCTTGAAAGTATGATCTTATTCTCAAAACTCTATTTTCATGATGATTATGTTAAAACACATGGATCTTAGCCTCTGAAGATGTTTGAGATGTAATAAAATTGTTTTATTTTTATTTCGTTGTTCTTTCTACGTACTAGAGCATTGTGAATGCCTATAGATTCCCAAACAAATGTATAATTTATTTTTTAATAGAAAATGGTGAAAAGAATCAGATCTTTTTTTTAACAGAGGAAAACTTTCATAGGATCAGGCCAACTGTCTCAGAATTAGTCAGACTAAAAATCTAGATATATGCCAACTAAAAAAAATCATATCTTCCAACCACATAACTGATCGTCACCTATTTATGAGTCTATATTAATTAAGGATATAGGTGACACAATAAATGTAAAATTAATATAATTTTTATTACGATTTAGCTTAATAGCTAGCTAGCCTTATAGAAGATTCAATCGTATCAAACATATCTATTCGCAAATGGAAGCTCCATATTCAAATTAGTAGTTTTTTATATTTATCAATATATATGATCATATATAGAAGATCGACCATGCATTACTTTTTTTTTCATTTATTTTTATTTTAATTAGGTATATATATATATATATATATATATATATATGATGTCTCATGCATCAAAATGTGATTTGGAGGCTTGACGCAGTTGTATGATTTGTTTCTCTCTCCTTCGCATACAGCTGTAATGAATTAACGTCTTTATAGTGAATGATGCGCTATACATAATTTATACTATTTATAAAAATGAAATGAATCAATTTCGAAGGAGATCTAAAACTCTTTTCTGAATTCAAATGATTCTCATGTGTCTTTGTCATAACGTTAAGATTCATAGAGTCCTCCGTAATTTACCTTTCTCACAATAATCATGAGATAAATCGATGAAGACCGTTAGATTGACGATTCCAATCTTTTATAGACTGAATTAACGACCAATTGAAGATTAACAATTAGCCACCGTAAGGCACTATGGACAAGATAAAGCCACCAATAAAACAGTGGACTAATTCACGTTGCAAATAAGTCGACTTGATTAAACCGTTTTAAAATGCATTATATTGTGATCACTAACGTCGGTTAGGGTCTAAGGGATCGTCGATTGTTACTCGCCGACGGCAAGAGGCCAGAAGTGATGGGAAAGATGATGAAAGGTACCGCAATGAAGTGGAGAGATCCATCGTCGTTCGCCTTTCCCATTGATCCTACTACACTGTGTACAACTATTGGATGAAGTTACAAGTACTCTATTCTCAGCCTATTATATATATAGATATATATATAAAGTTGAGATAATTATTAGATATGTAAAAAAAATTAAAAACTAATCTAGGGTATATATATTTTAAACTTTTTTTGTATACTGATTTTAAAAATCTATATTGAGACATGATGAGGTATATTTCATGGTGTCCAATCCTGAAGAATATCTTTTGAATGGCTGTGATTTTATATAGAAAAATTATCGCATGCTGATTCTTAGATCGGGGTTTAATTTACAACAATTCATGCTTTATGACGAAAATCTCCATGTTCGATCATCGCTCTTCGTCCACATTCACTTTTATTTAATTTATTTCTATATAATTCTTAGAGATCGATACTTTTAAATAAATATATTTTGCTAGTAATTTGTAAATTCTAACGCACGAATAGATGTATATAATTAATCTCTAACAAAAATTTAATAAATTCGTCAAGATGCATGCGAAAGCCATTATTGAGTGCTCGCCGGTTTTGTCCGTCCTATTCTGAGTTTGACACAAGGATAAATATATATTATCCTTTGATTTTATTTTCTTATAACACTCATATCCTCTTATTTTCTTATATGATCGACTAGGGGTTCAGGAAATCGATAGTTCGTTGAACTCGGGAGCATGAGAAGTCGAGAGTCGAGTGCATAAGAAGTCAAAGATTTACATGAGTTGGGAACTCAACAGTTCAAAAAGTCAAGAGCTTGAGGAGTCAGTCACCTGTGGACCATGGAGGAGATTTTTATTGACAACTGTCACATCTAATCCCCTAATTATCTCTCGTAATAATAGTTCTAGAATACATGGCAAATCAAGTAGATTATCCCTTAATAGTCCGTCGTAGCGCATATAGCTAAAGAAAGACAAGGAGGTGAAGTCGAGTTCTTAAATAAGGGTTATTTAGGTAAAGAAATTCTATGAGATCACTTTGTCTATAAGCAACATTCAATATTTTCAACTTCTTATTTGTCTGGCTTAAGTAATCTGAAGGTCTTAGTCGAGCATTGAATGACTATCCATGTGTTGACCTTGACAAGATTATCGCTGTGATGCGGCTTGCTTGTGATTTCCTTCCGCGAAAAGACTTCTGAGAAGAGTGCATGGGTTTTCGCGATCTGCAGAGTAGTTCCTGTCACAAAGTAAACATGAGTCAAACACTTGTTGGGATTCCAACTACGATCCTCTGATGTTTAAATCAGATATGGAGAAAATTTAAGAGCAGTATATAGTAGAAAATAAAAATAAAAAGAATGATCAAAGTTCTCTCTTTCTATTACCTCATCACCATCCTTATGTATTGACCAAAAGATGTCCTTTCTCCTCCCCATGACTCTCCTCTGCGATACCTTTGGGCAGGCCGTTTGAGGATAAGTTATGCATCGAACCTCCATGTAGTGTGCCACATAGATCGGACTTATCATCAGAGGTAGTTAGGGGTCTGGGGATGATCATTTGGAGGAATATTTGTCGAGGGTTGTTGAACGCCTAACTTAGAGGATTGTCCTCATCATCCACCTTGTTGTTTGGCCGAGTGGCCGACTCACCATTTGGCCAAGTAGTCGAGCTGATATATAGCTGAGCTACAAGATGACTGAGTTGCCAAAGGGTTGAGCTGCTAGATAATGGAGCTGCCAAAGGTTGGGCTGAGTAACATTCTTAGTTTCCTTAACTTTAACGTGTTGAATCTCAACCTATCATCGACGCTTGCTTCCTCCTCCTCGACTTCCTAGTCGCTGTTCTCGATTCCTACTTCTCTTCCTACTTCATGCGACCCTTTGGTGGGTCTTCACCCTTTTGGACCTTCTATTTTGAGATATGACACATTAGCGATTTCGATAGTATCGCTAATTAGCCACTCAAAGACTCAAACCATTAACAAGGTTTGACTGCAGCAATATTGATGACCGAACCTCTCGACCTGCTATCCTTGGACTGTAATCTTTCTAAGATTACATGCTCTTCTCTCACTTACTCAATTTTTCTCAGCCTCGCTATCCATGCGTCGCCTCCTCGCGAAAAACAACCATTATTGTGCGACTCAACCTTCACCTTACTAGATCTTTATAAAGAGGAATCCCTATCCTTCACTCATCTTGCAACTTCTTCTTTTTCTCGAAGTTCCTTCCATTTTCGGGTTTGAGTAAGTGTTGTCTCTCTCTTTCCTTTCGTTTCGCCGATGACATCTTCTTCTAAGAGAGTGGGAGGGTCACATGGTTGTCCCTAGTTTGAAACCACGGTGTCCACTTTAACTCGCTCTCATCCCTTCTTTCCTCGACTGTAACACTATGTTCCAAAAACTATTCGCTAGTTTTTTGCGAAACTTACTGAACGACCCTATCGCCCTCCTTCCAGTTGCTATTGCTTTTTTGTAGGTCAACTCAAGGGTGGTTTCCGCTTATCTATTCATCGTATTTATCTCCAAATCTTGGACTTGTATCAAATAACCATAAATCAATTGGCACCTAACGCTTTCTAACTCCTAGTTGGATCACATAGTTTTTGAATATCTGCAACTTCCCCTCTCTCCCTTGATGTTCCACAATCTCTTCTAATTGAAAATGACAAACTTAGGTGTCTTCTATTTCGCCGGTCGATCTGACTGTCAATTATTGCGGGGATGTCTTCTTCTCATAAACGTTGGAAGAACGTATACTTCTTCGCTCAATTGCTTGATCATCTCCCACATTATGATTCATGGAGGATTGACATTCCCAACCTTCCCCTTTAAAGAAGTGACGATTGATGTCTCTCTTTGATGCCACCAAAAGTATCCTTCAGGACCATCACTGTGTCCTTGACGAGCGATTGCTCGACCACTTCAGGCCGTCTTCAATCCTGATGACTCCACTCTAATAGGTAGCTAAGATTTATCTGGGAATCACGTCAGCAACAATAAAAGGTATTAATTTAAATATATATTAATTTTTAGACGATATGATGCAGTCGACTATGGTGAAAGCTTCGACTGTGGCGAATTGAGAAAGGAAAAAAAAAGGCAAGACAGGGTCCTCTCATCTGCCTCCAAATCCTTCCTCAAGAACTGAACAGTTGCGAGCCCGGCTCCCCACTGTCTCAGCTTTGGAAACCCAGGCTAAATGGAAAAGGACTGAGGGCACAGTAAGTGCCCACTCCCAAGAGAAAAAACAGACAAAGGTTTTCTCACATCTGTTAAATACTGAAATTTAAAATATTAAATTAAATAATCAAAATTAGGAAAATAATCTTAGAAATCATTTTGAGATTTTTGAAGAATTTTAAGAATTTTTTCAGAATTTTTTTGAATTTAAACGGGGCTTATACATGATAGTTACAGGCTTTTAAAAAACATGTTTAGATTATCTGATCTAAAATTTTAAATAGAAAATTTAGGAGGCGTTTGATAGATAGGAAATTTTTTATTTTCTGTTTTGATTTTCTGAGAAAACGAGAAAACGTGTTTGGTTGACGTTTTCCATCTCCGTTTTTTAGAAAATAAAGGAGCATTTTCTGAAAAACTAGAAAACTCTAGAAAATCGTTTTCTGTTTTTATTTTTGTTTTCTAAAAAACATTAAAAAATTATTTTCTGGAAAATTAAAAAATTATTTTCTATTTTCTGAAAGAAAACAAAAAATAGAAAATTTTATGGCAAGTTTGTGGCAAAACAGATTACATCCAATATTCGAGCAGGCAAGAAATCGTGAATAATAAGTCCACTGGAGGGGTTGCTGGAAATGTTTTGCTTGTAACCATAGAGGGAGTTGAAGCGGGTGATGTCAGTATAGACGTTATTCATCTGGTCCATGTTAGCACGGAGTATATCTCGTTATCAGCATCTGCTTTCGGAGACATACCATTTGTAGGTTATACTCAACTTGTATGAAGCCGTTTTTGGAGGTCTTTTCTGCTTTTGGTTTTGTCCACAAAATTGCCACGTTTGAGAAGGCAGCTGGTTTTCAGGCTTTAATCCAGTACACTGATGCAGCAATTGCTTCAGAAGCTAGAAATGCATTGGATGGAAGAAGCATCCCAAGCAATCGAGGGTACTTTAAAGCCTACAATTTGTCCTGATGGAAAAAAAAATAAAGGAACCGGAGAGCAATGTGCTACTTGCGTCCATAGAGAATATGCAATAGACTGTCACAGTTGATGTTCTTCATACAGTGTTCTCAGCATTTGGAACTGTACATAAAATTGCAATATTTGAGTATCCATGCCTTTGATGGAGATAGATTCTCTGATGCAAAGACAATTGATGTTCTTTATAAAAGGCGGATATTTTAACTTATCTCCTAGATATAGTCATGTTAATATGCTAGTTAGGATAGCTTGCAATAATTTTCATGTTTATATGCCTAGTATGTGTTTTTGCCTATTTGATACATGCATTTGATCGGCTATGATTATATCATTCCTGTTTTATTTGGATTATAGTTACTTGGATCATAGATATGCACTTATTGATTGTGCATATTATTTGGATAAGTATTTTTAGTTGGATTTACATGCTTTAGTATCATGTATCATCTTGCATGATTGCATGCTGGCTGGACGGGGTTCCTTTATAGTTTAGCCCGCAGCTAGTTACATGGCCTGCACACACTGCCACTCATGGGTTAGTAGTACATTAAGAGGGTGTGTGCAGTTGCTCTGTCAGGCTCCGCTGGTCCACTCATAGGTAGCGATGAGGCAGCGTGGTAGCGGGCAGGGATCCCTCTTCTGGTCTATGACACCGGGAGATGAGAGCTTAGCTCCCCCACTCTATTTGGGGCAGGAGGATATGTGTACTCCGACAGCATCTTGTCCACTCACCACCAGAGCGATGATGGCGAGTGCAGCTTGTCATAGCCCTACCCACTCGGCCACCATCAGCGTGTGAGGCGGTTGGTAGCGTGGGTGACCATGTTATTTGTACGACATGCATTTTGCATGGATAACATTTGTATTGTGTTTGCTGCATTTTTATTGCTGCCTTGGATGTTGCATATGATTGTCATGCATACATGATTCATATTTGTATATGGTGATGACTCTATCTCTTATAGTATGACACATGCTCCTATATCAGGGTAGGAGATTCAGGTTAGTACAGTCCTTTTGTATTTCTTTCTTGCATACCCTTTATGTGAGACTGTACTGGCATGATTGTTATTGTTAGCTATATCTTACTTTGTATATCGACCATATCCGCTGAGTTCTTTGAACTTACCCCATTGATTTTTATCCATTTCAGGATGAAGCTGTAAGGAGAGTCCAACTGTCAAACCCCCTCATCGCGAAAGTTTAATAATTATTCGTTTTATAGTTTTGGATATTTGGATTAGAAGATATGTTTAGGACTGAAGTTGGATTTGTGTACTCGTGGATTTTTGGTGTCCTTATGGACCTTTATTCGGATTTTATTTCGATTGATTTTGGTTGGGTATTCCTATCCAGGTGACAGAAGGGGTAAGTCTAGTGATTGTAGACTGTTTACCATTTATTTTAATTGTTGGCCTGAGGCCTTATCACCTGCGTGTGTTGTTTGGATTCCGGTTGTGTTGACCGATGTATAGTGGCCGTGTAGGCTTTGTATAGAAATTGGTATTGTCATCAGTATAGGGGAGATGTTGTCGGATTTACGTCTGGCGGGGACTCTCTCGGGGCGTGACAACATCTCCTGTCATCGTTCCCCTTATTACCCCCCTTTGAGTTTAGCAGCGGAGGACGCAGAAGTTTCATAGGGACTGAAGAATACATAAGAATGTTTGTCGGTAAAATTAGACAAGTACTCTGGTGCAAAAAAGGTTAGAATTCGTCAACTTAACGGCTCCTACCAATCCATCTCTGGACCATCATAAGGGAGGTAAATTACGGTAGGTCTTTGGTCCTTGAGACTAATAATTAGCGCATGGAGAGACGACACCCTCGCATTTACGAGGGATTGATCCGTTATCCTCTAGTGCAATTTACACCATAACCTTCTAAACCATAAATCTTGGATTTGTATCTATTCATCACATTTATCTCCATGCAACACGATGTAAGAGCTTCGATTTTGAGCAGGGTTCAATTTTGAACGAGGAGTTTAAAATTTCCCTGACTTTAGATGGATCCCTCCATGTTTTGCCACTGTGTCAAGGGACTTTGTCCCCCCCCCCCCCCCTCCCGTGATTTGCTTCTCTCTTGTCAGTGTCTTGAAACGGATAGCAAAAAAACTGCTAGTTGAACAGATTCCCAACTTACAAATTTAGGCCGTCAAAAGAATTTAGAAGAGTATTTTTTTGTGAAATTAGATCTCTACGTTTATGTATATATTGTAGCTTCAATCAAAATTATTATATGTTCGAATCTATTCTAAATTAAAAAATTATAAAGCATAATAATGATCATATATATATATAGAATTATAGTATGTTAATTTATAAAGAAGATATTCACGAATCAAACACGATGGGTTCTCTTTGCAATAATTGGTACCTCAGTATGTAGATAGATAAGTCTTTATATTATTTAATTATCATTTATCAATATATATGCCATGGACACCAAGCATTACATATTTACATTTATTTTACTTCATCATGGCCATTAACAACATATATATAATAGGATATATTCATGGAGAGGGATCCTCCTCTTTCACATCTCTTTAATTAGGCTTGCAATTTATCCCTCTAATGCATGGTCGCCCTGTTGCAATACCAATAGAAAGTTAATTAATTTCGACATAAAAAAAAAAGATGAGAAAGCTAATTAATTAATTAAGCTATAGCATAAACGAGAAAATAATTATCAAATGTTCGATCTTTTGAAGTAAAATTTACTTGGAGTAGGTGGAGTACTGGCGCAGTTACCGTATGGTTGACCCCTCGTTGCGTTGCATACAGCTGCAACGACCAATTGAAGGCTAAAATTAAGTTATTCACAGACATGAGGAGATCAGGAAACCTCAAATAATTAACGTTACATATTAATTTGTGTCGGAAACAAATTAACGTAAAGCATTCTAAAATGATTAATTGTATGTGATTACTAACGTTTGTTAGGGTCTGAGGGGTTGCCAATTGCTGCTTCAATGGTCGGCGGCAAGAGGGCAGAAGCGATGAGGAAGATGATGAGAGGTGCTGCAACAAAGTGGAGAGATCCGACGTTATTCTTGGCCATTCTACCAGGAATTATCGCCTTTCCCATCAATATAATCCTACTGCACTGTATACACCAGCTAGCTACTCAATTAATTTTGTGGTATGAAATTATAACAAGTATATCTCATCCCATCTCATCTCATCTCATCTATTTATAGAGTCAGGAGCTTGATTGTGAGCAATCTCCGAAATGACATAGTGACTAAAATACGATGGAGTTTATAAATAAAATAAGGGTTGATTTCAGAAGAGATCTAAAGTTATTTTTTGGATTCAGATGACTCCCACGTATTTTGGTTACCACATCAAGATCCATAAGACTCTCCATGATTTACCTCTCTCATAATGATCGCAGGACAGATCGATGGGGGACGTTAGATTGATAGATTCCAACCTTTTACGGAAGAACTTGATTGTGAGTCCCATCGGGACATTTCATTGGTTAAATCGGCGCAGATGCTGTTACAAATTGACAGAGATCGAATTTAGTAGCGTGAGATCTAAAGTTCTCATCCGAACTCAGGAGTCTTTGGTCGTAGAAAAATTATTTTCAAATGTATATTTTAAACAAAAAAAAAGTTGAGATAATTATTAGATTTGTAAAATAATAATAATAATTTGTAGGGCATATTTTAGACTTTTGTATACTGATTTTAAAAATTTATATAATTGAGAGATGCATGAGGTATATTTCATCGTGTCTACCTCGTCACCTGAAAAATCTTTTGAATTGCTGTGATTTTAATTATAGACAAAAATTATCCTTGTTATTTTTCTCATCGCTCTTCGATCTATCGTACGTCCACATTCATTTTTATTTATTTATTTTCTATATAATAATTTAAAACTTAAAAAAGAAAAGAAAGAAAGTTGTAAATTCTAGCGTATGAGCTAGTAGATTTAATTAATGGCGAACAAAAGTTTAATAAATTCGTCAAGATGCGAAAGCCATTATTGAGTGCTCGCTGGTTTTGTCCGTCGTATTCTGAGTTTGACATAAGAATAAATATATATTGTATCTTTTGATATTATTTTATTTCTTATTACGCTCATTATTCTCTTATTTAATAGAAAAATATAGTTCAATTTTTTATTATAATATTATTTGATAGTAAATTTAAGAAAAATTCATTCAAACAGTTTGAGATTCAAGAGTTTATCATGATAGATCGGTATTAGATCGTCGTTCAGAGATGGCCATTGTAAGTCTAAACAATAAAATAAAAAATTACGAAAGACTTATCCGATTTATTTTGGTGGTCGGTGGAAGTCACTTAGACTCTGATCTTATCCGACTCAGTTATTGATGAGACATCTCGAAGGTCCGTGCGATATGACCAATCACTCTAAGAGATTAATCGAATCGAAGATTTAGATATCTTGATGTCAATTTAAAAAAAATTATTCCCCTTGGTATTAATAATAAAAAGACTAAGATCGATTTAAGTTTTAAATGGGATAAATATCCCGAAAATCAATTTTTAGAGGCAAATCAAAATAAAATTCATTTACCTTTAAAATTAATTGGATGAAATTCAAATATCACCTAAAAAATAATTGCATTGCTCCATTCAAGCCCCATAAATTAATTTAGACTAACTGTGATTTCATTCACCCCACACTTTTATCAATCCATTTTTTTATCGTTATAAAAGAGATAAATTACAATGGACAAGTAACTCCTAAGCAAACGAATCATAATTTCGAGAGAGATTCATGGGATCGATCTCTACTCCAATGCAATAAATTTTTGCTAAAGTATCAATTAGCTAAACTAATTGCTCAAGCTACACTTGAGGGGTCAAATAGTTTGATTTATTTAGATAGTTGAGATAGATGGAATAACCAAGTTGATGAAGTAGGATAGAACGATCAAGTAAGTTGATCGGATCGACAAGAATGATGAGGTTGATCGAGACGGGTGCGATGTTCCAGCTGATGGAGTTCATGGCGCAGGAATCGCTGCGCATTTCCGCTCGAAGTCGTATGCCTCCTTCCCTTAAAAGGGAAGGAGTGTGCGTCCAAGGAGGCTGCTGCGAGACGAATTGGCTGCTCGGAGAAGACGGACAGAGGCGTAGAAGCATTCGGAAGATCTTGGTTTGTGGAAACCTGAGGTAATTTCCACTGTGATCTTTCCTCCGACACAAGCGAAACTCCAAACAGGTATATTATGATCTACAATGGTATCAGAGCCAGTTTATTCTCAGATTATTTCATACATTTGATTTCTTCGCCACGAGAAAAATCCTATTTGATTTCCTCACGAGCGCGACAACCGAGAATGTAACCTCGCTCGACTAACAGCGCCGCATCCGCCGCCGAAGCGACGCGGAGCCGACGCCCATCCGACGGCCTCGGAAGCGGCGTGGCCGCCGACGCCTCGGCGACGCAAGGATCGCGTCGTTAGGCGCCGCCGGAGACGGCCGGCCACCGCGGAGGCGGGCGGCGAGGAGGCGTGATACGCGGCGGAGGTGACGGCGATGGGGTTGTCGCCGAAACGCAGGCGAGCCGCATGGCCAGCGCGATGGAGGCTTCGGCGATGCGATCGTTAGGCGCCGCCGAGACGCACGGCTACGAGCGAGTAGCCTCGAGGCGGTGCGACCACCGGCCGGAGGCGGGCGGCCGACGCGAGGCGACGGGCGACGGCGCCGGGCGCGGCACGTGATTAGGGCGCACAGCGATCCGGGAAAATCTTGATATTTATTTAAAAAAAAAAAAGGTATAATTTGTTTTGTACATATTAGTTTTAAATACTTAATTGGGCTGAATTGGGCTTTGAATCAATGAGAGATTAGTTGGGCTTCAATTGGGCCGAATTAAATGGGCCGAGTTGATTGGGCTTTAAGATTTAGTTTGGTTTACTTGGGTCGAATTAAATTGAATTTAGTTTGGTTTAATTGGGCCGAATTAAATGGGCTTTGAATCAAATTTTAATTTGACATGGGTTCAATTAATTTGATTCCAACAAAAAGTTGTGTCCAATTAAATTTACACAAGAATTGTGTAAAGTTGACTTTGGTTGACTAAACTCATAACTAAAGTTAGATGGATTGTTTTGGAACAATTAGAATCTGACATGGATAACTTAAGGATGAACTAGTTTATGATCGTTACGGGTCAAAATTGATTGATCAATGGGTCAATTAATTATAGCCTAAAATTCAAGGAGTTTAGTTCTTCTTGATATATGAGTATTTGTTCTGTGCCATGATTAAATTGGAATATACTGGTATTTGTACTGGTTTTGTTTACTATGTAATCGATATGATTTATTTCAATTTTACAGATGGCGCGATGTATACCACTAGACCCACGATGTGTCAGCGCAATCAAGATAGGAGGCTATCGAAGATTTGACTATGACTTTACCATGGAGTCGTTAGACACATCAGTCGGATGTGATCGCTCGAAGCTCGAGATACGTAAGTTTCGATTAGACAACTACAGGATTTGGGCGCTTGATTCGCTCATTGCCCGATAATCTTGCCGACGCTGCACGATAATTTTGGGGTTACATGAAAGACGTGTTGTTAGGAATATCGAACTGGCCAGAGGGGGTGAATAGCGCCTCGCCCGATCGTGGATGGAATTCAATCTCGCTCGGTTCACAATTTCGTTAGCGCAGGAATATATATAATGATAAAAGCAATAACAAAAATGGACACCACACAAATCACAACAAGAGCATATAATGTGGTTCGGAACCGAACCGGTTCCTACTCCACGGATTGGGTTCGTACGAACCCTAGCGATGCCACAAACACCACTAATCAATAAAACTCCTTCTTGACACAAGTCAAGGGTGGAGAAACCTCTTACAAGTAATCTTACAACAATAAGATACAAATACAAGCAATTACAATAATGAATATGAAATACAAGTAAAGAAAAAGGTTTTACAACACTTGTTTTGATTGCTTGAATCTTGGTTGCTTGCTTGCACTTGGAGACTGATTTGCACCAACAAATCGCTGAATAGCCCTCAAGAACTGATTGCTTTTTCCTCCATCATGAGCTCCATATATAGCTTCACCTGTGCTAGAAAAAAGTCTATCGATCGTGATCGGGACCATCGATCACGATCGATGCCCTTGTTGTCGTGAGACAACGGCTAGTTCCACGTTGGATAAGTCCAACGGAACTACCATCGATCCGACCGATTGTGACCATCGATCCGATCGATGGAGTCCTCACTCGACGGTCGAGTCTCGACTCCATTTTGTGGCGAGATTCCGAGCACGATCGGTGATCACACGATCGGTCGATATTCGATCCATCGATCGCCAACCTATGGCGATCATTGCTAAACCATGTCTGCAGTCAAACCCTAGTTGACTCGGTCCAGTCGACTGCCACATGGCACCAGTCGACTGGCACACCTCAAACATGAGGTTTTAACTCAAGTATGGTTCTCCCATACTTGCTAGACCACCCTTAGCCTAGACCTAAGCCTTCTAGCCACCTCCATCAGCCTCACGCCTCTCGGATCCCTCCAAGTCATCCATGACTTGTTCATCCATCGCGCTAGCCTTCAGGTGCTTCCGTCGGCTATGTCATGCTAACGGTGTCTATACCGCCAAGGCACATTGGACTTACGCCGCCAAGACTCCGCTTGGACTTTACGCCGCAAACCATTGGACTTGTGCTGCCAAGACTACCGCTTGGACTTTACGCCGCCAATATTAAATCCCTTGGACTTCAAATGCTAACCCATGTTAGACTTTCCATGCCAAGACCATGCTTGGACTTTCCTTGCCAACTCATGTTGGACTTTCCATTTGCCAAGACCCATGCTTGGACTTTCCTTGACAATTATATTGTCATATATTTTTGTCGAAACATCAAAATACATCAAAACATCACTCGAGCCAAACTCGAGTCCTGGTCAATCGTGACCTGGGCCGATTGCACCAACAATCTCCCCCTTTTTGATGTTTGACAAAAACCAAACAAATAATTGAGTTAGAATACTAACTCAAATCCTTTACCAATTATTCCAAATTGATAAATACTCTCCAAATGTTTTTCCCCAAACATTCTCCCCCTTTTTGACTAACATCAAAAAGGTCTTCTCTCAAAGAGGTCAATGTCTCATGTCCCAATGAGATCTTACAATCTCCCCCTTGGTCTAAAAATATCTAGGATGTCTACCATCTTCCTAGTGATAAGTCCCATATCACTCAAGAGAGGCAATCCTATTCACTCTCCCAATTTCCAAATTGGGTATCACAAAAACTCATTTTTCCTTTCCATAAGGAAAAAAAATACCATTCATCATCCCATGATGAATTCCTTCCCCTAAAGGCTTGCTCCCCCTTGACCATTGCACCAACAATGTCCTTGGGAAGTCCCTAAGCCAATAGGAACTCTAAACCATCAAAATTAAGGTTAGAAATTCAACATTGAACTTTCCAACACCTTAAAATTGATACAAACCCCAAATACTTCTCCTAATCCATATCCAATGGATTTACACCCTTTATAATGCTTCCCAAAGCATATCCTAGGGTTAGGAGTGATTAGGGACCATAACCGTAGCTGAAATCGGGTTAAACAACCTTGTTTACCCCGAAATCAGGCTACCAGTCGAGTGATTCAGAAATCAGTCGACTGGAACCTCCATCAGTCGACTGCCACCCAGGGCAGTCGACTGATAACTGAAAATCCCGATTTTCAGTTATCAGAAATGAGTTTTGAAAAATCATAACTAATTATACGTATATCAAAAAATCACGAAATTTGATACGTATAATACTTATGACTAATACAATGGGTGAAAAATGTTTGAAAATTATTTTACCCATTAAATATTGAAATTGGTATAAAGTTCAAAACCATTGAAATTTTCAATATTTTGGCCCTACTTTGTATCAACTTCATCAATGGTGATTGCTATCAAAAGATAGACTTCACCAAGGTTTTTCAAAATGATTTTAAAATGTTTTCAAAACCTTATCTTGGATCATATTCCTTGGGCTCTATGTATGTGACTTGTACACAAGCTCTCCCAATGATCCACAATGGAATTGGATGAGTTTTAGTTCATCTAGATGCAAAAACTATGCACCTTGAACTTAACTCATATCCTAACATCTCATATGTATCTATGGTATATAAATACACATACATGTCAATTAGATGTGAGATGTGGGTTTTGTTCTACCTAAACTAGGGTTTCATGCATTTTCTAAAGCAACTCTACTTGATTCCCTTATGACTGGGACTCCAAGTCATGCCATAGTCCTTAAATCAATTTTAATCAAGTTAATGCATGAATGTATGATCATGGCATAAATAATAGCATTATTAAAAACATGGCCAATGATCATGATGTCATGACATATGATGAAATTTAAGAACACATGACATCTAAAGTAACCCTAAACAATGTCATGACATGGTATATGATAGCAATACAATTATACAAATATTCATTCATACACACAAGATTTTTCAGAAACAAAGATTTCATTTAACTTAAAATTTGTCTTTTACATTCAAAATGGAGATTGGCTATGCTCAATCTCACTACAAAAATTGACAACCACAAAAAAAATCTAATATCCTCTAATCGTCCGTAGGAGGTGGCGGCGGAGGGGCCGACTCGAGTCGAGCCCGCATCATCTCTAGCATATCGTGATCTTTGCTCTATGCGACAGGACTCCTCCATCCTATCGAGACGTCTGAAGGATGCGGCTGCGATATCTCGGCGACCTAGAGTCCACCGGCTGGCGATAGTCTGAAATCCGGACTCGGTACCACGACGATCTGATGGACCCGCCGCTGATGTGTCTACCGGCATCTGGTCATCCTCATTAGTGGTCTCTGCATCCTTGTGGTCCTCTGTCGCCTCTCTGGGTACCGGAGGAGGTGTCTGCATACTGAGGTGGTGGTCGTGGCGCCCGACTCCATCATCGGCGCCCATCCGTAGCCGCTAACGAGAGATTCTGAGTGATATCTGATCGTACACCTCCGATAGCGCTCGCAGAGAGCCCCTGTTGATGTTGATGCCTACGGAGTCGAGCCATGCTGTGATGATATGACCAAATGACATATGCACTTTCCCTTGTACAGGGGAAGTGAAGTGCACAATGCAGTGGAAAATGTTTAATGCAAAGTTTATATCTAACTGATGACGCATGGCATATAGAAGAAAAAGATGGGGAGGCCGAATCTTGGCCAGACCCCGAGTGACAATGGGCAGAAAACACCCAACAATGACCTTGTAAAGGACATTGTCAGGTGCAGACAACTCAGTGATAGGAAATAGATTCTGGGCCAGTGGACGAGGATAACCAAAGATATGCTCATGCATGGACTCCATAGAGATATGGTCAAAAGGCTCAGGTAGAGGAAAGTCCATGGTAGGGTAAAAGATAAAGGTGTTATCTGAAGGCCTACACTCGAGAAACTCCTGCAGTATCGCAGGAGTGAACTCTAACTCGCGTTTTGCAACGCGAGTAGTGTAAGTAGGGTCGTCATCCACCTTTTTAAGGTTTTGATAGAATTCCTTAATAAGGTCATCATTAATTGGATGCGTGCACAAGACGATTTTCATCAGATTGTAGTATGCAATTAATTCCATGACGTCACTACAATGCCTATTGAAAAAGTTCCTATCGATGTACCTAACCAACATAGGTTGGTACAATCGAGATTCACCCTCGGGTGGATCATTCCTACGGGCTCTCCTATTATGAATGCAATGTGATGATATGACATGCAATGGCAACAATACATGATTAGATAAACCTAAATTGTAATGGAAATGAAAATTAGGGCTCGGAAAGAAAAATCGTTACTTAGGCGCCATTTGAATGTGTGTGCCGGAGGGAATACTCAAATGTTGCTGAGGATCGCCGGAAAAGTCATGGAGAGCTTGAGGAACCCTAATCGGAACAGAAGAAATAAACCCTAAATCGCGCGAACTAGGGCTCCAAAATAGGTGAAAGATGGAAGAGGAGAGGCTTGTTTATCAAACCTAGGACTTTGGAAGGTTGGCACGGCCGAAAGAGTTGGTCGGAGAGGGAGACGGCGATCGGAGAAGGAAAGGAGAAGAGAGAGCTCGTCGCGTGAAGACGCCGAACCCTAGCGGTTCGGCGTTATAAAAACGCGATTCAGTCGACTGATGTGGAGCATCAGTCGACTGATAGCGGTTTATTACCGGGTTTACCGAGCCGACGATCGTCCTCGGCAATCGATCCTTGAACCTTACGTAACGCGTGCTATAGTATCATCCGATCGATGTTGCTCATCTCGATCGATGTGCACATCACTTTCGACCGCTCGTCGAGCACTCGTGATGGCCTTCCCTCGGTGAAACCATCATCCATCGATCGATGGACCTCATCACCGATCGATGTTCGATCAGTCGAGTCATGGAGCTAGCACTCGACTGATGGTCGTATCGTATCGCGCTATAGTGTTATCGATCGATAATCAGATATCGGCCGATCGATATCGATTTCGTTCAAAATCAAAATATCTCGATTTCATCATCTTAATTATTCCATTTTATCACGTTAGATCTTGTATATCGAATGTATTGATGTTATACTTTTATTCATGTATTTGTTAATGTATTTTAATGTTTTATTTCATTTTTGTAAACATTAACATTCAATGATTTCCAAAACCTAACATCTCACCCTTTCTAAGTGTTGAAATACACAATCAAGGTAAAAGACTTGTTTTGTGAGATGTAATCTATCCTAGACATTCCATCCATGCAAACATATGGTAAAACATATGAAGCATGGTGAGTACAAGACATCAAGTTGTGTGGTACTTGAGTATCACTCTAGATGTTACCTTTACATCTTAACCACACATCTCTTAATACATGACCTTCCAAAGTGTGCCAATAATCAAAGATACACTCTATGACCTCTAAATCTAGATCGTGTCAATTTTATTGATTTTCATGTTTTCAAGATATATATTGACACAACCTAAAATTCTTTGAAATTAAGGCTCAAGGATATTTCCAAGGTAACCATAACCTTGAAAGTAACCTAAGGTGTCGCCTTTATCATGGTTGAGTTAATTACCCATCCAATCAAGGTTGACACATCCTAAACCCATCTTAGCGTGAATCAATCACGCTCTTAGGAACCCAAAATCGATTTGAGCTCCTAGGGTTAATTAGGTATTCCTTAGGGATAACCTCCCTAGATACCTTACTAATGACCCTCCTAAGCTTATTAGCCTTGGTCATTTGGGTCTTACCTAGGTTGACTCTAGGGGTAACTCCCCTTGCAACCTTCTTAGTGGCCACCCTAGGTTTCCTAGAAACCTTAGCCACTAGGCACAACCCTTGGTCAACTCTAGGGATGACTTCCCTATTGACCTTAGTCTTCCTAGACCTAGTTTGTGTTCCATAATCAAATGGAACACTATGGTAGGCCACCTTAGGCTTAGGTTTGTGACCCAAACCCTTCTTGCCTTTGGTTGACTTTTGTCTTTTAGGTCCTACTTGTTGACTTTGATTATTTGACCTAAAAGTTTGACTAATTGACCCTTGCATTTGATTTTGCTTAACCTTAAGGGTCTTTTCAAGTTTTTCAAGCCTTGATCTCAAGGCTTGATTTTCCTTTTCTAATATCTCAATTTTTGATTTTTCATTTTCTCTTGAGATATTTTTATTTCTAGGCATATGTCTAGATTTCTTAGCATTAAAGCCTAGATGTTCTCCTATTTTCTTAATGCTTTCCTTAGGTAATATATTTTTAGGGATATTAATCCCAAATTTCTCCTTATTCTTAAGGTGAACATTCTTAGCTCCTAAACAAATATGTTTGTTACTTCTAGCATGCTCTTTATGATACATAACAAAATTGTTAAAATTAGTTCTAGCATGCTTCTTAATATTTAAATTAGACGGAACATTATTTAAATATACCTTAAGGTTTGCCTTAGTGGCTCCCCCTACTTGTGATGCTCCCCTTTGCCCCTTCTTCTTCTTCTTTGGGCATTGACTCCGGTAATGATCCGGTAGTCGGCATTTGAAGCAAATGACATGCTCCTTGCTCTTTTGTCTTGGAGAACCGACGTCCGTTGACTTTTGTTGACTTTTAGGCGCCGGAGGAGCTTTCTTGATCCTCTTTGGACATTTGCTCTTGTAATGCCCATACTCCCTACATTCAAAGCACATGATATGATTTTTATTTGAAAATAAAGTGTTTGAGTTACCTAGGGTGGTGGTAGGTGCCGGAGTTGAATTTTGAGCTTCCTCATCTTGATCGGATGTTGAAAGCTCTTCTTGAGGTTGCTCCGGTGTAGAGGTTGGTCTCTCTTCCTCAATCCTAGGAATAGATGCTTCTTCCACCTCTTCTACTTCTTCTTTCTCCAATTGACTCCATCTCAACTTCCGATTCCTCACTATCACTTGAGGATGAACTCTCCTCATGGAATCTTGCCAATTTTCTCCATAGCTCCTTGGCATACATGTAATCCCCTAGTTTGCACAAAACATCATTAGGGATTAAATCTTCCAAAAGTTTCGTTACCTTAACTTCGGTCTTGAGCTTTTGGCGTTGCTCTTGGGTCTACTTTTTCAATTTTAGGACATTCCCCTTCTTATCCCTAGGGGGTTCAAGACCTTCAATGAGGATGAACCAATCCTCTATGTTCATCATCAAGAATGTTTCCATTCTTGCTCTCCATGCCGAAAAATCTTCTGGATCATATGGAGGTGGAGTGTTGATTTCCCATCCAAGCTTGTCTTGGAATTCCATCTTCACCCTCTAGCCTTTTGCCTTAGCTCCCGGTTGTTAATCCGTAGAAGAGCCCCTGCTCGATACCACTTGTTAGAAATATTGGAGCGGCTAGAGGGGGTGAATAGCGTCGCCCGATCGTGGATGGAATTGATCTCGTTCGTGTCTACAATTTCGTTAGCGCTTGGAATATATATAATGATAAAAGCAATAGCGAAATGGACACAACACAAATCACAACAAGAGCATATAACGTGGTTCGGAACCGAACCGGTTCCTACTCTACGGATTGGGTTCGTACGAACCCTAGCGATGCCACAAACACCACTAACCAATAAAACTCCTTCTTGACACAAGTCAAGGGTGGAGAAACCCCTTACAAGTAATCTTACAACAATAAGATACAAATACAAGCAATTACAATAATGAATATGAAATACAAGTAAAGAAAAGACTTTACAACACTTGTTTTGATTGCTTGAATGCTTGGTTGCTTGCTTGCACTTGGAGACCTGATTTGCACCAACAAATCGCCCCAATAGCCCTCAAGAACCGATTGCTTTTTCCTCCATCACGAGCTCCATATAGCTTGACTGTCTTTGGAAAAGTCTATCGATCGATCGGGACCATCATCGATGCCTATTGTCGTGAGACGGGCTAGTTCCACGTTGGATAAGTCCAACTAACTACCATCGATCGTGATTGTGACCATCGATCGTGATGGAGTCCTCACTCGACCGAATGAGTCTCGACTCCATTCGTGGCCGAATTCTCGAGCACCGGTCGATCGATCACGATCGATCCCGCCGATCTATCGATCGGTCAACCTATGGGCAATCGATCGCTAGGCCATAACCCGCAGTCAAACCCTAGTTGACTCGGTCAGATCGCTACATGGCACATGGCACCGCACACACCTCAAACATGAGGTTTTAACTCAAGTATGGTTCCCCCATACTTGCTAGACCACCCTTAGCCTAGACCTAAGCTTTCTAGCCACCTCCATCAGCCTCACGCCTCTCGGATCCCTCCAAGTCATCCATGACTTGTTCATCCATCGCGCTAGCCTTCAGGTGCTTCCGTCGGCTATGTCATGCTAACGGTGTCTATACCGCCAAGGCACATTGGACTTACACCGCCAAGACTCCGCTTGGACTTTACGCCGCCAACCATTGGACTTGTGCTGCCAAGACTACCGCTTGGACTTTACGCCGCCAATATTAAACCCCTTGGACTTCAAATGCTAACCCATGTTAGACTTTCCATGCCAAGACCATGCTTGGACTTTCCTTGTCAACTCATGTTGGACTTTCCATTTGCCAAGACCCATGCTTGGACTTTCCTTGCCAACACATGTTGGACTTTCCTTGACAATTATATTGTCATATGTTTTTGTCGAAACATCAAAACACATCAAAACATCACTCGAGCCAAACTCGAGTCCTGGTCAATCGTGACCTGGGCCGATTGCACCAACACGTGTCAGGTATGAGTCGATTAACTACGCCGACCACGAAGAGGATCCTGAAGAAGACCCAGTGGAGGATTTTGGTTCTCGATTTGTGAGGTCTTTAAAGGACTCTGTATCAGGGCAGCATGTGTTGCCTGTGAGTGTCCCAGCAGAGAGTACTGTGGTTGAGTCCAGACGGAGGGGACACGTCATGATTACTGCTGCGCTAGGGCTTGTCCTAGTGGGAGCAGTAATCACTTATCTAGTCTATTAGGAGTTGTTTTAGTTTATGAGTAGGAAGAATGTAATCTGTTACATTCTTAGTAGACTTTGTTATTTGTTAACATTGTACAGCATGTTTATTTAAATGATGTGTTCATTTAATGATTAGTTCATTTGATGTTGTTGACTCTAAAAGATGCATGATTTCAGAATATGCCTTTGATTAGTTCAAATGAGTATATAATGATATGTTCATTTAATGTGTAATATCATGCTGTAATAATGATTAATATCATTAAGTGGGATGTATGTAATAAAATATATCAATCTAAGTCTGATTGGCACATACAAATGATGAGTGATAACACAGTTGTCACTTGATTTTGTAAACCAGATCAGATTTATCTTGAGTTTATTTTTGAGATTACATACATAAAAACATACACTGAGTAACTAAATAATGTGTTTATTTATGTTAGGTTATGGCGACTAAAAATATCATAGCTGAACTGAACAAAGGTGAAAAACTAAATGGGGATAACTATAAAATATGACACCTCAAGATTCAGTATGTTCTTGAGGAACAAGAAGTCCTAGAGGTTGTTAATCAGGTTGTGATGGAACCTGTGTAGGGGATCGATTGGTCGGCTAGAGGGGGGTGAATAGCCCTTTTCGGTGGATGCCGGTATTTGCTCATCTACAAAACTAATTAGCGCAAGCGGAAGACTAATAAAGACAAGCAAATAGAAATACGAGAAAACAAACGCTAACAAAGAATGTAACGTGGTTCACGGCTACGCCGCTAATCCACGATCCCGATTCGTCCGAGGTGAATCACTCCTCCAAAGCCAATCACTATTGGTCTCTCCTTTGCACCAAGCTAGGTGGAGGTAACCTTTACAATCAAGATCACTCTTCTTACAATAAGAATGGAGTAAAAGCAAGTAAGAAGAGTTTAGAGCTTGTGGGGCACTAGGAAGATCACTTAGAGCATGAGCATTAGCCTCTCAAAGGCTCACACCCTCTCTTTTTATAGAGAGGGCTGATTTCTTCCGTTAGCCGCCACTCCGATCGCCCTTAGCGATCATTGCCCATTACTACAACGGCCTCCGAACACGCTCGGATCCCGATCAGTAGTCCAACGGAACTCTTGGCGGTCGACCGATAGACCTCACCGGGCCGATCACGCTTCCGTAATCGACCGCGATCGGCCACGAGCGGTCTTCAGGTTCGCTGATATCCTTCAGGCCGATCGCCATTCCATGGCGATCGATCACTGGGCATAAACCCATCACGGATACTCAAGAACTCACTGACTCGGATCGATCACGCCGCCATGACGGCAATGATCGGTGTCGTGTAAAACTCAAACTTAACATAAGTTTGAGCTTCCGGCGGTCGGGTAAATCTTAACCCTTGCGGTCAAGTCTCCGACACTCAGCCATTCGGCTAAGTTCACCTAATGAGCTACTTACATTTCACTCATTCTCTCATCTCACTCGAAGTCCCTCGCCGAAGCTCTCTTCGTTCGCGACCACGTCCCTCGGCAGCATCAGGCGCACGACTCTGCAATGCTCCTTCACGTCTCTTGCCTCCGAAGTCTACTTCCTTGGCTTCACTTCAAGTCATCTCGTCCGGCGGTCCCTCAGATGCTCCAAGCGCACGGCTTCCACAAAGTCATCCTTCACCGACTCAAGGCACGAGTCATGAGATGTGAAACTCACCACGGCTCCATGTGCGAATTACTAAGTCATGCACGACTTCAACGCACATATCAAATCAACATAACACACTAACTTAAACCCTTTGCCACACCATCAAAATCATATTACGGCAAGAGATTGCCCTAACAACCTGTTGAGAGTAATACAGCGCAGTACAGACGTGACCTTGATACCTATAAGGTATGGAAAAGGAAGGATTCCACTGCTAAGGGCATATTGATAAGTTCAATGGTGGATGACCTAGTGTTAGAGTATGAGTAATATCCTTCAGCTCATGCAGTCTGGGTAGCCCTTAGAGAGAGATACAGTGGAATAAGTCTCAGTAAGCTTCGGCAGCTGACGATCAGGTTTGACAGCTACAAGAAGCGCCCAAATGCAACGATGGTTCAACATCTCAGGGAGATGTCTAATATGATTCGGGAGCTGAAAACTGCCGGTCATGAATTAACCGATGAACAACAGGTTCAGGCGGTTATTCGTTCCCTTCCCGATTCTTGGGAGACCATCGGCGACCTTAACTCACAGTGAGAGTATTAAGACTTTCGCTGATGTCTCACGGCATGTTGAGCTGGAGGCTGAGAGAGTAGAATCCGCGAGGATTTCTGGCCAAGCCTATTTGGCTGCAGGCTCTATTGGATCATCTGGATCCAAGAAGAAATGGTACAAGAAGGGAAAGGGAAAGAATAAAAACGTTGCTACTGCTGCTGGGAAGGATCAAATCAAGAAGAAGAAGACGGGGAAGAAGCCTAAAAGCAGGTTATCTTGCTTTAATTGTGGCAAAAAGGGTCACTTTGCTCGGGAGTGTACTGAGCCAAAGAAGGTAACTGTTGGTGCAGTGGGCACCAAAGTCGAACCGGTATTTTGATTATGGCAAAAGGCTCAATAGTTAAGGGTATATTTGTTATCTTACGAGCTCAATTAAGTGTGCAGAAATGCTAAAGTTGAGCGGAAGGTCTGCGACACCCGGTGGGAACCGAGGTGGTCGGGCAACGCCAGAGGACTTGGAGGAAGCCGAGGTACTCGGGTGAAGACCGGAAGCGAGGCTACAAGGTAAGCTCGTGTGAAAGCGAAGCAAGGTCGTTAAGCGTAGATCCGACCCAATACCTCCAATGGAAGGTCTAGGTCGAGATCAGATGGTTAGAACCATCGTACTTTATATTTTAAGCTAACATGCTGTAGATCAAAACCCTTTGACTACAAATGCTAGTCAAGTTCCAAATTCGAGAAGAGCTCGAATTTCAAGGGGGTGAATTTGGACTTGACTCGTGTTTTGGTACAAAGGGTGATGTGGCATCAAGGTGGACATCCAAACCATCACCAAGCTTCCTTGTGGTGGGCCCAAAATAAGGTGAGTTGGCACAAGATGGTTGGCTCCCATGATGTGGCACAAGTTGAATGGCTCCAACAAGTTGGCGCCCAAGGAGGTTGGAGGTGGCACAAGGTGGTTGGATGAAACACCTCATCCTCAAGTTGGCGCCAAGGAGGTTGGAGGTGGCACAAGGTGGTTGGATGAAACACCTCATCCTTGAGTTGGCGCACAAGGAGGTTGGAGGTGGCACAAGGTGGTTGGATGAAACACCTCATCCTTGAGTTGGCGCAAAGGATGTGGATGAACAAGTCTTGGGGATAAGAACCTCACCTTGGACACTACCTATGTCTAAATTCATAGATCAATATCCATAAATAGACATGTTCAAGCCAAGCAAATAACAAGACATCAAGAGCTCTCAACACGCCGTCGTAACGCCGCTACTACTACTCACATTTGCTACGACGAAGTGCCGCCGACAACGAAAGCTACATCTTCTACTTATAAGAGTTGTCGGTATATTTATTTAAGTTCTACTTCTTTAAATTGTCTTTGTGCTTTAATCGTAACAAGGAAAGGGGGAGTGTCCCTTTGCCTTGATTTCTTTTTGTAATCGTTGCTCCTACCTCCAACGAGGAGGAGTGGTTTTAGTGAATTGCCCTCCGTACGTGATCAAGGATCACTAGGGCCGTGGATTAGCAATCGAAAGATTGTGAACCACGTAAAAATATCTTGTCTACTTTATATTTCCGCTGTGCATTCTCTACTTGCTTTTTACTTATTGCAAAAGTTTTTAACGACACCGTATCGCTATTCACCCCCCCCCTCTAGCGACACTTTCGATCCAACAGTAACTTCTAGTCTGTCTTCTGAGCATTTTGTTGCTAGTACTGTGTTGATGTCTGATTCTTATCCTTTGTGGATTATAGATTCGGGAGCAACCAACCATGTAGCTCGAGAGCGGGTTACATATGTGGAGTACCGCCGGGTACCTGCAGGCAACAAATGGATCTATGTAGGAAACAATGCAAGAGTCGAAGTCAAAGGAGTCGGAACTTGCAAACTTAACCTTCGTGGTGGAAGTACTTTGTTTCTACATGATGTCTTGTATGCTCCAGAGATTCGAAGGAATCTTGTATCTGTTACTTGTCTTCTTGATTTGGGGTACTCTGTAAATTTTTTCAGTCGTTGTGTAGAACTTAAGATTGACTCTGTGTCAATCGGATATGGTTATTTATCTAATGGTTTTATGGTACTAGATGTGGTGCCTGATGTGAATTGTGCGATTCATAGTTGTTTTTCGAACATTGCTCTTACTAGTAATGCGGATATATCTGATGAGGTTTGACATGCTAGATTGGGACATATAGGACAAGATCGCATGAATCGATTAGCTAGAGAGGGTTTATTGGGCTCTCGTGCTAAGATTAGCTTGTCTATATGTGAGCATTGTCTTGCTGGAAAAGCAACTAGGAAACCATTTGGAAAGGCTATTAGAGCAGACTTGCCATTGCAATTGATTCATTCGGATATTTGTGGTCCGATGAGTGTGAAGGCTAGGCATGGAGCTTCCTACTTCATTACATTTATTGATGATTTCACTAGGTATGGTCATGTGTATTTGATTTCTCAAAAATCTGAAGCGTTGGATTATTTCATTCGTTATTTGAACGAAGTTGAGAATCAAACGGAACGTAAGGTTAAGGCCCTACGCACTGACCGTGGGGGTGAATATCTGTCTGATTTGTTCAAAACGACATGTAATGATAAGGGGATTATTAGACAGCTAACGATCCCAGGAACTCCATAGTAAAATGGGGTTGCTGAAAGAAGAAATAGGACTCTTCTTGAAATGGTTAGGTCTATGATGGCGCAGGCTAATTTGTTGGTCTCCTATTGGGGAGATGCATTACTAGTTGCGGCATATATACTTAACAAAATGCCTTCAAAGTCAGTTCCATCGACCCCATATGAACGTTGGATGGGTAGAAAACCAGATTTGAGCAATCTGAGACCCTGGGGGCCAGCTGCCTACGTTCATGATAATTCTCACAGATATGGAAAACTCGGACCTAGAGGTAAGAAGTGTATCTTTATAAGATATTCTGAGACCTCAAAAGGTTATGTTTTTATAGGTGAGCAACAAGATGGGACAATCTCTGAGATTGAGTCGAGAGATGTCATTTTTCTTGAAACTGAGTTCCCAACAAAGGGTGAAGTTGATAAGACAATTCCTCTTTATGAGGAGGATGAGTTGTTATCAACAAGACAGATGTCCAGTAGGATATCTGAACCTAGTCAACCGAGTGGGAGTAATGTATCTGATCACGGGGTGACTTCTCAACAGCCCAACTTACGAAAAAGTGTTCGTAAGATCATACCTAAAAGGAGGTTTGACATTGAGAATGAGGCCATTATGACACTCCCAGTTGACGAAGATGAACCTCAATCAGTTGAGGAAGCGTTGGGATGTAGGGTTAGAGATAAGTGGAAAAATGCAATAGAAGAAGAGATGGAGTCAATGATTCGGAATCAAGTTTGGGAGTTAGTCGATCTTCCTCCTGGCCGAAGGGCTATTGGGAATAAGTGGATTCTCAAAATAAAGAGGAAGTCTGATGGATCGATTAACCGATACAAGGCTCGTTTGGTTGCAAAAGGATTTACCCAAAGAGAGGGTATTGACTTTGAAGAGACATTTTCTCCCGTAGTGAAGTTTGTGTCAATCCGAGTTATTTTGGCCTTTGTGGCGCATTATGACTTGGAATTACATCAGATGGATGTCAAAACCGCTTTCCTTAACGGTGAGCTTGACGAGGAAATCTATATGGTTCAGCCAGAAGGTTTCGTTATTTTAGGCCAAGAGGATAAAGTATGTAGATTGAAGAAATCTATATATGGGCTGAAGCAAGCGTCAAGACAATGGAACATAAGATTTAACAAAGTGGTTTTATCTTATGGTTTCGAAATGATCAATGAGGATCATTGCGTTTTCCTAAAGAAGGAAAAAGGAAAGTATGTCATTTTATCATTATATGTTGATGATATGCTGACAGCAGGAAATGACATAGGTTTTGTAGTGGAAGTCAAAAAGTGGTTGTCTTCACAATTTGACACAATAGATATGGGAGAAGCTGAATACATCTTAGGGGTTAAGATCATTCGGGATCGATCAAAGAGACTTTTGGGTTTGTCACAAGAGTCTTATATAACTAAGATGTTACAACATTTCAACATGTCTGACTGCAACAGTGAACAGACACCTATTGCGAAAGGTACTATTTTGAGCAAAAGTATGAGTCCCAAAACTTCAGCTGAAATGGCCGAGATGAATAAAAAACCATATGCCAGTGCCATAGGTAGTTTAATGTATACTATGTTGTGTACTCGTCCCGATATCAACTATGCAGTGGGCTTAGTCAGTCGGTTCCAGTCAAACCCAGGATCGAGACACTGAAAGGCAGTGAAAAGGATTTTCAGATATCTGAAGGCGACGACAGATTATTGTCTCTGTTATCAAGGATCATATATGAGCCTTAGGGGCTATTCGATCTGATTAGGTGGGGACTGAATGATAGAAAATCAACATCAAAGCTATCGTTCTTGTTGAATGGTGGCGCCATCTCACTGGAGCAAGAAAAAGCACTGTGTGGCCTTATCTATAATGGAAGATATGAATATGTTCATGTTGTGTACAAGCGATGCGGTTGAGAAGGTTCTAAAGCATTTGAAGATTCGAGAACGGTGGGAGTCCGATGGTATCTATTGTAATGATCAGTGCGATAGCATTTTCCAAGGATCCCAAATATCACAGCAAGGGCAAGCATATTACTATAAAATACAACTTTATCAGGGATATTGTTGCTAAAAAGAAGGTGATTCTTGAGTATATCCCTACACGAGCTATGCTTGCAGATCCTTTTACTAAACCAATGACTAGAGAGTCATTTAATGAGCATGTAAAGTCTATGGGACTTCGTAGAATGTAACAGTCTTGTAATGACAATTGAATGTTATAATTTGATTGTTTGAAATGTCAGTCATAATAAATTCAGTGTATGTTATGTTACATTCTAGTGATAAGATCTCGATAAGCATGTTGGCAGGTAGTGATTGGTCCTCTCACATGGACAATCATCTCTATTTGTTGCGTATGAATAGAGGTAAGACCGATGCTTATAGGTCAACCTATGTGGTTGTTAGCTTTGTTACATTCCTATAAGTTAGGGTCGTCTTGATATTTGTATTAAGATAAGATCATTTTGTGGTAAATGATTGAAGTAAATGAACCCACCATTTACTGTGCCTGTTTTTGAGTCAGATTAGAATTCATATGTTGAGTTCTGGATTCATGTGTTGAATTCTGGATTAGACATTGGGAATGTCTAGATCGAAATCTGTACGATCTTAATTTGAGGGAAACATGCGCTCTTTATTGGTAAAGAGGACGACATCGTAGCATGTGAATCATACTGCATGTGCTAAGACGACACTAGGGGTAGTAGGAGAATGGATCCCTGCTTCTCTACTATGTGAGCCCTTTGAGATTATATGTTGATCTCAATATTTGCCCTTTGTGACTATTTAGGTGTCTACTTGAAGTTTTGATCAGGGTTTGCTACTTTAGCATGTCTACCTATGACTATGTATGATTCGGTCTATGAAACATGACTAAGAAAGCGATTGATTAAAATGAATAGATTCACACTAAAAAAGAAGATTAAATAGATTTACATCTAATAAGAATTATTCACTGGTCGACCCATTTCTGTTGTGTATGGAAATGATTGTGAATATTTGGAATATGAGACATGCTCTTGACATGATGGTCAATCTAAGGGATTAGAGATATTAATATTGATGTAAATTAGATTATTTAATCTGGGTAAAAAGCAAGACATAAATGTTTCAGGTAAAAGGTTATGTACCACCAGAAATATGATTTTGTATCATCTGAAAAATGACTGTGTGTCACCTAGGAAATGGCTGTGTGTCATAAGATAAATGGTTTTGTACCGAGACGACTGCGGTCATCTGAGAATGATTATGTATCATACGTAGAGTGGCTAAGTTAGGCGTAATAACTTCTCTTAGCATGCATCACTCTATGAGCAAATATGTAAGGTGTAATAACTTTCTTAACAATTGACGCTCAATGTGCTTCGTCGCACGAACCATTTTCTAATTTGATGTTTTCATTTAGTCTATGTGACTAGACGCCTCTTCTAAAATGGTTTGTGTGATCATTTAGTCTATGTGACTAAACGCTTCTTCTAAAATGGTCTGTGTGATCATTTTGTCTATGTGACATACCTTGGACGAGTGGGAGATGATGGAGTTCGTGGCAGTTCCACGAGCAGCGGCGATTCGTGGAACTACCTCGCGCGCCGCGACTTGTCCTTCCCTTAAAAGGGAAGGAGTGTGCATCCAAGGAGGTTGCTGCAAGACGAATTGGCTGCTCGGAGAAGACGAACAGAGGCGTAGAAGCATTCGGAAGATCTTGGTTTGTGGAAACCTGAGGTAATTTCCACTGTGATCTTTCCTCCGACACAAGCAAAACTCCAAACAGGTATATTATGATCTACACCAGCAGCTAGGCTAGGTAAAATGGGTCAAGCCAGTCGGATTGAACAAGGTGGTTAGGCGAGTCGGAAGAAGAAATATGATCATGACAATCAAAACGGTTAAGTTAAATAGTGTAAAGGCATCTCACGCAGTTCTATTACAACTGTTGGGCCGAGCCCATAAAAAGCCCAGTAAAGCCCTCCATCTTCTCGACAGTTCTATTCAGTCCCAAAATCCGCCACAGCGTTTGAGGGGTATTTTGGGTATTCCGTCGTTTCCATGGCCCCTTCTCAGCGACTAGCTCGAGCAGCCAAGGAGAAAATCGTAAACAAAAAAAAAAAAGAGTTGTTTTCCGGTCGTTCGCCGTCGCCTCTGCTTCCCGTGGCCACCTCAATGGCGAGACGTCTGATTCCTTCCCTAAACCGTGTTCTCGTGGAGAAGAACGTCCCTCCCTCCAAGACCAGCGCCGGGATTCTTCTGCCGGAAAAGACGAACAAGGTGATCGTAATGGAGCCTTGATTTGGTAAATTGGATGAGTAGAATTGCGTCTTGGTCTCTTTTTGGATAACTGTGGTTATTTATGCGCATTGCTTCGGTTTTGAATTAATCGATGAAATTTGCTCCATTTGGTTTAGATATTAAGTCGGTTAAGTTTATAGTTTCGGGTTTATATTGGAGTACTATTTTATCGGATTTGCTTTTCGACATTGACTTAGAGGTGGATAACGTCTGCAAGACTCAAATTTTTCCCTTGTTGAATGCAAAATAAACGGGATTAAAAGATAATGGTTCATGACGTCTTTTGTGAGAAATCTAAAGTCGGATGTTTCTATTTTGTGATTTATGATAGGAAGGTTTTGTTACGAAATTATGAGGTTGGTCATGAGCAGTTGACAATTTTAGTGATGCTTCTGTTGGTCCAAATTGCCTCATTCTTTAGTTTTCTTACTCATGCTTATGCAGTTGTTGGGGAATTGGGTGTAAGAAAAAAGACCCAAATCCATTTTCATGACGTATGTTAAAGGTCGATATGTAGCAGAGGCAGATCAAAGGGTGATATTTTGAAGCAGCATGATACCTTAAAGATACTGTTGGCTTAAAACAAGGTTGCTCATTTTGATGTCTATTACTCTAAGTTGCTCATGTGGAAGATCTCTATAACAAGTTATCCATTAAAGCAGTTTTTCCTTGTAATTTGATCTATATTGCAATGTACACTTAGATGTCTTACATCGTTCTCTTAGTTTAAATTCACTCGGAAGTCTGTGAAAAAAGGGAATCTCCTTGAAATTGTGACCTTGTCTGGAAGATCTTTGCTACAATAACCATACACAGTTATTGGTTGCAATTTGAACATGTCTAATGAACTGCTGGTCCTGATAGTTAGACCTACTAATTTTGTATAAACATCCATGCACATTTAAAATTTGATGTTCATAAATCATGCTAACATCATTAGGAGATTCTGTGGGGTAACAATCAAGTTATTTATAGCTTTGTCCCAGAATGAATAACAGCATGTGAAGTTCAAGTCTGTGAACAAGCAGAGGGCAGCCAAGCTTGACGATATTCAAGTTTTTTTTATCAGGATATAGCAAAACAAGTTTAAAAAAAGCTGAAGCTGAGATCAATGTTAATTGAGTTTAACATAGTGAGTTGAACCTTGAATACCAAAAATGTTGGTGGAGTACAAATCAAGCTCAACAGAGACCAGGTCATACTTAAAAATAACTAAAATACCATTCAGTTAGTGAAACTTATTTAATTTATTTCTTCTGCAACAGACAATAGATACCATATATATATATATATATATATATAAACGGTTTTGCCAAGGGGTCAATTCGCTCAGTGACAAGGCAGTCCCTTTTAGATGATCCTTTTAGTTCATAATATGTGAGATGGTGACATTTTTTAGTAGTGCATATGGGTTTTACTAATCTATTTGCTCTCTTTTTGCAGTTAAACTCTGGAAAAGTTATAGCAGTAGGCCTGTGAGCACATGATAGAGATGGGAAACTTATCCCAGTTACTGTGAAGGAAGGTGATATTGTTCTCCTGCCTGAATACGGAGGGACTGAGGTTAAGCTTGGTGATAAAGAGTATGCTTATCTTACTTCTATGATCTGTCTTCTATATAACTCTTTGCAATGTAAAGAAAGTAAGCAAAATTAAAGTTCTGAGGGTTTATCATTGTTTCAAAGTTTTTGTTGTTTGCTTTGTATGTTTTTTTCCTGGTTATCCACGTTCAATATGCATTTTGGCATGGGGGCCAATGTTATTCATCATATAACATGATTCAATTAGTTCACAAATTTAAGAATACTTCAATTGACTAAGATAATTGAAATTATTAACCAATAGAAGGTTCATTTGAACTTGGAATCATTGCAATCACAAATAATGTGGAAGTACTAACTTGGAGGTTTGTTAGAGCTGGGCTAGTACGTCGATGAAACTTCTGCATTATTTATGATCTTATATGGCCATGTAGATGACAAACACACTGCTGCACCTACCTGCCTAGGTCTAATTGTTAATTATGGATGGAACATGAATAAGGAGACAATGTGTTGCAGAACATTTTGTTTTCTTCACGAGGTGTTTTAGTGTCCGTGTAGTTATCTATTCTGTTGGATTGTCAAGAATAAATATATACATTCATCCCTCACAGCTTGAAGTTCAGGGACAAAGTGGCTGCCAATCAATTCTAACTGTTACTTCATCAACTGATTTTTTAGTTTTGGGCAAGTGAAGGATACTTACTCACCCATAAAGGGGAAATTAAATATTAAGGGTTTTAATTATATAGATTGGATTCTGTATGATAAACTATTCCATATGGAAAGCATCTCTTAAAGAATGACGATTTGTCGTTTGCTAACATTAAAGATAACCATGTCAAACTAGTTATTAACTCGAGCGGATGTTACCCACTTCCTAAGTGTTTACCTCAGTCGTCTAATTTAGCTGGTCATATCTGATATGGTAGTGTGGATCTTCCTGATCTGATAGAATGCTGGCCGTTTTCAGGTTTCACCTCTACCCAGAGGACGACATTCTTGGGACCCTCCATGATTGATTTTCCAAGTAGATAAAATATTATCATTTGTCTCGGAATGCTTTTACAATTGATGAAGATGTAATGAGAGTCGAACTTGTGTACTTGGTATATCCTGCTCGAAGCACTGAAACTATTATAATTTAAATGCAGGATTTTGTTACTTTTCCGCTAATATTTTGTAGATTCGGCCAGCATGTATCCTAGAGATATGCCTTTTGGCTTCGAGTTGGGTATTGTACTGGAAATGAGTTTTGATTTTTCATGACTATTGTTTCTGAATACAAAGCATTGGTCTTGGAAAGGAATAGGCATTTACGTACGAGTCTTCTCAAGGTTGGTTGTTTATGATTAAATGATCCATGCACTTATGAGTGTTTCATGACTATCATTCTCAAAGGTTATGAACTTTTTGGTATTATACAATTATTGCCTGTAGCTATTACAAAATTATGATAAATTGTGATACTGATATTTGTTCAGATGAGGCCGAGTTTGGATATCTGAATTATCAAAAAAAAAAAAAAAATCAGGTATTTTCATGATCGGTTTACAATAAATATTTTAGTTGCAATGGCATCGGGGCAATGTGTTTGCAATACGCCCGATAATGACACAGTTTTGCAGTCTTTTTTCCTCCTCTGAAATTCGAAGAGGATCGATTTCATTATCTATGCCGCAGCCCGCAAGTAAAGATGCCAATGAACAAAATCTTCAATGCAGCAGGATGCATTTACGAAATAAACATAGACGAAGGAGAGTCAAAATTTCTGTCTGAGTTCATATGATCCTTCTTTATCTTGATATCGCGTCAAGATCAAAAATCTTTTGTAATTTATTTCTATTATAATAATCATGAGATTAAATTAGCTACAAAACGTTCATATTGGATGGAAGTCATTAATCTCCACCGAGTTTGTCAATTTCTGCAGAAGCAATATCATTCCATACGGATGCAAATTTATGTATTGCATTACGGTCATATTTCAAACTCATTTCTCCACGTCTTCTCAACCTTCTTCCACTGCATGCGCAGGTCCCGCGGTCGGCACATTGATCTCCACGTTTAATTCATCCATTTCTTGTTCCCTTTGTTTCTGAGGAATGAAGATAACATTCAACGTAGCAAAAGAAGCAGCTGTTACGTGGAGAATTCATTCAGCAAATCAGTATCAGTCGGCAACTGCGCGAACAAGTCAAAAAGCATGCACTAAATAGTGCGGTTGCAGGCAGGAGGACTGCCCCGTCGTGGCGTTGGTCGGTACCAGTCAAGATCTCATCTCCTCAGGTCATTTCCAGAGTTGACCTCGCACTTTGGGCCGCCCCAGTTCCTTTCCCCCACTTTCCTCCGCTCTCCGCCCACCAACTTGACGACGACGACGACGATGACGACGACGAAGACGAGCCCACTTAGTTAATGGCGGAGCAACGTGTTGCAACTGATCTCCGCCAGTCAGTCCGCTCGCCAACTGCTCGACGAAATGCCAAGTGTTCCCTCCACTTCCATGTTCCTTCGTTGATTGTCTTCTCTTTCAGTATTTGTCTCTTCGATTGCGATCCCTACTTGTTAGATTCTCTGCACTGTACGTTTGGACTCCGATTTCTCCTTTGACTACGGCGGATTCTTTCGCTATCTACGAAGCAGAAACGGCACGACAAACTCTAATGGAAGAGACGATGCGCTTTTTCTTTTTTCTCTGATGCTCGATCGACTGAAGTGGCCCAGTAAGATGCAAGAGATATCACAGCTGTTCAGGTGCACTGTCGACTCAGGAGACAAAGAAGGAGAGTAAAGTGGGTGGAGGGAACACTTGCCGCAAGCAAGGCAGGCCAACTGACCTAACTCCGGTCACAATCGAACAGCAACAGCTGCCGGACAAAAGTAATATGAGATTCTTCGTCTTCCTTTCTACAAAAGTCGTTTTAGGATCGTCACGTTATTAGGATCAATGAAATTTAAGATCTAGTCTGATTTTTACCATGTTATTAGGATCCACGTGGGTTTCTTTTTTAATTTTTATTTTTGTCCCAACTGAGATGGCTTATGAGTTATTAGCTAGAACAGTGTGGAGTGTGGTTCTGTTCCAACAAAGTAGAGATCGAGCTCCACGTGACGATGATTACGCAGATTCAGATTACAACTGATCAATCCTTCATAAATGCCAAGATATTATCCTCTACGCACTAGATTACTCGCCGTCAAAATCTACCGCGATTTACCTTCCTTACGAGGCCCAAGAGCAGAGATGGATTTCAACCTTTCAATCATCAAAGTAGAGATCGAATCATAATCCTCTTTGAGTTCAATTTGACCTTCCATTATTTTGATCAATCGATCAAGGAGTATAGTCTTCCGTGATTTATTTTTTTTGTATCGACTACGAGATCAGTTGGTAGGGACACTGAGGATAAATGAATCGTCTTTTAACTCGATGTGAATTATTTTTTTTATATTCTATCCTTCCGTACGACCTATATAAAGCCAACAAATTTTTGATTCTATAATAAAATTAATTTCTATCCCTAACAAATTTGACTATGACATTGGATTCGATTCGAGTCAAATGGACTACTTATGGAACACAAATTTTAATATCTATACAATAACACAACATAATTAAATTAATCAATAATCAATCATAGATGATAAATTTCAAATCAAAATTAAAGAATAAGTTTGAGTTTTACTCACCTCCAAATCAGATTTGGAATTTAGAAGAACGAACGAGACGATGTGCATGACGAAGACACACGACGGTAAAAGTTTAAATCTCCGAGAGATTTTAAGATTTTGTTAGCTTTTATAAAAAAATAAAAATTACTAAAAAAAAAAAAATTAGAGTCAGTCGTGCGATGGCCCCACCTTGATCACCCTATAAGATCGGCACGTTCCGGAGGGAAATGTTAATCCATGAGGCAGTCTATGTAGCTTTAAAAAGACTTTTAATATTATATGCAGATCATCTTGCGAGGTTCGATAATTTAGATTTATAAAAACTCAATCAGACTCATTAATCATGCACATTAATTTGACAATTACAGGCATTAAAAAAAGACAGCTATATATAGTGTTTATCAAAACTATCGATCGATCACATTCAGACAATTATAATACTTATATGATTAAAATAATTAATGACTTGAACAGTTGTGCTCGAGAAGGAAGTGCAACGGTTGTTTCATCTATCTCGAGATCAGTATAAAATGAATGTTTGGGATAATGGAGTAACTTTTCTCAATTGCTATTTTATTTCTACTTTTTGTTATTTTCTATACTTCAGGTTCCAAGGATCTGATTTAAATGACTCTTTCATAAGTACACACTCTTGCTTATAGATAAAGATAGGAATCGATCCCTCTTCGAAAGGATAATCTATTTATAGATTGGCAAGAAATCTACATCCGACAAGATAGTCACCAACTCAAATCTTCACTCGAGAATAAGTATGTTTAACAGATTGATTCAATACGAAATCGAGTCAGAATCAATTTGTTAAATTCGAAATTGGAATCGATTCGGATGAAGTGGTTCTGAATTTCAATTCGATTCCAACCGATTTGGAATCAGTTCAGAATCATTTCGGAATCGATTCTGATTCTGATTTGAATCTAGTTTCGGTTGCTAATTTAAAGTTGGAAAATTTTAGTATGTTAATATCTTTATAAGATTATTTTATGATAGAAAAAAAAGAATAGGATCACCAATATGAAATTGAAAGTTCAAATTTGAAAAAGATAGTCCAGAACTATTTCGGAACCGTTTCGGAACCAATTCGAAATCGGAACCGATTCAAACTTGATTTTGAATCGGGTCGGATCGATTCCAACGTCGACAAATTCGAAATCGATCAGCACCGAATCGAAATCGAAATCGCAGAACCGAATCGAAATCGAAATCGCAGAACCGATAAACATGCAAGATCGGAATCGGAATCTGTCCGTCAATCCGCAACTTCTCGAACTCAATAAGCAACTCTGCCCTCGATTAATGCGTCATTTCAGTGTAAAAGAAAATTCAACTAGACTCTTCTTTTTTGAACTTCTTTTTAAATTGTGTAATGTTTTGTGTACCAAATATATATACGTATTTTTCTTTCACATGTAGCATACAGCATTGTGTATAAGGAAAAAAGAAAAAGAAAAAAGAAACTGTACTAATGATCTTTCTTTGAGTCCATCTGTATGTTTGTCTCATTTTAATTAACCTTTGTCGAGCCATATAAAACTCATTACAAATTTTTTTAACCAAGAGACGACTATATATCATGAATTAATCATCATCGATCAAATACTTTTGAAAAAATGTTTGATGGTCATCGAATCAAATCGCGCATAGGCTCGTGAAGATGGGGGCCATGCATGCACATCAATTGAAAAAGAAAATTAGTTAAAAATTAATTACATGATTAATTCTAGCTAGCTGAGAAAATTTTAAAAAATAAATAGTCAAACATAGGACTGTGCATGCAATCATCAAATACTTAATTTGAATTGAAAATATTTAATAGGTACTAGTGAACTGGAAACACATCCAATTGATTAATAAATTAATATTAAGTGGTTTTTATAATTATATTTGATAATTATTCAACTGGTCAATTAAATGGATGAGGTAAAATGAGTTAGAAAAGGAGTGGCGATACGGTGCAGTCAGACAAACAAAGAGATTCATAAACGAACGTACTTCGATCTTTTGCTATGATATTATTCGATGATAAATTTAAAAAAATTTATTCGGACGATCTTAAAGTCTAAGAATTTGCTCAATGAACAAAGTCGATCCGGAATGTATAGAGACCCTAGGCCGAACCAATACAAATTGAACTCTCTTATAAAGAAAAAAATAATAATAAAATTTGAAACTATTTATCTATGATATTTTAAGGAATACTTTTGAGGTCTTGGGCGGACACCCCATTTGCCTTGGCCCAGGGCTAGCCCGGTCGATGGATAAAGTATGGCTTTCGAGATCATTGCTTAGAGATAGTACAACTATATAGTCCGAATTGAACAGTGAAAAAGCTACGAGCACTTCTTTCGTGGTCGGTAGAGGTCACTTGGACTTCAATTTTATCTGGTTCAATTGTTGATAAGATATTCTAAAGAGCCGTGGAATATAATTGATCACTCCTAAAATTAATAGAATCGAAGATTTAGATATTCTAGTACCAATAAAAAAAAAAAAAAAAAGACTATTTTGTATGACTGCCGATTTTTCTTAGGTTCACTCGAACTCAACTAGATTTTCACACAAAACATTATGGTCCATGTTAGTTTTATATATCCAACTGAAGGCCCCTTTACTCGTGCAATTTAATTTCTCCCTCCTATAAGAATTTGCAGCTAGCGGTCTTCTCGATCTCATTCATTGATTGTGTGTATTGTGTTTTGTGCTTTTCTTTCGCATGGCTCTCTCCACAGTCTCCTTCCCCTGTCATCTTCTTCTTGCAGCTGCTTCTAATCACCACAAGGGTTCCACGTTGCTTACTGAACTCCATTACAAGAAGAGAAGGGCATGCGTTTGTGCATCGCTATCAGAGATTGGGGAGTACCATTCACAGAGGCCTCCGACTCCACTTCTGGACACCATCAACTATCCCGCTCACATGAAAAACCTCTCTCTCAGGGTATATGCAGCCAAAAACGGAACGCAGTCTCTCTTTCAGATTCATGCATGCATGCTCTGTTCGTTTGCTCGATCGTCCTCGACTCATTGATTTTTGATGATTTGAATTGCTTCAGGAGCTTAAGCAGTTATCAGACGAGCTCCGTTCTGATATCATCTTCAACGTCTCCAAAACTGGAGGCCATCTCGGTTCGAGCCTCGGCGTCATCGAGCTCACCGTTGCCATCCACTATGTCTTCAGCGCTCCACAAGACAAGATCCTTTGGGATGTTGGCCACCAGGTTTCCATCTTTATTCGCATTTGTTCCTAGCTTTTTGTTTTTTTTCCCCCTTGAGAAAGTGAATCAGTTCTAAATATTAATTGGAGCGGTTTGCAGTCGTACCCTCACAAGACATTAACTGGAAGGCGAGACAAGATGCAAACTCTGAGACAAACTAATGGCTTATCTGGGTTCACTAAGCGTTCCGAGAGCGATTACGATGCCTTCGGTGCAGGCCATAGTTCGACCAGCATATCAGCAGCTCTCGGTAAGAAAAACTCAGATTAAAATATTGGTTCGTCGTTTCAAAGAATTCGTTTGATCGAGCTATGCATGCACGATTCCAAGCGAACAGGGATGGCCGTCGGGAGGGATCTGAAGGGAAGGAAGAACAATGTGATAGCAGTGATTGGCGATGGAGCCATGACTGCAGGACAAGCATACGAAGCCATGAACAATGCGGGATATTTGGACACCGATATGATTGTGATATTAAATGACAACAAGCAAGTCTCTCTTCCCACGGCAACTCTCGATGGCCCTGCGCCGCCTGTTGGGGCTTTGAGCAGTGCCCTCAGCAGGTTGCAGTCGAGCAAGCCACTGAGAGAGCTGAGGGAGGTGGCTAAGGTCAGTACCCATCAGTGCAGATCACATTCCGTTCAATTATTATCGATCCCTTATTCTTCTGGGCAATCTTCTTGTCCTTAATTAGCGAACACTGTTCATTTGGAGCAGTCAACTCGATCTTATATATAATTTACAGATTAAAACAAGTTGAAGGATCTTTTCTTCATTGGTCCTTGTTCAGAGGAATATTACTGATCGAATCGTATATATCGACCAGAAAATCCTCTGTTTGTCGTGACTGAACGAACAAGCAGTAAGAATCTAAAAGAGCATCTCTTGACGCTGCAGGGAGTGACGAAGCGAATCGGTGGATCCATGCACGATATAGCGGCTAAAGTAGATGAATTCGCCCGAGGAATGATCAGTGGATCCGACTCGACTTTGTTCGAAGAGCTTGGCCTCTACTACATCGGCCCAGTGGATGGGCACAACGTAGATGACCTCGTTACCATTCTCAAAGAGATCAAGAGCACGAAGACAACAGGTCCAGTTCTCATTCATGTCATCACAGAGAAAGGAAGAGGATACCCTTATGCCGAGAGAGCTGAAGACAAGTATCATGGTAGATCATAATTCACTGAAAATATACAATTAAATTCTTCTGCTAACTTCTTGTTGTTGCATCATGGGTTCTGAAGGTGTCACCAAATTCGATCCGGCGACTGGGAAACAGTTCAAATCAAGCTGTCCGACAAAATCTTACACCGACTGCTTCGCCGAGGCGCTGGTGGCGGAGGCGGAGGCGGACAAGGACATCGTCGCGATACATGCAGCCATGGGAGGTGGAACCGGGCTCAACTACTTCCTTCGTAAGTTCCCAGACAGGTGCTTCGACGTGGGAATAGCAGAGCAACACGCGGTCACGTTTGCTGCCGGGTTGACTTGCGAGGGCCTTAAGCCTTTCTGCGCCATCTACTCTTCCTTCTTGCAGAGAGCTTACGATCAGGTGGTGCACGACGTCGACTTGCAGAAGCTTCCGGTGAGGTTCGCGTTGGATCGCGCCGGCCTCGTGGGGGCCGACGGACCGACGCACTCGGGGGCGTTCGACGTGGCCTACATGGCCTGCCTGCCGAACATGGTGGTAATGGCGCCATCCGACGAAGCAGAGCTGTTCCACATGGTGGCCACAGCGGCTGCAATCGATGACAGACCGTCGTGCTTCCGGTACCCGAGAGGAAACGGCGTTGGCGTTCCGCTTCCTCCGGGAAACAAGGGAGTTCCTCTGGAGGTTACTAATAATTCGATTATCTTCGGAGTTCAGATCTCTATGCGCTTCCATTTGTTTGATTATCAGACATTTATTTCGCAGATTGGGAAAGGAAGAATCCTAATTGAAGGGGAAAGGGTGGCGCTGCTGGGGTATGGGACGGCGGTGCGGAGTTGCATGGCGGCGGCTTCCATGGTGGAGCTCCACGGCCTCAAGATCACGGTGGCCGACGCACGGTTCTGCAAACCACTCGACCAAAGCTTGATTCGGAGCTTGGCTAAGTCGCATGAGGTTCTCATCACCGTGGAAGAAGCATCAATCGGCGGCTTTAGCTCTCACGTAGCGCAGTTCATGGCTCTGGATGGCCTCCTCGACGGCAAACTTAAGGTAATTAAACAGATTAACTAACGCGATCATGATTAAAGGATTAATTAAAAACTTTGTGAATTGTCGTCGTCGTCTGCAACAGTGGAGGCCTTTGGCTCTTCCGGACAGATACATCGACCATGGATCGGCAAGCGATCAGTTATCAGAGGCTGGATTGACGCCGTCTCATATCGCAGCGAGCGTATTCAACGTCATTGGACAGACCAGAGATGCACTTAAAATGATGTCGTTGGAAAAATAGGAAGAGGCATCAAACGTACTGTTTTGTTATGGGATCGAGCCTGATAATTCTTACTGTTGAATATAGAACATAAACTCGTATATTTATGAAAATTATGGAAACATAAATATATTTTAGATGCTGAAACTATTAGAACTGCTTCGATAAAACTCGATCCTCCCGAACCCTCACAGTCGGGATGAAAATTACGATGGTTAAATTTAACTTCCACTACAGTATCACAACATCGCAACCCTTGAATTCGGTGACAGAAGATTCCTCTTGTTCTACTCAACAAGAAGAGGAGTCCTTTAAGCAAAGCACTTCACACAAGAACAAGAACTCTCGATTGCCTTCTCGCAGCACTTGCACATAAGAACCCTTCTCATTTCTTACTTCACTTGTGTACAAAAAATTCCTCACACTTAACCAACTAGCCAACCCTTTCTTCTCATCAAGAAGATTGCTTTTATAAGAGAGGAGAGGAGATAGAGAACATGGGATAATGGGTAACCCCATAACCCATGTTTGCTATATGCCCCATGTGGGCATACAATTAACATCTCCTACTTGCACACGAGGGCATATAATGTTTAATCGTCATTAGATCACATCCCATGTGATCCATCACCCTATAGAGCTTTCATACATAGTTGGATGTCGTGCGACTTGCGAGTACACCTATATATAAAAAACGATTCTATACACCTATTAGGATGATAAAGTAATCATCTTTATATATTGATGCGGACGAGTGAAGTCTGTTCACTCCTTTCCAATGCAGTGAAGCACGGATGGAGATCTCAGAGGATTCTCACAGGCCGCAATCAGTAAAGAGTAAAAAGATGAAGTAGATGAAACGCAAAAACCAGCACCAGCAATCGAGACTCAGACACAAGATATAACGTGATTCGGAATAAGGATTCCTACTCCACGGAGGTGAGTTTTCTCACCGGGGATGATGCCCAAGCACTTTCACTATGAAGATCCTCCTTTCCGGAAAGTGAGTTTCCGAAGGTGGAGGAGAAAAAGCCTTTTACAATAATCTCACCAGATGAGAAAAATACAAGAGATATAATAACGACAGGTCTCTATCCTTCTTATCCGGTGAAGCGGTTGTTCTCCTCTTTCCTCTCCTCTTGCATCCCCTTCTCTCGCTCGCTGGGAATAATTGCTGGCCTCCCCTCTTCTTTTCCTGCTTCCTCCCCTTTTATCTCTCCCCCCCCCTTTCCTTCATCGTAACGTCGTGGGTTATCTTCATCGTACACGTGGCCACCACCTTTCCCTGGAGAATAATTCTGTTACAGATATCAGGAGTGGAGACTCCTTGGAATATTATGTGGGGCCTCCCAGGCCGTTGCCTAACACCCTTTCCCTTCACTTTTCGGGCCACTAGGCTCTCCTCAACCTTCCGTGTTGAGGAAGCTAGGTTTATAGCCCACGAGCGCCCTAGCCCTAGGGTTCCTCATCAACCCGAACCAATTCCTCTCCTTCCCGTGCCCAACTTCCCTTTGTAGGGATCAGATTGTGCTGGCTTCTTGGCGAAGTGCCCTCCACCTATCCTTTGCCGTATCAATTGCTTTCATTACCTCTCTCGTACCAATGACTCTCAATATTCGCCCGTGCCAATGGCTCTCAATATTCGCCCGTGCCAATGGCTTCTGAGGTTCGCCCGTGCCAATGGCTCTCAATATTCGCCGCGTGCAATCTTCCTTTCCTTTCTCTGAGCCGTATATTCGGACCGGATCTTAGGTCACCCGCTAACCCTCTATCGGGATTATGTAAAGAAGATACCGTAGTATCATTAGTCAACCCAGAAAAATAGTCAGCGAAGTTATAAGCTTGACTTTCCAATGTACATAAAGTTTCGACCTATTCTTCATTTCTTCGCTTAAATCCATCCGCTCTATAACTCCCCAATATATTGAAGGAGGCCCATCAGCCCATGGGCTCCGCTTCTCCTTCTCCTTCAGGCAAATTAATCGTCACAAAACTCTATATAAACCCTCGCCTTCTTATTTTAGGTATCGGTTAGTGTGCTTGGTAATCCAAATTTGCTCTTCTTCTCCGTGATTCTCATCTACGGTGTTATGCACTCGCTCTTCCTTTCTCGCACGATTCTTCTTTACCCTCCGAGTAAGTGTTACGCTTGTTCATACCCATGGCTCCTAGGACCCTCTCTTCACCCCACTTTGGTATGAACATACCATAACTCGCTTAGATTGCAATCATTATTTCTTTAACCTAAGGAACAACTACATAGAGCCTTCTATAAAATGTTGTTTCACGACCAAACCGTGCATCGACCTCATAAACCTCCTCCCGGCTTGACATGCTTTTTTTATGAACAATTTCTTAACTGCTATCCCTGCCAGTACCACAGGTCTATCTGGACCTCCTAAACTTCTATGGACTACCTCTGAACCAATTCACCCCCAACTCCTTCCGGATTCTATCGGGAGCCCATATAGTGTTCCAACATTTGAACCTCTCTTTGACCCCCGAGATATTCCATTGCTTCTTCCAATTAAAGTCTTCTAAGGCAGGCCTCTTCTATCTGTCTAGTCGTTCCGACTGCCAATTCCTTGTGAACCTGCCTACTTCCCACAAGGGTTGGGAAGCCTTATATTTCTTTGTACAACTCCCAAAATCTTTACCTTACTCCGATACTTGGTAGACCTTCTGAATTGCCTTCTTTCCGGGAAATGAGGACCAAATGTCCCTTCCCGGAAGTGTATAGAGTCTTAGGAGAGTTGCATTATTGCTCGAACCATCTGCTAGAAACTCCCCTCTTAAGCCACTTTGGATTGTCTCCTCTACCTTTGACGACTTCGGTTGCTATAGGTAGGGTGACATTTATCCTGCAATGTGACTTCCTTTTTAGGTCATTCATCTTTCTTACCAGTATATCTTGTAGATAATCTGATGCAGAAGGCTTTGGTGGAAGGGGAGTCGATCGAGACTGCCAAGAAGAAGAAGACCCTGACTAAGAGAGGCAAATCCACATCGGCTCCGTCATCTCCTCGGAAGAAGCTGCGGCTTATCAAGAAAGGAGCTTCAAGTTCATCGGCTCTCCTTCCCTTGTCTTCCCACCAACCGGAAGCTCGACCCTTAATCATTTATGAACCCCGAAGGGAAGGCAACACCTCCCCTGCCTCTTCTCTAGCTCCTCAAGGAGGGGATTCTCCCTCCCAGTTTTTGCATTCTTCTCCCTCCACACAGAATTCACCCCGGCCTCCTCATGCGGAATCCCTCCAAGCTCCAACGCCGTCCGACTCGAGAACAGTTCCTGCCCCTCTGCGCCGTGCCAGGCCCCCATCTTCTTCGGAAGGAGAAGACCCTTCCCTTCCGGTTCCTCCGAGGGTCTCTCTGGGATCGTTCTTTGAAAATTCGGCACCCTTGAGGTAAAATTCTTTAACGATCGGGTATACAAGGCCCGTGTGAGCAAGTGGGCAAAGGTATTTACTCCTCCTTCTCCTCATCTTTGCTATGGGTATTTCCCTATGCTGATAATCTTCCTCTCCTTTTAGGCCTCCACTCAACATAACAACATGGTAGTCCACCTGGCCCGATTCCAATCTAGTGTGGAGACTCGCCATTTTGTCGCATGTCGCAGTTAAAGAGCTCATGCGACGATTAAGCGAACAAGAGGCAAAGGAGGCGGACTTTAGGGTCAATGCGAAGACGCCACGATGCAACTAGCCTTGGTTCAAGTGAGAAAGAGGAACTCAACGAAAAATGAAGAACTAGAACACTCTTCTTGCAATCTAGTGAGTGCAGCAGGTAGACATCCCGACTCAAGAATCAAGGAGTATAAAAGATATCTTATGGATGCCATGCTCGCGAAGGCGACTCTGCGGCTACTATCTCACAGCTTCAACAAGAATGCAACCGCCTTAACCTGGAACGTCAAGCCTGGGCCCTTACCAGGGAATCCTGTGTAAAGAAGTGTCAGGAACTTTCCTCTGCAGTAACGGCTCTTCCCCGATGTAAAATACCGGAAAAAAAAATATATTCCTCGGTAATTGATAAAATATCTTGTGGAATTTTTCAGGAATTTTTAGAAATTTTTCTGGATTTAAACGGAGGTCTTATGGACATTTTAAACGGAGGTAATAGAAAATATATTACCCGAAGTTTTACTCACCACCCTCGCAGACCCTGGGTTTTCTGTCGCCCAGGTAACAGGTAGCCGACTTCGTGATGGACTTGGAGCACCGCTGGCTGGCATCATCTCATCTCAACTCCGAGAGTCTGAATTTTTGGTGTTATCATTTGTATTCCGTTATGGATTTGTGTTATGTGATGTACGCACATGTTGGTGCGGGTTTTGACGAGGCTTCTTTATGTTCTGGTGTTAGTCATATCGGTATGCACTCTGTGGGATTGTATTGTTGTCGTGTTGTTTCACTATGCAGTGTAGTTTTTGTTTTTATACATATATATTGTTGTTATTGTGGGCCTACGGGCCTTGTATTAACTCCTAAATGTTGCCACGCATGGAGGTGCCGTCCGCTTGATTTTCGGGCAAGATGCTCTCGGCGTGACAACTTTAGTGGTATCAGAGCCCAAGGTTCTGCGATGCCATACAATGTTGTTTTTGTGTCGAGTCTTGGATTCTCGGGAGTCGATTTATTCGGTTTTGGTTTTTGAGATGAGATGGACAGCGGCCTGAGCTCCAAGCACCACGAGGTAAGAATTCCTGATAACTTATGGTTTAGTAGATATTTATCTAAATTTGATCAGTGGGTGTATACCATAGAGTTTTGACACCTGTGTAGACTTGTAGTAGGGGTCGTCCACCGAGGCGACAAACCGGAGTGACCCTTAGGGTTTATACTCCCAGTTATGTTGGATATGCATTTAGATGCTTATACTAGGGAATAACCTGTAGTGTGTTGGTTATTATTCGTAACCGTGGTATGAGTTGACCACGGGAACGACCTGTTGAGTTTGTGAGTCTTGAACTCAGACGAGGAGGTGAGTTACCTCGAGAGCCGATCGACAAAGTCGGAAAATAGGGCCAAGTCATCACATTTATTATGGAAATCGAGACTACAGCCTTAGAGATTTCCACTAATCATCTGACGGATCATTACCTCATGGGTAATGAATGCAGACTTATGAGACTATTGTGGATGCAGATAGCGGAAGGCTAGGTTATGGAGTTTCATAGGGATTTTATCCCTGAGTTGTTCGTACTGAGTTGTATAACTTTGAGAGTACTTTTGAGTACTTAACTCATGTTATACCGAGAAAGAAGAATTGTTTGCATACCATTATCGGGATCAAGTCGATATTTGGTGTTAAATGCAGAAAATAATCTTCGGGAAATAAAATATCACTGATCATGGATTAGTGATGTTGAAAGAGTGTATTTCCCCGTGTCACTTTTAGTGACACAGTATAAGGAATTCTTGAGCCTCAAGAAAGGGTGATCGGTTAGTAACAATATACGGTGCAGAGCCGTGAGACTTGCGGAGGTTACGACCACCTAATAGCTCAAGAAGATGAATGGATGATTTAAGTCATCCAGAGTTATTGACTTATAGTTGGATTAGGATGCCGGGATCTTCTACCAGATCCTACCGGAAGACGTTGGATTGAGACAGGAGTTTAGAAATGACTCCGTACAAGAGTTTAAGAGTTGGAGATCGGTAAGCAACTATTGAAGGTCAACTGATTAGAGTAAGAAGCCTCCGAATGTTGGACAAAAGGAGCAAGATCGGAGTCAGAGGCCTTGGGGCTACTTTCCGATTATAGAAGACCAATCACAGATCATCAGAAGGTTCTTATGGATATCAGCAAAATCAGAACAAAGACTCCGAAGGAATTGTGTGTGTGCAGTGCGGACCACAAAGACACGCTGGCCGATTATCCATTGGGCAATTCAATTGCTATGGTGAGCAACCAAAGATGGGAGGTGTACTTTGAAGACTCATGAAGACTATCCGATATTCCGAAGATGATACACCGCCTCGGCAAGAGATCGACACCAAGATTGGGTTATTTCACGAGACCTACTACCTCAGCGTGGTTGAAGTTCCGTAATACTCCTTCGAGAGATCGTACAAGCGACATCGAAGACATCTTAGAAGATTCAGCAGACAACAACAGTTACCTCCAGATGTGATTTGCTTAGTACAGAGGAGAGAGTATACGACAATGGTCGTATTTATTCAGTATTCTACAGTTGTAGCTCGTAGATTTAAGTGATAGGATCAGACGATCTAGGAAAAAATCCTTGGATCATTCGACGCAGAAATGCGACTGTTTTGTCGTGGACAGTTGGATCTGATCTTATTCTCCTCGGAGAAAGGCCGAGACCTGCGTGGAGCCTTTGGGATCGGATCGACAGATATTTCATCGTTCAGGGTATGACTCTAGTTTACCCTCAATGTCAATATATTGAGAGATACTTGTAGTTTACGGGTATCTTTGTCTAGAACATTCTTAGTTGGATTAGAAAGGTCCTATACATCGAACTAATGGGTCGGTGGTATCTCTACCGTCTGGTGAGATGTGGATCAATAATTAAGAAGTCGAGGGATGTCCTTAGACTTTGATATACATACTTTTATTGTAGACATATCCGTACGAATGGTTAAATTATGGGAAGCATGACATGATTATGTCTCCCTGATGTGTGTGTAATCCGAGAGCATTCGGATATAGTTTCGGATGAACTCCTAGCCTTGTCGTTGCATAGGCAAGTGGAGTAGGCAATCGAAATGATTGCGAAAAATAGTTCTGGTAACGAAGATCACGTACCGAGTGATAGTTTTGTTGATATCAGTGTGGTAAAACACTATAAGAATTGGAAGAATGTAAGTTGTGATTATAGGAGAAGTTGGAGGGGATATTTATCTATCCCTATATTCCTCCTTGAGAAGGATCCAGAACTCTTTGTTAAAAAGGAGATGGACCTTTGAAAATATGCATCGATTATCGATGATGGAATACAGTAGTTATTGTGAAGAATATCCTTCGTTATGGATAAATGATCTATTTAGATCAGCTAAGAACACCTGCGCATACTCTAGGGTTGATGTACGACTGGAGTGTTGATATTGTAGTGACATGATGTCATACAATTATCATTGTCATTGAGATGATTATTATATCGTCAGCTTAGAGTAAAGGAAATGCAGGCGTGTAGAGACGACAATTTCATACTTGGTATGAATTGTATGGATTTTGATTAAGTTGCTAGACTAATTAACGATTTAGTCGCCACTGGATTTGGGAATCGTGTCTCCTGAACACGATTAGATCAGTTGGTAGTTGTTGGAGTTGCGTAACCTGGCCACTGTTGATTGTGGTAGTTGGAGTTGCGCACTCGACCACCGTAGGTGGTGTTTTGCCTTGTATGGGTTGGTTAATTCCGTAGATGTGGATAGAATGCTTGACATTACTATACCACAGACTTGTTTGACAAAGGTAATGTTGGAAATTATTTAGTCGGAAGCTGGTGAAACCAGTTACGAGACCTAGATGGCGGTTAACTTTTACGCAAGTATTGGTTAATCCTTTCGGAGTGGATAAAAAGGAGGTTGTACGCGGATGTATCGTTTCAAGGATCGGAGCGATTCCGATGCAGTGGAATGAGGCGTACCTTATGCTTAAGACATTTAAGAAACTACGAGATAGACTGTTATATACATGACGTGCCTTTAGTAGTTATTATTTGGATTTGTAGATGTATGGAGCAGAAGTGCTCATTGAATTTAACAAGCTACTAGGTAGCTACAATGGAGTTGCTGGAACGCGAATAGTTGTAATTTGCGAGATTTGATCGCTATAGTCTTCCATGCACTTACAGAGTGTGTGGTAGAGTGGATTTTGAATGGTTGATGGACTTATCTTGTGAGAAGATAATTTTCCTTCTCTAATAAGGATAGTGTGTTCCGGACACACATCCAGTTAAGGAAGAGTTGCTACAGGAAGTACATCATTCGAGATTTGTTATGCATCCTGGTGGTACTCGGATATACCGATATTGAGATGTTGATACTGGTGGGAACGGTATGAAGAGAGATACCGCAGACTTTGTTGCTGGGTATTTAGTATACCAGCAGGTAAAGGTCAACATCGAAACTCATTGGATCGATGCAGGAAATTTCGATTCCGGAATGGAAGTGAGAGCATATCACTATGGGTGACGTTATGGGATTGCCTAGAACCCGTGAAGGACATGATGCGATTTGAGTGATAGTGGATCGACTGACCAAATTAGCTCATTGCCTTCCTATTTATGGGTCGTACTTGTTGGATCATCCGACAGCGTTGTATTACCGAAAAATTATCAGATTACGTGGGGTACTTTTGAGTACTATATCTGATAGAGACCCGCAATTTACCTTGCGATTTTGGGAGAGTCTGCACCAGACTATGGGCACAGAGCTTCGGCTTAGTGCAACGTTTTCATCCGCAGACAGATGAACAGTCTGAGTGTATCATTTAGACGTTGGAGGATCTATTCAGATCTTGTGTCGTGGATGATGGAGGTGTAGCTTATCGGTTGGCTTTACCTCCGACACTTGCGGGTGTTCACCCCGTATTTCATGTTTCTATGCTGGAAAATACGTGTCGCGATCTGACCATGTTATGAAAGAGGTTTGATTCTACCTCAATCTAATGCGACTTACGAGGTGATTCCAGGGTGGAGCCTGAGTTGCAAGGAGCGACAGTAGTGGGACAAAAGCCATCTGACTCGTAAAGGTTGGATGACAACATCATACCGATGAGGAGGCTATGTGGGAGCTGGAAGATACTATCCGAGCTCGATAGTCTCATCTGGTCACTTGAGGAAGGTATGTGGTCCTTTCGGAAACTTGCTTGAAGTAAATTTTTGCATGTTAGTACGAAATTTGGGGACCAAATTTTTATAAGTGGGGGAGAATGTAAAATACCGAAAAAAAATATATTCCTCGATAATTGATAAAATATCTTGTGGAATTTTTTAGGAATTTTTAGAAATTTTTCTGGATTTAAACGGAGGTCTTATGGACATTTTATGGGGATAGTTTAATAGGCTTTTGTAAAGCCTGTTTAGACTATCTGCAAGGAATTAATGGGTTTAATTAAAACCCATTATATTCCTTCCGTTTCCCCTTAATTCCCAATTGTGCCGACTTCTCTTCCCCTCCCGATCTCGCACCTTCGTCTCGAGCGATCCATCACCGTGACAGCGTCTCCACCATCGCCTCTCCCTCGCGCACCGACCACGACGGTCACTGTCGCCCCGTCGCCGCGCCCCGTGCCCTAGTTTTCATCTGCACTGGATCTCGCCGGTGTTGCTGCCCCTTGCGACCACCGAGACAACTCGTCATCGACCTTCTCTCCACCGCCCGCCGAGCCCAAGCTCAATCTCCTGCCGCCACGCCGCCGCGCCCATCACCGCCGCTCGCCGATCTGATCCGCCTATTCGCTGAGCCGATCTCCGCCTAACCATTACGCCATCGATGGCCACCTCCTCGAACCGCTCGCGCACACCCTACCGCAGCCGTCGCTGCCGATCATCGCCGACCACCGCTTGTTCTCGGATCGCGCCGCCTCGATGGATCGCCTCGATCGGGCGTCGGAATTTCTATCAACCGCCTTCAACCAGCAGCCTGCGATCACCGTCCAACGACCTTTCTTCTCTGCCGGTTTCTGATATGGATCGGTGCTATCACATCCGACGATTTCCTTGGTTGTGTGTGAAAGATCTTAGCTGCGGTAAGCTCCAATAGTCGAAGTTGGCTGTGTTCTGCCGATCTCCGCCGTAGCAAGCTTCGATGCATAAGATCCACGAATCAACCCTAATTGATGTCCGTAATCTCGTTCACCCTTTTGTTGCTATGAATTAAGAATGCATTAATCAATGGATCAATTGGAAATATAGGCTTAATGTGTTCTGTGGTAGGGAAATTGATATAATTGTGATTACGGGAGATTGACAATAGGTTTATCTGCCAGATAAGTTGTGGGCTATGGAAGCTTCATGGTAATGGGCTTTGTTGACTTGAAGTCAATGATGGGGCTCGATCTGTGACTGCAAACCAGGGATCAAGAAGCGATTGAAGCAAGACTAAGTTGGGTAATCCTTGTCCTGTCCCTGTTTTGATTTGGAATAGTTGATGAATTTGTGTGGATGCTTGTATAGATTGGTTGTGTAATCATGGAAATGGATTATAGGTGATTGACACCGAATTGTTCTTCCAGAAAAGCTATGGGGATTGCAACAATTGTAAGGACTTTGGGAAGTGACAGAGGCTTATGCGCATGGGCGACTAAGAGCTAATTAGCAGTGGGTAATTTCCTACCTGGTCCGGGTAGTTATATTTTATTCAGATTTAGTCATTGATATGAGCATGTTAGGTGTTCATATTACCTTGACCCTGTTCTTTTTATCGTATGCTTGATCCATTTCCGTTGGCTATTAACTCTATTGCTGATATCATGTTTATTTTACCATGATTAGAAGTTATACATATAGGTGATGCAAGTAACTTAGAATTTGTTTAAGTTAAGTGCAAAGAGTAAAGTCCGGATGACAACCTGATTGTATATTGGGCAAAAAGGTCATCCGTAGGTAGATAATGACTTTAACCTAGGGTTAGTTCTAGTACCCTTAGGATATATGTTACCACCGAACATGTGTTGTGTAAATGGTCAGAGGAATGATACTTAGGGTATCGCTACGGACCGGTGGTCCTAGCTTGTTATAATCAGATGAGTACGACTCTCTACAGGATAGAGAGTGCGTCGAGTAGATTAGTATGACTCTCTACAGGATAGAGAGTATTATGATCAGTTGAGTACGACTCTCTACAGGATAGAGAGTGCGTCGAGTAGATTGGTATGACTCTCTACAGGATAGAGAGTCTATGGTAGACGTCTGTATGTGAGACATTGCATTCATGCATTTACATGCATCTTTGGCACGAGTCTCCTTGTGGTTGAGAGAGGTCGCTAGTCATCTCGCCTCCACGGTTACTCATAGGAGGAGTAACGGTGTAAGCGAGCATTGTGGTGCCGCACTCTACCACTATAGACGGTGGTAGTTGGATTTGCGTGTCGTAGTCCTGCGTGTGTGGTACTCGACCACTCATGGGTAGTGACTGTCAGAGTGACCAACAGCAGGGACCCCCATCGTGTAGCTTGCTCTTTACGCTTATATGCTACTCGATCATACTGCCCACTCGGCCACTCGAGAGTAGTGGTTGGTGTTGAGTTGGGACAGTTGTCATGCTCGAGCCATCGAGGCCACACTGGGGTCGTGGTAGCTTTAGGGTGAGCCGACATGACCATGCATCTTTGCATAGCCGTATCTGATGGCGCTTTGCATATTACCATATATATATACATATATGCATGTATATATATATATATGGATGGTTGAGATTAATATATATATAGATACAGTCTATATATATATGATTATTGTGATGTTGCATTTGTTTGTACTATGCTTGCTGCATTTGGGTGGACATCATATTCATGCATGTTTCTTGCATATGTTATACAGTTGTGTCAGATATTGATATGTGTTGGATAGACCATAGATACCTTGACCTGTAGCTAGAGTTTGAGTTGATCTACTATTCTGTTATATATATATATATACGTTGGATATATATTCAAAGTTGGATCGAGTAGCGTAATGAACTTGAGTATGTCCGCATTTTATGTTCATTCGGTTAGACGGTATAAGCTATTTATATACTATCTTTGATATACCTGTACATCTAGATTATGTTGTCGAAATACATGTGATATTACATATATACATGTTTTCTATTACCTGCTGAGTTTTACTCACCACCCTCGCGGACTTCGGGTTTCATCGCCTGTGTAATGTAGCCGACTTCGTGATGGACTTGGAGCACCGCTGGCTGGCATCATCTCATCTCAACTCCGAGAGTCCGGATTTTTGGTGTTATCATTTGTATTCCGTTATGGATTTGTGTTATGTGATGTACGCACATGTTGGTGCGGGTTTTGACGAGGCTTCTTTATGTTCTGGTGTTAGTCATACCGGTATGCACTCTGTGGGATTGTATTGTTGTCGTGTTGTTTCCATGTCCGTGTAGTTTTTGTTTTTATACATATATATTGTTGTTATTGTGGGCCTACGGGCCTTGTATTAACCCGAAATGTTGCCACGTACAGGGGAGGTGTCGTCCGTTTGATTTTCGGTTCGGCATGCTCTCGGGGCGTGACACCCGAACCTTATCACCGGTGGCCCAGCAACAATCCATCTTCCAATAGGAGTATCTTGAAGCTCTTTCAGCCTTAGGACAGCGAGCTATAAAAGCAACTACTGAGAGAGATGTTTTGGCGATCAAATCATGAAAGTCAAACCAGTGGCTCAATACGGGGCCACTAAAGGAGCGAGAAGAAAGGGGTAGATCTCTTTATACTAGGGTTTGAGGGGTCTTCAGCTCAAAATGCCGAGCGAGGATACCCGCCTCCTGGCACGGATACTAGTTATTTAGATCCTACGGAGGCGCTAGCTAACTGTCCGCCCGAACTCTTTGAATTGTAATTTATACTATTCTCCTTCTTTGATAATTTTATCAATAGCCTCTCTTCTGCCTCTGAATGATGAATTTATTTATAGGCTTAGTTATCACCTTCTTGGCATGCTTCTTGGACGGGTCGGGAATTCTGGACCCCTTTTAAAACTCCTCCTCCTTCTTGTATAGGATGGTGTAATCACTTCATTGGCTCGGGCTTATGGAGGGGATATTAAATGACATTATCCACCTCCGCCCCATTTTCGGTTCGGGAATCTGCTGGGAGTATGTTGTCTGATATTATTCACACCCGTCCCGGTTTTAGTTTGGGAATTCACTCGCAAGGTCTTTACCCGACATCATTCATACCCGCTCCGATTCCGGTTCGGGCGACGCTTTAAATAGCTCCTGCCTGTTGATCTTCCTTATTCCTCTTACTGCTTTGGAAATGGTATCGATCTCTTCGTCTTCTTTCCCTTTCCCAGAACCTCGGTTGCCTCTTTCCTTCCATTATAAATCCTTCGTCCCCCATGTCTTCGTCCTGCTATCTTCTTATTATGGCTTGGCATCCCATCGAGATTTCTTGATTCAGAATCTCTTTTGAACTTCTAAGGCTAGGTCTATTTGAAGATTCGGAGACCTGCTCGACTGCCACTTCAGCCTTCCGCCCCCTTCCATATCCGCCTCTCCAACCAGCTCCCACCCCTCCGGCAAGGAGGTCCTTCCGCGCTCCTTTCCCCTCCTTCCGCAACCGGGTGTGGAATCCTCCCTTCACGTGGGAGTATACAGTGGGAGATCCTCGTGCTGCCGCTGAACTTCCCCCACCTCCACCAGCACTGACTTTCTTCCCAGTTCCCCCGACGAGGACTCATCCTTCCTCTTTCGATGAAGGTCCACCAGTTCTTCCTCCCCCTCAAGGCGAGCGCTTCAAAGTCATATTAGCTCCTTCTCCTCCCAAAGAGGCATCTCCCGCTTCTTCTGTTAGGAGTAATCATGGAAAATCTTTGTAGATCAAGTTAATGTAATCGTTTCAAATATGTTAATAAAAAATCAGGGAGGCAAATGATATCCGTTCTTGTCTTTTTCCTGTAGAAGTAATGTTTCTGTCCTCCGAAAGGACGGTAATCTGATCTGAACATGCCTTCTTCTATCATGTCTCGGGGATTCGGACCCTCTTAATTACAATTGTAGTCCCGTCAACCTTCCCACTACTGCCCCCACGTTTCCTCTGCTTTACTGGCATTTATGGTCCCTACTTCTCTTACCAATGAATGCACTCTTCCCCTTCGTCGCCATAAAAACCACCGACCTCTACCTGATAGCTTCCCTCATTCTTCTTTTTCCTTTGCTTGCCATGGACAGAATATTGGAGCAGGGCAGCAGTTCCTCGCCTTCTAAAGAACAGATAAATGATCGCCGATACATAGCTACCTTGGAAAAACAGGTGGAGTGTTTACAGCAACAGCTGGAGGAAACTTCCGCCCATAATCGTTCCCTGCGCCAACAACTGATAGGGTCCCAAAAGGAATTGGCCAGGCAGACCTTCCTGCAGCAGTCCTACCGGCGCCAACTATTGTGCCAACCTCAACCCTACAAGGGACTTCCCTCTGTCCCTCCTAGCAAAGCTATGCTTGGGATATATAAGGGCCGCTTGTTATTCTTCCTTGTAGATGACTCAGAATATGTAATTCTTTTGCGTCCATGAACTTTCCCAGTTTGTCTTCTTTCTCCAGTATCTTCGGCATTGTACCACGCTTTACTTCTTCCGTATCCACATAAACTTACCTATAACGGAGATATATTTCGGCTCTTCCGCTTTTATAATCTTTTCGGGGACAAAAAGTGATATATAACTGAGGGGATCTCAGCTCTTCCGCTCCACCACCACACGGGGATAGCTTAAAACTGCGAGGATAGAAACTTGTATATATAATAAATAATAAGCAAGGATATCGGTTCTTCCGTTCCACCACCACACGGGGATATCTTCCGCTCTTCCTTGCGGGGATCGAACGTTGTATATAGAATAAATAATAACCGCAGGATATCGGTTCTTCCGGTCCACCACCACACGGGGATATCTTCCGCTCTTCCTTGCGGGGATAGAAGCTTGTACATAGAATAAATAATAACCGAAGGATATCGGTTCTTCCGTTCCACCACCACACGGGGATATCTTCCGCTCTTCCTTGCGGGGATAGAAACTTGTATATAGAATAAATAATAACCGAAGGATATCGGTTCTTCCGTTCCACCACCACACGGGGATATCTTCCGCTCTTCCTTGCGGGGATAGAAACTTGTATATAGAATAAATAATAACCCAAGGATATCGGTTCTTCCGTTCCACCACCACACGGGGATATCTTCCGCTCTTCCTTGCGGGGATAGAAACTTGTATATAGAATAAATAATAACCGAAGGATATCGGTTCTTCCGCTTCCACCACCATACGGGATATCTTCCGCTCTTCCTTGCGGGATAGAAACTTGTACATAGAATAAATAATAACCGAAGGATATCGGTTCTTCCGCTCCACCACCACACGGGATATCTTCCGCTCTTCCTTGCGGGATAGAAACTTGTACATAGAATAAATAATAAGAAGGATATCGGTTCTTCCGTTCCACCACCACCAGGATATCTTCCGCTCTTCCTTGCAGGATAGAAACTTGTACATAGAATAAATAATAGCAGAAGGATATCGGTTCTTAGTTCCACCACCACCACACGGGATATCTTCCGCTCTTCCTTGCGGGGATAGAAACTTGTATATAGAATAAATAATAACCAAGGATATCGGTTCTTCCGCTCCACCACCACACACGGGATATCTTCCGCTCTTCCTTACGGGATAGAAACTTTTGTATATAGCGCCAGTGGCAATGAGCGTAAAGGAGGTAACGCCTTCATATCATTCCTTCTTTGGTTCCCTCCTTCTTCCGCAAATGAGGGCTTTAGTACATAATGGGTCATATAGAAATATAAACCCTTCTTTCCATTTTACCACGCATTTAGAGGCCCACTAATGGATGTAAGCCCATTCCACCCCTTTTATAGGGTTCTTTGGTCTTAGTTTCTCCCGCCATCCTCCTCCCTTCGCTTTTGGTCTCCTTCTTCTTCATCTGTTTGCTCACTGCCAAACCTCGTTTCCTCATCTTCCTTTTCTCTTTCAGACCCCCAAGATGCATTCTAACTTCTTCCAGGAGATAGCGGGCCGCTACCTGAATCGCAAACGAGATGCTGGTCAGCCCCCTGCTTCTTCTTCCGCTTCACCTTCCCCAATCACTATCATACCCGATTCACCTCGCCGTTCTCCCTTTCCTCCTCCGATGACCCTCACTACCCCCATCCCGGAGGAAGCCAGGGTCCTTACAAACCCTAACTTTCCCATTCTTTCTCCTTCCGCCACCGATGTTCGGAAATCGTCTTCTTCTTCCCCGCAACCAGGGGATGAACCTGGGGAAGGTGTATTCCCATGTCAGCCAATTACAGGGGATGGATCACCTTTGTATTCCCTTTCTGAACCCATGGCGGTGGATATCCCTTCACTGCCAACTTCCCCCCTGGCTCATCGCCTGCAAAATCCCTCCCCTCCGGTGGGCCCTGACCAGGGCTTCTCTACGTCTTGCATCCCTATCGCAGGTTCCTCCAGCCCAATGCTCATCCTCTCGTCGTCTCAAGATCCTTCCTTCAATCATCCTCCTTCCGTCTTTCCTTCCGCTATCAACCCCCAACCCGGCGAGACACATATCCTCCCAGCAACTATGGATCTGTCGCCCCCGACTACCACCTCCGCGGGCCGTCCAAATGATGCGCTTCCCTCTTTCCCTTCTCAACCGATGGATACCACCCTCCTTCTCTCCTTTATAGGAGAGGTCCCTTCTTCAGCATCTTCCGTCCCGTCCTCTTCCCTTTCTCCCCGGAGTCTTCGGATTCTAAACTTAGAGGAAGTGGTTCCTCGCATGGAAGGCCTGCGCCATGCTCTGGACTTGGTATGTTTCCTTACTCAGCTTCCTTAGCTTTGTCTAGCTGACCAATTCCTTTTCCCACGACTCAGATCACAGGCCCGACCAACCATAAAGAATTGAATCGCTCTCTTCATCAATACCAAGTTCAAGCCCAAGAATGGGAGCGTCAACAACGGGAAGGCTCGACGGACGCTCAAAATCGAGAACGACTCTGCCCAACAATTGCACTGCAAGAGCAATTGGCCGAAGCTCGCCAGCAAATTCAGAAGGATGCTGACACTATCGCAGCCTTAAAGGCGCAACCACGTCCGAGGGCAAAGCCCCTCGTCCCCCAGCAGGAGGTCAGTCGGTCTCTCTTAACACAGAATCTTCCTCGGCTCAGGAGGTACTACATCTTCAAGAGCAGGTAGCAGAGCTCCTCAAAGGGAAGCAACAAGATTACACGCCATCGCTCGTCTTGGGTTCAATATCACGAGCACAAGATAAAATAGGGGACCTTCGTGACGCTAAGGAGGTACAAGAAAACTCATCCCTTATAAATTCCGGCGCATGCTCATGCCGCTTCACGCAGCAAGAAACTTCCCTCCGGAGGATGAGCTCGAACTTCCCGAACCAGATCGTATTCCGAAGCAGTGGAGGGGATTTCAGCTTCCATGCGTCAAAATATGGTGGAGATGACGCATCTGGTGCAACAGGACCAAAGTTCCCGAGCCGATGATGTTTCCATCTTGGCCGATACTATTATGGAGGTGTTGCGGCGCTATGTGGACATGCGTCGAAACCTTCGAGAACAACAAGAGACATGCGAGAGGTTGCATCGAGAGCGAAGCCCTGACCGTCCGAATCGCGAGGAGCGACTCATTATTTTAATGCGTTCCACCTATCAAGATGGATTTAATGATGCGGTTCGGCAATATGCCGCCCAAGGGTTGCCTCCTCCAACCTATCCTTCATTTTCTTTAAATTGGGAGGCTGGCTTTCGCCGTTATCCTCCCGACCGGTTTAAGCTGTAATTTAATATCCCATTTTGACATGTGAATGTATTCTCTGTTTTTCCTCTTCTTCTTCAAGACTTATTAACAATACTGTATTGCTTTTGTAAGTAACCCCTTAATGAAATTTGGAAAATACTTGGCCTCTAATGAACGCAATCAATTCAAGAAGTATTTCCTTTGGAGTTTCATAATTTCTCTTCTTCTATCCCATATTTCTCATACAGTATGGAAGAGTTTTAAATGAAGGGCATTCCAAGGTCGTGGAAGCTCTTTGCCTTGGTCATCCTTCATATAATATGCTGACCCCGCTACGCAACACGTTATTTCGTAAGGTCTCCAGCGGGGTTGACTTTACGCAAAACCAAATCTCCTTCTTGAAATCTCCGAGGCACCACTTTCTTATTAAAGGCTCGTTGTACCCTTTGCTTGTAAAATTCCGTTCGCCTCCGTGCCATCTCTCGCCTTTCCTCCACCAAGTCCAATTCGGTGCTTCGGATAAGTTGGTTCTGATTTGGTTCGTACGCCTTTATCCGAGCGCTATTCAACAAAACCTCAACCGGAATAACGGCTTCCGCCCCGTATACCAAACTAAAGGGAGTTTCTCCCGTTGCTGTCTTGGGTGTGGTTCGATAGGCCCACAGGATGCCTGGTAACTCCTCTACCCAGTTTCCCCTCTGAGCACTCAACTTAGTCTTTAATCCTTGAATGAGGATCCTGTTAGTTACCTCCACCTGCCCATTTGCTTGAGGATGGGCTACCGAAGTGAAAGTCTGCTGAATGTTGAGACTTTGGCACCACTCTTGGATCTTTTTTCCTTGGAACTGTCGTCCATTGTCACTGACTATTTTTCGAGGAATACCATACCAACAAATGATATTTTTTCATAAGAACTGTATTACGGCATTCTCAGTAATTTTGGCTAAGGGCTCTGCCTCCACCCATTTAAAAAAATAATCCACAGCTACTAACAAAAACTTCCTTTGTAAAGGTGCCACCGGCATCGGGCCCACTATATCTATTCCCCATTGATCGAAAGGACAAGAAAAGATGACGGCTTTCATTAACTCAGCTAGCCGTTCAGAACGGTTGCTATGCTTCTGACAAGCGATGCAGGTCTGCACTATATGAGCAGCATCTTGTTGAAGAGTAGGCCAAAAGTATCCTGCCAATAAAGCCTTTCTTGCTAAAGCTCTCCCTCCTAAATGATTGCTGCAACATCCTTCATGGATTTCCCGGAGTACCCATTCCGCATCCTCGTTTCCCAAGCATTTTAACAAGGGTCGTCCAAAAGAGGTCTTGTATAGGTCTTCATTTAAGAGGATGAACCGTTTAGCTCGGTTTATTAAAGTGGATGCCGCTATTTTCCCTTCAGGGATCTTGTCAGTAAATAAGCTATGATGTCGGTCCTCCAATCAAGAGTTAGGCTTGATTCAGGTACGTCTCCCTCCACGCTGCATATTGCTAAGGAAGTATGAACGCTCATATGGATTGCTTCCGAGGATTTTACTCCTCCCATAGTGCTAGCCATCCGAGCCAATTCATCTGCCTTCCTGTTATGCTCCCGCGGGATTTGCTTCAAGAGGACCTGACGAAATTGAGCTTTTTCTTTCTCAAAAGTCTTCAAATACCTATGCAGCCTTTCCTCCCGAACCGCAAAAGAACCCTGAAGTTGTGATATTACCAACTAGGAGTTCGAGTGGATCACAATGGAAGAAGCCCCTACTGCTTTAGCAGCCCGTAGTCCCACTAGAATGGCTTCATATTCCGCTTCATTATTAGATGCCCGATATTCCAAGCGAACTGCTAATCGAGTTTCTTCACCTTCCGGGGAAATTAATAAGATGATGCATGCTTGCCAGATCTGAAGAACCGCTCTGAATATATTTCATGCCTCTGATCCCTCCTCCTTTGTTCGAACCTCTTACCGCAAGGTACCTCTGCCAGAAAATCAACGAGGGCTTGGGCCTTGATAACCGTTCGAGGTTGGTAGTGAATATCATACTCGCTTAGTTCTACTACCCGTTTGGCCAATCTTCCAGAGAAATTTGGCTTAGTGACGACCTTACCCAATTCGCTGTGTGTTAGAACGGTGACGGGATGAGTCAAGAAGTACGGCCTTAATTTGTGGGCGGTTAGTACTAGGATATACGCCAACTTCTCCAGCTCCGTATAACGAAATTCCGCCCCCTTCAGAATATGGCTGGTATAATAAATAGGTTGCTGATGAGAACCTTCTTGTTTCAATAATACCGAACTGACAGCTCCTTCCGATACAGCCAGATACATCCATAATGGTTCTCCGGGTATTGGTTTGGCTAGCAGGGGGAGTCCAGCCAAATATTTCTTCAACTCCTGGAAAGCTTGCTCACATTGATCATCCCACTGAAATTTAGCAGCCTTGCGCAAAATCTTGAAAAAAGGCAGTCCCTTGTCCGCTGATCTAGCTATAAATCGAGATAAAGAAACAATCCTGCCCACCAACTTTTGGGTCTCTCACAGACTAGCGGGTGACTTCATGTTGCATAGGGCTTGCACTTTCTCAGGGTTGGCTTGCAGCCCCTTCTCCGTCACTATGTACCCCAAGAACTTGTCACTCTTTACCCCGAACAGGCATTTGTTAGGGTTTAGCTTCATATTAAACCGCCTTAATGTAGCGAAGGTTTCATTTAAGTCCTTGACTAAATCCCGAGTGACCTTTGATTTGACCAAGATGTCGTCCACGTATACCTCCACATTCTTCCCTTTACGCTGCGAAGATTTTGTCCATAAGTGATAGGTGGCTCCTGCATTTTTAGTCCGACATTACCACATAAGCGTATAACCCCACAATACAAAGCTAACCTCTTTTGATCTTCTTGAGCCAAAGGTATTTGATGATACCCTTGATATGCATCCATTAGGGATATCACTTCATATCCCACGTAGAATCCACCAATTGGTCAATACGAGGCAAGGGTAGCGATCTTTAGGGCATGCTTTATTCAAATCACGAAATCGATACACATCCTCCATTGCCCGAAGGCTTGGAACTAAAACTACATTAGAGACCCATTCGGGAACTGGATTTCCTTTACATGACCGCTTTTAGTAGTTTGTCCACCTCTTCGCTATGACTTTGTCCTTTTACGGTCCAAAATGTCGCCTCTTCTGTTGGACAGGTTGGGCTCCTTGAATGATATTGAGATGATGTTCCGCCACATGAGGGTGGATCCCCGTGAGATCATGCACATCCTTTGCAAAGATGTCTTCATTCTCCTTCAGGCAAGCCACCATCTCTTCTTTGACATCCAGCTGTTGGGCTATTTGGGTGGCCTTTCCTGGAGCGATCTCCACCAGTTCTCCCTCCTCTATTTTATCGACTTTGGGGGATTCCTCCGAGGCGCGGACATCGCTGATGATGACTTTGCCCTTGAGTCCTCGGTTCGGGCTTTCTTGATCGTCCCGAACCATTTGCACGTGCAACTCACGAGGCCTTACATTCTCCACGAACTTCACCCACCGATTGACCTCTTGGAAATTTGACACGGTGGTATGGGAAGCCTTTGCACTGAAAAGGGTGAGAAAGGCGTCCCAAGAATAGCGTTATAAGTGGACGGGCATCCACAATAAGAAAAGGAATTATCTTGGTTTTTTGGCTAGGTTTACACCCGAGTTAAAGGCAATGATCTGTCCCTTCGTGAACCATGTGCCTGCGAATCAAGAGGGGTGGACACATCTTCTAATTGGGCATTTCAGTGCGCATTTGTCCAAAGGCTTCTGGAAAGGATATTAACTAGAGCTTCCGAGTCAACTAGTACCGCCACCTCATAATTGGCGAGGATACACGGATAACCAAGGCGTCCGTGTGGCGGCAGGACACCTTGCGGATCTTCCGCCCGAACGAAACAGGCGGTGCAACTTGAATAGTCTGGTCGGCGACGATGGCCAAACTCTCCATGAGACGGGCGTACGACTTCCGTGCCCGGTTGGAGTCTCCGTCGGTAGGTCCTCCAGCTATAACATGAATAACTCCCCGTGTGGGAATGTCATCTAAATTGGATGAAGGACCCTCCCCTGATGGGCCTTCTTGAGGGACGACCTCCTGGGATGGCGTTTGGAAAGCGACCAGGGTTGTTGATTATACCCTGGGGGTTACATTAGGTCGGGGCCTCGCACGGCCTCTGCAACTTTACTTGCGGATATGCAGTATGGAGGCGATCCAATTCTTCTTGTAACTTGAAACATCGGCCACTACTGTGGCCGTATTCTGTGTGATATTGGAAAAAGAACGGGGCTGAGGGGTTACGCGGGATCCCCCTGTGTCCCAAGGGTCGTTATGAGACCTGCGATCGTAAAATTCCATTTCACGTTCTTTCCATGTCCTCGCGGGAGGAAGCGCTTGGCGGCCATGATTTGTAATGGTGGGGTAGAGGCGAACACCTGCGGCATCGACGAGGCCTCGGAACCTCTTGCCGAAAAGGTCTTGTATGCTCCCGCCGAGGGGGGGGCTTGAAGAGCAGCGGGATGAACTCTTTCATTGGGGACTGCTGTGGCAGTCCGTTCGACCCTCCGTACCTTTAATCCTTCTTCTTCGCGCATAAATTGCTCCTCACGGCTCAGTAGCTCTTCGTAACTATCCGTAGGTTGTCTTAACAAGGAACTGAGGAAGGGGCCCTCCCGCACCCATCTTTGAATAAGCGCCTCTGAAAGACGGATCGGGTGGCGGGGATCGATGAATATACCCCTAAGGGATTAGAAGGTCCTGGGTGATATGCATTAACATAGAGCGTCTTGTTTATCGCCTTACGGTGACAAATTCTCGGTGAACATTCTCTGAAAGTCGGTGAACAGTGATAGACCGAGTGAGTAGTGAACCACTTTTGCGCCGAGCCAGTCAGGGTGGTTCGGAAGACTCGGCACTTGAGAGCGTCTGTATAACAGTGAAGCGAGGCCGCTCCGTCGAATTGAAATATGTGCTCGTCAGGATCCGTCGAACCATCATACTTATTGACGAGGATTCGGAGTAGGATGGAGGAGCTCAGAAAGAATGTCCATCGTGAAGGGGGGCTCGTATACTTCAGAGTCTGGTGGATTGACTTTCACCTGTTCCTCCGTGGCGTTTGGGTGAAGGGCATAGTATTACAGTGTTCTTCCCCCAAGTCCACCTCGAGCAATACCTCACCATTGGCGTATGCAGGAGGAGGAGGTATTTACGGGGTAGATCTGGAAGAAGGTTCCCGTGCGGATCACGGAATATCGGTCCTTTTCCTTTCCCTAGCGAGGGCTTACGTGATAGCGTCATCCATCAAGGCCTTTAGTTGCGATGGTAGAAGGGTGATAGGCGCTCCTCCGCGCGAGTATCGGGTTGTTGTATTTCTTGGGTTGCATCTCGGCGTCAGCTCAAATGTTTCCCTGAGTGCAGCGATGCGGGCCAGGTGAAATCTATTCACTCCTTTCCAATGCGATGAAGCACGGATGGAGATCTCGAGAGGGTTCTCACGGCCTTGTCAGTAAAGTAAAAAGATGAAGTAGATGAAAGCAAAAAACCAGCACTAGCAATCGAGACTCGACACAAGATATAACGTGGTTGGAATAAGGATTCCTACTCCCGCGGAGGTGAGTTTTCTCACCGGATGATGCCAAGCACTTTCACTATGAAGATCCTCCTTTCCAGGAAGCGAGTTTAGAAGGTGGAGGAGAAAAAGCCTTTACAATAATCTCACGGATGAGAAAAATACAAGAGATATAATAACGACAGGTCTCTATCCTTCTTCTCCGGTGAAGCGGTTGTCCTCCTCTTTCCTCTCCTCTTGCGTCCCCTTCTCTCGCTCGCTGGGAATAATTGTTGGCCTCCCCTCTTCTTTTCCTGCTTCCTCCCCTTTTATCTCCCCCCCCCTTTCCTTCATCGTAACGTCGTGGGTTATCTTCATCGTACACGTGGCCACCACCTTTCCCTGGAGAATAATTCTGTTACAGATATCAGGAGTGGAGACTCCTTGGAATATTATGTGGGGCCTCCCAGGTCGTTGCCTAACACCCTTTCCCTCCACTTTTTAGACTATCTCCCTCGACCTTCCGTGTTGAGGAAGCTAGTTTTAGATTTATAGCCCACGAGCGCCCTAGCCCTAGGGTTCCTCATCAACCCGAACCAATTCCTCTCCTTCCCGTGCCCAACTTCCCTTTGTAGGGATCAGATTGTGCTGGCTTCTTGGCGAAGTGCCCTCCACCTATCCTTTGCCGTATCAATTGCTTTCATTACCTCTCTCGTACCAATGGCTCTCAATATTCGCCCGTGCCAATGGCTCTCAATATTCGCCCGTGCCAATGGCTTCTGAGGTTCGCCCGTGCCAATGGCTCTCAATATTCGCCCGTGCCAATCTTCCTTTCCTTTCTCGGTGTAGTATATTACGGACGGATCTTAGGTCACCCGCTAACCCCTCTATCGGGGATTATGTAAAGAAGATACCAGTAGTATCATATATAAGATACAATCTCGTTGCATTCCAAATCCAAGACTTGTTACATCCAATCGAATTTCTTTCCTCATTGAAAATATCCCCAGATATTGTTTGATATTATATTCACTAATATGTTTAATCTCTCTTCGGATAAACATAAAAGACTAGTCGGTAAATATTAAAATCCTGATGTAATATCAATTGGTCTTTATTTTCCCAAACTAGAATCTATTAGTCATAATTCAACTGCTTTCTTAGACTTGTCTCTCAGACCTTAATTTATCTTCCGGGTCATCGGTAAACAGACTAAAATAGCAACACTGAATCACAACCTCAAGAAACAACTGCAAGTAATAAGGATACAAGAGATTCCTCCCAGTGGATCTCGGATCTCACACAGTGGAGCTCAAGGATATTAATTTACTATCTCAAGTAATAAGGCTCCCACTTCCCCTAGTCGATTTATCATACACGATATGAAACGCGTGTCACAGTGTTATTCCCTATTTTTCATAGGGATATATGTCAGATTTCTCTAACACTGTGCAGGTATAGGACTCAGTCTACACATAAGACTACTCAGATATCTCAGAGAGAGTCTCTCAAAGATAATATCACAAACTGCAGGTGATATCTGAGATCTCAAACCTGGTTACTTACAGGCCATATGGATGTGACTAAATCCATGTCGGTCATGTCACATATGACCTCATCCTGAACACATAATATGGTGACTCAAGTTCTAGCATGGTCACTCTCAAAACCTCTTACAACTAGAAACCATCTAATCTTCACTCTAGGAGTTGATCACTCGTGTGAGAGAATGAACATGCCTGCCTGACATATCTATTATATCACATAACATATATATGTAACAAGTAGAATAATATAATTGGATCATAAATGCACATTAAGTCATATATTTCATTAAATATCATTGTCATTACAGTACAAATTGAGAAATTTTATAAAACACTCAAACCTAACAACTCTCTATGTTGCACAAAGGAGTATCTCGTGATAAATTTGGCAAAGGGGTCAGCCCCCATATTGTGTGTTGAAATGCATTTGATAGGTACTTCATTCTTCTCAATGATGTCTCTTATATAATGACATATGATATTTATATGTTTGATTCTACTATGAAACTTAGGGTCTCTTGTGTAAGTGATGACGGTCTGATTATCACAATAAATCATTATTGACCTCCCACTATTTGCTACAACTCCTAAATCATCCAATAGTCTTCTGAGCCAAACACCCTCTTGAACTGCTACTGAGCATGTCACGAACTGAGCTTTCATCGTAGATAGAGCAACACAGGTTTGTTTCTTGTTGTTCCAAGAGATGGCTCTGCCATTGAGCAAGAAAGCGAAACCTAATATTGATTTGCGCTTATCCAGATCGCCTCCCCAGTCACCATCTAAATATCCCACGAGACGCAAATCGCCTCCTCCATAACACAGAGAGAAGGTTGCAGTTCCTTTAAGATATCTTAAAATCCTTTTCACTGCTCTCCAGTGACCCCTTTTAGGATTTGTTTGATATCTACATACCAGACCGACTGCATAACATATGTTCGATCTTGTACACAACATTGCGTACATTAAACTTCCTACTGCACTTGAGTAAGATATTTTACTCATTTCCCTTATCTCTTCTTGCGTCTTAGGACACATCATCAAGCTCAAGCCCTCACCTTTAGCGATCGGAGTATCTATGAGATTACAATCACTCATCCTAAAGCGTTCAAGAATTTTCTTAATATAAGTCTCATGCGAAAGAGCTAGAAATCTTCTCGAGTGATCCCTCTAGATTTGTACTCCAAGGATGAACTCAGCTTCACTCATGTATTTCATGTTGAAAGTGGATGATAACCACGTTTTAATGATTATCGGATATTCAATGTTGTTCCCAGCTAACATTATGTCATATAGCGACATAATCACAAATGAGTTATTAGATCTTATCGGATAGACACAATAATCCTCTTCGACCATTGTGAAACTATAAGATATCACCTCATCGTGAAATCTTAGTACCACCGCCTGGATGATTACTTAAGGTCATATATTGACTTTCGAAATCGACAGACCTTATCTTTTTGACCTACTTGAACAAACCCAAAAGGTTATTCCATGTAGATTTCATCATCCAAACTTCCATTAAGGAAGATGGTCTTCACGTTCATATGATATAACTCTAGATATATCTAAATTTGTGACTATCATTAAAAGTAAACTTGACTACTGAAAAGAAGGTCTCCTTGTAGTCAATGCCCTTTGTCTGAGTGTAACCCTTGGCTACTAGACAAGCTTTATATCTCTCGATCGATCCGTCAGCCTTCCTCTTGATTTTGAGAACTCACTTGTTACCAATGACCTTTATATTCTCATGTAAGTCAATAAGCTCTCAGACTTTGTTGACTTTTATTGATTTCATTTCGTCTTTTATGATCTTAAACCATTGATTTTTTGTGGAACCCTCGAGGGTCTCTCTCAAAGTCCTTGAATCTTTTTCGTCCTCAAGAGTCACAATGAGTGTTTCATTCTCAATCATAAAATAACGGCGTGGTACATTTCACGACCACTCCGGACGAAGAGAGAGCATCCTCACTTTGGGATGGACCACTCCCACTGAGACCACGATCCATCTCAGGGTCTTGAATCCCACCACTGGGGTCTACTAAGCCAATAGGCTCGTCCATCTCATAGAATGTGAAGTCTCGATCGATTTATCCTCTCTTAGAAAAATCATTCTCGAGAAATATGACATCACGAGACTCAATTTCAGTGACAGTCTCATCCGTATGTTCTCCTCGGAACACATATTTTTTGGAGTGTTCAGATTATATAATAAAGATACACTTCTTTCCTCGCGGGCCTAACTTGTCGTATTTGTGCGAAGAATTATTAACATGCGCGACACAACTCCATGACTTCAAATGACTAAGGATAAACTGCCTCCCCGTCCAAAGTTCGTATGGGGTACTGACTATAGACTTAGTTGAAACGCGATTAAGGACATAAGTTGTAGTCAATAACGCATCCCTTATGGGAGATTGGTAAATTGGCTTGTACCATCATAGACCTTACAATTTCTAAAAGAGTCTTATTCCTTCTCTCGGTGACTCTATTCTCTTGAGGAGTAGCAAAAATAGTCAGCTGTCGTGTAATGTCTTTCTCGAAATAGAGCTCTTTAAACTGCTCAGATAAATACTTGTGCCCACGATCTGTTCTAAGAGTCTTCACTCTCAAGTCTAGCTGATTTTCAACCTCGCTTATAAACCTCCTGAAGGGCTCAAATGTCTTAGACTTGTGCGAGATCAGACAGACATAACTGAAACGCATGTAATCATCTAGAAACGTAATAAAATACGTGACTCCGTTTCGTGCTCTCACATTCATAGGTCCACAAATATCGGAATGAACCAACTGCAATGGAGGCTCATCTCTCACTGCTTTCCCAAATGGTTCTCTCTTAGATTTGCCTGCTAGGCAAAACTCACATAAGGGCAACTCAACCTTGGTTAGATCACCTAACACGCCACATGCTGCTAACCGACCCATCCTCTCATGCCCTATATGATCAAATCTACTATGTCATACACTCACATCATCCACTACACTATCAGATGCAAAGGCAATAAGAGACGTAGAATAAGACTCGTGAAATAAAATCAAATTAAGTGCATATAATCCCTTATGGAATATTCCATAATATATTAAAGAATTGGCATACGAGATAGAAATTTTAGAGTTTTCTATACACACATTATATGCTAACTGGTCTAGACTACGGACATAAACTAGATTTCGTCTAATCTCTAGAGCATACAATACATCATAGAGATATAAGACTTGATTACTTTGCATTATCAGCTTGCAAATGTCAATTCCTCTCACCTCCACGAATGCTTCATTTATCACATATAGCCTTCTCGCATGTGGACTAATATGACAAAAATCTACATAAGCACTCCTATCTCGAGCTACATGGTTTGTTGCTCCTGAGTCTACAATCCACAAAGGAGAAGAGTTAGCGAACATCACACTAGATGACACATAACTCAAACCATATAAAGATGAAGTATCTACCTTTCGCTCACGACATTCACGTGCGAAATGTCCAAGCTTACCACATACGTAGCATCGAACTTTGCTCTTTACGAGCTCCTTCTTATTGTTTTCTTGTCCCTTCTTATTAGTCTTTGACTTCTTTTTGCCATGACCCTTGGTCTTCTTCTCATGTTTGCGCCACTTGCACTTGGTACCTCGGGAGTCCTTACTCGACTCCGCAATGTTAGCATGACCTGAAGCAAACTTGGTCATCTCCTGTCACTCCTCCTCGAGTTCGCAGTGCCTACTCATATCTATGAAAGTACGAATACTTTCGGTGTGTGTGAGATAGGTCTTAACTATCTCCCAAGAGTCCGACAATGATTGAATCACATCCAATACCTGAAGCTCATTCGACATGGACTCTCCCATAATCTTCAAAGAGACGATCATACTCGACATATGCATTAAATAATGTTTCATAGTATGATCAGACCTCTTCTTATAAGTAATAAACGTATACGTCAGCATCCTCAGCTTAGGAGCTGAAGGGGTGTCATATTACTTCCTCAGAGCATTCCAAACTGTCAAAGCAGTATGGTAATGTTCATAAATCGAGATTAGCTCATCATGCATGCTACTAAGAAGAATTACCCTAGCTTAGCCATCCTTCTTCTTCCATGCACGATATACCTCCTAATTCCGTCTCGCTTGTGACGTGGTACCCTCTCCGGGGTCCACCATCTCGTGCTTAAGAACCTCCCCGAGTTCTTGCTCCTCGAAGATGAACTGAACCTTCCGGTGTCAAATTTCATAATTGTCACCGTTCAGTTTGTCTCCCTTCATGAGATCCATTATGACACGCTTTGTCGCAGTCATGTATCTATCGCACAGATAAAGAGACTTTAGTGACTATTAATGCTTAATGTCTCAACATTTGTGTACCCTACTAATCATCAAAACCCAAATAACTTGAATACAAATTCTATGACGAGCGTATGAATCAACAGACATCATACACCACAATCTAAAATTGCATTTCACCATTCAAATTAAGATGCATTACACAAATAGTCACATTATACTTTCAAAGAAAACCTACACACCGTCATGAAAGTCTACGTACCGCCATATAATGACAGCGTTTACAGTAAGCCTACATGCCCCCCATAATGGTCTACACATCTCGGAGTTAGATCTTTTCGTCATTTCCAAGACTCTCGACTTAGGTCGAGTTACATATGAAAATCCTTCTCGGCCTTCAGGTTAGATTTTGAATAAACTCAAAATCTCACTCGGTTTTTGAACACCTGACAAAACAACTCTATGTGTCGATCAATTCAGTGCAACCCGAATTTCTCTACTCGTGTCAAGCTCTCAAAATCCTTAGCGACCTTGAGAACTTAGGACCTTAACTTGCATGTACCGAGCTCTCGCAAGTGTCATCGACCACTTTGCCAACTTCTTAAAACACTTCCAAACTCCACACAACAAGTCCCGAGCCCCACATGCTCTAGTCGAGCAGTTAGTGCTCTTGCCAAACAGTTAGTGTTTTTGCTGAGCAGTTAGTGCTATGACCGAGCAATTTTTAGGAATCCCGAGCATTGTGCAGATGAGCACCTTCACATGCTATGTCAACCAAGCAACCGTTAGAAATTCCGAGCAACCTATAGGAATCCCGAGCAATATATAGAAATCCCGAGCAATATATAGAAATCCCGAGCACTTTCGGGAACTGCTCGGGAACTCCTGTAAATGCTCAGGAACTGCTCGGTAAGTAGTTTTCCACTCGGGAACTTCTTGATAAGTTCATTGTTCATCGTCTTCTTCGCTGCACACCTGAGCAACAACAATACTGCACCATTGCTATTTCGGCTCGCGATGCACGACAGGTGTGTCTTGCACACGACTGAGAACAATGTGACCGAGCATCTTCCTTATGCTCGTCCTACGGAGCACTATTCATTGTCTTCGACGAGAATTGTGTTCTGCGACCAATAGTCATTTTTCTGAGTTTTAACTCAAGAAATTCGTTGAACGTTATTCCGTTCAATCTTGCTTTGATATCAATGTTGAATACATGACATAAACTCGTATACTTATGAAAATTACAGAAACATAAATATACCTTAGATGTCGAAGCTACTGGAACTGCTCTGATCAGAAACTTCTCAGATCCTCTCGGAACCCTCACAGTCGGGATGGAAATCACGATGGTTAAATCGAACTTTTACCACAGTATTACAACGTCACAATCCTTAAACTCGGCGACGATGATTCCTCTTGTTATACTCAGTAAGAAGAGGAGTTCTTTAAGCGAAACACTTCGCACAAGAACAAGAACTCTCGATTGTCTTCTCGTAGCACTCGCACACAAAAACCCTTCTCGCTTATTGCTTCACTCGTGTACAAAATTTCTCTCACACTTAGCCAACCCTTTCTTCTCATCAAGAAAGTTGCTTTTATAAGGAAAGAGAGGAGATGAGAAGAGGTGGAGAACATGAAGTAATAGGTAACCACCCATTACCCATATTTGCTATATGCCCCCACGTAGGCATACAATTAACACTCGCAATAAAATTCAAGGGAGCGTTTGGTAAGCATTTTTTATTTTCATTTTCTGCGAAAATGAGAAAATGCGTTTGGTCCGCGTTTTCCATCTCTATTTTCTAGAAAATAAAGGAGCGTTTTCTAGAAAACTAGAAAATAAGAAATAATCATTTTCTATTTTTATTTTTATTTTCCAAAAACTAAAAATATATTTTCTGAAAAATTGGAAAATAAAAAAAAAAAGCTCGTTTTCTATTTTCTGAAAAAAAAATGAAAACAAAAAATAAAAAATTCTCTACCAATAAAACACCCCCTAAGTAGTTGTGCACCCTCAGTTCTTCATATATATCTTCCATTTATATTAATTAATTGTCCCTGTTATTAATGCGACTCTTATTATTATATAAATTGATCATTTTAGTGGAAGAAAATTAGTAAATAAAATTTAAAGAGTACATATCCTATCGCCGGGCCAATAAAAAACTGGCAGCAGCGAAATAATTCCCTCCTCGACAGGACAGAGCAGTGCACTGGGCCTGGAAAGAGACTAATTTGTCGCTCTTCGAGAAGGATTTCTGGGACCGATAAGAAAATTAATGAACGAATGAATCGCGCTGCAATAGTAGAGCTAATAAGAAGAAACGATGTGCTTTTAAAATTGCTACTGAATAAAAAACAGTATGGTGACTGATGAAGCGAAAGGGGTTAATTTCCCTTCCTCGTAAAACTGCAGGTCAACTTTAAACAGTGTCTCTCATCCGTCCACATCGTCGCACGAGACTGAGCACATCGGAGGCGGGCATGCAGGCGTTTGTAAGAATGCCTGAAAGAAGCCATTCATTTTTTCACTTCGCAGAGATTAATGGAAGCTTTCGGTATCATCAGCTGCATGCAGAAGCATCTCTCGTGCTCTGCCTCCGGCAGCGCGCGCAGGCATCCTCTCTGCGACCTGCACTGAAGCCCAGCCCACGGATCCGGTCGTGTCTTTTACCGACCTCGGCCACTGAAACATCCTCGTCGTCGTCGAGCTAGTCTAAGACTGCCGGCGGCATTGATCGATCCTTCGCATTGCTCGGGGTGCAGGTAATTAAGCTGCATGCTGACTCAGAGAATCAGAGCGCTGATATGATCGAGGCTGTTGATTTTGGAATGGAGCGTAGAAGCGTCGATCGCCACTAAATACGGTCTCTGTGTGGAAATTTTTTTAATTAATTGGACGATCGAGAAGAAAAAAATTACAGGAAAAAGATCAGCTGATCGTGAAAGTGATGGTTGATATCTTTAAATCGAGATCTGCTTTTTCTTTTCCTTTTTCCAGAATTAAGCTTTCTTTTTTGACCATCTAAAAAATATGAACACTGGTGAGGCAAAAAACTTCTTTAAGCCTGGAACGCTTCAGATTTGCACTTGTCATTTATTAACTTTGTAGCCTCTCCTTTAATATATTAGGGTCATCATTGAGGAAGATGGGCATGATTCCAGAAACTCGATCAAACGCTTTAGAAGTGCATGAAAGTGACTTCGATTGGCCCCTCCCTCCTCTACTTATTAGCTTTGCCTAACTTTTTCTTTTTAATGCAGTAATTATAATTTGGCTCCTATATATTTTTATTCGTGCAATAAAAGAAAACATGTTCTTGATTGGGGAATTAAATATATAGCATCCATGATGTAACTTGAGATTTGAAGATCACAGCAGTAGTGTAGGGTACGTAGCAAAAGACTATATACCATGGCATATAACTTTAGCATTGAGGTTTCTATCCGTGCATGGTTCTCGATCACGGTAGCATGTAGATTTAAAAAAAATGAGATGAACGAAAATATTAGATAATAATAAAAGCATAAAATTATTGATGTCAGTGTTGTGTTGGGATGTATATTGAAAAATCTATTCTTTATATGAACATCTTTATTTTTGAAATAAGAATCACATAATCATTGTTTGCATATTTATGGTTATACATATTGTTTGATACATTACATTATAGATAACATGGTGTGTGGTGTCACACGGAAGATCATATTATCAGTTCCTTATAGAGTATAAGTAGAGGTTCACAACCGAGATGATTTTGGACAAACCATTGGTATGGTTGTAATGTAATTTAGTATTGATTTGTCTTGACCATAGAATTATACTAGTATACTTTGTGTGCATTAGCGATCGATTTTTAGAGGTGATTCAATTTATTGCTGACTACATAATTGAATCGGACATCGGATATTATGGTGTACATGCTCTTAATCATGATATAATAACAAAAACATGTACATAGTATTTATTTCTTTGATTTACCAATTGGCGAGATTTATAGATTAAATTGATAGACTCGGTAAGTTGGGAAATGATATTATTTACATAGTGTGTCATTGATTATAGGAGAAAATCGTATCCTATATATTAGGATGATGATGTCCCCTCATAAGGATCATCATGTAAACTCTGCAGGTGGACTTAGTCCGACATGATGATGAGGTTAAGTGGTAATACTCATGGAGTTAGATCTAGATTAATTAATTATCAGTAAATTAATTAATTGACGGACATTCGCTATCTTAAAGCACGGGGAGATATTTGTACAATTAATATATGGAACCCATATTTAATTATGGGGTTGGTGAGGTAAATCAATGATAATCCTCTAGTGGAATAGATTATCATTAATGGGTCGGGTTTGTGTGGTTCGGATCCATTGGGTGGTCAAGATCCAACTCCTCCTCATGGTCCCTATTGTAGCCTATTTAAACCCTCATGAAACCCAGATCCAACGAACACGATTAAAAGGAGGCTTGGGCAAAATCTATAAATAAGGTTGGAGAGGCTTGGGCGTGCAACACAAGAATTGGTGTTAGGGTTTGCTTCCAAAGTTTTTGGGCGGCAACACATCAATTAGGGTGTGTTTGGTTGGAGGTTTTTGTTGATAACCTTATTAGGTTATCAACAAAAATCTTGTTTGGTTTAGGTTATAAATAATTACCTGGTAATTGATCATTACCAAGTTATGAACAAAAACCTTTTTAGGGGGAATCGGAAAACCTTAGAGAACCAAGGTTTTTGTTGATTCCCGGGGTTAAGGAAACTTTTTTCCAATATTACCCCAAGCAATATATTAAATGACAATTTGTATCACCGATCGTCGCCGTTGCCGCGCTTGCCGCAGCCGCCGCGCTACCGTTGCCGCCGGCTGGCGCCGCCGCTTCGCCGCCGCAGCCGACATCGCCGCTGGCCGCCGCTTTCGCCTCGCCGCTATCCCGTCGCCGCCGCCGCTCGCCGTCGCCGACCGACGGCATCGCCGTCGCTTCGGCCTTGGCCGGGCTATCGTCATTAATATTTCTGTCGTTGTTGTCGAATTGATTGAGCAAAGACAAAGGATAATTTAGTAAAATGTTAAATTAAGTTATATATTAAAACCTCCAACCAAACAAGGTTTTTATCTAAGGTTATACTTTATTCCAAGGTTATGTTTTATTCTCTGGTAATCACATAACTAAGGTTATGTATGATTACTTGAACCAAACGCACCCTTAGGGTTAGGGTTTTTGGAGTTGGCTATAGAGAGGCTTGGGCGGCAACCCTAGGGTAGTGCTTCTACATTGGGCGACGCCTCTCTCTCTCTCTCTCTCTCTAGGATTGGCCGGTGGCTTCCCCTCTCTCTCTCTACTCTTTGGGCGGCGGCAAAGTAAGGAAGAAAGGTTCCTTTTCTTCCATTCTCTTTGGCCGACGCCCAATCTACCTTCTTCCTCTCCTTGGCCGACGACAACAACCTAGCTTGGAGCTTGGTGGTCGATGCTAGATAGGAGAAGAAAGGTTCGGTCATCTTCCCTTTGTTCGAAGCGAGCAAAGAAGGGAAGAACGAGATTTAGAAGGTTTCAATTCTTGGAGGATCGTTGCCCACATAACGTCTAAGAAGAGGATAGGAATACAATAGAAGATCAAGAGGTATAACAAGAGGTATAATCTTGTTTATTTTGATTAGTGTTTTTTTGTATTATGTATATGATTGTTTACAATCGTATGATCATGGACCCCGAAGATAAACACAAAAATCGGTGATCCGTACATCATCTATTCCGCGGCTAATCGAGGAAAAGATTTAGGTTGCTTGAACAACAAGTTTGTTCAAGAGACCACTCGAATCGAATAGCACAATGATGGATCAGTTGCTTGAGTAATTCGTCTTTGTTAAAGATTATTTTTTTTAATCCGGAGACGTAGATGACATCGTCATGCACAAGCGACCAAGGCGAAGTTTTTCATAAGCTTCAACCAACAGTGAGAAGATCTAGATTAAGAGTGAGATACATATAAAATTAAATTTGGATTAAACAGAAAGGACTACAGACCAAGTGGAATCAAACTCAACTTCGCCCTACAAAATCAGAAAAAGTTAGGGGGTGTTTGGTTCGTAAAGAATTTTTTGTTTTTTATTTTTATTCTCTTTTTTTCCAGAAAATAAAAAATGAGTTTTTTTTTCAGTTTTCTAGAAAACGCTCTTTTATCTTTTAGAAAATAAAAATGGAAACAAAAAATGATTATTTTCTGTTTTCCAATTTTTCAAAAAATACTCTTTTATTTTTTGAAAAATGAAGATGAAAAATACTAACCAAACGTATTTTCTTTTTTCGCAGAAAATAAAAATAAAAAACGGAGAAGAAAATAACTATCAAACGCCTTACCTTGAAAATTAGACACTTTAATTATATAAAAAAAATTCCTATGCCCTGACAAGTATACTCATGATCTATTAATTTACTTACACTTTGTTTGAGACGGAGTGAGGGAAGAGAAGAGAAGAGAAGGGTAAATAAAAAACTTTTGAATTTTATTCGGAAAGGAATAAGCTAAGGAACGAATAGTGAAGAATAAGTTTTAGTTTTTTTTTTTTTACTCAGGAAGATTTTCTTGTAAAGAATGAGAAAATAAATCTAAATATTTATTTTTTCAATTTTATCCCTCTTTTAAAATATTAATTCATCAAAGTTATTTAACCTTCATTTGTCTCTCTTTTAAATATTTATTATATATCATGTCAATATTCACTTTTTTTTCTGTCGTTTTTAAGATATCAAATTTGGCTCGGTTAACAATATAAATTCACAAGTTTGAATGATAATATAAAAAAAATATTTTTTTTATTTTAAAAAATAACTATTTAAAATGATAAAATAAAAAATGTATTTTTTATTCAAAGGTATCTAATGTATATTTATAAATATTTAAAAAGTGAAATTATTTTTATAATTGTATATATTAAACTTTCATTCTCTTTACTTTAAAAAAAAGAATAATATTAATTAATCTTCCCTTCTTCCTCCAGAAAAGGAAAATATAAATACTTTATTTTTCTCTTCTAATGAACTTTTTTTTCACTCCGTCCAAATAAAAGTGTTAGATTGTATTTGGTATGTCGTAATCTACCTTGTAATGTAATTTAAATTACATTACAAGATAGATTTTTTTATTTGTTACTGTCTTAAAATTGTAATGTAATGTAATCTGGATTATAAAAAACACTAAAATTTTGTAATCTGGATTACAAAGTAAAACCTATGTAATCCAGATTACATTACAAGTTTAAATCTCATTTGCATTCATGCAAATGTGAGTTATTGCATGCAAATAAGATTTAGGTTACGTTTGACAACCGGCAGCGGTCGCCAAAGGTGGCGATTAGCCAACGATCGATGGCGCGGTCGATCGACGCGACCAATGGCGATCGACGACCCAGCCGGCCGATCGATCGACGGTGATCGTCGGCCGACGATCGACGCGGTATCGATTGATGGCCGGCGTGGTTGACCATCGACAATTAAGCGGTGGCCGGTCGGTGATCGACGACGACAAACCGATCGTCGGTCCGGCCGCCAACCAACGATCGATCGTTGATTTGTCGCCATCATCATCGTCGTTGTTGTCTATGTCATCGTCGTCAATCAATTCCTATCGTCTTTGTAATTGACATCAAACAAAAGAATGTAATGACCTTTGTAATCCAAGATTACATATAATTTTTATCCAAACATAGTAATGTAATCAAGATTACATTGCATTCCATTACAACTTGGATTACATTACGTCCTACCAAACTCAGTCTTAAGGTAGAGTAACTCAGAGTGGACCACATGCCTAATAGGCTCCAAGTGATTCTAACTCGTTGACTTCTATTCAAGTATCTAAAATTTTAATCCCAAGTGATACGACGCAGCGATTAATCATGAGATTTTCCTCTATATTTTTAGGGGTTGATTCCGTCCATCAACAATATACATTGTGCGAGTAGCAGTGCTCGATATTCCCTCGTCTCAACGTGGTCGATCTCTTAGTGTAGTATGAGTTTTCAATGTGCATTAACTCTGTACTACTCTGATTCAGTCTCGTCAGTCGATGACGCTCACCGTGAAATCGAGTCGACTGGCTATTAGGACTAATAAAAAAGAAAAATCTACCTGATATGATGTAAATAAAAAAATATATATTTAAAATTCTAAACCCATAAATAATATTCAAATTTAGATTTAAATAATTTACATATGATACACTTAAGGCAAATCAAATAAATTGAAAGAGTCCTTTTTAAGTTTATCTTGACTTTAATGGCTTGCTTGTTCAGCTTGTCCTTTCTTTTTCACGTGGAATCGTCATATTAATAATTCTTTATAATTGTCTTTATCAACGGAAAAACATAAATTAGAATTTCAAATAACAAATACAAAATTAAATCAGTCGACGATGAAATTTTTAAAAATTATTTTTTATCTATTTAAAAATTATCTTTTTACACTTGTAAGTGAAGCTATGGCACTTTGTCTTTTTTTTTTCGTTTTCCATGTGATCCAAACTCATCTACTGCATTGAGGTCATCAATGCGGTGCCCTAAATCAATTATCATGTTGTTCCAAGGTTCCAGTTACTGCAGCCTTCTTCAATATCCACCTTCCTGTTGCAGTAAATTAATAAATGCTTTCCTCTGCCGCGCCTTCTTCCACCCCAAACAATCCTTTTACTCACAACCAAACGATAGCCAGGCGACAAAACTCAGCGGTCAGCTGCCTGCGTTGCCGCTGCATGCTCTCCTTACCGCGTGTCAACAACTCCACTGTCAGAGATTCTTCTTCCTCCTCCTCCTCTTTACTAATTTATTACTTTTTCTGCTCATGAATTTGAGTGAATTTTTCATCATCTTTGAGATAATCGATTTGTCCACCAACTGTTTGAACAAATGAGCGATCCACAGCACGAGTCAATCTGACCGACTCGAAAAAAAAAAACAAACAATACTGCAATCGAGATTCTTTCAGAACGCTTGCACGATTGCCACCGCAAGCTTCCGACGAATGCATGTGTCTCGCACAGCCCCTCCGGATCAGAACATTGATCAGACACTGAACCGCGCCAGACTTGTTTGTAGGAATGCCAAAACCAATGATACGAACCACAGGAGAAGTCCATGATGTTTCTGAATTCCACCTGCTCCCCTTGCATCATCCTAAACCAATATTTCTTCAAGACGAAGTTTAGTCGAGTTCTATATCCTAGAATTATAAAACAGGTGATCTGTTGCTTGAAAGATTCTTTCAGTGTCTGTGTGGGATCCCAGTGCTAGTGTCTAATGCATCCATGGCTCTAGCAGATTGTAGATTTGACACTGAACTGCCAACAGCTTAAATAATTAAGGTGTGGCGAGAGCTTGAAAAAGCAAAGATGATTAAAACCACAGAAGCATCAGGCATGAGGTCGGGCAGTGGCATGTCCCCATCGAGAATTAGGAGGAACAGAAACACCCATACTGGCTTTTGCCAGTCCCACCTCCAGCTACTAGCAAACTAATCTCTTCCATTCCACCATATCTTTTCTCTCATGCATGATCACTGTGCCCTACCACCTCATTCTAAATCTACTGCCAAGTTTGGGCATCATTAGGATTGTTGTGTCGGCCACACTGAGTGATGGTGGATTAGATGATAAAGCAGCACTAAACACTATACTCTTTTGCCTCTTTAAAGCCATGATCTCCATCTTTACCTTAAAAAATCTATAGTGGTTAAGCTTGAGATAGGAGGACAATTAGACAGTACATATTTAGACTGATTAATTGCCTGCGATTAAAGGTTCAGAAGCAAGGTAAATGAGGTAAAGGGCAGAGCTGCACAGGCCATCAAGGACCAGGTGGCATTGTGGCAGCAGTGGATGATACTCTTGGGAGATAAATCATGAAGGCCAACTTAGGTGGGGCCCTTCGAGGATGCATTAGTCCAATGGTTTGACTTGACCACTGAGGCAGCCATATGCATGTGCATGGGAAAGTGCACCTTATTTATTATTATAAACGAGTACAACAAAGTTTTTAGGTGAAATGAATGCGTGAATTCACTGCATGCCATGCTCTGTTCCATTTCATGTCCTCACTGATTAGATATGCATGGCATGGATTGTAAGTGGTTTAGGAAATTGCTGTTTTGTTGTTTAAAGAAACAACACCACCAAAAAAAATGGAGATCGGTTCAATTGCTGGCAACTTGCATGAACAGTAGCGATCAGATTGGCATCTTTTTTCCTTTTTTTTCTTTTTTTTATATATATGTATATATATTTGTTTTGGCCAAATCAATGTTTCATTCTTCTGACATTGTGTATTTATGCTTTTAAAACCTAAATTTTGAAGTGTGTGCATAGATTCTTACGACTTACATCTGAATGGTCATATGTGAATACGTTTGTAGTTATTTCTGTAAAATATTTACGTTTTTTACCAGCGCCATTTCATGTAATTTTTTATGTTTCTTAAAAGAACCATTCTAATCCGATTAATTTAGATCAATTAAACCTAGATAACAAAGCAATTATATGACTTATCAAATAGAAACCTAGCTGAAACCATTTGGTTCTGTGCTAAACCAAACTGAAATCTTCATTTTAGTTTCTATCTGGTTCGTTTTGAAGCCATTAATTAAAAACAAATATAATTAAACTGTAATATCATACGATATTTCTCCTATCTGGTTGGTTTGAAGCCATTGCTACAAAATATATAAAGGTAAACAACTAGAAATTTCTGTTGCAGATTTCCCTTTCTTCCGCAAAAGAAATGAGTGGCTTTTATGCTTTGCCTGAAAGCAAGTGTTTGATTGATCGCATCATTCTTCTTTATTTATGAATTCCGGAGCAGTGTAATTATACTGTGATATCTTGTGCAAAGTGTTATGATTATATTTCCTTTGTGCTCGTCACGGTCTGGACAGGTTAATCTGAGATAGAACGTAGATTATGAAGATGAGGCAGGAAGTTATAATTATATGGTAACAAAAGCAGGCGACTCCAATCGAATTTGGAGATATATGATGATCCACACTTTGTATTAATTTGTGCATTCGACAAGCTCCGCGGAGTAGCTTCATATATTTTAAATTATCAGCCTGAAACTTTGGTGAAATCTCAACATAAAAAGACATCGATCGATGTCATGCATGCACCAGGATGAGACAGTAACAACAGCGTTTGCAGTTTCTGTAACTCATGCAATTACAGCTCTGAAACCTTTAGTGCTGTATATATAAATTGTTCTGATGTCATATTTGTTAGAGTACATAAATTCATTGCAGCAGCCAGCATGAAATGGGTTGGAGTAGGTTACAACACAGAAATGCTCAGACTCGACTGTTGGCAGCAACTGTGCATTGTCATGAGGATCGATCGAGTTCATGGATGCAAACTTTGTGAAATTTCTGCACAAAATCTGAGAGATTTTTTCTTTGAAATGTTGGAAGTTTGTACTATTCAAGTTTCTCTACTCTCAGCTTTGACTTTGCTAATGCACAGTGGGAGGAAATCCTCAAGAAATGATGAAGCAAGTTTATGGACTGCACAAAGATCGATCTCCACTGTAGATGTCTTCTTTCGCATTAATCCAGTCAAAACAAAAAAGAAAAAGAAAAATTACAATCTCTGGTTGAAGAAGTTCTCGACAATGTACAAATAAGAATAAGGGTAAAAAGCAGAGAGATGGAAAGCATGTCTGTTCATAAACTCTAGTTTATATATATATATATAAAAGGTAGAATTGGTACGTGAAGTTTCTACCGATCTGAGATTATATATCAGTTTGTGAAAAAATAATAAATAAATAAATAAATTAAAAAAAAAAGATATAAAGGACTAGAATCACGTGCATGGCACGTGACGAAGAGCATAGTTAAGTACACACCTCACCAGCTGTGGAATGGCAGCAGAATGCTGTCGTATTGTTACTTGTCAAGTATCAGCATTCTGAAAACCCCAAAGCCTGCGCCTTTGCTGATAAAACTTGTGATTTTATGATCTCTCTCATTCCTTTTCTCTGCTCTTCCTTGACAAGCTTCACCGAGCTTCTCTCTTGATCTTTTTCGCTTGTTCTCTTCTTCTTGTCTTCATTTCACAGCGCAATTGCGCTTGGCCTTGAAGCGCATCTCGCATTCTCTTGTTGTTTCGGAGCTGTGAGGGATGAGTAAAGAAGAAGACATCAAGTTCCTCAAGATACAAGTAGATCTCTATACTTTTTGCTCTTTCTCTCTCTGTCTGTCTCTTGCACTGATCAAGATATTGACTTGCAATGGCTTTCGTTCTTTACAGACATGCACGCTTAAAGTGAACATTCACTGTGATGGGTGTAAGAAGAAGGTTAAGAAGCTGCTCCAGAAAATTGAAGGTGCATCGCCGGCAAGATTGCAGTTTGATTGCCCTTTTTTTTTTCTTCTCCGCAATTGCATCAGCTGGTTCTGATTTCTTCTTGAATGATTCCATTTGTTTCATGGTTTCTGGTCTGGATTGCTTGTGTGAACAGGGGTGTACACAACCAGCATAAATGCAGAACAGGGGAAGGTGACTGTGTCAGGCAATGTTGATCCTGCAACCCTTATCAAAAAGCTCGCAAAGGCTGGCAAGCATGCGGAGCTGGTTGGCGGTGGTAATGGCAACAACAAGGAAGGACAGAAGGGTCAGCCACAGAACGGCAAGGGGCAGCCTAAGGAGAACGGAAAGCCGCAAAAAGGCGGTGGTGGAAATGGTGGTGGGAAGGAGCAGAAAGGCCAGCTTCCGCAGCCCACACCGCAGCAGCAGATGATTCTCCAGCAACAACTGCAGCAGATGAAGGGGGCCAAAGATCTGCAGATGCCTCCTCAACTCAAGGGAGGCTTCAATTTCGCCGCGCAGAAAAACCCTATAGCCACCAACTTTGCCATGCCCCCCAAGGGCTGCGACGACGACTACGACGAGGATGACTACGACGACGATTATGAGGACGATGACGACGAGATGGATGACTTTGACTGCTTCGACGCTGATCTTGAGGACGACTTCAAGGACATCAAGATCAAGCCGGCAGTAGCTGCGCCGGCACAAGATAAGAAGGGCGCGAATGGGAAGAAAGGGGGAGAAGCTCCGGTACAGGGGAAAGCCGTGGGGAATAATGAGGGGAAGAATGGTAAAAAGGGCGGCGGCGGCGGTGGATCTGCCACCAAGAGTAATGGCGGCGGTGGCGGGGGAAAGAATGACGGCGGCGGACCGCAAGAGGGCAAAAATGGAGCAAATAATAAGGGCACAGGGAATGCTAATGGTTGCGGTAGCGACAACCCCAACCCTGGCGGCAATGGAGGTAAGAAAGGAGGCAGGAAGAATGAGACTGGCGTCGGCGGCGGCGGCGGCCAACCATTGGTCAATCCAAGGATGATGGGCCAAAGCTTCCCGGGCATGGGCGTGGGCATGGGAACTCAAATCGCCGGTAATATGCATCCCCATCCTGCAATGGGCCATATGGGAAATATTCCAGCTACAGCCTCTGCCGCGGCCTTACAAGGACTCCCTGCCGGAGGGCCGCATCCCCCTGGCTATTACCAAGGAGGCATGACACCGCTTCCAGCGGAGGCGATCGCGGCCGCGAACCCTTACCAGCAACAGCAGTACATGGCCGCCATGATGCAGCAACAGCAGCAGCAGCAGCAGCAGAGGATGATGATGATGAACGCGGCGCAAGATCGCGCCTTTCAGCCGCCCATGATGGGTTATGCTCGGCCGCCGATCCCGGCGTACTATAGCATGAACTTGGCCCCGCCGACGATGGCGCCGCCCCACCACGGCGACCCATACACCACCTACTTAGGCGATGAGAACCCCGACAGCAGCTGCACAATCGTGTGAAAAATCCAACCTTTATTGCTCAATTGTGATCGGTGCTTCGATGTTCTTGTGTTGTTGTAATTTGCCACTTGGATTGCATCCATGATCCAGTTTGATCTCTCTCTTTTCAAGTTCTTCGGGCGAGGAAACTGTCATCCAAAGGAAAATAGTGGGGAGTCTATCTCATACCTGCTGCAAATACCATATGAAAAATCGCTATTTTTCTATTTTCCCCTTAATTCTCACCTTTGTTTTTTCGTAAGAAGTATATATATATATATATTTCAACTGCAAATTTAGATAGAAAACTAGTCAAGCATCTTAGATGAGGACTTGTATTTGGCTGTCAGGGCACTTATGGTGGTCATCAGTAGTCACTGGTCAGAAAGAGCGTTCAAGCCCTCCTCTACGTGTCCATGTGTTTACAAGTTCAGAATCTCAGTAACAATCATCATCGACATCAACCGCAAAATAGTCAACTCTGTAATGTTCCATTTCTGTGTCTGTTTTTCTCATTTCCTACCAGCTGCAATGTCCAAGGTCCAGTATCAGACAAAGGATCAAGATTTCAGGGAAAACTCGAGAGATGAAATGTTAATTTCGCAGGTAAACGTAAACCCTACGAGCAGGCACAGGCTCCCGCAGAGATCCAACAAAGTCAACTTCAGAGAACATTACGACACATCAGGAATGATCAGATGCCTGCTCGCTCACCAGTCTCAATCCAAGAAGAATACGCAGTATCACAAGGACGAGCTGCGCAAAAACGCGAACAGTTTTCGAGATGCACACATATATCCTTCTCGTGAATTTGAAGACGAAAAAGTCAGAAACTCGGAAGGAACAAGAGCGTGAGGAGACTTTGTGGACCAAGTTTAAACGAGAAGAAAGGAAGATTGAAAAAGAAAAAAAAAACACATCGGAGTGGAAAGAAAGAGAGAATGATGCTGTGCGGGAAGAGCTGAGGAGCATGGAATGATGCCTTCCTTCTGTTTTCTCTCATTACTTTAGTTACTCGCTCTCCTCCATGCAACTCGCCTCCCCAGAACTTTGACCCGAAATGTACTGCCCAGCTCACACAGGACACTCTCTCCTTCAATCGATCGGCATAAATCCCTCTCCCCCAGTACCGCGCTTGGATTTGCAGAGAGTGAGAGAGGGAGAGCACGAGCATCTTCTTGACTCCGGAGGAGGAGATAGCAACGAGTATGATCTAGTGCATCAGTGCATGAATCTAGGCATGCACGGGTGTCAGAATTTGCACGTACGGAGGGCACCAGTCAAGTTCGCCACAGTTGCCTCGAGGACTCGTTCCAGGGCTGTCCAATCCAATCAATGGTCCTTTCTTTTCTCTTTAAAATACGGAGCAGAGTGGGATGGGTAATAATGGCGGGGGCGTGGAGGACTGAGGGATAGGACTCAATTAATTGGCTTAGAATCATGCAAGAACGAAGCAGAGCACCCCATCAGTCTGCATCAATCAATCGGATCGGGGGAAAATGGGTAAGGCCAAAAACCTCTTTGTCCCTGTGGCCTGTTGTTCTCTCCATCGAGGTATGGGCGGCTCATGAGATGTCATCTCAGAGTCGTCGTCTGCCTGCTTCCAGTAACAGAAGATAAACTACTGTCAGCGAAGCCCTCTCGCGCTGGAGGCTACTGCTGCTAGTCTGCTAGAGCTCTGGACGAGACGGTAGCATTCTTTTCGTATAACGAACAGCTCCATTGTCTCTCTGTCGCCGAGGAACAGAAATTGTAAAGCGATGAAAACGAATTTACGTTGCATCTAAGAGAATCATTGAGACTGTCTGTGTGATGTAGTTTTTTTTTTTTTTTTGTTTGTTGGAATTTCTTAGTTGTGAATTATTTAAGCAACAAAGGTCGTTCGAACTCCATTGCCCGCATAATTATACGTTTTTTTATTGGGACAAAAGAATAGGACTGATCGCATGTATTTTCTACGTACATGATAAAAGAAACGCAACTGATTGCAACGAGCAAATTCCGTATTAGGAGTTTACGGTGGGTCTTAGTTCACACGTTGCCCCTCTTTGTTGGGCCTGATCTGCTTGCCCAGCCCACCCACTACGCTGGCAGTCAGGACTTAACTTTGAGGGGCCTATTTGTAAAGTTCAAATGATTGGCATTTTGCAGGGAGCGACCGAACTAAACTTATGCGTTTTTAAAACTTCTTTATTAGATTTAAAAATTAAGATATTAAAACAGTTGTTCGACTTTAGATTTGATGGGGTTTTTTTTAAGCTTCGGTTTAGTTTGAACTTATCGAACTTAATTATTAAAATTTTAATGTTTTTTTTTTCCGAACTTATTTAGTTGATCAAATTAAGATATTCTCCTGTCACAAGGAAGGAATATTTTCACCCTCCTACGGTAAATGATTTTTTTTTTAACTATCAGAATTTAAAACCTATGCACTGTAAAATTAAATATTAATGAGATTGATTATCCGTGAATTTATTTATTGTTGGTGCCTATAAAATTTATATATCTTCGTAATGATATGATATTGTCCACTTTAATCTAAGTCTTTATGATTTTATTTTTATACTTTACCCACAAAGTCTCATACTAATGGAAATATCTTTTTCATCTTATAAATATCTTTTCTATGTCTTTATCAATATGAGATTTTTATTGTATTCCTAATACTTGTCTATTCCTTCTTGAAGGACTTCCTATACTTAATATCTGATCTTCAATCCATCAAGATTTTTTGTCAACTATTTGGTCCTCCTGACCTAGTTGAACTTCTTATAAGTTGTCTAGTCCTTCTGGTTCAACTAAATTTCCTGTACGGTGTTTGGTTTTCTTGATTCGGATATGGAAGCTTCATTTCGAGGTTTATGGTTTAACATAAACTAATACTCTGATATCAATTATTAGTGCCTATAAGATTTACATATTTTCATAAATAGTATAATATTGTCCATTTTAGACTTAAGTCCTAGTAATTTTTTTTTTTAATTTTATCCAAAATGTCTCATACTAATGAAGATATCTTTTCATTTTATAAGTACATGATCTTTTTCATGTCTTATCAATGTGGAACTTTAATTATATTTTTAATACTCTCAATGTTTATACTTATTAGAAAAAAATTCAAAAATATAATTATTGAAGAACAATTTTAAAAGACATAAAAGTAGTACGAATAGGATATGAAATTATGATAAATACACTAATAAAATAAGGAATATTTTGTTAATAATAATAAAGTAAAATAAAAAATATTTAAATATGAATAATAATATAATAGTGAGCCATGGTAAAAATAAAGAGATATTCCATATGAGAACATAGTTTGATCCTTTGTTGCTACATTGTTCGGCGATGAATTTAAAAAAATCTATTTGAATGTCTTTGGGCTCAAGAGTTTATCCAGTAGACGGAGTATGACTTCGACATTGGACCATCGTTCAAGAATGGTACGATCGTAGAGTCTGAGCTGAATCGTAAAAAAACTGCGAGCGCTTTTCTAATTTATCTTTGGTGGATGGTGGATGTCACTTGAGTTTCGACTTTATCCGATTTAACTATTGACGAGGTGTTTTAAAAGTCCGTGAGATATGATCGATCACTTTCAGAGAGTAATCGAATCGAACGTTCGAATATCATGCATGATGCCAATAAAAAAATAGATATTTCGAATTAAAAAAAAAAAGTGCATCCTGGGTATTAAAAAATAATAATCTCCTAATTGGCCAATGGCCCTTGGAATAATACCGTACTCCTTTTAACTTTGCTACTCCGCAGGAACATGTTACCGATGAACAATTTATTCTGCCTTGGGGCGTTGAGCCTCGCTCGAGGATTTGCCTTCTTTGGGTTTCCGGTTCGTAAACAGACTGCGGTTGTTGCAGGAGGAGACTGCGCGTGGGAGCTCACCGAATGGAGGGGCTCTCCTCTGATCCGCGAAGGTGGAGGGACGTCGACAAGCTCCTCAGCCGCCCCGGCAACATCGTCGGTCAGGACTTCGAACCCAGCCCCACCGTGAGTATCGTTATTCCGAAATCCGCATCCTATTCGCCTTCCTAGTTCGGTGTGACCGTTTTCTGGCTCGATTGCCGTAGCTTCGGGAGGACATCGGAGATATCGTAAGGGTGCTCGTGGTTGGGGCCGGCGGCTTGGGCTGCGAGCTGCTGAAGGACTTAGCCTTGTCCGGGTTCAAGAACATCGACGTGATTGACATGGACACAATTGAGGTCTCCAATCTTAACCGCCAGTTCCTCTTCAGGTCTCGGATTTATATTGTACAGTAGTCGCGAATGTTTCTGTTCGTTGTCCCGTAACTGTTTGATGTTTTGTGCACGAGATGGATGAAGCTATAATTCGATCAGTATTCATTTATTTGTATTTGCAATTTTGTTCTATTTTCCGCATGTGTTTTTTTTGTGTTCGATTTAACTTCGTAGCATAGTACGTTTCACACTGTTTTTCTGAAGATTCTACTTCGGTATTTTGGATTCAGAGAATATGCATGTACACTGACGTGGAAAAGATGGAATTGTTTGTTCTGAGGGAATATTAATTCCTTGTTTGCATGGTTATGCGAGCGGACAAACTGTTGTCTCTCATGCGCCAATAAGAAACGGGATGTTATTGTTTTAAGTGCAAGTAATGCTAAGAGATGAACATAGGTCAGTCAGTGGTCTTAGCAAACTTACTTAGTTCCCCCACATTTCTGAAATGCAAAACTTTATTATGTAATTGTATAGTATAGGAATTTACCTGTCACATATATGATATTGCTCTAGGTTTTGCATTGTTTTGCCTCCTTATCAGCATATGCATCAGCATTTCACAATTTATACCTACTTATTAGTTTTTGGTGTTAGAATTCATGATGTCGGGAAGTCCAAGGCAGAGGTAGCAGCTGAACGAGTGATGAAAAGAATTAATGGAGTGAACATTACACCTCATTTCTGCAGGATTGAGGACAAGGACTTGAGCTTCTATAATGATTTCAATATAATTGTCCTTGGTCTTGATTCAATTGAAGCTCGAAGCTACATAAATTCTATTGCTTGTGGCTTCCTTGGTAAGTGATCTAATTGCTATGTTGACTTAAATTACCATGGTTGTGATTGTGCCACTTTCTCAAAAAGAAATGATTTTCTTGTGAGATCTAAATTGAGAATGAAGTATAGGCATACTAGTTAAATGCGATCTTTTCTCCACATATTTAAATAGACCTAGCTTAATTACATGATTCTTGTAAATTAGGGCTAGAAAGTAGGTAGTAACTCTATTACAACCTGGAATACTAATGCAGGCGAGGTAGCGGGGTGAGCACATCCTTCTATACGCAACGACGCTAGAAGAGAGGTGGGCAGAGAGAATCGAAGGAGAAGGGGAATTCATAAACAAAAGAGGATCCACCTCAATGTTTAAACAAACCCAAAATAAACTTTATTAATCAAAATCAAATTGAATGCTTACAAGAGCCTTGACATATGTTTATATAGACTAGGAAAGGAGAAAAGTTCGAAACAAATTGAAAAATATTCAAAACTAAACTAGAAATACTCAAAATACTAATTACTGTGCGGCAACAGCGGCGTTCCACGGTCGTGGAGTGGACTACGGCCTGGCTGTGGTGGAGACCACGACAGTGGTGGGGACCACGGGCAGACTGTGGTTCATGCTGGAGGTCCCGTGTTGAGCCACGGAATGATCCATGTCCGTGTTGGTGACTACGGATAGGTCGTGGTTGGCTCTAGGAGCTCCATTATGTCATGTTTTGGTCTATATTGACGCACACTCGTGTTAAGGGGCATGAACATTCCATGTTGTGATGGATGCGCCTGTATCAGATTCTCGGGGTTGAAAATAACTCGTCCTCGAGTTCTGATTAGGTAGACTTGATCCTTGATGGAGAACTCTGGATTTGAGTCAAAGATGCTGCTTAGATGAAGTGATAGGGCATAGATTGCTTTCTCTTATGCAACCACCTTGAAAACCCTAGACATAAAAAGGAAAGAAGAGGTAGAAGGTACTAAAAGAGGAGTAGAATTCTCTTGTCGGAGTGCTAGTATAATATTTTGTCCTCCAATATAGGTGCTCATTGTCATCAACCAATCATCTCTCATTTCGTCCTTGGGCGAGAGATCAAGCAATGTCTTGTGTCCTTCGCAAAGTACCTTATCATCATCGTACTCGTCGTAGATGGGGTCACTTAAGACCTCATCAATATCATCATCATCGTAAACGGGGTCTTTCATGTTTTCTCCAATTTCCTCATTATAGATAGAATTTTTCATATCTTCATCATCACTGTAGACAGGGTCTTTTGTGTCTTCTTCAATTCCCTCATCGTAGATAGAATCTTCAATGTCTTCATCATTACCTAGACGGGGTCTCCATATCATTTTTTACGACAATGGTGTTCAAGGTGACGTAGAATTTTAGAGCATCGAAGACATATCTTAAGTTATCGCAATGTTACACGCCGAGTTAACGCTTCGATTTTTTTTTGTAAATTCTTGATGGTTTCTTGGAAACTTCGATAATGGGGTGCGACTTCCTCAATTGGAATATGCTTGTCATGTCCATGATGATAACCACGATGACCATCCATGAATCACCGATATAACTCCGTGATTTATCTCTGTAGATCGATGAGTTCATGGATACTTCGATCCGAAACTTGCCTGTCACGTCCATGACCACGACCACGACCATAACGTTCCTCCATCGATCTAGGGCTTTGATACGAAATGACTTAGGTAGGGTAGCGGGGTCAGCGCATCCTTCCACACAGACGACACTAGAAGAGAGGTAGGCAAAGAGAATCGAAGGAGAAGGGAGAATTCACAAACAAAAGAGGATCCACCTCTATGTTTAAACGAAACCAAACAAACTTTATTAATCAAAATCAAATTGAATGCTTACAAGAGCCTTGACTCACGTTTATATATATACTAGAGAAGGAGAAAAGTTCGAAATAAATTAAGAAATATTCAAAACTAAATTAGAAATACTCAAAATCCTAACTACTATGCGGCAGCGACGGCGTTCCATGGCTGTGGAGTGGACCACGACCTGACCATGGTGGAGACCACGACTGTGGTGGGGACCATGGACAGACCGTGGTCTCTGCTGGAGGTCTCGTGTCGAGCCACGGAATGATTCACGCCTGTGTTGGTGACCATGGATAGGTCGTGGTAGGCTTCAGGAGCTCCATTATATCATGTTTTGGTCCATATTGATGCACACTCGTGTTAAGGGGTACGGACATTCCATGTTGTGATGGATGCGCCTGTATCAAGTACAATCATAAGCGAAATTTAAACCATTATTTTGGGGAAGGTACTTGGTATAAGTTCTAAAATTTGATGCAGTTCTAACTGGTTATTGCTGATTCAGACTTATATAATTAAGTCAAACAGTTAGATACAAATAAAGTTTAGTTGATAATTTACAAATATATACAAAATATGCAAAAAATTACACTTGTCAGCAAGGAATGAAATGCTTAGTATTCATTGGATATGGGATATAGCCCTAGTACATAGTGTTCAATGTTGGATTGAGATTCATATAGTTGGCGTTCATGACTTGTTATTGTTATTGTAGTAAGGGTTACAATGTTCATTGTGTTAATGTACAAGTAAAAAATAGGACAAAAAGTATATAATGCTACCTTGGTTATTGTTGTTGTAATAAGGATTACAATGTTGATTGTAAGTAACAAAAAGGCAAGGACTAGGCAATGCGAAATTGCCTATAATTATCGGTATTAATAAGATGTGTTTTCTTAGTATTATTCGAATATCAGTTTTTTAGTTATTGTATTTTTACATTCCAGCTCTCATTTGATTGCTTCTTTATATTTTAGTGGATACCTTAGCTATAGTGGCATGTTCAGCTCAATGTAAATCATTTTTTTTTATTTTAATATTTCTTTCTACTCTATATGACGTTGTATATCTCATTGTTTCTGGGAAATTTAGAGTATGATGAGGATGACAAGCCTTTGCTTGAAACAATTAAACCTATTGTTGATGGTGGAACTGAAGGCTTTAAGGGTCATGCTAGAGTAATCTTACCAGGAAGAACTCCTTGTTTTGAATGCAACATATGGCTTTTCCCGCCACAAGTGAAGTTTCCATTATGTACTCTTGCAGAGACCCCTAGAACTGCTGCTCACTGTATTGAGTATGCACATCTGATCAAATGGGGGGAGGTATTGCTATATTACTTTCAATCTCTTGTATTTGTGTTTCATTTCCACTATTCTTATCATTATTTTGGTTTGATAGGTTCATCATGGGAAATCTTTTGATGCTGACGTTCCTGAGCATATGCAGTGGGTTTATTTAGAGGTTGATTGCTTACGGTGTATATCTTTGTTTACTTATATGAAATTTTCATATATTTATGTTTTATATCTTGACAGGCGTTAAAGAGAGCTGAACTTTTTGGCATTACTGGTGTAACATATTCTTTGACACAGGTATGAGAAGCTTCCATATTCTTTTTTTTATAGTTCAATGATTTCTATTGATGGATGAATGAGTACTCCTTTAAATTAGTTTGTTTGAATACATCACAGCCACTATTTGAAATTAATTTGTTAGTATGGAATACATCACAGACACTATTTGAAATTAATATGTAGTGACGTCTCTGCCTATATAATGTAGATATTTTATGTCTCGTTGCCTGATACATGTTATTGTTGGTTTTGTATAGGTATTTGTAATGTTGCTCCAAAATTGCTGGTTATTTGGATGGATTATAGTTGTGGGAGTGATGGAGACAAGTAGCAGTTTCCCCTAAAAGCTTATAGACACAGAAATAAGGATTCCAAAGCCTAATTAAAATGAATTTGACATACTTTGGAAAACAATGAGCTTATGTGGGAAGTGATATAAAGTCCAGCAATTCCAAGTTTTGAAAGTATTCCGATGATTTTTAATTTCCAACGTTTGGGAATTGAAGCATAATCAAAAGCCTCTTTAATTTAGTCAAGAGTTCAGTTGAAGTGGCCTCAGCTAAAGCCTTTTCTCGGAGACATAAATGTCTAGCAGTTGTAACCGTCTAGAAGTTAAAGGAAAAACACAAGCTGGACTCTGATGTGTAGTCCTATTTCTATTTAGTGTTATATGAGAGTTCTTCATGCATTTCTTATGGGTTATTTTTGGAGAAAATTACTACTAAACCTAAGCTATTAGGTTCATTTAAACAAAAATAACAACCTTCATTAGAGATGGTCTACTAGAGTGAATATTTTCAAGTGATCTGAGATGTTATATGAAATTAGAGGTCTACATTGTAGGTTGATTTTGACTTTACATTATAAAAAAACTAAGGTTAATTTTGGAACTTGGTAGACACGTTGATTTTGAACATGCCTTTTACCTTTTATTTAACATATGGTGGATCAGCAGAGGATTCTGAAGATAACGTCATTCTATCTGAACACTTTACCAGGTTTACCAACAGCATACTTATATTTGATTGATGCATACAATGAACTTTTTTGTTTACTTGTATCCCCCCAAAAGTTTGAACTCTTTGCTGTATTTGACTGATTAGGTTGAAATGTAGTGGCTTTTTGGTCAAAGAGTTACATGCTTAATCCTAGTCTATAACCACATGTTTTATAGTTTGAGAAATTCCTGATCACCGTAAGTATAAATCTGAAAGCAGAAAGCAGGCCAGCTCATGATTGTGGTGTTATTTTAGCTCCAACCAACCTCCTTTTGTAGTGTTTATTGTATTGTATGCTCAACTTCCCATTTTGCAGGGTGTTGTGAAGAATATAATTCCTGCTATTGCATCCACGAATGCAATTGTTTCTGCTGCCTGTGCATTGGAAGCATTGAAGATAGTATCTGGATGCAGCAAAACATTATCCAATTATCTCACGTTAGTGCCTTTCTCCTTTTTTTTTTCCCATGCTTGTTGCTTTTTTTTTTCTTTAAGAGAGTCTTCTTTTGCCTAATCCCTTAGATCTGTTGGAGAATAGTAGGAGGAAGCATAGATTGATGGAGGGATAGAATATCGGAGGGAAAGAAACCATGTAAGAGCTGTTCACTTCATAGGAAGATAGACAAGTCAGGTTAGAAATTCTAGAACTAATTAAAGACCATTATCCCTCTAGTTACCTTCGGGGTGCATCACTTCCGCCATATATATCACACCAAAAAATGCTAGTTCAAGGTTCAAAGTTGTTCCATTTTTTATAGCATGGGCAAATCTTATAGTTCCACATATCAAGCAAAATCTGAACAATAACAACAATAACAATCAAGTTTTATCTCACTAGGTGAGGTTGGCTATATAGATCCTTCTACGTATTAGATTCTATCTCCTACTATATCATCATCTATACTTAAAATAAATTTTATTTTATTTTATTATTGCTAACTAAGTATTTTTAGGTCTTCCTTTTCCTCGTTCGATGTGCGTATTTGTTATAATTTCACATTGCTTAACTGGAGCATTTATTGGTCGTCTAAGTGTTATTCGTACCATCTTAAACGTGTCTCTCGAAATTTTTTCTCAATAGATGTAACTTTAATTTTTTTTTCTAATGCTTTCATTTCTTATTCTGTCTATCTTCGCATATCCACACATCCACCTTAACATTTTCATTTCTGCGACTCTCATTTTTTGCTCTTGTGCTTGAGTTGTAGTCCAACATTCAGTGTCATATAACATAGCAAGTCTAACTGTCATTTTGTAAACTTCCCTTTAAGTTTTAGAGACACTTTACGATGATATAAAACACCCGACGCTTTCTTTAATTTTAATCATCTTACTTGTATTCTATATAAGATATCTCTCTCAATTCCTCTATCGTCTTGTAAAAATGATCATAAATACTTAAAATTCTCAGTTTCAGACAACTTGTCATCTCCTATTTTAACACTTGTCTTATTACGTCTAATATTGCTAAACTTAAATTTCATATATTCTGTCTTTACTCTACTAAGCTTAAAACCTTCCATTTCTAGTATTTTTCACCAAGATTCTAGTTTAACATTTGCTCCTTCATATATCTCATCTATTAAAACAATATTATATGCAAACAATATGCACCACGATATTGTCTTGAATGTGTCCAGTGAGTTCGTCTATGATTAGTATAAAAAGATAGAGACTTAGAGTTGATCCTTGATATAATCCTATATTTATTGGAAATGTTTTAGTTAATCCGTCTAAAATCTTCATTCTGGTCGTTACTTCCTCATATATATTTTTTAATTAGTTCAATGTATACTACGATAACACTTATATTTTCTAGAATTCTCTATATAATTTCTCTTGGAACTTTATTATAAGTTTTTTCTATGTCAATGAATACCACGTGTAGATCTTATTTTTGGTCTCGATACTTTTCAGTTAGTTGTTTGAGAAGATGTATAACTTCTATTGTCGATCTTACATGCATAAACCCAAATTGATTTTTGAAAATTGTGGTCTCTTTTCTTAATCTTTTTTCTATTACTCTTTCCTAAAATTTCATGATATGACTCATTAATTTAATATCCTTATAGTTTGCACAAGTTTGTACGTCTACCTTATTCTTATATAAGGGAATTAGAGTACTTATCCTTCATTGATGAGACATTTTTTTATTTTCAATATCATATTAAATAATTTTGTAAGTCATTCAATACCTTATTTTCCTAGGCACTTTCATACATCTATTAGAATATCATATGATTTAACGACTTTTCTATTTTGCATCCCATTTAAAGCTTGTTCTACTTCTGAAATTTAAATTCTATGATAAAAATTTAAATTTCTATACTCATTCGACATACTTAAATTACCTAAGTTAAGTTAGTCACCTAAACTTTCATTAAAAAATTGATGAAAATACCTCTTCCACCACTCTTTTATTTCTCCATCATTTACTAGTACTCTATTGCATTCATCTTTAATACATCTTATTTGAATAAGATTTTTTATCTTCCTCTCTTTCATTTTAGTTATTCTATAAATGTCTCTTTCTCCTTATTTTGTATTTAATTTCCGATATAATCGTTCAAAAGTTTCATTTTAGCTTCATTCACTGCTTTCTTAGTCTTTTTCTTGGCTATTGTATAATTTTTAAGTTTTTCTTATTTTTACAAATATATAATTCTTTATGGGATGCTTGTTTTTCCTTCATTTTTTCTTGTACTTTCTTATTTCACTATCAAAATTCCTTACTTGGTGGTGCATGCTTCTTTGACTCATTGAGTACACTCTTTGTTATTATTTTCAATTTTGATATCGTCTTATCCCATATCGTATTAGGGTCACCATATTTTTCATCTAATATTTGTACTCTTACATTCTCCTTGAATATATTCTGTTTTTCATTTTTTAACTTCCGTCACTTAATTATAGGAGTCATGTATATTTTTCTTCTATTGATACTATGCTTGAGGTGTATATCCAACACTATTAATCTATATTGAGTGATTAAGCTTTCTTAAGGGATGACTTTGCAATCTTTACAAATCTTTCTATCCCTCTTCTTAACCATAAGAAAATCAATTTGTGATTTATTATTTTCACTTTTGGACGTGATCAAGTGTTCTTATTTTTTCTTAAAAAAAATGTATTAGCTAGTATAAGGTCATATGCTATCGTAAAATCCAATATAGTTTTATCTTCTTTATTTCTTGTTCTAAACCCATAACCCCCATACACCCTCTCATATTCCTCATTTTTTACTCTGACATCCCCATTTAGATCGCCTTATTAAAATCATTTCATTTGATGGAATGTTTTGTAATATTTCATCTAGGTCATCCCAAAATCTTGATTTGATATCTTCATCTAATTCTGCTTGAGGTACATATATGTTAATTACGTTCTTAGTTTCTTTCTCCACTACTATTTTGAGAGCTTTAATTTTATCTCTCTTTCTAATTACTCGTATAATTTCATCCTTTAATGAACTATCTACAACAATATCCACTCCATATCTTATTTTTTTCTTTCCTATGTATTATAAGTTAAAATTTGAATTCTCTATCTTTTTTGCTTTCTCGCCTACCCATTTTGTCTTTTGTACACACAAAATATTAATTCTTCTCCTAATCATTGTATCTACTATCTTCATTGTTTTACCAGTGAGGGTTTCTATATTTCATGTTCCAAATCATAGACTATTAGTTTTCCTATAATATTTGTTCTTACACAACCTATAATATGAGAACTCTTGCCTATTTAATACTACACCTAAGTTCTCATGGAGATATAACAGTCCTTGTCGATACGTTACAATCGAACTCTACAATGCGAACTCTTGCATATTTATCACTATACCCGAGTTATGGAGATGTAACGGTCTTTGTCGAGACGTTACAGTCGGACCTTGCAATCCGTTCTTCTCAGGGAACAACTAAACATTAACACAATAGTTTAATGAATCCATTCATTGAATATTTATCTTAGTTTAATGTTGGTTGACAACCTAATGCAATCCTTCTCCTTTATCCGAGTTTAGGACTGACCATGACAGGGTTAACTCATAATAGACAGAGTTAACGTGTTGTATACAGAAAAATCTGAACAATTTCTTAACGTGTCATATATAGGTATTGCTCTTATCAACCCGTATCTGTTGAATATCACTCATCTTGACCTTTACTGGTTGAGGGTTACGACAGAAGAATCTTTGGCTAAGCTAGATTTTGACGGTTACGGGAAAATGGACATCTATATCTATAAAAGGAGTGGTAAGGGAAAGGAGAAGACTCATGAAAAGGAGAGGAGCAAAGGAAATTTACAAAGTCTAGGCTTTGAAGAAGTGTTAGACGAATGGGCAAAGATGGAAGTTGAGAAGAATATGACACTAAGCATAACACTAAAGCAACCAACACATGTGGAAGTTATGCAAGAGTAGTGGACTAGTAGAGCGATAATAAAGCGGTGGAATAGAAAAGGAAAGGTTAGATGGGTAGAGCAAATGCTGTAATTGTAAATTTAAAATTTCATTGAATAATTACAGAAAATTAATTGATTATACGCTGTAACTATAAAAAAGTTGATCCCACTTAGTAGGATAAAGAGTTATTGTTGTATGCTACAACTATAAAAAGTTAAACTGTCTATATCCTAATTTAATTATATATTACATATTATATATCAGAAGAAATTGAGCTTATTTGAATCTGTCCTCGCACTATTTTCTCTCTAAATACAGCGAATGTGAATGTCTCACCCTAAAACTTCTCCACCATTCCAAAAAGTACCCCAGTTGATCATTAGTGGGATGCCTTCAAGTGGTTTTGAATTTTCATTGTGTTATGCTCGCCAAAAAGCAACTATTTTGAAAATCTTAAAATGTGCTAGATTGGAATCTTATTCTAGTGGGGGCTGAACTTGGCTTGACACAACACAAACAGAGTTGATCAGGCACTTACTGTGCCTGACCTGATTGGCCCATTTTGACATCACTACAGCTAATATGTGCCTCTTATAATAGGATCTATGGTCAGTGCATGACCCTTGGATGCTGAAGGCATCCTTGGGTTCAACTTGTACTTCTTATAGGGTGACGACGTTGGGGATAATCCATCGAGTTTCTTTCCTTTTGACCTTTTTTACTCAGAGGTGACTATGGAGGTTTATGTAGATTTTTTCTAGGGAGGAGGACAAGTGATATATTAATGATGCAGAGAATGCCTTCTCGTTGCTCGAGAGACTTCTTTTCAAGACAATCTATGCACCTTTCCAAAATCCCTCTATAACTAGGTTACCAGGTGATACTTTTGATGATTGCATAAATTGATGACTTGGATGGTTTAGTGCCTTATTAAAGCATATTATTTGTTTAAATTGATGCAAGCAGTTAATAAATTACTTGGTGATGCTTATTCACTTACATAAAGTGGAAGCATTTCATTTTAGTCCATTTAACTAGCCTATCCTGATATCTTTTACTTTTGTATAACTTACTGGCAGCAAAAATGCTGAAATCACAACATGGAAAAGAAGAACAATAAGCATTGCGTTGTTGACTTTTTTGCAGTTGACTAGTTGTTGATGAAGCTTAGCTTTATATTAAAGAAGTAACAACCTTTATTCATTATTCGAATCCTATTTCTGCGTATTAGTATCTTGCTTGACACTGGGTCTAAACCTTTTATAAGATTGACTCAATATCAAGTTTTAGTAGTTTTTTTGTGTATATGATATTATCGATGCCATTATTATTTATTAGCCAGAAGAGTTCACCCGTTTTTGCTTTTTCTGGTTGTTTCTCTGCACATCATTTGCTTTTCTCAAAGCATACAGATTAAAGTAACATAGGCAAACCAGGTAATATTGGAGCCTATTGGTTCCAAATGAAATACCACACTTTTAAGAAATATACGAATGCTTGTTAGATCGTGAATACTAACTGAACATTGAAAAATACAGCCTCAAATTTAAAAATATGCACCTTCTTTAGCTATCGATTATTAAATAAAATCATGCTTAGTCTTATGAAGCCTTTGTTTGCATTTTGTTGCTTTGCAGTTGTATCTGCCTTTGGATGAGTTCCTATAACTGCCTCTGTTTCTGGACCATATTTACCAATCTTTTATAAGATTATCAAGAAAACACAAGCTTTGTCTAGTTGAGTTATAAAAAAGGATGACACACATTTCTCCCTGCATGGTGCCTATGTTATTAAAAATGTACAGACCATATTTCTTCTAACTACTCTATTGCCATGTTTTTTAGATACAATGGTCTGGATGGAACACACATAAAAGTAACTGATTTTGTCAGAGAGACAGATTGTCTTGTGTGTGGACCTGGAACTCTCCTTGAACTTGACACTTCCACTACTCTTTCGCAGGTGACTTAACCTTTTAAGGGCTCTCTCTCTGTTGAGATTTGCGCTATTGATTTTTATTGTTTGTTTCTCTTTAGTTTTGTGTCATGACTCCCTAGGAAGTAGGAACTATTTATGAAAAATTGCTTTTTAAAGTACAAGAAAATATTGCAATCATATATAATGCAATTATTCTCTTCCTTTACTGGCGTTTGCAGCATCCAGGTTCCCCTATAATTTTTTCTTCCAGAATGAAGCATTCAAGATTTACTTTTTATTGTGTAATGAATAAGAAATGTCTTTCTTCTAAATCTCATTTTATCTCAATCCCGTCTAAGTTGGCCTGCCCTTTGGTTTGTCATCAACATCCGCTTGAAACTCATGGATGAACTTTTTGTTTGATTTCATTGTTCTTCCCCAATAAAAAAAATGCATGTGAAAAACATCTTGTGGATCCACCTAATTAAATTAGTTATAGAGGAAAATATGAAACCTAAGAAAACAGGACTCAGATTTGAAATTTGATCTAATTGGACATTCTTTGCAAGATAATGGTTTGCATAAAAGAATTTAAGTGATGTGCATCTAATTGGACCATGCATCGTCATTTTATTTTTCTTTCTAATACTTTCATTTTTGCGAAGCTATATTCTGGAGTCTAATCTTGCTCATCCAAATCAAATTTGTGTCCCATTGGTTGACTTGGTCAGCCCAATTCTAAGAATCAGTGGGAGGGACCATTTCAGGTCCAAGTATTTTTTTTTTTTCTGCTGTCTTGAACTCTTCACTGATCTAGGGCCAGTTGATTAAGTGGGCTGACCAATTAATTGATTTTAATTTGCTGAGAATATTTAGGTTCCAAATCTTTTCTGCATTCTCATTCCCATATGTAGAAAGTTTATTACGGAGACAACCATTTTACTTCTATTATGTCAATCTTTTAAAATGATCGAGTATTAACATGTAGCAAAACCAAACGTGCCGATTAACGAACTTACCATCTGCAAAGTGAAGGTTTGACTGACTGGTTAGGTGTACTTGACGATTTGTCATTGCTGGTGACAAGTTCAGCAATCGTCTCAATGCAATAATCCATGCAGACATGTGAGTTTTAGCTTCCAGTATTTTGATTTTACACAAGTGTTCTCTCCACTCTATCCTACATTCAAATCTTTATGATTTCTCATGACTCTGGAGATAAGCAAGTCCTATTCCCCATTCTAATGTTAATAGTGTGGAAATCTAAGTTTGAGATAGACTATGGATACTGGCTGGATAATAATTTGATCTAGTAATTTTGGACGCTGAATATAACTATGATTCAAGGTGCATACTTTGGATTCTAGATACAATAAGCAAGGCTGATACTGGCCCATGTGGCAGAAATGAAATTTCCGAATTTGGTGAGGTCCAAAATTTTGCACAGCATGGCTCAAGATCTGTTCTTCCAGAAATGGTAATTCCTAGGTATCATACCTAGGCATCCTTGTTGAAATAGTTAGAAAGCTATACAGTTCTATGTATGCAAAGCTCATGCATGCATAGCCATATTTTCAAGTGAGTGTTGGATTGATCACTATACCTTCATCAAATTACTGTACAGTTCTTTGTTGTTTGAGGCGGTAGTATTATTAACACTCCCTATTCCTGGGTGGTGCGGTCTTGCCATATTTCTCAAGACATTCATTATAAAACAAGTTGCAGAAATCTTCTGAATCACTGTAGGATTCTCAATATTTACAATTTCAGGGTGGTGACTATCTTCCTTCATACTTGGAACTTTTCTATTATTTTTTTCCCTCTAAACCATAATTGGTTTCTTCAGTGGGTTGTGACAGGGATCCTGAAAGAAATTTTCATCTTGAGTCCTGCTCCTGCCTCAGCGAAAAGTGGTTTTGCTCTTATTCTTCCTATAAGAAATCTTTGTCTGGCATTTGTTTCTCACTATACAATGTGAATATAGTTAGAATTTATGTAATTAACTATTTAGTCATGTCTAATGGGGATTGAATGGTAATTCCTAGTATAAATTAGGTCAATGCCTTTAATTTTGTATTTAGAAAATTTTTGGGTATTACAATATTTGATTTTTTCTCTCTCTCCTTTCTTCCTCTTTTGGACTCTCTTATCAAGGTTACGCTTCTTCATTAAATGTGGATGCTATGGTTTGACAACTAACTAGTCTGCTATTTAAGGAATCTTAAAGCATATGTATCCACCTTTTTCAGTCTGGAAATTCTTACCCTGTAAGTATCCTTAAAATTCTTTGATCAAAGACATTAAACAGGGAGAGAGAAAGCTACTGAAGTATTTAATTGGATTTACAATCATTCCACTTCGAGTGTTCATTTTGCCCACAGCTAGATGCTAGTAAGCTTATATTGAAGATTAATGTGTCAGAGAAAAGTTTTGAGTGTGCCTTTTTCCTTATCTTTCAAGAAAAACGACGGAAAAAAAAAGTAGTGTTGGGTTCCCGATTGTATATATTTGCTGTAACACCATAAGCAACTCATTTTTCTTTAAAAAATGTTTCTTAACATGTTCATGTTATAATTGTGTTTTTTTTTTTTGGTTTGCCTGATTGCTCCATTGTTTGATTTTTTTTTTTTTTTGTCTATTATAGTTCATTGGACTGCTTGGTGAACACCCTAAGCTTCTTGTGTCAAAAGCTAGCGTCACATACAGGGGCAAAAATCTTTACATGCAATCTCCCTCAATACTGGAAGAAATGACACGATCCAATCTCCAGCTCCCCCTGTTTGATCTGATGGATCAAGTTCCAAAGGACACACTCCATGTTAGTGGTATATCTGAGGAAAATGACAAGAAAGCATCGTGCCTGAGGAAACTCCGTGTTGTCTTCAAAGGGGTTACTGATGAGGCCTTAAAAATGGATACCACTGAGAGCTCATAAATTATCTCAGCTATAAGTTCTACTATTGTATTTTCTTTCTGCTTCCCATGGCATTGTCTTTATTATGTGGAATTGTGTAGGTCATGGAATTTTTCTGAATGCTTGCCTAAATCATACAACAATTATTGTCGGCATTCAGTTTTTTATTTGAAGAGCTAAAAGTAAACCTACTTTGGTGTAATGTTCAGTCATTGTTTTTTTTTTGTGTGTATGTGCGATTTAGATAAAATAGAGTTAAATTATTAGCTTTAGCCTTCTTGTACATTTTTGTTTTATGAATTGAACAGGTAGCCTACTACTGGCTAAAACACCATCATTTGCAGCTCTAAGTTAAGATTTCTAATTTAACTCGCAGATCTCTGGTGATGTCAAGGTAACTCTTCTTGTGATTGTACTAGTATTTTCTTTTCCTAATTCATTGTGGCTATATATATATATATGTGTGTGTGTGTGATAGAAAAGCAAGTTGTGTTTTGCAGGTTATTCTAATAGCGCCAGGTGTTGAAATGTGGCTCTGTTCATTCTCCAGAGTCACTGAGCTCCCTGCAGATATTTGTCATATGATAATTGTGGGTTTGATATTATGATGCAATCCACTGCAAGTTGAATCCATTCTCCATCACCAATTCACAACTAGTTTCCATCACTTGAAGTTGAAGAAACGTCAGACACAAGCAGACCTAGCTATAGTTCCATTATTCTTGTCAGGCCAGCTATATATGATCTGTAAGTCTCTTCGAATACTGAAAGAAAACTGTCACTACTGGCATGAGACTGGGGACTTAACTGGTCCCAGTACCATGCAGCATGAAGGCCAAACGAATTCAATGCATGATTTAAAAAAAAAAAAATTCTAAAGAACAAGAAAAAAATAACAAAGAAATGAGGTAGGTTGTGTAGCAGCTCAGCTGTCCATACTTGATAGCGCCCAGTACCTGCTGCAGCATCCACTCATTCTCTCCACAACCTATCAGGAAATATAGCAGGGCTTGATTACCCTGTTGCAATTGTTTAATTTTTGCCACCGCTAAAAGGTAGTTGAACAACTCATGTAAACTTTGGTGAAGTTCCATTTTTATTGTACAGGCGTGTAAACAATGCATATCTTATATCTGAATGAAACGTGGTGCCATTGGAAAAGAAGCCATTCCAATTATTTGGGTAACAGTGGATTCCTAATTCCCTTTAGACTTTGGAAAAGGAGGTTGAACTTCTCACACCAACTTTTGTTATCCAGTCAAATCCCTATCAAAAGCTCTGGTGATCATTTGAGTTGTTCATTGCTAGCAACCTTGCCATCCAAGCTAACAGAATATTTGAATATTTTTTGGCTAAAAAAAATAAAAAATGAAAACCAGGTTAATAGGACTTGATCAATTAATTTTTGACTCTTTTATGGTAAGTTAGACTATGTTTGACTTGATGTCAAGCAATCAAAGAACATAAGCTTGGAACTGGTTACTCTGTTCTAAAAATTCTAGCATCTGAAACTTTTCTAGTGAAATATGAATCCTTTCTATGTCGATGATTGAACTCGTAATTTTCAGCAGGACAAAAGTGGAGTCTATTGACATAATCCACCATGAAGTAGTCCAAAAATTGAGAAATCTAAGTTAGTGGTCAGAAACTGTGCATAACTTGCTTACCTCCAATTTCTTGGATTGGGATCAGCTGCCACATTTAATGGCCACCAATTTGAAGTTAGAAAGGCTATCAATTCTTGCACTTCAAATCTTTGTCGGCTAAACTTGTTACCATAAGCTTTTGCCTCATCCATTTCAAACTCTCAACAGAGATAGTCTTGTGAAATAGTTTCTTTGTCCATTTACTACTTGCATGCACCATTCATGAACAAATGAAGAATCCTTTTGAGTCGTCCCCATTCGAGAGCTCCGACGAGAGGGGTTTAGACGATATAGCCAAGCGAGCAAAAACTTCAATATCTTATATATCAAATAACATTGCTAATACATCGAAGTTTATGCTCTACAAGTATAAGCTATGTGCCATTGATTTTGGGAGTGACATAGGCTTTTAGTTTTAGCTACCCATTGAAGGTTCTAAAGAGGGAACCTTGGCTCACTCTTGCTATTACCTCGATAGATTGATTCTTACTTTTGAATCGATGTGCAAAAAGATTTTTTTTTAAAAAAAAACACCAAATTGAGACAACATTCACTGCCCGGGCATATGTGGAAAATCCTAAAATACTTTTAGGCCTCAAATGGGATTGGACAACTTACACTGGGCCCTAAGTTGCTCCAATTCCACATGCCTCTCCCCTCTTGCCTTTGCCTATTAAAGTCCATGGCCAACCAAACAACTAGAACAGAACAGCAATGAGCAGTTGAGCCAACTGATACTACCAATTAAGGTAGCAACGCAAGAAGTAGAGTTGAATTCCTCGAACTCTCCCTTTTCCTCCTCTTTTCAGTGAAAGAATTCCATCGCTAGTTGTTGGATATGGCTTTAGAGGTGGAAGATGAAGTGTTTTTTGCAGATCTTAAGAAGCAAATTGCCATGCTAATTACTGATGATGAGGAAGAACTCCCAATTCAGTATCCTCCCCTTCCAGTTCAGGTATATTATTACTCACAATCATCCTTCCTCTTCTTCTTCTTCTTCTTCTCCTTCTTCTTCTTCTTCTCTTCTTTTTTCTCTTTTCCTCACTTGAGGATCTGCCATGATGAATCCATGCCTTCTCCTTCTTCTGTTCCTTGCTTTCTTACTGTTTCTGATCATCATAAAATCCATTTCATCTGATAAACTTACTAGTCAAGAGAGATTCGCTAGATTGATCTTTTTGGAAAGCTGTTCGACTATATTCACCTGAAAAGGGTGCTCGACCAATAAATATTCAGTGCCAACATCAATCTTCCTTGTCGAAGTTATCCATTGTGAAAGGACCACCAAGGTCCAAAATACTTTATTATTATTTTTTCTTTCTTAAAACCCATTTTTTGAGTTTTGAATCAATTTTAATTCGAATTACAGATCTTAATGATCATTTGATGTTCAGTATAAACAGGAGATTGCATACATGCCCCATACGATGATGTCGATGCCACCGTACATAAATGAGGTGGCCCAAAGAAGGGAGAGCAAAGGAACTGGAGTGTTCATCCCCAAGTCTACTGCTCCAAGAAGGAAGAACAAGTCGAGGAGACCCACTGCATCGATGGAAAATGGTAGCAACGACAGAAACTCACAGAGGCACCAACAAAAATATCCAATTTATCCAAACTATAATTGCAGCAATTCAAGTAGCTCGCTGAAGAGGCACATGTAAACAATGTTTTTGTTGTGTGATGTGTGATGGTAAGCATCGAATGTACAGGGAAAATAACACACTCGCTGTTAGTGATTTGCTTGTGAGGAGGGCCAAGAACAAGGCTTGTGCCTCTTTAGCATGAATTGTCTCATTAATTGCTTTTGTTCATGAAATGACAGGGCAGGTAGAAGTCGGCATATATAATTGCACCGATGCAATAATTATTGATGATTGCAAAATATCAAAAGAATCAATGAATGAAGCAGGATTAATTGATTTGTGGAAGAAATTGCAACATTAATTATGCTTTCTTCAAAAACACTTCGACCACAGTTAATCGAACTGCGTGATCACTTTATATTTCTAGAAGCAGAGTGTAATTAAGCAAGCTAACTTGTTTATTTATTGCCGCCACTGAGACATCGTCTACAGCGAGAATGATTCGGCATCTGCTGAATAAGATGGTCCGTTGATTAGGATGGATCGATGACTCGTCTCGGATGAAGATGATTGATATATCTTGGATGAGCAATAGAGGAAAATATGAGAAGAAAATATTATTAAGAACGCCGAGAGAAATCTCGGTCACGCCCATCTGACGCTTAAGACAGAAATCCTAAAAAAGAGAAGTGCAAGGAATGCAAGAAGAGGAGTGGAGTAGAGAGTTTGATCCTCTTGGAATCTCTTCATGTTATCTGTATATAATTAAGAGCGTCGATCTTTACGGAGTTGTATGAGAATTGAGATGTATGGAAGGCATGACTTTTTAAGGTGACGGTCTGTCATATTCATGAATAATAGAGGTAATTACCGCAATAAATATGACAGACACATGGAGCTTAATCAATGTCACTTGCGTAATTAATAAGAGATAAGATTCCATTAATACGGTGAACGTGTACCCCAGTCATAGACATGGAGAGATATTTGCTTGTCTCATGTCTTATTTGACATTTTGATTTTAATAACTGTCACGCCGACTAAGTCTTAGCATGTCAATCGAGATATAAATCTGCCTGTCGCTGCTATAGGTATTAGATAGATACCAATCGGTATCATTTATACATTAAGTTTATTCAAATTTATTTATTAAAATATCTTATTAAACTCGAGCCGAGTTTAAGTTTTTATGGAACTTAATTAATAGCGGTGTTATTCTTATAAATTAAGGTAAACATTTATTTAATCCATTAAATTAATATACATTTTTTATTTTAAATATATTATAAATATTTTTTTATTCTCTTTAATTAGAGCCAGAATACCTTTAAATAATCCGGGTCGATTTGTCAAGTCCAGTGCCCAAGTGAGTTATGGCAAGCTAAATCAGTTGGATTCTATAAATTAAATTAAGAGGTTAAATACATTATTTATTTAATTAAAATTTCTTCTTTTATTTTTATTTTATTTTATTTTTTAAAATTTTCAATATAATTAAGATGACATTAAATTTTAATCTCTGCAAAAGGTTTATATATATTGCTGCCAAAAAGGGCTAGTTTCAGTATCAAGGAGTGGGCCCAGAATCTAAGCACATGCACATGCATGACACACCATCCATGTCGGGGATCTGTATGCAATCCCCTGTTATGGATTCTTTTGCCAAACAAAGTAATAATTTAAATAGATAGATAATACCTATTTATCTCCATCAAAATTATTTTATTTGTATAAAGATTAAAATCGTCAATCTAGCTGCTTCTATTAGTCTATCTCTAGATCATCGTAAGAGAGATAAATCACGGTGGATCTTTGGCTCTTGAGACTAGTAATTAATACATGGAGGGACGAAACTTGCATTTATGAGGAATTGATTCGTTGTCCATTTATATAATTTTTTGTATGTATTAGTCACTAACTCTTTTCCATAGGGGCAAAATCATTTCATGCATCATCCTATTTCTGTTCCTCCCTTGATTGCAGGGTCAACAAATTATGTTGTTATTCTCCTCGAGCAAAAGTAAAAATAAATGAAAATGAAAAATTAAATTTGATTTTTTTTTTACCTCTAGAGTTTTATGTGCTTGTAATTTTTTCTTTCATTTTTTTATTTTATAGTAATAAAAAATAAAGATAGCACCTTGTTCTTTTAAAAATAGTAAATACATATATTTAATTATCGTGTTCTTATTTTTTTACTAGGAATTATCTTTTTCTTAAAAAAAAATAATATCGCTATATTAATGGCTTCCATTTGATTGTTCAATATTTTTAAAAGAAAAATAAATTAAAAATTTATATTGAAAAGTGCATGGATAAAAATGTTTTTATTTTTATTGGAAATCGATAATCTACTCTTATACATTTACCAACTGAACTAAACCCGGAGAACTAAGAATTATCTTTTTAGTATCAATCAACTGTGATTACATTGCATGATTATTTACTTAATCTTCAAATAGATTGTGGAGTGAATTGATTGAGTTTATAATCCATAATTAGAATGCTCACACAATCTCAAGAATTTAAATTATTATTATTTTTATTTGCGTGGATCCAACTCTTCAAATTTGATAGCCTCTGTGCTAGGTTTGAAGGGAGTAGAGAAATGTTCATTTTTTTCTATTGTTTTTTTTTTAATTTTAATATTTTTTAATTGACATCAAAGTATCCGAATATTAGATCTGATTAATTCCTAAAAATAATATGTCCTATTCCACGGACCTTCTGGATGTTTCGTCAATAACTGAATCGGATAAGATCAGAGTTCAAATGATCTACATCGACTATCAAAAGTAAATCAGGGAAACTTTTATAATTTTTTCACGATTCAGTTCGGACTTTACAATCATATTATTCCTGAACGACGATCAAATATCAAAATCGTATTCCGTCCACCGGATAAACTCCTACTCCCAAAGCCATTCAATTATTTTTTTTAAATTCATTAGTTCATTTTGTTTCTCGTTCTCATCATTTTTTTTTTTTTTGTCATTTAGAGCCTTTTTTTTTTTTTTTTTTAATTTATTAGTTTTATCAATCGGAAGATATTACGGCCAGAGAACGATGCCTAGGCGTGACGCATCAATACCCTGCTTATTGTTGAGCTCAAGTTGAAATCCAAATCGGCAGTTTGGGGAGGTCGCACCGCGGAGCGACCGACGGCGTAGGCGGTCGCTTCGGCTGCTCTTCTCTGCATAAATTCGGGGAGCTAATCCAAGGGAGAGGAAGGAGGAGGAGCTAATGGCGGATGGGTTGGATTGGGAGTCGCTGACGGAGGCAACGTCGGGTGCTTTGGGGGCGCTGGTGAGCACCACCGTGTTCTACCCCCTCGACACTTGCAAGACCAAGTACCAGGCCGAAGTTCAGTCCCATGGCCACCGCAAGTACAGGTCTTTCTCCCTGTCTCCTGCATGCCCCTTTTCTTTTGATGTCTTATCCCTAAAAACTGTTGTTTCTGATTCATGAAAGCCTTTAAAAAAACTCGAGAATGATGTCTGTTTTTTTTTTTAACATTAATTTCAAACTCATGTTTTTTTTTTGTTTTTTAATCTTCACTGTTTAATGAAAATTAGAATTCTATGTCTAATGATTTGTCATATTCCATTTTTTTGTTTGAAATCAGAAGAATATCTTCCCAACAAATTTGAGATTTAATTCCATCGAAATTTTTCAAATTTGTGTTTGAGAATCCTCTGGAAATCATGAGCTAGAGAATTATACAATACAATAATATATAGTATAGTACCGAGTATATCCATATCTGATTTCTCATTTCTTATTCAGATTCAAACATGACAATTGAACTGGGAACCTAAGATATATCCTTAGAAATTCTTCTGTAAGATACGGAATTGAAATTCTTTTCCAATAAGAAATTATTCCTAGCAACCTTTGAGTGCTTGACATGGTAAACTGAGATGTCAGATAGACAATTTAGTAATTAGTTGTGGTCGTTCCAAATTCTTAAACATATTTTTTAAACATCCTTTAAATGTAGAATTGAATAGAATCTATATATTGCTATTGGGATCTGTAGAAGTCAGTCTGACACCTAATAATTCTGAGTCATTTCTTAACATAATCATCATATGATGCATCCTCAATTTGATTTTTAGTAGCAATTGATTAGAATGTGCAGTTTCTCAGGCTTGGTAAATTTGGAAGTTTAGATTGATCCGTCATTCTCAGCAAAAACTATATTGGATCAATCAATATGCTTGACGCCTGTTGAACATGAATTTCGTTTATGTTTTTTTTTTCTCAGTTTGTATACTCTAGCACAGTCCATGACCCACTACAAATAGAACTATTTATATAGAACTTGACACTCATGATCTTCGTGTAAGGATGGAGATGGGAGCATGGATAGGTGTGGAAGTAAGTTATCAATTGTGAGGAAGTTTTGGGGCACACTTTTAGGTTTCTCCTTCTGTTTTTCTTTTTCTTTTTAAAGTTGAGCCACAAGATTGATCTCACTTTAAAAGGCTTTAATCTTGATTTTATGTGGATATTGAGAAACATCCCGATTATCTTGCTTCATGGGGTTAATTGAAGTGTTGAATTCCTTGGTCGGCCACCAAGTTATACAAAGAACCATTTTGTTCTCCTACTATATGATTCCTTTATCAACTAAAGTCCATTTTTAGTCAATATTGAAAGACAATAAACTGTGTTCTTTTTTACGACAATATTTTCATGCTATCTTTCCAGAAATAGTATCTTTCTTAATTCCCAAATGTTGACGTCTTAGATAACTATAGGAATAGCATGGTCTAATCTGATGTGCTGTACTTTATTTTCCCTTGCCGATTCCCTCCTTCCGTTTTTGCCCAAGGAAATGAAGGGCAAGGGCACCAGGGGATTTCTTTTCCATGGCACTTTCCTTTGAGCTGGTGTTTCCTTCAAAGAAAATAAGGCCTAAAGAACGTGCTTTTGCCCTGAATGCTAAGCTTTGGGAAGTAGTCACTAGATTGTACAGAGATGACACCTTAATTTATTTATTCTGCTTTAGTGTCGTTCTTCGGATCTTTACTTTGAAGAGTAACTTATGTTGTGATTGCACGAGACGATCAGCTAATTATACTGGCGGTTCAACTTTAATTTTTTGGGGTTTTGTCAGGAATCTTTCCGATGTGTTTTGGGAGGCAATTTCCAAACGCCAATTCCTTTCACTTTACCAGGGATTAGGAACCAAGAACTTGCAATCTTTCATCTCGCAGTTTGTTTATTTTTATTGTTATAGCTATTTCAAACGATTATATTTGCGGAAAAGTGGAGCTAAATCAGTTGGAACAAAAGCTAACTTGGTAGTTGCGGCTGCTGCTGCTGCTTGTACAACCATCGTAATTCATGTAAGGAACCTCCAGCCATTACCATTTTTTTTTGGGGTAACACTTTGCAGTTAGACAAATTTGCAAGCGTAGCCTATGCTAATATGAGATGTTTATCTTTCTAGCCTTTGGACACTGCTTCTTCCAGAATGCAAACTAGTGCCTTTGGTAAATCAAAGGGACTATGGGACACTCTGACAGAAGGATACTGGAGTGAAGCATACGATGGCATTGGCATATCTCTTCTTCTGACATCAAACCCTTCCATTCAGGTGATTTTATTAAAAATACACGTCACGCTTCTGTGTCATTCTTACATAGTAGATTGATCGGTGCTGAATGCTTAATTTTGCTGATATGTACTAAATAGTTTTTAGGGCGAGAAGGCATTGTCATCAGTTCATGTAAAATACAATGTAAGAGGTTGTCCATGTGAGATATGTTTTTTAAACTAGGTTCTATGCATGATCAATCAATTTGTTTTATTACGCTCTCCTTTTGGTGGTGCACAATTGATTGTTGGACATTTAAATAAAAGGGAATGCCAAAGGTTGTTGCACTCATACTGTCTCCTTTTTTTTCCTATCATGATTTTTTCCCCTAAAGCTTTTCTCATGCAGATCAAACAGATAAGAGGAGGCCTTAGTTCCAAAATAATAACAATAATAATGAAATAGGTTTAAAATTTTATATACTAGTAGGACTTTGGTTGGAAAAAATGAAATATGCTCGACTGACTCTTTGTTCTTTTACTAGAAATGTAAGGATTATATATTTCCTATTTTGAATTTAGTATTTAATCACTGTTCGCTGCTTTGATCTCTCTATATAATCTCAAGATTATAGATATAATTATCTATGATAAACACTCTTTATCCCTTGTTAGGGAGGCTGATAGTCTGATGGTTAATAAATCCTTAGGATGTTATGAGTGTATATGATTTTCTTTGGATCAAAGACATTATCGAGGATAGCAGCTGTACACGAACCAATTTATATAGCGGTAGAAATTTTCCCAGACTAGTTGCGTTTTATTTATAGGCACTATACAAAGATTGGTATGTTTCTATCCAAGTGATGTTTCAGGTCTCTGATGTTAAATTAAATAGCATTTCATTTCACAACCTGTGCTAAACACAATTCTGCGTTTGACTTGGCAAATTGTGCAGTATACAGTGTTTGATCAGTTAAAACAAAGACTTCTGAGGAGAACGAGCAGTGGTGTTTTTCCAGCAAAAGCCGAATCATCTCCTACTTCTCTTTCTGCCTTCTCAGCTTTTCTGCTCGGTGCAATCTCCAAGAGTGTGGCAACAGTTTTGACCTACCCAGCAATCAGGTAGATTTCAGAAACCATTACAAATTTACATCATTTGACAAACGTTTGGTAGCAAATTTATCTACCTGACACTTGCATCTGCCTGCCGTATCACGGTATCTGCCGACAGGTCGCAGGTGCAGAATCCTGCAAGCGCAGCGCTCGTGTGCCTTTGCTTGATTTAGTTTTAATATTTAGTAATTCTTTTGACGTATAGAAAACATTTTTTTCAAGGTAATTTTTTTGTCAAATGCACGCAAATCAGTTTTGCTGACCAAATAACTTGTTGAATAGGTGCAAAATCATGATTCAATCTGCCGATATCGATGATAATAAGACCATCCCTGATATCCACTCTAAACCCCCCAGGACAATGATCGATGCTCTGACTTTTATATGGAAGAAAGAAGGATTTCCAGGATTCTTCAAAGGTCTGCAAGCTCAGATTTTGAAAACTGTTCTGAGCTCAGCTTTACTGCTCATGATAAAGGAGAAACTCTCAAAGTTTACTTGGATTTCAATGCTTGCGATCCGGAGATTTCTTTGGGTTTCACAGAAGAGGATAAAGAGTTATTAGATCCATATTTGTATATTTCCTAATCTGCCTCAAATTGAAATGGTCAGTCACGCCCAAATTATGATCTTTGCGGAGGCTCCCACAAAAAGGTATTGTTTTATCTTAATTAACGAAAAAAAAAGTGAATTGTTTTATTAAAGTCGTTTATTTTTGTTTGTTTGAGAATGGAGGAAAAGAAAAGGTACGATGGAAACGGGTGTCTTTGCAATAATAACAAGAAGAAGAGATGCTGATCGATAGCCCATGTAAGTGAATTTCATTTCCTAATAGAATATCGGGGAAAGCTTTGTTCCCTTTTTGACTGACTCCTCACCTTCCCTTTCATCGTTGTCGATGCCTCATGATCGAGGCCTTCTCTTTCATGGTGCGGTTGTAAAGTCAATGGTGGATTTTTTAGAAAATTATGGATAAATTTTCAGCTGTGATTTCTGTTTGAATGTCGAAAAATCATGATGGAATTAGGTGTGCTTCTTGAATTTATCTTATATGAATCTATGGAGTTTGACATTCACCTTCAGAATTAATTAGAGCTATCATTGAGATTAGGGGTGTAAATGAACCGAATCAAATCGAATTTTTTAAAAAATTTAGTATTCGAGCGGTTCGATTCGAAGTTCGAATTGACATATTCGAATTCGATTCGAAGTTCGAAAATTTAATAATTTTGAGCTCGAGTTCGATTCGAATTAAAGTTCGAGTTCGGATTCGATTCGAAATTTTCGAATATTAATTCAAACGGTTCGATTACTATTCGAAATTGAGGCTCGATTTAATATTCGATTTGATATTTGAAAATTTATACTCGATTTAATATTCGAAAAATTTTAATAAATAAAAAATTAAAGTTCGTGAACAATTAGAACGGTATTATTTCGGTTCGAGTTCGGTTCAAAAAATATTTATACATATTCGAGTTCGACTCGAATTCGATAATTTCGAATTTGAATCGAATATTATTCGAGCCGGCTCGAAAAACTCGCGAATCGGTTCAATTCGTTTACACTCGATTTCTAAATTATAAAAAAAAAAATATAGACATTTTGTGATAAATTTATATGCGAATCTTTTTGAATTTCGCATTATGATGGTAGGGATAAACAGTATTCCTTTGTGGTAATTCTTGTATAAAGCACCAAAAATTTTAAAAAAGAAAAAGTGTGTATAAGTTTCTCACGCACTCAAATACGATCACATAGTTCCCAATTTTGTCAAATTTATTGAGCAAAAATTCAATTCAGGAGGAGAGATAAAAGAATATTATTATATTTTTTATTGCAGCGTTAGATTTCAATTCCCCAGTGGCATTACAGCGGCCGTTCATTATTATTATTATTATTATTAATATTTAAAATTCCTTGCAGCTGGTTGTTGATCACCCACAAAAATTCTAAAAAGGAAAGCGACTTTTTTTTTTCCCTCAGGAGCGGACTAAACATAGTAAACATGTCTCTATCTTTTATTTTTCCAATTTCGCCCTCCAAACTATTCGATTCTCCAAATAAAAACCTGCCAGTTGAAAAAATATCATCCGTCTCGAAACCCACTTTTCCTACCCGCTCCTATGATTGGGTCGTCTGTAGGGCCCGCGCGGCCTCGATCCTCATTCTCACTCGCACCTTCTCTTTCACCGCTCTTCGACTGGACGCGAGTGGGACACTTGGGCGGTCGATTTTTGATCGTATTAATATTTACAGTAGCTCATAAATATAAAAAAAAATTAATTTTTACCTATTTAATATAAATTTATACTATAATTATTACAAGTGGGACACGGATGGTCTGTAAGGATGAAAAAAAAAATTTAGTTGAATAGGATAAACCGATCGCATCAAATTCGATAATTCAGTTTAAATCAATTTAATTAATTAATTTTAATTTCGAAATGGAAATAATCAATTAAATCAAATTAAAATTTATCAATGAATCGATCGATTGATTTTTCATATCGATCAATAAAAAATTCGATTGTTTCATTTTTAATTTAATTAATTAAATTTTTATTAGTTTAATTCATTAGATTTTATTGAAAAATTCAGTTCGATTTATTAAAAATAATAATTTATTTAATTTCAATTTAATTAATTATTAATCGAATTGCTCACTTAGTGGTCCAACTCTCACGGTGGATGAGTAATAATAAAAAATCCCAGGTTTACTCGGAATATTATTTTATGAGACACTATTTTCTCACCTCCCACGCGCTGCTGACCTCTCTCTCTCTCTCTCTAATTAAATTTTACAACTCGGGTGGTCGCTCTCTCTAGTTCCGCCCCCTTCTCGGCTTCATTCTCTCTCCTGGTATCGTTCCATTTGTCGGGGGCTAGTGATCTGATCGATCGCCGAGGTTTCGTGCGTCTCCGTCGCGATCGGCCGAGCGTCGAGCTGAGCTGCTATCCCGGCCGCAATTTGTCGGCTTTGGGTGAGTTTATCAGGGATCTTCGGATTTCTGATGGGTTGTTTTCCGTGTTTTGCGTCGCTGAAGGAGGAGGCTGTGAAAAAGAATCCTAGGAAAGGTGGCGCGGAGTACAAGAAGGAGTCTTCTGCTGCTCCTTCGTCGCATCTTCGCATTTCGGGTAAAAAAAAATTCGTTTTTTTTTTGTAGAGAAATACTATCTTTTGCCAGAGGTCTAGATCTGATGCGTTTTTCTTTTGCGAAATGTTCGTTTATTTAGTTTTGACTGTTTTGTTTTTGGATCCGTGGAAATTATTGATATTGCTGGTAACGTTCATTAGGAGAATTGTCGAATGTCGTAACGACCCTATGCAGGAATAAGATAGGCAAAGGCGGATATTTTTTAATTTAATTTCTTGTTGGTGCTAAATAAATATACACAATTCGTAAACAAGGCTAGTGTCTGTGATCGCCGACAGTTTTTGCCCAAGTGTATACAACTCCCGAAGTAAATGGACATCTTTGTTCTTTCGGAGGAATCAGTGATGCAAGTACAGTCAATGTAGAAAATGATTTAATTGATCTGAATGCCACTGATGATATAACTTTGCATAGAGCTCAATGGAGGAATACAATTCATATAGTTTACCTCGAATAGCAGGCCCAAACAATCCTTCATGATGGCAATAATGATGTAACTAATAGTGTCTACTCAATAGTTATCTTTGAGCCAATGAGACCCAGGAGCTATACTCGAGCATGAAATTTATCATGCCTGCATACTTCTAGAATCTACTCGACAGTTGGCTTTGAACCATGACACTTTACACTTGAAAATTTAAACATTTCTCTTCATGTTGATCTGCTGGAATCATGCTGCATATTAATTTTTCATGTTCATTTATGTAATATTCCTATTGAACTAGACAAACTAAAAGCAAGGACAGATTCAGACTCGAGAAAGGAAGCATCAATTTCCAAAGAAGGCAGTGCTGGGCATATTGGAGCACAGACATTCGCTTTCCGTGAGCTTGCTGCTGCTACTAAGAACTTTAGGCAAGATTGCCTTTTGGGTGAAGGGGGTTTTGGTCGTGTATATAAAGGAAAGTTGGAAACTGGACAGGTTAGTGTTCTTTTGATATATAGTCTACGTAGTTAGTACTCATGTGCTTTGTTTACCCATCAACTAGTTTCTTGATGACTTGCAAAACATCTCTTAGTGCATTAAGGCTGTTGCAGTCGAGGCATGTATTTTTTTTTCTGTATGTTGAGCACACAGCTCACAGCTGGCACAAAACTTTTCAGGTTGTTGCCGTCAAACAACTTGACAGAAATGGTTTACAAGGGAACAGAGAGTTTCTAGTTGAAGTTCTTATGCTTAGTCTTGTACATCATGATAATCTTGTCAATCTGATTGGTTATTGTGCTGATGGGGATCAACGATTACTCGTCTATGAGTTTATGCCATTGGGATCATTGGAAGATCATTTGCATGGTTAGAAGTCATCTCTCTTTTTTTGTGTGTGTGTGTGTGTGTTATTTTGTTTTTCATATTTCCATTCTGCTATTATTACAGTTCTAGATTTAGTTTTAGAAGTTGATAATCAAGGTTTTTGTAGGACTTCTTATTTTTAACTGGAGAATTTGAACCTCTAGACCGCTATTATGCTTTTTGTTTCCCTATTCCTTCTTATAGTCCAGTTCTAGTTCACTTTGAACCTCATCCTTAAATAATTTGGCCGTTGCCTCATTTGCATCATTGAAGACAACTACCAAGGGACAGCAAAACTATTTAGAAAGATAATAAGATTATCCGGAACATTTTAGTGTTCTTCATCCACTAGTTCAAGTTGAAGAATGAAGTTGTTAATGACTATTGTCTTTTAATTAATCTCATTATCTTAAGTGGAAGGAGATGAACTATAGTTTTGAGTGGTTGAGAGCCTTAGATGCTCCTCTATTCATAAATCTATTATTGCTCAAAAAGTCTGCTTTGCTTTTCATGAACTAGACTCATGTAAACCTCTACCTTGTTCTTTGAACTACAATGATAGATGTATTAAACATGCTAGCTTTCATGATTTATAAAACTGTTCCTACCCTTTGACCTAGTGCAAGATGTGAGTATAAGCTACAGACGATGATTCTGCTGAGGGATATATGTCCCAATTTATGATCTGACCAGATGGAAGAGGTAACTAAAGGTAAACATAATAATTTCTTGAATGATTAGAACTTTTGAATAGGGGCTTGTTTAAAGGCATTTTCAATATTTCAAAGTGGTCGTAGTAATACTCTGAACAAAACAGATGTACTTAAAATAGTAAATGTAGAAACAAAATAAAATTATATTTTGGATTCTTAACCAGTTTATACTTCATATTAAATTTTTATATTATTGGATATGTCCTTACCTACAAGAACTTCATTCTGTCAAAAAGATTGGACATCAAAAGCATGTCTTTTGACAATGGGCATCAGTACAATTAGGAGAAGTCCTTGGGTAAGACGATGCTGGTACTAGTTGAATATTAGAGAACTTACCAGGTTCCAATTAGTGAAGCTCATCTTTGGTAATCTAAATGACATTTATATTTTAGGGCCCCTTCCAATCGGTGAGGTAATGCTATAAGTTATCATGAACTGTAAATATAATCTATGTATCAGCTGTAACTTTATCATGAACTGGAAATATAATCTATGTACCGACTAATGCCTTCTAGTAGTCTATCATAATATCAAAGACTATGACAGAAATCATCTAATGTTTAAGTTGACCAGTCAAGTGCATGATTGCATGAACATTAGTATTTAAATTTTCCCTAGTATGAAATGGGATTGTTGAGCTGGCATGATGTTTCTTGGAAGATTGTTTAGCATATTGCTCAAGAATTGTGCAGGAAAACAATTTCCCTTATCGGGTTTATGACCAAAATCACGGCACGGCTCTAAATTTTAAATCTTGGGATTAAGCATGCTATTTTTCTCATGTTGTGCACTCATGAAGAACTAATATCCAGTCTAGAATGACTAATGAAAGGTTGTTTCTCAAAAGGAATGGTTATATAAGGAGTTGCATATTCAATTAAGAGATGCATGAACTTAAAAAAAAAAAACTGCATTGTTGCAGACCTCTTCCATCAGATCAGTAGGGAGCAATCTTGATCTCTCCCTCTCTAGATATCTGGTCTAAGTCAATAATGAACCAGGAAGAGAATTGAGGGAGGATAGAAAATTGGGGAGATCAAAATGAGCCTTTTCTTCCCAATGTCTTCTTCCCAAGATGTAGAAAAATCAACACCATCTAACCTCTTTCTTATTGTCTCTCTCAATCTTCTCCCTCCCCTACAATCTTTTTTTCCCCAATCTTCTCTCATCCTCTCCCTTTTCTGTTTCCTCACTCTCCTCTTTTCTCAGCTCTATTCCCATTTATTATTGTCCTTGTGATGAAGAAAAAAGAAGATCAGTAAAGTAAAAGAGGAAGGAGTGAAAAAGATCAGGAAATAAAAAAGAAGAAATTAACTGGAGGAGCAGGGCATAGTGGAAGAAGGAAAACTATATTGTTTTTTGGAAGTGGAGGGATGAGAAATATTCCTTTCAGCTGCAGTCAAGAAACAAAATTTGCATTATAATCAGATCCGTGATCTTGTCATTTGTGAGTAAAGAGATTGCGTGGAGAAAGGCAGAGTAAAAAAGCATGTGGCATGGAAGAGGTGGAAGGGAAGGGGAGACCACAGTCACATCAATTCAAAATCCACAACCTCCTCTTAGGGGAATTAAGAAGAAAATAAAACTAGGATGGAAATCCACTGTTACCACGTTGATAGGCATAGTATTGTATTAGGACTTGCTTAATATCTGACGTGTGATAAAAAAACTAACATATATTATTGATTTTAACTTGGACTATTGTGGTTTGGTGCATATGTGCAAATTTCCACATTTTACTTAAAAATTTTCTACTGGAGGGAATTAGCTGTTGTGAAGCTTCATATATTGGTTGTCTGTGTAGTCTGTTCTAGTCGTTGACCTTATACTGCTTATTTCATTAGCTTCTTCCTGACATTGTGATCTCCATAAGAAAATTTATTATACCCATTGTTGTTTGGGATACCTATTTCTACAAGGACTTGATTGATAAATATTCAGATATGTATATGCTATTTATATTTCACTGATCTGCAAATTTGAGTTGCTAACCAATTTAGTTTGTTTCCTTAGTGATTCTGTGCAGCACTTTTTGACAATATCTCCTTTTTTCTTTCTGAAATAGTTCTACGTTAGGATACGTGTTCTGATGCCCTACAGGTTAGGGGCCCCTTTATATATATTCTAGCATGCTTATTTTCACATACACATCACCAATACTGAGAACGTCAGTTAAAGAATGTTGAAATTGATTCAAACATTGCCAATTTGATGATACGTAATGATTAGCAAATCATTATGTCAGTTGTCTAGAAATTAATCAGGAACATGAAATTCACTCATCAGCTCCTAAGGGACTTGAGTTTCTTTCTACTAACAGGATCTATGTTGTTTGAACTTCTCTTTGTATCTTTTTTTTTTTTTGGATAAGCAAAATACCCATTGACATTCTAGAATTACATATTTAGATCCTTAAGCACCATTCATGTCTGATAAAGTATCAGATCAGAGAAGACACCTAGAGACTTGTATATATGAATCTGCACACATCTAAATATCCTCTCTACATCTTGAATAGTTGCTCTATGCTGTTTGAACTTCTCTTTGTATCTTGCATAGTTGCTAAGTGGTGTTAGTTCCCGTAAGGGAATTAACTAATTATATGTTTGGAACTCTGATTTATTGCCTCTGTTTTTGTAGAATTGGGGCACAGAAAACTCTAGTTTCTTGTGATGTCTGGATCAATGTACAATTAAATGATAGCTAACATATTAGCTTGATTATGTTGAATGGCCCTTTTTCATTTTTTCTCTCACAGATCTCCCTGCTGATAAGGAACCACTTGATTGGAATACCCGAATGAAAATAGCAGCTGGTGCAGCTAAAGGTTTGGAGTACTTGCATGATAAGGCAAGCCCTCCTGTTATTTATCGTGACTTCAAATCTTCGAACATCCTTCTTGGTGAAGGATATCATCCTAAGTTGTCAGACTTTGGGCTTGCAAAACTTGGTCCTGTTGGTGATAAGACTCATGTCTCAACAAGGGTGATGGGAACATATGGTTATTGTGCTCCTGAGTATGCTATGACAGGGCAGCTAACTGTGAAATCTGATGTTTATAGTTTTGGTGTTGTCTTTTTGGAACTAATTACTGGACGGAAAGCAATTGATAACACTCGACCTTCTGGAGAACAAAATCTCGTAGCATGGGTATGTTCTTCCTCTTTCTGCAACTACTCATCAAAACTGTATCTGGTCATTTAGTATGATCATTTTCTATGTGATTCAGTAGCATGATGTTCCTGTCTTCAGGGAAAAAAAAAAACATAATGTAGGTATTCTGAATCTTAACTTTAGAGATTATGATTCCTGAATTTATCACGAGATTCTGTTTCAGAATTTACTGAAATTCATATACTCTTTTACAGGCTCGTCCATTATTTAAAGATCGTCGAAAGTTCCCCAAAATGGCTGATCCATTACTACAAGGCCATTATCCAACGAGAGGCCTGTATCAGGCACTGGCTGTTGCTGCCATGTGTTTGCAAGAACAAGCAGCTACTCGACCACTCATAGGGGATGTTGTGACGGCACTCTCTTATTTAGCTTCTCAAAGTTACGATCTAAATACAGCTAATACTCAGCCTCCAACCCCAAGGTCTAGAGCTGGGTCTGGCAACATCAATTCCCCACATCGAAATTCTCCAGATCTTCGGCAAAAAGATCCACTTAAGGGAGTAAATAGAAGTGCAAAAGTAGGAAAGGATGGTTCTGGTGGTGGCTCTGGACGAAACTGGGGTTTGGAGGACTTGGAGGCCCAGGAGTCTCGGATGGATAGCCCAGTTTATGTTGGTAGATCAAGGGAATCCCTGAAGAATTTCGACCGTGATCATAGGGAGCGAGCTGTTGCGGAAGCCAAAGAATGGAGCGAAAATTGGAGAGAAAGACAACGGAAACATCAACCAGGTAGCTTCGACAGAACATATGAATAGAGATCCTCAGCTCCATTCATTTGTACGCTATACTTCCCAGGAAAGATATATACTCAGAGTTTTGCTGGTCAGTCCAGTAATCACAGGTTTCATCATGTTGCTAAATTTTCTGTGAATAAAGTTGGATGCTCTGGCCATCCTTGCTTTCTTTCCTTCTTGTTACATATCTCTTCCGGTAGCTTTCCCTGAAAGCTGTGATGTGCCTTCTCGAAGCTTGTCGCTTGTCCTTAGATAGCTTAAGATGGCACATAGAAAGTATTTACAGGAAGCATTAGAAAATATTATAATGTAGATTTTCACCTAGGATACATAATTGTCAAATTTTCATGTGAAAGTTTCTACATATTTCTGTGAAGGCTCCTTTTTTTATTTTTGGTGAGGTAGAATGAAAGCCATCAGATTTTGTCCTTAAAATCAGGAGTTTGATAAATAGCTCTTTATCTTTTCGCAACTTGTATTGTCTGCCAGTTTTCTGTTACCCTGTGAATTATAAGAGCTTTCTTGCTGCTGTTACGTGGTCATGGAACGCATTTTAGTTTAATCAGTTTGGCTGTGGTGATGCGAATTTGATTCTAGCAATGCCGTTCGTACTGAATAGTTTCCTGATAGAGCACCCTATATAATTTATTTATATTTTTATTATTCAGTGTCCAATCGAATGTGTATTATAATTTAAATTTTAAATTTTAGGGGATTGATCGAGATGAATAATAAAGATGTTCGGATTCACGTTTATATATATATCTATTGGGTGCGCACAGTGTGCATATGAGGTGAAATGAACAGTAATTTCACGTGCATGTTGAGCGTGCATCCAACGGATATATATATATAGGACTTGGATCTGCTGGATGAGCGCCCAACGTGAGGGCGCTTAAGCTGGGCGCTCAATTTGAGGCAGATTAGGGTTATATTTATATATATATATATTACATACGATTGATGCATAATTCATCGGCGGTCCGACGGGGATCGAATTTTGATCGGTTAGTGATCGAAATTCGACGTAAATCGATCGAAAACGATCAGTTCATGTGGTCGGGAGTGGCGCGGCCATTGTCGATCGTGATCGGATTGGATTCCGATCGAATTGCAGTCGGAATTCGATGTCGATTCGTTCGATATACTCGACCGGCCGAGATTCGGGCGTCGGCCGATCGAATCGTGGTCGAAATTGGCCGTCGAAGTCGATTTCGACATGATCGGGCCGACCGATTTATGATCGGACGGTGTGACGGGTCCAGCGGCCGGGTGGTTCGGCTCGTCTGTCGTCGGATTCCGATCGCAATTCGATTGGAATCTGGCCCGATCACGACCGACAGTGGTCGCGCCACTATCGGCCATGCAATTCGATCGTTTTCGGCCGGGTAGCATCGGATTCCGAGCGCTAATCGGTCGGAATCCGCCTCGCCGGACCGTCGATGAGTCGCGTCCGGTCCGGTGGTCGGCGGTAATAGGATGGCACGGCGGCGTTGAACGGACGAGCGTGGGGTCGACGTGGAGTGGACGGGCGCGAAGAATTTCATTGTGCAGGAGAAAATTTTTCTATGTATATATAACCTTCGGTAAATTAGGATTTAGGAGAATGTAATGGAATATGACTTCTAGTTCAGTTTAGATTTCACCATTAAAGATTCACATTTAAAATTCTAAAAAATAAAGATTCAATTTAAAATTTCAGAAAACAACATTTAAAAGAAGAATTGAATCGTGATAGTATGACTATTGTCATCTTTAATAGTTCGTAGAGGATTAGGCTTGGCGCGATCTGCCAACCAAACTAAGTCAAGTTTGAATTAACTTTTTATTTATAAATTAGTACAAATCAAAAGGGTGAATCGTCGATGATTTTAAAAAAAATAGAAGTGTTTTATTATATTTCTCATAGAAAAAATATTTTATTTTGCGTTGTTGTAACAGTAACAATTATGTTACAGCCTACACAAATAAATCGCAAATTATTTATAAATTACTTTTTAATATAAAATTTCGTTATTAATTTAATTAGAATAGTGATGAAAATTTTTATAATATTATTATAACATTCTTTTAATTCGCTATGTACCACTATAAGATTATAATAATTGCTAATTAATTGTTATAGTGTTATAATCACAATATTACCATTATTTTGAACATGTTGAAGTATTTTTATTAAACATATTATTAAGAATTTTTTACATGAAATATTAGATTTTTTAAAACTAATTATATCCATAATTGTTATATATAATAAAGATATTTTTTTTAAAAAAAATATAAGGAGCTTTTTATTTATTTATTCTTCCTTCAAAAAGTGCCCCTTTTGATATTTACCCATAATACTATAAATATTTCAAATAATATTATTTTTATAACAATCATTCAACTTTTGAGCTGGGCTGTAAATAAATCAAGCTAAGTTAAATTTTACAGTGTTTAATAAAGTCGATTATTTAAAGGCACGAGACGAATTAATATAAATTGGACTCTCTTATATATGAAATTTTTTTTTGATGAAATTTGGGTCCTTTTACTTGTGATATTTTAAGAAATAGTTTTTGGACCCTAGACGAGTACCTCATTTATCCTTAGCCTAGGGTGCATGGTGTTTAAGCTTATTTGATAAGATAACTAAGTCAAGCCAAGTCAAACTTAAAATTAACTAAGCGGTTAAAAAACTTATTCAAGTTTAACTTGTTTTTTTTTAAATTGAGTTTGATTTGAGCTTTAATTGAACTTGATTTGTTTAATGAGTATCAAACTTCTAATCAAATTCGATTCAAACTTAAATCAAATTTGTTTAAGTTTGATTTATTTAAACGTTATCAAACTCTTAAATAGTTTATTTAAATTTTTAATATTTAATTCTTATTTATAAATTAGTATAATAAGTTCATAAATAATTTTTAAATGAGTTTATTTATGAACACGGTTGATGAATATTAATAAATCGAACACATATATATTCAAATTTATTTATTTAATTTATTAAATTATTTATTAATTAATTTTGATAAGTTCTTATTAAATCGAATACTAAATTTATTTATCAACACTTAATTCGATTACCGTCCTGAACCGGATCACGGGCTCAAGCTCTTGTTTCACAAAATTATCCATGTTTTTTAATATTATTTTTAAGGAAAAAGAAACAGAGGAATTCGAACAAAATGGATGTAAAAAAGGGTAAAATTTATTAGCATTTATTTCGCCGATAGATGCCATCATCTTCTTTTGCGCCGATGATCTCCACTTTGTCCTTCTCCTCCTCGGCGGCGGCGGCGACCTTTCCACTCCCCTCCATATCGGCATTAGCATCGGCGCCCTTGCCGGGCGATAAGTACTCCCCGGCCTCAGGGCTCTCCATCTCCCGACTCGACGAGAAATACTCCTCCTCCGACGAGCCACTCGACGCCGGCTTCTCCTCCCCTGCGACGGCCGCCTCGCTCAGCCTCGACCCTTCGGGATGATCATCGCTCAAAGTGAAAGCTTTCCTTCCCCTGACGACGTTGGATGATCGGAGGAGCACCCGGCGGGCGGCCACGTCATGCTGGGGCTGCTGCTTCTGCTTGGAGCCGCCGCAACCCATTTCGCCGGAGGGGAAGAAGAGGGAATTGGATCAATGCGCATGGAACGGCCGGAGAAAAGCGGGTGCAATTACACCACAGTTAAATATTGAGAACGACTATTAAATGAGCAAATTAATGCCGTAGCTCCATGAACTGATGAACACACCTTGAGCACGCGAGCGAAGCGCCCTTCAGATAGACAATCCGGGAAAATAAGGAGATCAGGCCGTCCATTGCACCGGAATTTGATGTTAGCCGTCAGATGTATTCCTTAAACGAGGGAAAGAGACAATTTACTAGAGAGTTATCTTTTCCGCAGAACGTAACAGAGAGAGAGAGGGGGAGGCAATATGTCTATAGTAACATCGCATTGATGGTCTCATCAGTAGTAGCTGTGCCAAAGGCGGTAACCCCCGCTGAGAAAAGATAAATTTTATCCTTTCCTCCGATTGAATCCGAAAAAAAAATTTAAATCTCTATTGAAATTCGATCTCTGTTTCACTCTGACAATACCATACTGTGCTAGCCAATTGGTCATCCCGTATAGACTAATGGTCTCATTAGTAGCGGTTCAATTAGGGAATGCATCTTTCTAAAATCCGTAGAAACAAAAAAATAAAAATAAAAGAAACAAGGCGACTAAAAAGTTGGAAGTTACTGAAACAAGGAGGGAGAGTTTAGGAATTTATTAGTTTTTGAAGAAGTGCAAGTGTTTGATTCAGATGGAGGTATCTGCAGTGTGCCTTTGCCTTGGCATTTGTCAAGGGGGGTATTGGTGCAATGGACTTTGTGAAGGGAATTATAACCCACAAATTTGGGCTGTGACTAAAATATTGTTGTTGTATGTGGCTCAATTTCGACATTCGTGGAATGGAACTTACTCTATGACAATTATATTGGTCTGCAAGATTAAACAGTGTAACTTGATTAGGGTATGCTTCTTACATGGAAAATGAAATTTAAACAAAAATAAATAAAAAATTCTCCGGTGGCACAATCAATTTCACAGAGAGAGGTCTTATCGGTTTATGAGTGTCCAAGTTTACATAGCAAGCATCCTTTTGAGTCTTGCCTTTACAGAATAAAAAGTTGACTAAAATGATTTTGTGTATCAAGTCATATACATGGTCATAGCCCGAGAGGTGCAATGGTGAATTTAGAACTACAAAATATCAGTTCTAGCAATGGGCCCAAAGTTCACAAGTGCAACAAATGCCCGAGTGCCAAACCAGAGAGCGTCATGAAGACCACAGAGAGAAAAGGGAAACCAACCTGAACTCTATCTGCACAATTCGTCCTCAGCAAAGCCTACAAGAAGAGCCAGAAACCAAACAGATATTATTAGATGACGAGATTTGTGACGGCCAATATTACCGCAAAAAGAGTAGAGATTTAATATAACTAGTTGCTGTTCATACAACTCGATCACCGTGCTTGGGCAAAGATAGTAAGATGCTGCAGCTATATAAAACATGCCTTACCAGAATCTTTGTCGTTCAACAAGGTTGTTCTAGCAGAATATTTTGATTTCAGTAAGATATGCTAGTGCGAAGTATATAACTCGACCATGCAATAATTATTCATCAAATGAGCATTCATAAGAAATCTTTATAGCTCTTGGTAAGATCGCCGATATATATAGAGAGATTTACAAAAGAGTTCTTTTTGGATGATGTATTTGCAACCTCTACAGGACTAGACTTGTTGCGTATAACTAAACAGAGTTAGCATGGGGTCCTCCCCCTCCAAATCTCCTGAACTTGAGCAGACAAATGGCTCAGAATTTCACACTATATATGGATCATAACATGTTGGTCTTAATAGCATGAAACTGGGTTTTTGTTAAAGATTAACTCACAATTTCTTGTTGCAATTTCTTTCCCTCCTGAGAGGAAGCTTCATGCTCTTCCCTCAAATTCATTATCATCTTCTCAGCCTGCAAAATTTTCCATCAAGACTTCAGTAATTATTTTCAAAACACTTAGGTCGAAGGAATTGCAAATTTATCATCAGGTCAAATGGCTACAGATAGACCACATAACATTGAAATCTTTTCGTCTCTAATATCATTGGCTGTTGAAAATAGCAGGCACAAATTGACATTTTCTAGTTCATTAATCACCATACTGTATACGCAATATTCCAGTGGGTCATATTTTTCTGCATTCTTGAGCTGACTTTAGCACTTCTTATTCTAGAACCTAACGACGAGAAAATACAATCTGTTACTATTCATCAGACAACATTGCTTTTACTGTTTTAACACTATTGGTTCTCCTTAATGGCGTGCATTTCAAACATCAGAAAATTAACCTATGGAGAATCCACTATAAGAGGCACAGACCTCTTTGATGTCATCAAATCATGGAGGTAGGAAAAACTACACTGTCATCAATTACATGAAAGAGATAAATGGAGATTAACTAACCTCATTTAGTTTCAATTCGAGATTGCCAAGCTTCAACCTTAGTTCCTCAATATCTTTGGCAACCTAGAGAAACATTAGCCACAGTTGCTTTGTTACAAAAGGATGAAAAACAAAGATTATTTGAAATAAAAAATGAAAATAACAGGATACTAAAGACAAAGTCAATTATGCTATCTGTAAACATGTACCAAAAGGAGGCATTCAACCATTTGCAAATTTATACTATTTATCATTCTTCATAATTGTAATCTAGTATATACCAATTATGAAAATAGTGTTATCAGGCGAAGTTATCTATGTAATAAAATCATTAGAAAAAATATAGACAACAAATAGTGTCAATGTGAAATTTCTTAGAAAAAAAAATATATTACAAGAGGCGGCGTGCTGTCCACTTCAATGAATGCTTGATCACTTGAAATATGTGTCTCATTTGGCTTATAATTTTGATGAAGGGGCTTGTGCTTCACATTATCATTGATTGAGTCGGAAGATTTTTTCATATCAGAAACTTTATTTGAGTTAGAAGGATTTTTCGAATCAGAAACTTCATTAGCTGGTTCATGTTGAGAAACACCATTGCTAGCAATACAGGTCTCAGCAGACTGACTGAATGCTTTTAAAGCTGGCTTTTGTATGGAAGTACCGTTAAATGGTTCTGGTAATGGAAGAGAAGGAGGGCTGACAAGAACAACTCTTAATTTGTTCTCTTGAATGTATCTACCATTTTCTTTGGAGAACTGCAGAACCAAAAAAAGTTGGAGATCAAGACATATTAATAAATCATTGCAGATACAAAGATAAGATTGTAAGTTTTTCTTACAAAACTTGGCACAATGTCCTCATCCGTAGTGCCATAGGAAACAACTGTGCTCTGGACAAGAAACTTATCTTTAAGTTGAAAATCAGATGGAGCTTCCTTCAGTGCTTGCATGGTAACTAAAATCACATAATCACATTAGAAAATAATAGGCACTTGTCCATATGTAATAAAGTCCACTTTGAAATATTGAGATTAATTGCAGAAAACAATCACTTCATTGCTAACTAACAAACAGCACAATCATTCTCCAGTAGCAAATGTCCAATGATGGTGACATGTATATATATATATGTATATATATATATATATATACATATACAGAAAAGCACACTCTTGTTTAAGAATGAGCTTCTCTCTATCACTTGATTTGAGAAGTTAAAGATGAGAGAAATATGACAAGGGTAATAAAATCCATCAAATGAAATGACTTTACAAAGCATGCCATATCATGAGACAAGCAATTATTCACAACCAAATAGACCATCTCATCGTATGCAATACAATGTCGATTAACAAATACCCAAATCACTATAGAAGAATTCTCCAAATAGCGAACTATTCAAGTCCCTTTATATTGTAGTTTTTTTAGAAAAAATATCATCTCAATTTTTTGTTCTTCTATTAGATGAGTAAATTAGCCATAATCTTTATATCCAGTTCATATGAACTTTTTTAATAAGATAGGAAGGTAAAGCAGTAATTACTTAATAGTTTTAAGTTTCCAAAGTCATCAGTGTATACAAAGTATTATAATCCAGATGAAATTTAACCCGTTTTTAGGATAATCAACCTTTATTTCATTTTATAAAAGAGGTTTGGATCCCTCATCCAATTCTATTCTACATTTAAAAAAAAAAAATTCTCTCTGTGACATTTCTCTTCTCTGCAAGAGTGTGGCTCACAGTGCTACATCAGAAGGTCTCTATTTTGTAGGATTTTAAGGATGAAATTTCCCCACGAAGTGCACCTAAGGCAATAGTAACAAAAACTTCCATAGCTCCATTTAACTTTACTTTTTATATTACTAAAAATTCTTAGCTCCATTGCTCATAGGGCCATGATAGATACCTTAAGCATCTCTAGCATGATGTGGAAAGCCCTCCCTAAATTACAATAGACTTACCCAAACCCTTCGTATTCACTAATCCACCAGAATAACCTAGCCTTGAGATGAAACTTCACTGCTCCTAGGGTGTTGTTTATTGAAAAGGGTAAGACTAAATGAACATGACCAATAAACTCTCTCCAATAAGGTGCAGATTCAATAGTTTATGCCAGAACAGCAATGTTGACAATGAAATGCAATATGCACAAGAATATCAAGTAATTGAAGCAAAACTTAGTTACAAAATCTGCAGGAAACGAATCATGTTACCCTCTTCCAACTATTCTGACTAAGAAGTGGATTAAATGAAGTTTTAGCTAGAACCCATAATTCCACTAAGTAATTACAAGTTTTAGCGCCAATTGGTTGAAGGTTTAAACATTGTAATAGAAGTTAGTCGACAATTTGTCAATGGGTAATCAAAAGATGATTTTTATCTGTTGCTGTAAGGGAGCTAGAATAAAATTTGCTGTCATTCAATATAGAAGAGCTTGTTTATCTGATAGATTATCTAAATTTGGATGCAATGTCAGCAATAAATGCCCTAAAACACTAAACCCCAAACTCTGAATCTTGAACCCTAAAATCCAAAAACTTGAATCATGAACCCTAAATTCTAAATCATAAACCCTAAACCCTAAAATCCTTACCTGAAGCCCTAAACCCTAAACACTAAAATAAAACCCCTAAACTGTAAAATACTAAGCTATGAACCTTGACTCCTGAACTCTAAAACCCTGAATCTTAAAATCATAAACCCCTAAACCTTGAACCCTAAATGCTAAATCCACAAACCTTTAATCATAAACCTGAACCAAAAAAATCCTAAACCGTAAATCCTAAACCCTAAAACTATGAACCCTAAACTCCATATTTATCTAATGATACAAGCATAGGTCAAATGATCAATGAAGTAACAAATAAATCTAATAGGTCATTAGAACCAACATTGTCACTGGTATTTGAATTCATAATGACACTTTTACATTCATCATGCAATCCTATTCTATACAATCCCTGTTTTCGTTATTTTAACTTGTCCACCGTGATAAGGATATAATGAAAGGAAAATCTTTCAAGTGAATAATAGTGGCGCTTTGAATTTTAATTCCACTCTTAGCTAAATGCCAACTTTTGAAGCCTCCGTAGATATTGTAGCTTTTATGTGCTCCATTTCTAAAAGCAAGAATCAATGGCATAAGCAAAAATATGGATAGCAACAATGACCAAACAAATCAGAAAACAAACCTGTAAAGTCACATGCTGATCCGGGTAGAATGATGCCGGCATTGGGTCGCACACAGTATCGCTTAGGAGATGTTGTTTTAACCTAATAATATATGATTGAGTCAGCTATGTCATGTCTTATGATAAAAAAAAGGTGAAACTGTAAGGCCACATCATCTGGGAACCACTATACAGGTCTTGCCACATAGCAAATACAGTTAGGGGGTGGAATGAAACAGTAATCAGGAGAATCAGAGATGCAAAGAGAAAGGCTAATGAGCTAGACAAACCATGGAGGATTAAGCACTCATTTGATTTTACATATAGCAGAATGTACTCTAAAATAAATAACTGTTAAATTCTACAAGCGATAATAAATAATATATAAATATTAACATTGTTCTAACAGGCATTTTACAAGAATACAGAACATGCAATTTATCCTTATTTTATATCTGTGCACGTATTTTAAACTAGAGCCATACATATAGCAACAAGCATTAACCTTGAAAGCGATGTATTCTCCTGAATTGTTGATAAGTTGAACAGAACATGAACTTTGTTTCTTCAGCTCAACTAGAATCAACAAAAAAAAGCATTATGTCAGTAAGTTTAAATTTAAGATAGCTTCAGTTATGCAATTAGAAAGAAGAAGCTGCATTTCTACAGAAAAATTAAAAAATTTTAAGAAATAAAAAAAAATATTCTATTCCAATTCTTATGTTGTTACAAATAGAAAAGGTGAATCACCTTCCTCTTAAGGAAATCAAATCTTAGACAACATAAGGAATAGGATACAAACAGGCTAGGCATGCATCAAGATAGACTAAAAGATTATGTAAGATGCAGAAGAGAATCTTGGAGGAGCATCATATCACCAGTTTATAACAACAGAAGAATGTGGTTCTCACTATCCTGTGTACATAAGAACCTATCTCGATGTTACATAGAAAATGGAAAAGCTAAGATAGGTATACACCGACCCTTCTTTTAATTATATTATAGTAATTAATTTAATTTGGAACTGTTCCATCATGGACCAAGTATTGTCATAGATTTATTTTATAATTGATTTATTTTTATTATAAATGGTCCCAATAAAAACACTTACAGGCAAAATTTGAAGGTTTAAAAAAATAAAATGAGGTACTTGTATCTGTAATGCTTTTGTATCAATGAATGAATCATTAGGCAAACTATATATCAAATGTTTGTTTATTTCTTTATCCTCCTTTTTCTTATCTCTCCTAAGAAAATGGTATTTTCCTCTTTATAAGAATGTTAGTAATTTTTCCCTGTGGTTATGATTTCATGTATGTTTTCCTAACGCCTAACACTAGCTTGAGCACTCTATATGAATTGAAAACCCATAGTCAAGAACTTGAGCTCTTGCCCTATTGAAGGTGTTTCATCTATTTTCCACTGTTTGATAGAACATATCATTACATTTATATTTGTCAATCCTAAGTCAGGAGCAAGTTTGCCTTTAATTATCCTGCTTATCAATCAACCTTTCATGTTTAAATTAAGTAGTTCAGTGCAAGAAGTTCGGTAAACGATTGGAACCATAGTAAAACACACACAAAAAAGTAAGCATAACAACATAATCTTAAGCTATAAAATTATAGTGCTCTGGATTCGGAAAAAAATAATCATGTAACAAATTAAACAAGTCCACTTCTTTTTATCAAGGAATGGTGCCATCTCAGGATAAGCATTTTTGATAAGCATAAATGTGACCCTATATTACTTGTGACATAAAGCTCAATGAACAGCTAAGATTCATATAGCTGGGACAAATCCAGTTTCATGACTATGACGACTAGTACGACCACTACAACTCGGACCAGGTTTCCAGGATTTAGATTGGTAATCAAATTGGTGAGACTATTTTACCAAATCAAGCCCGTTTTGTCGGTTTTACTTATGACTGTGACATGATTTGGTACGAAAACGAAGAGTGGAGCGTGATTTAGTAAAAAAAAAAAAACAGATAGACGGGGCGCGATTCGGTAGAATACCCAATTGATGATCCATCCAATTCAATTATATACTGCTCGACCACACGGCGAAGGCAATGAATCTTCAATGCCGTTGCCGAAGGAACAAAGAAAAACTTTGAAGCTCGAAGAGCGACTGAATGAACCAGTTTTCGACTCACATGGAAATTTAAGTTCTTGAGGTTGGATCCCCACGAGCACCTGATCCACTCCCATCGGCCCCGTCTGCGTCCTCTGAACCAGAAAACAGAGGCAACCAAATGAATCTAAAACGAAAAAGAAAGAACGAAGGCCGCGACAGGAAAAAAATCGAAATAGCAGCGACGACTACTACCAGAGATCGCAGAGTGGACTCCTCGACGGTCACGCGTTCGCGCACGATCAAAAATGGTACGTAGAATACTATGATTCAACACGGAAGAGGAATCGAAGGCGTAGAACCCTAGAAACTATCGCTAAAACGTAAGCAAACGGTCGCCGGACACTGTTTAGCAATCGGCTCAGAGAACGCGATGAGTTGTAAATAAGAGAGTCGCCGATTCGAGCCTCTCTGTTGATTGCCTCACGTGTGAAACCGACTTTTGGCAAGTTCCCTTTGAGTTCTCCTGGGGAGAGAGGAATGCAGTTCGACTTAAGCGTACACGAAGTTTATACCCGCGAGCGGTAACTGGCAACGCTGACAGGTAACGGTACGCGATGCGCGAAATGTGACGCGGGTAGAAACAACTTGGGGCCGAGTTGAACCGACCATGTTGACCGGAGACGAAGGCAAAAAGCTGGTGATTGTTTTCGCGTCGCCATCGGTTGGGACCCGCAGGCGATCTCCAGGCTACCTACCGGTGGGCTGAGTAGTGGGGCCCGCGGCCGATGACCAAACCGGTGAGCTGCGGAGAAATCCCGGACGCGGTGGAGGTGGATTTGGTGGGTAGGAAGGAATTCAATGAAGGTTTTTCTCTCCGAGAGACAATTGAGGATTTTTATTTATTTATTTTTTTATTTTAGATGGACGATTCCAACTAGGACGGTAAATGAACTAAGCATTCATGAACGAGTTTGATATTCGAGCAGTAGAAACGCGTTTATGCTCATTCAATATCATCAAAGTCGATTAATAAAATGAGCGAGCGAACGATAAATTAAATAAAAAACAACAGCGTATGTGTTCGAACATTTATGTTAAGTGACGCGTTAAGTGAACGATGTAAGTGATTCAGTGTTCGTGAACATTAACAAACCGATTTATGATTATACTCTTTTAAAAATTATTTTTGAATTTATTTATACTCATTTATAAATCAGAATTAAATTAATAAAATTTTAAATAAATAAACAAGTTTGACTTAAGAGCACGATAACATTTAAATAAATCAAATTTAAACATACTTTAATCAAACTTGAATCAAATTTGATTAGAAGTTTGATACTCATTAAACAATTCAAGCTCAATTCAAGCTCAAGCTAAGCTCAAGCTAAAAAAATACCAAATCGCTCGAATGCAGATTTTTCAAGAAATTAAGTTAATTTTAGATTTAACTCTACTACTGACTGGTTTGATTATCTTATCAAATAAATCTGAACACTACAAAATTTGGCTTGATTTGACTCGTCTACAATCCTAATTCCAACCAAAGGAATTATCATCTATATAAATTTGAAAAATATAAATAAATTCATTCAGTATCGTCAATGGTTGTAGCCCGAAAATCTCGAACCCTCCTTGAAATTTTTCTTTACAATTGCGTAACTTGTGGGGGAGGGGAGAGTTGATTTTCCGCAGAACGTACAAAAAGAAAGAGAGAAAACAATTCTCAAATAACATCACATTGACGGCATATTTCTGAAATCTGTGTAAACAAAATAGCTAATGAAGAGAGAGAAGGTTTCTTCGGTTCCGTTAATATAAATAGAAAATAACAAAAGATTGTAACGTCATTATATAGTAATTTTTATTGATATGTTTCATGATCATAAAAAAAAATTAATTTTGACACGATTGATAAAAAAAAGAGAAAGATCATTTTGACACCGGAGAGAGATGTTAGAAATTTAATAGTTTTTCAAGGAGTGCAATGCTCTTCTAGCGTTTGATCCAGATGGAGGTGTATGTGGCGCAATGTGTCTTGACTGGACATTAAATTTATTTGTGGGGCATTGATAGAAGTCGTTAGATTGACGAATTTTAATTTTTGTATTATGAATAAATTAAAATATCATTGTCTCTATGAGTGTGGCGCATTGATAAGTCAGTGGGAATACTTATATCATGAACAAGAGTCGATTTCGAAGATAAATTTAGAATCTTACTCTGGACTCAAATGATCATCCATTGTCTTATCAATCATGTTCAGGACGAAGTTCGTTCATAATTTACTCTCTCTCTCTCAATTTCTGTGGAGTTAGAGTGAGAGAGTCGCTAGACTGACGATTCAACCTAAATCAAACCTAATTCGTCATTTGAATTGATCAAGGATGGATGAACCATCTATGCTACACAAATCAATTAGATTGAATGAGTTGAAATAGAAAGGTTAAATTAGGACATAGATGAATCAAGTAAATTAATAAAATCACAAGCATATTAAAAGAGTTAGCAAACTGTCAGACATATTAGTCAGATGAGCAAATCAATTGAGAGATTATATTAGTGGGGCTAAATTAGTTGAATAATTTTGTAAAAATATTTTATCATGAGTAGTTTTTATCTATTACTTGTAACATATCTACAAATCAAATGAAATATTTGAATAAAGTATGTAGTTTATTTGATAAACTAAACCAAAAAATATATATTAGTTACTCTATTATAAGGTGGTTACTCTAGAAAGATCCCAATATTAATTATTGTCATCTTTTGCAAAAAGGTGATATCGTTCGATTGACTCTATAACTGTATGAAGAGAAATAAATCACGATCGATCTATAATTGTACTAACGCTTGGTACAATGGAGGGCAAACACTTCACCTTCAACGGAGATTGACCGATGCTTATCCTTTACATATTTGCACTGTGTTGACCATCCAACTTTACATGCGATCATACACCTAATCTATTTGCACACCTCTTTTTAAAAATATTAAAAAGAAAAATATTATGCATCTCCTAGATATTTAGGACCAATATACATATATTTAAAAAAAACATTAGTTCTAAATTTAATTTGGACCAAAATTTAATTAAGTGCTTAAAAAATATTATTTAAGAGTCCAACATTTTTTTTTCTATTTGGTAAAAACCATAAGATATAATTATCAATTTTTAGGGACTTTTAAAAAAGAACTACTCCAATTTTCTAAGAATAGTTCTGATCGTTTCAATATTTTATGAATCGCACTATTGTTGGACTCTAATTTCACTCACTGTAATCTAAGAAGTTGATGGCTTCTCATTTAGGGTAAGTTTTCTTTATAGGAAAAGCATAATCAATTTTACAACTTAACTACGAGTTAACTAGCCACTGGGAGTTTTTACAGGATGACATAGTGGTTAAGTGGATCGATTCCGAAAGAGGTCTAAATTTTTTTTTTTTAAATTTAAATGACTCCTACGTATCTTAGTCACCACGTCAAAGTCCATTGAGCCCTTCATATTTTACCTCTTTTATAATGACTATGGAATAGATTGATAAAGATCGCTAGATTGATGATTTTAATTTTTTATAGACTAGCCACTAGAAGTATTATCGCACTACCACAAACAAAGAAAAAGAGAGAAATTAATGAGGACAAAAGCGAAAAGCATGTCAAAAGCTTTGAGATACAAGCATATCCTACAAATTCATTAATATAGATATGTTTCCATTTCAAAATGACTAAATAAAGGTATATACATAACCCATCAATACATACAAAGTGATAACGAATTCATTAATATAGTTAAACCAAACTAAATCAATATGAAATCAATTCTTAACAATGAAAATGGCATCTGTTTGGAAAAAGGGTCACAACTCTATAATTGATATAGGTATCTATTTGTTAACTATTATGTAATATGAAAATATACTTGAGACGATACGATTCAATATATATCATGGCACTAATACAATGTCAAATTACAACGCCTACAGATAAATTAGCTTGATGAAACATTCTGTTGATTTAGCTTAGCGAACTTAATTCTACAAGTACAGAGGCAAAATACAAGTCTATATAATCCTTACAAAGCTACAACTGTAGTTTGGCTCTTTGGTTTCCCATGAAACAGCTTTCCAGAGAGCATACCTTTGGTCAGTTTCTTAAGCTCAAAGAAGCCACCCTTTCTCTCCTGGTGATCCTTGAGGCATTTCCTCAAAGTAACATTCTCCTCCTTCAGGATATCCAAAGACAAAGCAAGCTGTCGGATGACCTCCCTTTTCTCTTCATTTTTCCCTGCTAGTTCAACCTTAAGTTTAACATTCTCCTCTTTAAGTTTTTCCAGTTCTTGTTTCAGTTTCACCGAATAACCATTGCTCCCTTCATCCGGCATCACTCTTAACTTTGTCTTGGCTACAATTTCTTCTTCAGGATCATCAATTTCTGAGTCTTCTGAATCAAAGGAATCTGATGAAGATTTGGTTAACTCGTCTGTTTCACTGCTGCTCATACTCTGTGACCAGTTTCGATCGAAGTAGGATGGAACAACTGATATTGAACGGCGTACTCCAGATCCGGACTTCAGCTGATCATATTGCTCAGCCAATGAGCGATGAGTTCGGTAGAAATCTTCGATCATGTTCACGAGCTGAGGCCTCTTCTTGTAGTACATCTCGGCACGCTTAGCAAATGAGTCGGCGTCTTCCTCTACAAGGTTCAGCATCTGCCTGGTTTTCTCTTCCAATTCTGCTCAAGAAAGCAGCATACAGAACAACTAAGCCTTGCTAAATTTTAATGAGAACCTTGCTAAACAGCACTTCTTTTTTCATTATTTAGTCTGAACTTTGAAACAAACTGTTCAAGCAATAAATCCTTTATCGAATCGTACAGAACACAGTATTAGGTAACACAAGTAAGTTACCAAGACAATGGTCAGTCAACTTCCAACGACTGATGTGATATTTGTAAATCTTATAATATCAAGCATTTAAGCTACACCAAGAATTATGAACAATATGCACAAGGAAATACATTTGCTTATATTACACACAAATCTTTATACCATTGGAAAATGATGACTCCACTATCAAATTATTTGAACACATGCAACAAAATATAACTGCATGCATTGAGTAAATTGACCTCATAGCTTGTCCACAGATTATCAAAATGAAGACTTTGAAATTCATAACTTTTTGTTAGGTCAAATATTTGATCTACAGGTAAGATGTGGACAAAGTAAACGTTTATACATCAAGCAGTATGCAAAGTTTGTGGAAATTTGTTTTTATAACCAATTAAAATTACTGGCATTGGAATGGAGTGCCTTCACTTGGATTTGGATCTTAGACCCACTTTGTGGATCGACAATTGCCTCTACAGTGCCAATGCAAAGGTCATCTCACAATCGAAGACTTCATAACTAGCAGGCTCAAGTAGCTCACACACTATATAGATGCTACATCAAGCATGATATGATTACAAGATGTTACATGCCCAAAAACAAAACTAAAATATTATATTTACTCTGCAATCCCTCATAGATCTCATGCCTTCAGATCTTCAGCTCCTTGAGTCCAATGAACTCCTCACTGAGTTGTTGGTGTGGCAACCCAACCCAAAGCAGCACTTCGATTTGAGACTCAACTTTCAAGTTCACTAAGCTCTAGTACACTTACACAATCCAAGCCAGCTCCATGGCTATGAGCTCCATGAGGTCCAACATCAATGCTTGACCCAAGCCTCAAATTATGAGTCCTCTAAGCTCCCACCCAAGCCCTAGTGCACCGACTCAATTCAAGACTAGCTCTCAAGCAACAAGCTCCACCATCTCTATGATTGTCACATCAATAACTCAATCACATTGAATCTATTGAGCTCCATGTTGAACTCAATCTAGGCCTCCAACTCTCACAATCTCAATGATCGTCATGAGCACTATCCAAGTACTTAGACATTTAAAACACATCGAATAACCACACGAAAAATCTATTTAAACTAGATTGGCACATCAAAACAGTGTATTTAAGGCTAACCATAAGGTAGGAGTCATTTTTCCTAACAAATCTTGAAGTATAAGAGAGGAATTCATCGAGTCAAGTGTGAGTTAGACTCTATATTTAAGATGAATTTACTCACTAGTCCTCGATGGAATGACAATCATATCATAAGATGCACTAACTCCTTTGTGGAATAGTAATACTTTGGACCTTAGATGCTTGGAATTTACTTGGGAGTTGAAAGAGAAGAAGAAAGTTAGAACTAAAGAGACAAGGAATGCTTGAGTTTTTCTTGGATGATTAAAATGCAATTAGGCATGCTTAACGAATTGGTTTGATCCGGAACCGAGTCGGAACCAATCCGTTAATTCGGAACCGGAACCAATTCAAATGAACCGGTTCTAAAACCGAACCGGAACCGTTCCGATTCCGGTTCGGTTCCAATCGATTTCGGAATCGATTTGGAACTGGTTCGGAACCGATTCGGAACCGGTTCTGGTTCTGATTTGGATCTGGTTTCGGTTGTTAATTTAAAGACGGAAATTCTTAGCATGCTAACATGTCTATAAGATTATTTTGTGATAGAAAAAAAAAGAATAGGATCACCAACATGTTAGACGAATTTGGAAGCTCAAGTTCGAGGAAGGTGATCTGAAACCATTTTGGAATCGATCCGGAATCAGTTCGGAACCGATTCGGAACCGGTCCGGATTGAATTGGTTCCAAAGTTAAAACTTTGGAACCAGAACCGATTTGGACCGATTCCAACGTCGACAAATCCGGAACTGGTCAGAACCGAACCGGAACCGGAACCGAAGAACCAATAAGCATGCCTAAATGCAATATGAAGGTTTCCTTTTATAGGGATAGAGATGAAGATAAAAAAGCAATCCGGTGCACGAAGCTCCCACTATGTGGGGTCCTGGAGAAGGATCCATTGTACGCAGCCTTACCTTGCTTTTTACAAGAGGTTGTTTCCAGGAGGGATAGAGATGAAGATACACTAGTAAAAAATAAATAAATTTAAAGAAAAAAAAAAGATTGAGCTTGCATACAAACTTGTATGAAAAATAAATACTATTTTCTTTGAGGTCAAATAAAAAGTTGACTATTTTGGTCAACAACACTAGTGAAGTGAAAGAGTGACCTTTGGTTTGGGTTATAGTGTACGCAATGCATTTTGAGGAGCAAATCCAAATGGCTCCATGTAAGCGACATTAAATAAGCAATTATGGACCCCATGCATACACTTTCATGTGATCTCTTTAGTCGAAAGGCTTACAACTGGCGATATGGCGAGGCTCATGGTTACCCATGACAATTAGTTAGACTTGCCCCTAAAATTGTGTTGCATGTACTGTAATCAAAAGTCAATGTCACTTTTTACTTCTCTAGTATTGTTGGCCAAAATAGTCATTTTTTTTGTTCGACTTTAAAGAAGGCAATTTATATTTGGCATTTCATCATTCTATGAAAATTTGGATTTTTGTACTCATGACAAACTGCGATTCAACTCAAATTATACAAGCAATGGATGTGCCAAGTTTATAATAAAAAAATAATACCTCATTTGATGGATATGTGACATATGAGGATAGATAAAATAAGAAATAAGAACGTTAAAGCGAAAGTTAGGATTGCACCTATTGAGAAAAAACTTTGGAAGATACATTTAAGATGGTATGGACATGCACTTAGATGACATATAGATGCTACAGTTAGACGATATTGAATTATTACAAATATGCAAATCAAATGAGAAAGAAGAAGGCTTGAATAGTAACAATAAAATAAGATAAAATTTATTTAAATATAAATGATGATATAGTAGGGGATAGAGCTCATAGGAGAATCCATTTAGTCGATCTCACCTAGTGAAATAAGACTCGATTGGTTGTTGTACCTCGTTCTTTTCAGGTTGGAGATATAGTTTGGAAGAAAACAACTAGTAGGTGAGGTAAGAAAAGGTTGAACTTCGATGGGAGCATTTGTGGCAGCTTTTCTACCCCACAAATGACACAAAAATTATCCAATTTTGAGATCACTAAGTGGTCTGAGAGTTCTTCCGCAACACGTTAGCATGCAAAGTTATCAGCTTCCCTTGGTCGATGAGCCAGACAAACTTGCGTCTTGGGTCGGGCACCTTGCAAACTGGAGGACAGACTATCGACTCAAATTCGAGATCCTGATTGGTTCACAGGAAGGCAATAGACAATCCTTATTGGGCACAAACATTTGTCGAGACGAAGGATAGGCTCACCTAACGAGCAGATCCTTCTCTTATGAAGACTTACATCAAAGGAGGCGAGATGATTGGGTTGTTGATAACGAATCCTACCTATGTAGTCAGAGAAGAGATTAGGAGAGAGCCAAGAGAGAACTTTTGGCGAATGCCCTTCGACGCTCAAGTCAGACCTCTCAAAGAAAAGTATACAAAAATGTAAAATAAGAAAGAGGACAAGAACCCATACACCCCCCTCTCTTTCTGAAGGTTATCTTTTATGTCGTATTTATACCATCTCGGATATAAATGAAATGAAAATGAACCATTCAAGCAATAATGAAGTGGAAATGAATCATTCCGGCAATAATGAAATGAAAATGAACCATTCTGACAATAATGAAATGGAAATATAACCACCATCATTACCATCATTATGATGACTGATCCATAACCCTTCATTGAGGGCATTTGTAATAGAAATCATTAACACTTGTAATGGAGAAAATAAGGAGTCTTCATGACCTTTAGCTTCATAGTTGACTAAGAAATTTGCCACGTAGAGAGGTAACGTGGGTTAATGTTGTCTTCCACTACATGAATGACTATATGGATTGCCATGTACTCTTTTGCCATATCAATCTTCATTATGGGTAAGATCATTGAGATCATAATACTCATAAATGAGATATCCTCTCGTCGACAAGCTCCTCTAAATTTTAGAGTCGAAGAGTAGACATCGAATTGTGAAACAAATCTAAGATAAAAATCCAAATGAAAACACTCTGGCACCAACAGACTTATTAGTTATGACAATCGTAGGTATGTTAATGTGTGTGGTTTAATGTGATAAACCACTGAATTTTGGCAGTGCATTAAAATATATAGATTAAACATTGTTGCATCTTCACAAAAATCATCTGAGTATCCACTAAAAATCATAACTATGTGGCAAATAATGATTTATACAACCTACAGCACAAGTAATCATACACTCATACAAGCATACAAATTTAATATAAAGAAAACAAAACATTCAATACATCAACATAACCCAATAACGATAAGAAGATGGAAAAGGCAGCATATAACCAACCGGAAAGCGTCATTGACAGCCATGAAGATTGTGCTGAATTTTGGAGCCTGTCTTGGCTAGCAAACCACCATGAGTACGATCGGCCCGTTTGCACAGTCATATCAACCTACTTACCTGCATCAAAACATAATAATAATAATAATAATAAATCAAAAAGTAAGAGATTTTACGTATAACACGCCCATAAACCCCACTCGAACTTTTCATTTACTTTGTTGAGCTTGGCATATAAGACAAAGTTAACATGATCAAGATGATACCGAGTCCACAACTGCTCAAAAAGCAACTTTTAACAAAAAGGAACAAAAGAAGAGGGCAAGGAAAAACAACTTGAAGCACGAAGAACAGGTGGGTAAAATTGGGGGAAAGGAGGAAGGTAACTGGAGATGGAGGGAGCTTAGCATGCATCAGTCTGTATGAGAAACTTCAAATAAAGCAAAACCCTGTAAGTCTCTCTCCTTAGCTGACCCCTAACAATATGAATCAGGGATCGATCCAATGAAGGCAAAATGGAAAAATGAAATAGAAACAGGAGAAGGGGGAGGAGCGGACCTTGGAGCTTCTCTTCTTCTTCGTCTTTGTCTGCCCTGGAGACGGCGGCGCTTTCCTCGCCGTAGTTTAAATCGAGGCGCTCCTACCAAAAACCCTTTTTGTCGCTGTTCGAACATGACATTTCTTATTCGAGGTTTTGAATCTCGCCGTTTATTTTTGAAATATTTCGTTTGGAACTTTAGCAAGACATAGACATAAATACCACTGACGATGAAGATATTTACACTTTATGCCACTCTGGGTTTATACTACAAGCCTGACACGTTCGCTCGATTTTATAAGCTAAAATAAATTTCACGATAATATTTTTTGGTCCAGAGAACGATGAAAAAAATAAATAATCTTTATGAATTTAGTGATAAATTTTCTTTCAATATATATATATAATAGAGTTTTTGAAGAAGAAAAGGGTAGAGAATGTAATAATGTACAAATTGGAGGATAATTGTCCGGTCGAGTTCAGTTTGGAAAGCGGCTCGGCGAGGGCCCAATTTTTTGCGATTCGCTACCTCTTTTATTTTCGGGCTTTGGGAACTTTGCAACGGCTAGTTCTAGTGCCTTTGTGTCTGTCAAATAAGAATTTAATTGACTGTATGATTAAAAAGGGCGAGATAGCCAGTGAGCCGGTTCGGCTCGGGCCAGCATGACAAGACATGGCCTGGCTCAGTCGCTCAGTCTCGAGCAGGCACGTGGGTGTGCTGCATTAATTTCTTGGGAACGATAAAAATATTTTTTTTTTAAAAAATCAGTGTTTATTTGGTAAAAAAAATATAAATTAATTATTCTTTCTGCTGACTAATTTAAAGATCAGACTTTTTTTTCTATAATCGACGGAATGATTTTCTTTTCTTATTAATTTAAATAATTTTATTTTTTAGATAGCTCATGTTGTTGTGCATATGCGAGAGCACTCATTTAGAAGTTCAATCCCTCGTATTATGTCGGATCATACTCTCTATTGTATTTATCGTCGCATTAAAATTAATAGTCATCCATAATTTACTCTCTCATATTTATGAGCCTCAATGTGAAGAAATTATTAAGTTGACAGTTCCAATTTTTATAGTCAAAATCGAATAATTAATATAATATAAAATTATAAAATTACGAAGGTGAGTAAAAATCCATCTTTATTATTATATGAAAGTATTCATTTAGAGTGTCTATTAAATATTGATATGGTCGATGATCGATCATGATTAACTTTCTATTTGAGTTGTGGAATAGAAAAAAAGAAATGTTAGGGTGACTCTTTTTGCAAAAGAGTACTCTCATTTAGATTTTTCAATATTATAATTTATCATTTTCCATAAGTTTTGAATAGATGATAGGGTGCCGGATGAGAAATTTCATCTTTCATCTCCTTTTATATAGTTGCGAGATATTTAGGATAAATATTATCCTAAATAATAGAAAAATACTTAAGAAAAATATTATCATCTCTTACTGCGAGGGAGATATAAGCAAGAGAGTAATTTTTATAATTAAAATATATATTTTATCCAATTTAAATGGATAAAAAAAATCAAAAAATTAATGTATGAATATTTATTAATTTGTCCCGTCTATTATTTTAGAATCATAAAATAAAAAATATATAAATTTATCTTCTCATTATTTTATAATATATAAATGGAAAAAAAGGATATGCATTTTTTTTATCGTTTGCAACTCCAATAAACAGGGTTAATATTTACAAATTTATTTTGATTTAATTCGAGAGATTAACATATCAATGGCTGTAGCTGTAGAGTTGTTCGACGAGATAATAAATAAATATTAAATGAAAGTATATTAACGAATTGACAGTTACGTGAAGTAATAAATCATAATTATAAGAATACAGAGAAAAAAGGGGCATTCCGAGAATCGAACTCGGGACCTCTCGCACCCAAAGCGAGAATCATACCACTAGACCAAATGCCCCTGTTATGAGGTGTTATAAGTTTATAAAATTTCTTCAATTTTTAGCGTGAGTTGAATTTCATACTAGGGCGACCCGTGATCTAAATTATGAATTATAAATGGAAATTTTCCATTGAATCAATAATATTTGATACTTTAGGGGCAAAAGCATAAATTTGAAAAAATCGCCCGATATAACCTAACTCGATCCAGTTCACTCCAGCTTCCATCCACGCGATCCGAGCTCTCCCTCTTCTCCGAAATGGCGGCTATGCGGAACGCTGTCCTCAGGCACCTCCAGTTGAAAGTCGGTTATCATTTTCCTGCACCGGCGAGGACCATCTCCTTCGCGGATGTCCTTCGCCGCTGCTTCTCTCAAGATGCCTCGCCCTCATTCCTCGATAAGTCAGAGGTCGTCGATCGAGTCATAACCGTGATCAAGAGCTTCCAAAAGGTCGATCCCTCCAAGGTACGCTACCAAAAGATTTCAATAAGCATATGAATCTAAGGTACAAAAATTGGGCTAGGAAAACTACAAATTTAATCAGGTTTTAACCATATGATAATTTTATGTCCGCCTAAGAATTATGGAGGAGGAAAAAACTATGTACTGAATTACCAAATCTCTGAAAGGAAATTAAGATAAAAGCTATAAAGCTTAAAACCATAGAATATTTGTCGATGTTAAAAAATTAAGATTGAAATTATATTACTAAACTGTTTATCAAGGACTCTACACAAAACAAAAAGGATTTTGAATCAAAATTATGCAAGTTTAGGAATCATATATGTTTGTAACATTAATTTATCGTGATTAAAGAAGCTTTGAAAATGAAGGTATGTACAAGTGTTGACCTAGACATTGTATTGAAGTTTAGAAGAGTCTAGAAGGTTAGTGTATAATTTGAGTAACCAAATTAGTCAACAAAATTTTGAAACTTAATAAGATGTCTAAAGAACGTTGAGTTTATGATTGAATAAACTAAAGTTTGAACAGTACTCTGATTATAGAGTAATAAGTTGATGTGTTATAACACTGAATCTTTGAAGAATTGTTGAAAAAAGAGATGAAACATGAAATTATAATTAATTTATTTAATTGCTTTGAAGATCAATTATAGAAGACATCTGTTTAAGAAAATCATTAATGGGGAAAAAAAATCAAAAGATACCTATTGATTGTATTTTGTATTGAATCGAGTCGTGATCATGCCCAATATTGTGAATTTTAATCATGCCTATTGATCATGTGTGAAAAATTTAGAAACAATCATATTGGGCAACTGACAAGGGGTGATATCCCTGCCCCCACCCTCTAACACACATTGACCAAGCAATCTGGTAGCAGTGACCACATTCCATACTTGTTCTGATCGAAAGCTTGATCGATTACGACAACTATGTAAATGGCTTGCCATGTAATGCTGGTTGCCAAATAGATCATATATGTCATGATTGGGACACTCAATAACATAGATAATGTTGTGCTGAGATATGTGGCAAAGTTCTACTGTGCAAACACGGATCACAAGGCCTATATAGGTCCTTGGGGAGCAGAGAATGACATTTTTGGCTCTCTTTTCTTCCTAATTTGACAACTCACCTTGGTCTCTCGCTCGGTCCTGCGTCCATGCTTCACCACCCGACTACATTTTTACTTTGCTGCCCTCATTGAGTTCCTCCAGCTCAACCCTATAGCTAACGTGCTCTGATTGTAAGGTTGGAAGGTCCACATGATTTGAGAAACGTCACCTTAACTTTGACAGACGTAATTGTAATCGTCACAAAGCGTTGCTGAGTCTCAGTAACTTAGATTAGCTGTGCCTTCTAGTGAAAAAACAAATATAATCATTTAAATTTATTGGAAGATGACTGATAGATTATATAATTTGACAACTAAATGGACTATATTGAAGGTGTGGGAGGTAGATGGAGACTAAGGAAAATACTTATCTAGAAGAAAGCAGTTTGGTGCACGAAGCTCCCGCCATGCGGGGTCCCGGAGAAGGATTCATTGTATATTACCTTATTTTTTTGCAAGAAGCTATTTCTAAGATTCGAACCCGTGATCTCTTGGTCACAAGCCAACAACATTACCGTTGCGCCAAGGCTTGTCTTCTAAGGAAAATACTTATCTAATGTAATTAAAATTGTTCCAAATAATCTAAGTTATTACTATTTCCAAGATTCGAACCCGTGATCCCTTGGTCACAAGCCAGCAACATTACCGTTGCGCCAAGGCTTGCCTTCTAAGGAAAATACTTATCTAATGTAATTAAAATTGTTCCAAATAATCTAAGTTATTATTAGCTATATATCATTACATAACATTACATCGATGAAATAAGATTCATATAGCTGTAGTAAATCTCAAATTGTTGATACACAGTCGCAAGTAAAATTGTATGTTTAAACTTTTACACCTATTGGATGTTACAAAGGGTTTTCGAGCCTGTCTCATGTGCAGCATGTTGAATTGAGTATGTCCACCTACAAATACCGCCTTTTCTTGAATGCCTTCCATTTTCTTCTTCTTTTTTTTCTGTGGGAATTATCACAAGGCAATAAGTTCAGGTATACGCAAAGGAAAGATTTAAACTGACCGAATACTGATGTGAAATGATGTATCTGGTTTGAGAGAATGCTAAGACACTGTATCATTTGAATGCAGATTATAAGAATTGAATTATTTTCCATAATCTAGCACATCGTCGTCAATTTTATGGATAGCAGTCGACCAAAGAAATCCTTAGTCAATATTTAATTAATTTGGATATTATCACCAAGATCTCTTTGCATATAACTTAATAGAAAGAGATGAAATTCATGTAGTTGGCCCTAGATTTTTAAGACAAAAATGACATGATTATGATGATATTGAATCTCGCACATCCTTACTTTGTGTTTTCTTTAGGAATCAATTTCATTCAATAATAATTTCATAGCTGATACAATGTCGGGGTTTCTATTAGTACTTATTAACTGGTCGATATTCATGATTTTTATTTATTTTTTTGCTTGCGCATTCTTAATTGTCAAATGATGAAGGCCTGTGACCTTGAGTAGCAATGTAGTATGTTCCTATGCTGATGTATCTTCTTTTCTCGTCTTGGTAGGTCACTCCAACTGCTCATTTCGAAAAGGATCTTGGGCTTGACAGTTTGGACGCTGTTGAGGTCGTGATGGGTTTTGAAGAAGAATTCGGGTTTGAGATTCCTGATAACGAAGCAGATAAGATTGACTCGATTAACGCTGCCGTGGAGTTCATTGCGTCGCACCCCCAAGCAAAATGAGATCCACTCATTTAGAATCTTTTTTCAGAACTTATTTTGTTTTTGGCGTTAAAGCTGCCTCTTTTAAACCCGTTGCAATAAAGGTCAGCTCTAAATTTTTATCAATTTACCTTAATTTATATATATATATATAGAAAGCAGTTCACTGCCCGCCTTCACTGTGCGCGCGTGAGGGGCAGACTGACGTGGTATTAGCCTGCTCTTTACGTGTGCACAACTGGCATGTAGTGGAGATGCGCATGAGATCATGCGCGATATATTTTAGTATTTTGAACGTCATTTTCTGTCCGACTCGTACGTGATAATTTTTTTATCATTCGATTTGATTATGATTGCACAGTAAATAATAAATGTATAGTATTTTTTTTTTGTTGCGATTTCACTCGTGTACCTTCGATTCATCGGTGATCGATCGGATTACGATTGGACTCTGATGTCGATCGGATCACGGGTGATTGCAATTTTGGTCGTTTTCGATCGGAATTCGATTGCGATTCGATCGGACTCCGTTGTCGGTTGGATCGTGGGTGACCGTAATTCTGGTCGTTTTCGATCGTAATTCGATCGCGATCCAATCGAACGATCGAAAATGATCGCGATTGTGATTGCTAGTGTCGTGGCCACTGGCGACCGTAATTGCGGTCGAAATTTGGCTATGATTCGGTCGGACTTTGATGTCAATCGGATCCCAGTCAGATTGTCACCAGATCGTGGTCAGAATCCTACCTTCTGCCGACGAGTTCGAGCGACATCAAGCACGCGGTTATTATACATTTCCTGGGCACTCAGGATATCAAAATTATATATAGAAAAATAAATATATTGTTAAAATAGAGGAGAGCGTCAGATGTTTTATGTGATCGTAAAATACCATTAAAATTTAAAAGGAATTTTTACAAAATGACAGTTAAATCTATTATATTATATGACATTGAATGTTAAGCTACGACTCGAGCACATGAATAAAAGATGAAGATGTTAAAGTAGATATGTAGCATATGAGAAGAGATAGAATAAGAAATGAGAGCATTATAGAGAATATTAGGCTGTGTTTAGTGAAGACAGCGCGTTTTCCATTTTCTGGAAAACGAAAAATGACTTTTTTTCGTTTTCCAGTTTTCCAAAAAATACACCTTTGTTTTCTGGAAAACGCAAATCAAACGTGTTTTCCAGTTTTCCAGAAAATGAAAATGGAAAAAACAACCATTTTCCACATACCAAACACCACCTTAGAGTTGCCTCTATTGAGGGAAAATTTTAAAAGATATATTTAAAGTGGTACGGATAAATATTTAGATAATCAATAAATATTTCAGTTAGGCGATATGAAATAATGATAAATATGCATATCAAAAATGAAAGAGAAAGATAAAAAAAAAACTTAATCAATAAAAATAAAATAAGATAAAATTTATTTAAGTATAGAGGATGATATAGTAGGAGATAGAGTCTAATAAAAGTTGACTCTTTTTATTTTAAGGCCCTAGACGAAACCTACTAATTGACCTCTTATCCATAATGAATTTTGACATAAAATTTTTTTGAACTTAAATAAAAGATACATCTACTGTATGAATTTGTGGGTCCCGAACGATCACCCTCATAGGCCTAGTTCAAGACCAACTCTAAGTCTAGTGATGTAAAAGAATCTCTACAATCGATCTCACTGTTCAAATAAGACGGAGTTGTTATTGTCCTTAAATCCGTTGCAATTGGCAAGGTGCTTCTCTTCACTTATTTGTTTCCAACATGGAATAATTTGGCAATTTCATCCACATGGGACGTTTGTTCAATCGTACAAACTAAATTCAGAGCCTAGCTTGCAACTTGTTGCGTTGTCTTCCACAATTCAAAATATTGTCTGAGTTCGGCTTATATTCATTCATATTAGAACCATTAATAGCTTTTTGAGGCAAAATAATAATAATAATAATAATAATAATAATAATGTCCTCATTTTGAGTGCTATTCGGTTTAGGAATATTTTTATCCAATTAAAGAATAGACATCTAAATCATTAATAGCTTCTGATTTGTTATCTTGGTAATTTTGCAGTAAAAAAAAAAAAAGATGATTGAGTGAAGAATTTTTAGGATGAATTTTTTTTTTGTTAATTTGGAATAAATTTTGAGATGAAATATTAAATCATTGTAAATTAATAACGAAATTTACAATAAAATATATTTTTATTGTCAAATTAATAACAAACTATTTATCTATCACATAATTTATAACAACACCAATTTTGTCGCTAAAATCGTTACAAATTTTGCAACGATTACTATTTTCATCGTAAAATTTATGATTAAAAAATCAAATTCATTGAAAAGTTTGCAACGAATTAGAATTCGTCTAAATTTTGTGATGAAATTAGACTTCGTCGCAATTTTTGCGACGAATATTTTCGTCACTCGTTTTAATTATTTTGAAAAGAAACACACGATATGTTCGTGAAATTTTGAGACGAATGTAAAGTTCGTCGCTATATTTTGCAATGAAAATCTAAATTCATCATATATTGTGCGACGAATATCTTATTCGTTGCAGATTTATAATGAATTTCTTATTCATCGTAGATATGCAACAAACTATAAATCGTCACAGAACTTTCCTTAGTTAACCTGCTCAATTTCCTCTTCTCTTTCTCGCGCTCGCGATTCGCTCTGTCGGTATGACTCTCCCATCCCCTTCTCTCTCGTATTCCAGAGATCCACTGTCGGATCCGACGATGGATGCCGAATCTGTGCAGATACGAAGGTGGACGTCGAATCTGCACACGCGCGACAGCTACAACGTCATGCGTGTGGCAGTTGCCGCATCGTGTGTGCGACAACTACCACATCGTGCGTGCGACAGGGGCTGTTAGTGCCTATAAGATCAATATATTTCCACAATGGTATAATATTGTCCTTTTTTGGCCCAAGCTCTCATGGTTTTATTTTTTTGCTTTACCCAAAAGGTCTCATACCAATGGAGATATCTTTTCATCTTATAAGCACATGATCTTTTTCATGTCCTACCAATGTGGGACTTTGATTGTGATGCGGCGAGGAAGATTCATTCGCTTCCTTCCGACGCGATTGAGCACGAAGGGAGCTTTGGGGGTTCTCTCCGGCCGCAATAGTAAAGATGAAAGAGTGAAGCAGAGAAACGCAAACCAACACAGGCAACAAAACCAAGATACAGAATGTAACGTGGTTCGGAATAAGGATTCCTACTCCACGGAGGTGAGCTCTCTCACCGGATGCAGTGCCAAAGCACTTTTAATATGAACGCCCTCCTTCACGGAAAGGAAACTTCCGGAGGTGGAGGAGAAAACCTCTTACAGTCAAATCACAATACAAGAAAGAATACACGCAAAGCGAAGATCACTACTCTCCTTCTCCAACGTAGTGGTAGCTCTCCTTCTCCTGATGCCTCTTCGTTTCTTACCAGTTGAAATAATACGGATCCTCCTTCCTTTTGTCCTCTTTCTCCCTTTTATCCTCCTCCTCTGATCCAGCGTTACCTCGCGAGTTGTCTCCATCGTACACGTGACCACCATGTCCACCTGGAGAATAATTCTGTTACAGATACGAGGAGCGAAGGCTCCTCGGAATATTGCGTGGGGACCCCCCTTTCTGTTACATAACACCTCTTCATCTACATTTCGGGAAACTAGGTTAGCCTGTCCCTCTCAGCCATCTGCTTTTGGTAAAACTAACTTAGGTCTATAGCTCATGGGTGGCATAGCCCTTGGGCTCCTCACCCGCCCGAACCAACTCCCCTTCTTCCCACTCCAAACTACCTCTGGACTGACTAGGCCGAGTCGATTCTTATCCGTCCCATCTGATTTTAGGTCTATCTAGCCGAACTGATTCTTACTTATTTCCTAGCGAAGCGCCCTCTGCCTCTGCTTTGCCGTGTCAATTACCTCAACTGGCTCTCCCGTGCCAATTGTCTCTGGCGCTTGCGCCCGAACCGTTCCTTCCTTCTTTTTCCGCCGAACCAATTATTTGGTTCGGATAATATCTTATATGCGAACCCTCTTATCCGGTTCATGGAGAAGAGGTAACAACAGTATCAGATTGTATTCCCAATATTCCAACAATCCTCCCCCCAAACGAAGGACCACATTGACCCCCCCCTTAAGTCTATCTGTCCTTGAAGGACATTCTCTACTTGATGTCCGATCTTAATCCACCAGAACTTCCTGCCAACTGTCTGGTCCTCCTGACCCAGCTGGACTTCCTGTCAGTTGTCCAACCCTTCTGGCCCAACTGGACTTCCTGCCAGTTGTTCAGTCCTCCCGACCCAACTGGACTTTCTATCTGGTGTCTGGTTCTCTTGATCCAGATATGGGAGCTCAACTTCCTTCGTTCAAGGTTCATGGCTTGACATGGACCATGACTCTGATACCAATTGTTAGTGCATATAAGATTTTGTTGGGATGTATACTGAAAAGTCTATCTTTTGTATGAACATCTTTATTTTTGAAATAAGAATCACATGATTATTGTTTGTATATTTATGGTTATGCATATTGTCTGATATATTACATTGTAGATAACATAGTGTGTAGTGTCACACGGGAGATCATGTTATCAGTTCCTTGTAGAGTATAAGTAAAGACTCACAACCGAGATAGTTTTGGACAAACCATTGGTATGGTTGTAGTGTAATTTGGTATTGATTTGTCTTGACCATAGAATTACACTAGTACACTTTGTGTGTATTGAGCAGGACTGACTTAGAGGTGATTCGATTTATTGCTAACTATATAATTGAATCGGACCTCGGATATTATGGTGTATATGTTCTTAATCCCGATATAATAATGGACACATGTACTTAATATTTATTTCTTTGATTTACCAATGAGCGAGATTTATAGATTAAATCGATAGACTCGGTAAGTTGAGAAATGATATTATTTACATGGTGTGTTGTTGATTATAGGAGGAAACCGTGTCCTATATATTAGGATGATGATGTCCCCTTGAGGAGCTCATAAGGATCATCATGTAAACCCTGCAGGTGGACTTAGTCCGACATGATGATAAGGTTGAGTGGTACTACTCATGGAGTTAGATGTTGATTAATTAATCGTCAGTAAATTAATTAATTGACGGACATTCGAGATCTTAAACACAGGAAGATATTTGTACAATTAATATATAGAGCCTATATTTATTTATGGGGGTTGGTGAGGTAGATCATAATAATCCTCTAGTGGAATGGATTATCATTAATGGATCGAACTTTATGTGGGATAGATCAATTGAGTGGCAAAGATCCAACTCCTCCTCATGGTCCCTATTGTAGTCTATTAAAAACCTCATGAAAGCCTAGATCCGATGGTGGAGAATGAAAGCCTAGATCTGACAGTGGAGATTCAAAGGAGGCTTAAGCCTAACTCTATAAAAGGAGGGCCTATGGCTTGGGCGTGGGATCAAAATTTTGGTTCAAAGGTTTTGGTTTTTGGCGTGAGAGGCTTGGGAGGCTAGAGGTGGTTCTAGGGTTTTGCTTCCTTGGTTTGGGCGGCACACCTTCTCCCATCTCATTGCCGACACACCACCTTCATCCTCTCCCTTGCCCGGCGGCAAGAGATGGGCTTTCTTCCCTTGGAGCTCTTGGCCGTCACCCATCATCATCTCCATCTCCCTCTCCTTGGTGGCCAGCGGCAACAACAAAGAGGAGGAAGGGGTTTGATCTTCCTCCAAAGGGTTTGTGTCCGGAACTAGATAGGAGAAGAAGGGAGCTTATTATCTTTCTTTGTTCGGAGCGAACAAGGAAAGGAAGATACGTGATCAAGGAGACTTCATCTCTTGGAGGATCGTTGCCCACACTGTTGGTGAGTCCATTGAGTAATCCATGAGGGGAAACTTCGCTTCCCACTTCAACTCGGTCGCTTGTTCATGGCGGTCCCTTCGATGCCCCCGGATTAAAAAATTTAATCCTAGACAAAAGGGAACACCCAAGCAACCTTGTCATCGTCGTGTTATTCGTTTAGAGTGGTCACTTGAACAAACTTGTTGTTCAAGCGACCTACCTCTATTCTACGAGTATGCTGTTAGTGCATATAAGATCCACATATCTCCACAATGACATGATATTGTCCACTTTGGGCCTAGACCCTCATGGTTTTATTTTTGGGCTTTACCCAAAAGGCCTCATGCCAATGGAGATATCTTTTTTTCTTATAAGCACATGATCTTTTCCATGTCTTACCAATGTGGGACTTTGATTGTATTCCCCATACTCCCAACAATCCCCCCCTCAAACGAAGGACCACATTGGGCCCCCCCTCAAGCCTATCCCTCCTCGAAGGATTTTCTCTGCTTGATGTCCGATCTTCAACCCACCAGGACTTCCTGCCAGTTGTTCGGTCCCCCCGACCCAACTAGACTTCCTTCCTGATGTCTGGTTCTCTTGATCCGGACGTGGGAGCTCAACTTCCTTCGTTCGAGGTTCATGGCTTGACATGGACCATGGCTCTGATACCAATTGTTAGTGCATATAAGATCCACATATCTCCACAATGACATGATATTGTCCACTTTGGGCCTAGACCCTCATGGTTTTATTTTTGGGCTTTACCCAAAAGGCCTCATGCCAATGGAGATATCTTTTTTTCTTATAAGCACATGATCTTTTCCATGTCTTACCAATGTGGGACTTTGATTGTATTCCCCATACTCCCAACATATGCGCGGAATAGACGATGTATGAATCGCTGGTTTTTGTGTTTATGTTCAGGATCCATGTATTATTTAGCCACAAAACAGAATATATCATGCACATAATTGAAAGACAAATATAAACATGATACAAGAGAAAATAGAGAATCGATATACCTCTCGATCTTCTATTGTATGACCTTTCTCCTTTCGGACGTCGTGTGGGCGACGATCTACCAAAAGTTGAAGCTCCTAGATCACCAATCTTCCTTCCTTGCTTTTCCAAAGCAAGAGGAAGAATAGAAACAAGCCTCTTCTCCTTCTTTCAACCAACCACCAAACTCCAAGGTTGGAGCTTGCCGTCGGCCAAGAAGGAAGAGGAGAATAGGTGAATGCCAACCAAAGCTCCAAGGGAGAACCCTAAGCCTAGGTTTTACCGGCCAAAGAGAGGGAGAGGGGCTGCTTTGGATGCCGACCAAGGGCTGGAAAAGGAAGCTAGGTCGCCGGCCACCTTGAGGGAAGAAGAAGAAAGGAAATACCTTCCTTATTTGGTGCCGCCAACCCCTAAACCCTAGTCTCCAAGCCTTGCCGCCCAAAACCCTAATCCTATCTCTAGTTGGATTCAAGTTACCGTCCACCCCTTGCCCTCCTTTTATAGAGTTAGGGATAAACCTTGTTTTAATCTCCACCATTGGTTCTAGGGATTTAATCTCAATCGTCGGATCTAGAGATTTAATCTCAACCGTCGAATCTAAAGATTTAATCTCTACCTTTGGATCTAGAGTTTTGTTTCTATCCATTGGATCTAAGCTTCATGAGGTTTTAATAGGCTACAATAGGGACCATGAGGAGGAGTTGGATCTTGGCCACCCAATGGATCAAGTCCACATAAAGTCCGATCCATTAATGATAATCCAATCAACTAAAGGTTTATCATTGATCTACCTCACCAACCCCCATAAGTTAATATGGGCTCCATATATTATTTGTACATTTTCTCCCCGTGTTTAAGATCTCGAATGTCCGTCGATTAATTAATCAACATCTAACTCCATGAGTAGTATCACTCAACCTTTTCATCATGTTGGACCAAGTCCACCTGCAGGGTTTACATGACGAACCTTATGAGCTCCTCAAGGGGACATCATCATCCTAATATATAGGACACGATTTCCTCCTATAATCAACGGTACACCATATAAATAATATCATTTCTCAACTTACCGAGTCTATCGATTTAATCTATAAATCTCGCCCATTGGTAAAACAAAGAGATGAATACTAAGTATATGTGTCTGTTATTATATCGGGATTAAGAGTATGTACAATATAATATCTGAGGTCCGATTCAATTATGTAGTCAGCAATAAATCGAATCACCTCTAAGTCGGTCCTGCTCAGTACACACAAAGTGCACTAGTGTGATTCTATGGTCAAGACAAACCAATACCAAATCACACTACAACCATTCCAATGGTTTGTCCAAAGTCATCTCGGTTGTGAGCCTTTACTTATATTTTATAAGGAACCGATAACATGATCTCCCGTGTGACACCACACACCATGTTATCTACAATGTAATATATTAGACAATATGCATAGCCATAAAAATATGCAAACAATGATCATGCGATTTTTATTTCAAAATAAAGATGTTCATACAAAAGATAGACTTTTCAGTATACATCCCAACAATCTCCCACTTATACTAAAAGACTATGCTGTCCTCAAACTGCCATACATCTGATCTCCATTCCCTCCACATGTCTATCAAAAGCTCTCGTCGGAAGGGCCTTAGTGAAAGGATCTGTCAGGTTATCCTCCGATGCAATCTTGGCCACAACAACTTCTCCTCTCTTTATGATTTCTCGTATCAGGTGGTACTTGCGTTCTATGTGTTTACTAGCCTTATGGGCTCGTGGTTCCTTCGAGTTTGCAACTGCACCACTATTATCACAATAAATTGTGATAGTTCTGGGCAAACCAGGAATCACATCCAAGTCCATCAGGAAGTTTCTGAGTCACACAACTTCTTTGGCCGCCTCAGAGGCTGCCACATACTCAGCTTCCATGGTGGAGTCAGCCATACATTTCTGCTTGACACTCCTCCATACAATGGCTCCACCTCCCAAAGTAAACACAAAATCTGAGGTAAACTTATTGTTATCCCTATCAGATTGGAAGTCAGAATCCGTGTAACCCACAGAGAGTAATTTGTCCAGTAAACGTGATATAATCCTAGTCCTTCTCGGGTACTTGATATATTCTTTCTTTACCGCGGTCAATATCCTGCTCTCTGGATTACTCGATGTCTGACCATGCCCACGGTAAAGCAGATATCTAGTCTCGTACATAGCATCGCATACATGAGGCTTCCTACTGCCGAAGCATAAGGAACTGCCTTCATCTCCTCTATCTCCTCAGATGTTCTAGGACACATCTCCTTAGATAAAGGAACTCCATGCCTAAAAGGTAGAAAACCCTTCTTGGAGTTCTGCATGCTAAAACGATCCATAATCGTGTCTATGTATGAAGCTTGGGATAAGCACAACATCCTTTTCTTGCGATCCCTTATAACCTTGATCCCAAGGATGTGTCCCACTTCTCCCAAGTCCTTCATATCAAACTGTTTGGATAACCATACCCTTACGTCTGATAACACCTTGATATTGTTGTCAATCAATAAAATGTCATGTACGTATAGTACAAGAAATATCACTACGTTTCCGTCACATCTCTTGTATACACAAGGCTCATCCGGACTTTGAATAAATTCATAAGACTAGATTACCTCATCAAATTAGATGTTCCAAGACCTCGAAGCTTGCTTCAATCCATAAATGGACCGATTGAGCTTACATACAAGATGCTCTTTGCCCTTCGCAATAAATCCCTCTAGTTGCTTCATATATATGTTTTCCTCAAGACTTCCATTAAGGAAAGCTGTCTTGACATGCATCCATCTGCCATACCTCATAATTCATATGAGCTGCAATGCATAAGAGAATCCGGATAGACTTAAGCATGACTACCGACGAAAAGGTCTCCTCATAATCGATACCCTCTTTCTGAGTATACCCCTTCGCAACAAGCCTCGCTTTGAAGGTCTCAACTTTCCCATCTATTCATCTCTTTCTTTTGTAGATCCACTTGCATCCAATGGTTTTTACACCATCGGGTGGTTCCACTAGCTCCCAGACCTGATTTGAATCGATAGATTCAATCTCAGTATTCATTGCACTTTGCCAAGATGCTGCATCTATGTCTTGGATTGCCTCGTCATATGGCCAGGGTTCAGGTTCATGTTCGTAGGGGACCAAATCAGAAGATTCTCCCAAGAACATGAATCTATCAAGCTGTCTCACAACCCTCCCACTACGACGAGGTATCTCCTGTTTATCCTCTGTGACATGCGGTGTAGTGACTTGTGGCATATCCTCTTGTACCGGTAGTATTGAAGAAGTGACTTCCCCTTTTATTTCCTCCAGAACAATCTTACTCATGGGCTTGTGTTTCATTATATAGTCTTCCTCTAGAAATATGACGTTCGTGCTAACGATCACCCTCTGATCTCTAGGACTATAAAATAAACCACCCTTCGTTCCTCTAGGATAGCCAACGAACATGCGTACTTCTGTACGAGGTTCCAACTTATCAGCATCTGCCTTTAGCACATGTGCTGGACTCCCCCATATCCGAATATGTCTTAGACTAGGCTTTCACCCAGTCCATAATTCTGTGGGAGTAGAATGCACTGATTTAGATAGAACCAAGTTCAGAATGTACACCGCCGTATCTAGAGCATGTTGGATCAATGCGGTTCGCTAGAGGGGGGGGGGGGTGAATAGCGAAAGAAAAAACTTTTTCGAATTCGTTTCAAGACAAATATACGCAGCGGAAAGATAAGCAAAACAAAAAGTAAAGGAGACAATAGAAACAAGATATTTACTTGGTTCATAGCCGAAGGCTACTACTCCAAGGCCCTAGTGGTCCTTGACCACGCACGGAGGGCAAATCACTAAACAAACTCCTCCTCGTTGGAGGTAGGAGTTAATCGATACAAAAAAACTTGAGGTAGAGGGACACTCCCCCTCTCCTCGTTACGATAGAAAAATAGCTTCGAAGAATGTAAATGAGCAACGACACTAAAATTAAAACCGACGTACAAAAATAAAGGAAATGAAACCTAGACGTCGGAGAAGAAGAAGCACGTTGTTGTCGGTAGCTTTGCGGAGACTTTTTGGAAGCTTAGAATTGTTGTTAAAACCCTAGGTTTGACCCTCCTTTTATAGCCTTTGAGCTCCTTTTCGAGTGGGTCTTTAACCAATCACAAATGGACACCAAACCGCTTTGAGGTGGAGTGATAAGCCTTGACTCCTCGAATCTGATCATTGACCATCGATCGGTGATGGCCATCATCGATCGTGATGGCGACATCGATCGATTGATGACTTCTCAGCGATCGGCGATACACGGCAGTCGAGTCCTCCAGTGGATGTTTCGTTAGCTCAATAAAAACATAATTTCGATGGTCGTCGACCATCCGATCTCGACCTAGACCATCTATAAGATGTCTTTGGTCGGATCTACGCTTAAGATCATCCCCGTAAAGAGGATACGACCTTACTTACTCTCGCACACACGAGCTTACCTCGATACTTACGTGTCGCTTTTGCTTCCGGCCTTCCACTCGATTTCTTCGGCTCCCTCCGAAGTAACTCGAGTATCGCCCGACCACCGCGGCTTCCTCCGGGTGTCGCTAGCCTTCAGCTCTAGCTATAGTAATCTTCTGCACACTCGATTCAGCTCGTGAGATAACAACATAAGCTTAACTTTGTATCGTTTGCTATAATCAAAACTTAGGTTCGACTTAGGTGTCCACTGCACCAACAATCTCCCCCTTTTTGATTTATGGCAAACCCACATACAAAGTTAAGTAAAATAGTAAGCATGAAGAATAATATGCATGAAAACCTCCCCCTTGAGGAAACCTCCCCCTTGACCGAGGGTGAGTCTTGAAGAAAGACCTTAATCCTCCCCCTTGAGGGTTGCTTTAAGTCGTTTTAGTTAAGCCCTTTCTCCCTCTTAAGTAAAGCATTAACGACATAAATAAGTTAAGAATTCTCTTAACTTGGCCTTTTGTTAAAAGTTAAATAAGTTTTCAAAACCTAAAGTTAACTTTTGGTTTAAACATGAAGTAAGAGTTAAGTTAAAAAAAAAAATTTGACCCATTAACTTTGGTCTTTTTCTCCCCCTTTTGCCGTATATCAAAAAGAGTAAGGAGTGTGTGGAAACCAAAATAAGTGCTAAATTTAAAGTCCAAGCATGTTCCACATTTTTTATTTAAAAAATAATATATTGAAAATAAGCTCATCTATGAAATGTTCGACTCATATTTGGCTTGATTGATATGAAGGATCAACCAGTCCTGGTCAGAGTCTGTTAGTATGTGTGATTATACTCCGTGGTTCATAGCGATGCACTAGCTCTACATCTGGAACCAGGAGTAAGGTCCTAACATCTCACGTCCATCTACGTGGCTAAGTACACAAACACATTAGTCCTATGTGTTGTGAGATGTACTGGCTCCTTAAATCTATAGGATCATGATATCTAAGGTATGTCCTATGCTAGTTCCATGAAAAGTAAGAAATAGTAGTAAGAAAATATAATTTGCAAGTTCCTATTCTATTACGCACATGCCTAATTTTCGTCTCAAGAGACTAAATTCGGCTTCGGGTAGTGGTTTAGTAAATATGTCTGCTATGTTAGACTTCGAGTCAACATATTCGAGTTGTATGGAGCCGTTGGCTACATGTTCTCGAATGAAATGGTGTTTTACCTCTATATGCTTTGTCCTTGAATGACATATAGGGTTCTTAGTTAGATTTATCGAACTTATGTTGTCTACGTGAAGTTTAGTATTCGTAAAGTCTAACTTAAAGTCGCGGAGAGTGTGCTTCATCCAAAGAAGTTGAGTGACACACTCACCCATCGCGATGTATTCGGCTTCGGTGGTAGATAAGGCAACACAATGTTGCTTCCTCTCGCACCAACTCACTAGACTCGGTAGAGTAGTTGACAACAACCACTCGTGCTCTTTCTATCGAGTTTACTACCGGCATAATCCGAATCGGAGTAGCCGATTAGTTCGAACTCGGTAGATCTAGGATACCAAATACCGACATTAAGTGTACCCTTTAGATATCTAAGGATACGCTTAACTAGGGTTATGTGAGACTCCTTAGAACAGGTTTGAAACCTGGCGCACATACTTACTGCGAATAGGATGTCGGGTCGACTCGCAGTTAAGTATAGAAGACTTCCTATTGCGCTCCTATAGTACTTTAAGTCAATGGACTTACTTTCTAGGTCTTCTCCTATGTTAACATTTATCGCCATTGGGGTGTTTATTACCTTAGCGTCTTGCATTCCAAATCTTTTAATTAACTCCTTAGTGTATTTTTGTTGATATAGGTATATACCATCCTTAGTTTGTTTAATTTGTAGACCTAAAAAGAAACTTAACTCACCTACCAAGTTCATTTCGAACTCACTTTCCATGAGTGAAACGAACTCGTTTAGTAAGGCTGAGTTAGAGGTTCCAAAAATTATATCATCTACGTAGATTTGAGCTATACATATTTCTTTACCTAAGGTTTTTACGAAGAGAGTTGGGTCAACTAAGCCTTGGTTAAACCCTTTTGACTTAAGATGGATTGAAAGTCTCTCGTACCAAGCTCGAGGAGCTTGTTTAAGTCCATAGAGAGCTTTCTTAAGTTTTATAACATGGTCGGGTTTATCTAGATTTTCGAATCCGGGGGGTTGGCTAACATAAACTTCTTCTTTAATGTATCCATTTAGGAATGCCGACTTAACATCCATTTGAAATAGCTTAAATCCTCGATGTGCGGCATAAGCTAGCAACATTCGAATGGATTCGAGTCTAGCTACTGGGGCATAGGTTTCGTCGTAATCTAAGCCTTCGACTTGACTAAACCCTTTGGCGACTAACCTAGCCTTGTTTCTAACTACTTCACCTTTATCATCAAGCTTATTTCGAAACACCCACCTTGTTCCAATTATCGTTTTGTCTTTAGGTGGTGGTACTAATTCCCACACTTCATTCCTAGTAAATTGAGCTAGCTCTTCTTGCATTGCAATAATCCAATCGGGATCAAGAAGAGCTTGTTCAATTGATTTGGGTTATATCTTTGAAATTAAGGAAATTTGACTAAGGTTCCTATAGGATGCTCTAGTTCGAACTCCTAGATTAGGATCTCCTATCACTTGATCGATAGGGTGGTTAGTCTGAATCCTAGATTGGGTTGGGTTTGTGTCACCTAATGCTTGATCAATGGGGTGACTTGGTTGAACACTAGTTTGACTCGGATCACTTGTCACTTGGTCAACAAGAGAAGTTGGTTGATGTGGATTAGACTCGATCTCAGGGTCGGAGACGAATTTGGTATCAGTGGGCTCAACACTTGGGGTCATTAAGGGTTTTGTAGGTTCGGGTACTTCATCGAACGCTACATTAATAGTCTCCTCGACTCTAAGGGTGTCGTGGTTATATACTCTATAAGCTCGACTTGTAGTCGAGTATCCTAGAAAGATTCCGGTCGTGGTTTTGGATGCAAATTTCCCTAGGTAATCCTTAGTGTTTAAGATATGTACCTTACACCCAAATACCCTAAAGTACTTGATGTTAGGTATTTTATTGTGATAAATCTCGTACGAGGTCTTAAGGTGCCTCTTTACCATAAGGATCCTATTCTGGACATAGCAAGCCGTGCTAACTGCCGCCGCCAAAACCTATCGGGTAGGTCGATTCGCTTCAACATGGTCTAGCGGCTTCTTGTAGAGTTCGGTTTTCCGCTCCACTAGGCCATTTTGTTGAGGGGTCCTAGGGCAAGAGAATTCATGGTGGTATCCGTTTAGGTTACAGAAGTCGGTGAACCTTTGATTTTCGAATTCACCACCATGATCGCTTCTAAGTCTTTTAACCTTAAGGTCTTTTTGATTCTCGATTAATTTGAATAAATTGATTAATTGATCTAGGTATCATTTTTATGTTTGATGAACCTAACCGAGTAAACACGGAGTAGTCGTCGATTATGACTAAGCAATATTGACTTCTATTGGTGACTTGGCTCCATGTGAATCGAATAGATCCATATGCAGGAGCTCAAGTACTCTTGAGGTTCGTTCTTGATTAGTTAGTTGATGTTGTGCCCTATATTGTTTACCTTGTTGACAGGCATTACATATTTTATTATCCAAGTTGTTGAGGTTAGGCAAACCTTTGACTAAATCACTCTGACTCATCTTGTGGATGAGTCTTGGGTGTGAGTGACCGAGTCGTCGATTGCCACAACCATGATTCCTCTTCGTGTCATAAGACATTTAGTTGAGGAGTTAGTTAAGTTGATCGTATAAATGTTGTTATTTCTAGTTCCTTTAAGAATTGTTTTAGCAGTTTCGTTGGTATTAATTATGCATTCATTTTCTAGAAATATGACCTTATAGTTATTATCACACAATTGGCTTACACTAAGTAAATTATATTGAAAATTTTCTACTAGTAAAACATTTTGAATAACAAAATTTGAATTGAGCTCAATATCACCTGATCCGATGATTTTGAGCTTGCCGTTATTTCCGAAGGCTACCGATCCTTGTCGTTTGAATCGAAGCTTTGAAAACTTGAGTTGATCCCCGGTCATGTGTCGGGAGCAACCACTGTCCAACATCCATTGATCCTACACACAAGGTGGTTGGATTGGATGTTAGATATTTTTTTTAAAATTTAAATTGGTTGTAAGTTGTTAAACCTAGGTCATCTCACCTGAGTCTATGTGATCAAGCATGTTATACTTATGTGTTTTTTTTTTGTGAGATGATTTCCAATTAAGTTGATTAAGTGGATTTAGGTTCAAGTAATTTTATGTTAGATTTGGATTTAACCCTAGGCTTGTCAAGTTTACTTTTTCAAGATCATGGCTTCCAGGTCGTGGCGAGGCACAGGGGCCTTCTTTTATCGGATCATCGACCACTTCCTTAGACAAAACCATGTTCAAGAAAATGATGACTTGACTCACCTAAGATCATTTCCTAGTCTAACTGGTTATTTTTGAAAAGAGGCTCCCCGAGGCTCAATCTTTTCAAAGGATTTTAGTTGGTTATTTGAAAAGAGGCTCCCCGAGGCTCAATCTTTTCGAAGAATTTTAGTTGGTTATGTACGTGTTCTAAGAGAGTTCACAAGTTTTAAAGCACAAACTTTCTAAGTTAAAACATGCAATTTCTAAGTTAAAGCACAAACTTTCTAAGTTAAAACATGCAATTTCTAAGTTAAAGCACAAACATATTTTGTACTGGCTCCCCCTAGACCGTTGAATCGGTTCGGTCTATCCACATAGTGGATTTGGTCCTTGGGAACCCAGTACGAGTTAGATCCTAGAGTTGAAATCAAAGTGGTCTTAGGGACCCATGCTTGGACACATTTTTTATGTCTACTTACGATCGACATATACGACCTATTAGTCGCGTTTGAGTTAAACCCTAGTCCAGCCTTGTTGTACACGGCCCTTTGAGATCCAAGTAGGAGGTCAAGTCCTTTGGATCCCAAAGTGAACCTTTCCAACGTGTTCCTAAGATCTTCGACTTGACTTTTCAAGAGAGAGTTCTCAACTTCGAGTTTTTCAACCCGAGTTGAGTCCTTCTCTTGAACTCGACTAGTCGAAGAGGTTAGGGAGACCTGGTGTTTGAGGAGTTTAACTTCCTCAACTAGGGTCTCGACCTTGGACTCGGATTTAACTAATTTCTTAGACACAAACCTAACCGTAGTTTGTAAAGTCTTAAATAAATTTCGACTTACTTTAAGGGTATCTTTTGAACCGGATGCGTGATCCGTGTTGACTTGAAGGTAGCCCGTAGTCCGAGTCATCCTCGTGTTCTCGACTCAAGTTCGTGTTCGGTCTCGTGGTCCGACTCAATCGACCGCCATGAAGACGTGGTCTTCGTCTTCTTCGGATGACGCTTCTTCCCATGTCGCGTTGAGGGCCTTCTTGTGCTTAGGTGCTTGGTGGTTGAGCTTGGGGCACTCGGACTTGATGTGTCCAAACCTGTTACACTCATAACACCTAATGTTAGAACTTTTAGACTTACCTTGGTTGGGTCGAGTCGTGGTTCGCTTTCGTCCCTTGGCTATCCTTCGAGCTAGGTTCATTAGTTCGGCAGTCGACTTCTTCTTCGGACTCGTCTTCCTCCTCGGTTGGTGGTGGCTTGCTTGCGATTTTCTTCTTCTTTGAACCTGCAAACAAGGCTATACCCCTCTCGGGCTCCGAGTTAGACTGCTCATGAAGTTCAAAATCCGAAAAGAGTTCATCTAACCTAATTTTAGAAAGGTCCTTGGAGACCTTATAGGCATCGACCATGGATGCCCATAAGGTAGTCCTCGGAAAAGAGTTTAGGACATACCTTATAAGGTCGCGATTTTCGACCTTTTGCCCGATTGCATGTAGGTTGTTGACTATGTCTTGGACACGGGCGTGGAGTTGCGTCGCGGACTCGTGTTCCTGCATTTTTAGTGTGTACAATTTATTGAATAACAAATCACGTTTGCAAACCTTAGCTTGATCCGATCCTTCGTGTAACTCGATTAGTTTTGTCCAAAGATCCTTTGCGCTTATGAAGGGGCCGACGCGATTTAGCTCCTCCTTGGATAGGACACATTGGAGGATTTGTGTTGCCTTGGCGTCGGCTTCGACTTGTCGTTTTGTTGCAACGGTCCATTGATCATAATCCAAGGAGTCACCCACTTCATTGGTCGGAAGTGTGAAACCCGTTTGAATTATGATCCACATCTCAATTTGGGTTTTGAGAAAGCATTCCATCCGACCATTCGATGCGGAAATCATCTCCGTTGTAAAACGGAGGTCGGACGGTGCTAAAACCCTCGAGATGGGCCATTAGAACAAAAAGACAAGGAGACTAAAATGAAAACCTAGCAACAACAAAAACACACGAAAGTACCAAGACTTGCGTCTTGGATTAGTAGTGCGGGAAATAAAAAGAAATAAACGAAAAATAGAAAGTTAAGCAAAGAAATAAGAAACTAAATAAAAAGTAAGTACTCACAACCTTCGATGTCCCCGAAAGGCTACTAAACGTCGTTTTTGAGGATGAAAACAGCTTGTTATGGGTAAACCCGTAAGAAGTGTAGATCTCTGCGAGCTTCGATTTGGTAGGTAGACTGTGTCGTGGGTCAACTTGTACGAAAAGTTATGCCCGTTTGACCGTCGGCTACTCCAAAAGCGAATACTTGCAAAACAAAATCAAACGAAGAGTACCAAGACTTCGTCTTGGATTAGTAGTGCGGGAGAAAAATTTAAACGAACGAAAAACAAATCTGTGAAAAAAAGTTAGATTGGTGGTTTCACCAAATCTAAGCGCCCCCGGCTCTGATACCAATTGTTGGATCAATGCGGTTCGCTAGAGGGGGGGGGTGAATAGCGAAAGAAAAAACTTTTTCGAATTCGTTTCAAGACAAATATACGCAGCGGAAAGATAAGCAAAACAAAAAGTAAAGGAGACAATAGAAACAAGATATTTACTTGGTTCGTAGCCGAAGGCTACTACTCTAAGGCCCTAGTGGTCCTTGACCACGCACGGAGGGCAAATCACTAAACAAACTCCTCATAGTTGGAGGTAGGAGTTAATCGATACAAAAAAACTTGAGGTAGAGGGACACTCCCCCTCTCCTCGTTACGATAGAAAAATAGCTTCGAAGAATGTAAATGAGCAACGACACTAAAATTAAAACCGACGTACTAAAATAAAGGAAATGAAACCTAGACGTCGGAGAAGAAGAAGCACGTTGTTGTCGGTAGCTTTGCGGAGACTTTTTGGAAGCTTAGAATTGTTGTTAAAACCCTAGGTTTGACCCTCCTTTTATAGCCTTTGAGCCCCTTTCCGAGTGGGTCTTCAACCAATCACAAATGGACACCAAACCGCTTTGAGGTGGAGTGATAAGCCTTGACTCCTCGAATCTGATCATTGACCATCACGATCGATGGCCATCATCGATCGTGATGGCATCGGATCGATTGATGACCTTCCAGCCGATCGATACACGGTCATGAGTCCTCCAAGGCAAATCGATGTTTGCTGCAAGTCAAAGTTAGCTCAATAAAAACATAATTTCGATGGTCGTCGACCATCCGATCTCGACCTAGACCATCTATAAGATGTCTTTGGTCGGATCTACGCTTAAGATCATCCCCGTAAAGAGGATACGACCTTACTTACTCTCGCACACACGAGCTTACCTCGATACTTACGTGTCGCTTTTGCTTCCGGCCTTCCACTCGATTCCTTCGGCTCCCTCCGAAGTAACTCGAGTATCGCCCGACCACCGCGGCTTCCTCCGGGTGTCGCTAGCCTTCAGCTCCAGCTATAGCAATCTTCTGCATACTCGATTCAGCTCGTGAGATAACAACATAAGCTTAACTTTGTATCGTTTGCTATAATCAAAACTTAGGTTCGACTTAGGTGTCCACTGCACCAACAGAGCATATCCCCAGAACGAATCTGGCAACTCAGAATAACTCATCATCGATCTAACCATCTCCATAAGAGTCATATTCCTTCGCTCTGCTACACCATTCTGCTGGGGTGTGCCAGGTGCAGACAATTGGGATTGAATCCCATCCTCTAATAAGTAATTCCTAAACTCTCCCAAGAGGTACTCACCACCACGATCAGATCGCAGTGTCTTGATACTTTTACCTTGACGTTTCTCCACATCAGCTTTGAATTCTTTGAACTTGTAAAAGCATTCAGACTTACGACGCATCAGGTAAATGTATCCATATCTCGAATAATCGTCTATAAAAGAGACGAAATACTCAAAATCACCTCTAGCCTGGATAGACATAGGACCACACAAATCAGAATGAACCAATTCTAACACATCTTTGGCTCTATACCCCTTGGCCTTAAAAGGCCTCTTGGTCATTTTACTCTCTAAGCAAGATTCGTAGGTTGGGAAATCTTTCACCACTAATGAACCCAGAGGTCCATCAGCTATCAACCTTTGAATTCTGCTTAGGTTAATATAACCAAGCCTAAGATGCCAAAGATATGTTTAGTTCATCTTCGAAGGTTCTTTTCTCTTATTGGAATTAGAAGATGAGTTATTAACTTCTATTTGCATCGTGGGAGCTTTTGGTTCGAGTGTATACAAATTTTCTATCAATGTATCTGAACAGATATTCTCCCTATTCCTTTTTATAACAACTCTATCATTAAAAGAAATAGAATATCTATCCATAAACAATTTAGAAACTGAAATTAAATTCTTTCTAAATAAAGGTACATAAAGGAAATTTTTCAGAAACAAAGTTTTATTCCTGTCAAAAAATAAATAAATATCTCCCACTGCAATAGCTGCCACCTTCATGGCATTGCCCAAATAAACGGTAATCTCTCCCTCAACTCGTCGTCGGGCTTCCTGAAACCCCTGCAAAGTATTGCAGACATGATCAGAGGCTCCCGTATCTACACACCAGGTGCCGGTAGATAACACCGCTAACCATGTTTCAACGACTAGACCAAAGGATATACCTTTGTTCTGCTTCTAGTTGGGACAGTCTTTCTTCCAATGTCCAGTCTGCTTACAAGTGAAGTACTTGCCTTTCGACTTCTTCACTCCTTCCTGAGATCCTCCCACTACCTTTGCTCCACCTTGTTTCTTCTTCTTCTTGCCTTTCGGCTTAGAAATAGAAACCTTCTAAGCAACCATGGTCTGAGCCTGAGCAAGCCTTTCTGTCGACTGGAGAATGATATCGACCTGGGTTTCCCCATCGATCTCATCTCTAAGGACTTCTAGCTCATTCGCAGGCTTAGGAGGACACTCTTCGAAGAGTACATACTTGTACTCCTCAACAGTTAAGACAATATCTAGATTCCTTTTTTTCAATCAACATAATTATGTACAGTAAGTTTATTTTTCTTTAGTATTATAGCAAGTGAACTGAAAGTCATTTTCGAAAATCCTAAGAATCACATAGATCATTACTTTAGATTTCAAAAAATTATTGATTCCTCAAACAATAAAATTTTAAAATCAACCAACACCTCAAAACACCGAGAATATCGTATGCCACGATCATGTGGACGTATACGAATTCTACATTTGTAAGAAGAGGTTTTACCCATTAATTTTACTATCTTGCCAACCTAACTTTTTGACAAGTAAAATTAATAGTTGGTTCCTCTTTGACCCTACAAATAAAAGTAGTGACTCCGATGGGGAAGATACTTATATTTGTATCTAAGTGTTCACCATTACTCGGTACCAAGATAATTATCTCGGGTTATATGCCTTCCGATGGGGAAGAACACACGCTCCTCAATAATTTCCTATAACCATATTCGACCTTGTGATCCGCAAACAAACTCATCCGATGGGGAGGAAGGCACTCAGAGCCGACGCGCAAGTTTGTTTGCATCACATGTCAAATTGTAATGGAGGCTGTGGGAATTTATAAAAATATCCCTCTCCCACTTAGTAATTTGAAATTGAGGAATTTTCTAGCCTACGACATTCATATCAAACAATAAGTAATAAATATGAAAAATAAATTATTTTCCAACTATTATGACTTTTGTCTTCAATATGTCTCCCGTCGCATCGTCTTCTCGTCCGCTCCTCCTACGCCATGTATGAGCCATCTGGAGATTCGAGCCGAGATTAAAATCTATTTTAATTTACATCCATCGATCCTATACTCCACGAGGGAGTGTACATGAAATCTAGATTGAAAGTAAACTAAAATAAAAAGAGTGGCTAAACAATGTCGTATCTAATTTACAAAAAATTAAATACTAGTCTCGTCAACCCCGAGGATTCAACAAAATATACAATTACACACATACAATCACATACACACATATGACCATAATAGTCGGATCTTATGCTTGCAACCAGAGAGTTAACCTACGCATATCCTACTATTCTCCGACACATATAATATATGAAAAATGCATAAGAGTAACCGAATCCTAAACACACAAAATCAGAAACCGTGGCTCTGATACCAATTGTTGGTGAGTCCATTGAGTAATCGGTGAGGAGAAACTTCGCTTTCCACTTCAACTCGGTCGCTTGTTCATGGCGATCCCTTCGATGCCCCCGGATTAAAAAATTTAATGCTAGACAAAAGGGAACACCCAAGCAACCTTGTCATCGTCGTGCTATTCGTTTAGAGTGGTCACTTGAACAAACTTGTTGTTCAAGCGACCTACCTCTATTCTACGAGTAGCCGCGGAATAGACGATGTACGGATCGCCGACTTTTGTGTTTATGTTCGAGATCCATGTATTATTTAGCCACAAAACAGAATATATCATGCACATAATTGAAAGATAAATATAAACATGATACAAGAGAAAATAGAGAATCGATATACCTCTCGATCTTCTATTGTATGACCTTCCTCCTTTCGGACGTCGTGTAGGCGACGATCTACCAAAAGTTGAAGCTCCTAGATCACCAATCTTCCTTTCTTGCTTTTCCAAAGCAAGAGAAAGAATAGAAACAAGTCTCTTCTCCTTCTTTCAACCAACCACCAAACTCCAAGGTTGGAGCTTGCCACCGGCCAAGAAGGAAGAGGAGAATAGGTGAATGCCAACCAAAGCTCCAAGGGAGAACCCTAAGCCTAGGTTTTGCCGGCCAAAGAGAGGGAGAGGGGTTGCTTTGGACACCGCCCAAGGGCTGGAAAAGGAAGCTAGGTCGCCGGCCACCTTGAGGGAAGAAGAAGAAAGGAAATACCTTCCTTATTTGGTGCCGCCAACCCCTAAACCCTAGCCTCCAAGCCTTGCCGCCCAAAACCCTAATCCTATCTCTAGTTGGATTCAAGTTGCCGCCCACCCCTTGACCTCCTTTTATAGAGTTAGGGATAAGCATTATTTTAATCTCCACCATTGGTTCTAGGGATTTAATCTCAACCGTCGGATCTAGAGATTTAATCTCAACCGTCGGATCTAGAGATTTAATCTCAACCGTCGAATCTAGAGATTTAATCTCTACCTTTGAATCTAGAGTTTTGTTTCTATCCATTGGATCTAAGCTTCATGAGGTTTTAATAGGCTACAATAGGGACCATGAGAAGGAGTTGGATCTTGGCCACCCAATGGATCAAGCACACATAAAGTCCGATCCATTAATGATAATCCAATCAACTAAAGGTTTATCATTGATCTACCTCACCAACCCTCATAAGTTAATATGGGCTCCATATATTATTTGTACATTTTCTCCACGTGTTTAAGATCTCGAATGTCCGTCGATTAATTAATCAACATCTAACTCCATGAGTAGTATCACTCAACTTTTTCATCATGTTAGACCAAGTCCACTTGCAGGGTTTACATTGCCCAAATAAATGGTAATCTCTCCCTCAACTCGTCGTCGGGTTTCCTGGAACCCCTGCAAAGTATTGCAGACATGATCAGAGGCTCCCGTATCTACACACCAGGTGCCGGTAGATAACACCGCTAACCATGTTTCAACGACTAGACCAAAGGATATACCTTTGTTCTGCTTCTAGTTGGGACAGTCTTTCTTCCAATGTCCAGTCTGCTTACAAGTGAAGTACTTGCCTTTCGACTTCTTCACTCCTTCCTGAGATCCTCCCACTACCTTTGCTCCACCTTGTTTCTTCTTCTTCTTACCTTTCGGCTTAGAAGTAGAAACCTTCTAAGCAACCATGGCCTGAGCCTGAGCAAGCCTTTCTGTCGACTGGAGAATGATATCGACCTGGGTTTCCCCATCGATCTCATCTCTAAGGACTTCTAGCTCATTCGCAGGCTTAGGAGGACACTCTTCGAAGAGTACATACTTGTACTCCTCAGCAGTTAAGACAATATCTAGATTCCTTTTTCCAATCAACATAATTATGTACAGTAAGTTTATTTTCCTTTAGTATTATAGCAAGTGGACTGAAAGTCATTTTCGAAAATCCTAAGAATCACATAGATCATTACTTTAGATTTCAAAAAATTATTGATTCCTCAAACAATAAAATTTTAAAATCAACCAACACCTCAAAACACCGAGAATATCGTATGCCACGATCGTGTGGACGTATACGAATTCTACATTTGTAAGAAGAGGTTTTACCCATTAATTTTACTATCTTGTCAACCTAACTTTTTGACAAGTAAAATTAATAGTTGGATCCTCTTTGACTCTACAAATAAAAGTAGTGACTCCGATGGGGAGGATACTTATATTTGTATCTAAGTGTTCACCATTACTCGGTACCAAGGTAATTATCTCAGGTTATATGCCTTCCGATGGGGAAGTACACACGCTCCTCAATAATTTCCTATAACCATATTCGACCTTGTGATCCGCAAACAAACTCATCCGATGGGGAGGAAGGCACTCAGAGCCGACGCGCAAGTTTGTTTGCATCACATGTCAAATTGTAATGGAGGCCGTGGGAATTTATACAAATATCCCTCTCCCACTTAGTAATTTAAAATTGAGGAATTTTCTAGCCTACGACATGCATATCAAACAATAAGCAATAAATATGAAAAATAAATTATTTTCCAACTATTATGACTTTTGTCTTCAATATGTCTCCCGTCGTATCGCCTTCTCGTCCGCTCCTCCTACGCCATGTATGAGTCATCTGGAGATCCGAGCCGAGACTAAAATCTATTTTAATTTACATCCATCGATCCTATACTCCACGAGGGAGTGTACATGAAATCTAGATTGAAAGTAAACTAAAATAAAAAGAGTGGTTAAACAATGTCGTATCTAATTTACAAAAAATTAAATACTAGTCTCGTAAACCCCGAGGATTCAACAAAATATACAATTACATACATACAATCACATACACACATATGACCATAATAGTCGGATCTTATGCTTGCAACCAGAGAGTTAACCTACGCATATCCTACTATTATCCGGCACATATAATATATGAAAAATGCATAAGAGTAATCAAATCTTAAACACACAAAATCGAAAACTGTGGCTCTGATACTAATTGTTGGTGAGTCCATTGAGTAATCCGTGAGGGGAAACTTCGCCTCCCACTTCAACTCGGTCGCTTGTTCATGGCGATCCCTTCGATGCCCCCGGATTAAAAAATTTAATCCTAGACAAAAGGGAACACCCAAACAACTTTGTCATCATCGTGCTATTCGTTTAGAGTGGTCACTTGAACAAACTTGTTGTTCAAGCGACCTACCTCTATTCAACGAGTAGCCGCGGAATAGACGATGTACGGATCGCCGGTTTTTGTGTTTATGTTCGGGATCCAAGTATTATTTAGCCACAAAAACAGAATATATCATGCACATAATTGAAAGATAAATATAAACATGATACAAGAGAAAATAGAGAATCGATATACCTCTCGATCTTCTATTGTATGACCTTCCTCCTTTCGGACGTCGTGTGGGCAACGATCTACCAAAAGTTGAAGCTCCTAGATCACCAATCTTCCTTTCTTGCTTTTCCGAAGCAAGAGAAAGAATAGAAATAAGGATCTTCTCCTTCTTTCAACCAACCACCAAACTCCAAGGTTGGAGCTTGCCACCGGCCAAGAAGGAAGAGGAGAATAGGTGAATGCCAACCAAAGCTCCAAGGGAGAACCCTAAGCCTAGGTTTTGCCGGCCAAAGAGAGGGAGAGGGGTTGCTTTGGACGTCGGCCAAGGGCTGGAAAAGGAAGCTAGGTCGCCAGCCACCTTGAGGGAAGAAGAAGAAAGGAAATACCTTCCTTATTTGGTGCCGCCAACCCCTAAACCCTAGCCTCCAAGCCTTGCCGCCCAAAACCCTAATCCTATCTCTAGTTGGATTCAAGTTACCGCCCACCCCTTGCCCTCCTTTTATAGAGTTAGGGATAAACATTGTTTTAATCTCCACCATTGGTTCTAGGGATTTAATCTCAACCGTCGGATCTAGAGATTTAATCTCTACCTTTGGATCTAGAGTTTTGTTTCTATCCATTGGATCTAAGCTTCATGAGGTTTTAATAGGCTACAATAGGGACCATGAGAAGGAGTTGGATCTTGGCCACCCAATGGATCAAGCCCATATAAAGTCCGATCCATTAATGATAATCCAATCCACTAAAGGTTTATCATTGATCTATCTCACCAACCCCCATAAGTTAATATGGGCTCCATATATTATTTGTACATTTTCTCCCTATGTTTAAGATCTCGAATGTCCGTCGATTAATTAATTTACTGACTATTAATTAATCAACATCTAACTCCATGAGTAGTACCACTCAACCTTTTCATCATGTCGGACCAAGTCCACCTGCAAGGTTTACATGATGAACCTTATGAGTTCCTCAAGGGGACATCGTCATCCTAATATATAGGGCACGGTTTCCTCCTATAATCAACGACACACCATATAAATAATATCATTTCCCAACTTACCGAGTCTATCGATTTAATCTATAAATCTCGCCCATTGGTAAATCAAAGAGATGAATACTAAGTATATGTGTCCGTTATTATATCGGGATTAAGAGTATGTACAATATAATATCTGAGGTCCGATTCGATTATGTAGTTAGCAATAAATTGAATCACCTCTAAGTCGGTCCTGCTCAATACACACAAAGTGCACTAGTGTGATTCTATGGTCAAGACAAACCAATACCAAATCACACTACAACCATTCCAATGGTTTGTCCAAAGTCATCTCGGTTGTGAGCCTTTACTTATACTTTATAAGGAACCAATAACATGATCTTCCGTGTGACACCACACACCATGTCATCTACAATGTAATGTATTAGACAATATGCATAGCCATAAAAATGTGCAAACAATGATCATGTGATTCTTATTTTAAAATAAAGATGTTCATACAAAAGATAGACTTTTCAGTATACATCCCAACACACACAACGTCCAAGAGGAGGATAGGACATACGATAGAAGACCAAGAGGTAAATAAGAGGTATAATTCTTGTTTTGGTTTCCTTTTGTTTCTTTGTATGATGTATGTAATTACATGTGACTAATTTACTTGGACCCCGAAGATAAACACAAAAACCAGCGATCCGTACATCATCTATTCCGTGGCTAATCGAGGATAAGAGTTAGGTTGCTTGAACAACAAGTTTATTCAAGAGACCACTCTAATCGAATAGCACGATGATGGATCAGTTGCTTGGGTAATCCGTCATCGTCTTGGATTAATTTTTTTTTAATCCGGGGACGTAGATGAGATCGCTATGCACAAGCGACCAAGTTGAAGTGGGAAACGAAAGTTTCTCCCTTCAGATTCATATATCTCCACAAATGTATATGATATTGTCCACTTTAGGCCCAAGCCCTCATGGTTTTATTTTTGGGCTTTACCCAAAAGGTCTCATACCAATGAAGATATCTTTTCATCTTATAAGCACATGATCTTTTCCATGTCTTACCAATGTGAGACTTTGATTATATTCTCAATACTCCAACAGGGGCGACATCCCTGTTGTGTCGTGCACTCCTGCCGAGGGGCGAGAGCCACCCCTTGCAAGGGGCGACAAAGGGGGTGGTTGCCGCCCCTTGCGAGTGTCGTGCCACCCCTACCTTAGGTCGTCGTCCTATAGCCTCCACACGTGGGTGGGTCATTGCTGTTAGTTATAGCCCTAGAACCAATCATGTGATGGTTGAATAGGGAACATTTTGTATCATATTCTATAAAGGCAAAGGATTGGTTATTATATATTTACGTCTTGCTTGTGCCAGCTAAATTAAATATATAATAATGCCCTAGAAAAGTAGGTTCTTATCTACAGCACATCAATTGACAGAATTGATTATGAGAGGCTGTAGAGAACACTTTCCTAAATGTTTCTAGTCAAGTATTAATATGCAATGGCAATATTAATATATAAAGACTAGCATGTAGGTCAATTGATGACTTGATCTTACAAGTCATGGATATATGATATCAAGTTGACACATGGGTATATATTAGAGAATATGTACTGAACTGATCCGCCATGAGAAAGTTTCATGGATCGTCATATGAGTGTCATAAACTTTCTCATGTGACTATTGGTATGAATAGTCCTCAAACCTGAAGTCACTACGGTTCCCTACATAAGGAGTTATGTACTTTGGTATCGTCAAACGTCACCCATAATAGGGTGGACCATAAAGGCGATTACTGGGTATATAATAAATTATGCGGAGGGATGTGAGTGATGTAGATGGGATCTATCCCTCCCATATGACGGGAGTGATATCTGTGGGCCCCTTGATTGAGTAGAACTACTAAAACGCATGGCCATGCTCGAATGAGTCAATATGAGATATTGAGCTCATTTGTTTGAGTTAGTTTACTCAGGGATCAAGAAACACATAGATTGATCGAGGATGACACGATCTATGCCTCATTGGTCAATCTGATATCAAGGATAGAAGGACACGGTCATACATTATAGTAGTCACGGAAAGGTTAGTCGGATCTTGACTTATTTCGTAACTTGGGTAGCAATGATGTATTGCTAGATGCCGCTCATTGCTTGTGTATCTAAAAGAGTTTAGATCCACTGCCAACGTTATGAGAGCCTATAGGGTCACACACAAAGAGCATGATGATTAGAAGAGATAGTGCATCCTAGTTTGACTAGAATTATTTGGGAATAAGCTTAAGTACAAAATGGTTTTTGGACTTTAAGCTTAAAGAGAATTTTAGCTTATTGATTTAATGAGATTAATTCAATATACTAAGCTTATTAATTTAATAAGATTAAATAAATATGTTATCATGATAGCCTAAGCTAAATTGATCTAATGAGATTAATTCAATATGATAACATAAGCTTATTGAATTAATAAGATTAATTCAACATGCATGAATGCCACATAAGCATGTCACCTAAGCATGCCACATAAGCATGCCACCTAAGCTTGATGAGGTGGAAGGAAATAAAGGGTTTTGACCTTTGGATTTCCCCCACATGTGGTCGGCCTCCTTGTTTGATTATGTTTCAATGCAATTGATTGCATTGAATGTGATAGGAGATGAAAGGTTTTTCAAATCCTATAAAACACCCCATGGGGTGGCCGGCCAACTTAGGTGAGAGTCTTGAGGCTTGGTGGAAGTTTGAGGCTTGGAGAGAGCTTGGTGGTGAGAGGCTTTAGTTGTGTGGTTTTTGTGAGTGTAGGCTAGCAAGAAGAAGTGGTCTTCTTCTTCCTCTCTCTTTTCCCTACCTTCCTCTTTTTTAGGGACTTCTCTAGCAAGAAGTAAAGGAGAGCTCTTCTAGTTTCTTTTGTGAGACAAGAGCTTGCTCGTGTGGATACATATAGAGGCACGGACATTTGAACGTGCTAAAAGATCCAACAAATCCAAGGAAGAAGCAGGATTACAAAGGGCACGCAACAAAGGTAATATTCTCCTATAAGATAGGTTTAGAGAAATTTATTTTGTACGAGGTTTTCTTTCGCAAGGATCACTTGGAAGGGATCCTATTTTTCCGTTGTGCATATACTATTTTGCATACGAGATCCCAACAGTGGTATCAGAGCCACTTACGAAAGATCGTATAAAAATAGGTTTTCTCTATTTTATATATGATATAGAAGTAGGATAAATTTTATTATGAGTTGATAATTGCATTAACAATTTTTCAAACATAATAAAATATCCGATGTCTTTTAAAAGTTAAAATTGACATGGTGCATGGTTATGGCCTAGTCCCAAAAAGTTTGTGAATGTGTGTGTTGTAATTCTTAATACGGCCTGCGTGTCGTGCCTTTCTCCTAAAATTCTTGTTGTAAAATTAGTTTTAGACTCGAATGTAACTCAAGTATGTCTCCTTTTGTAATATACACAACAAATATGGAGGGTCCATTGGAAGATGATGTTACAAGGAGGAAGTCAACAACACAAGACAACCAAAAGGAAGCACTTGGGAGAAGATGTTATCCCTAGGTTGACCAATCAATCTTTTCATTGGCTTGAGAAGATTGTAGAATAAGGGTCATAACCATGACACGCTTAGTTTAATATGTATGTGATGCATGTTAATTTAGCTTGTATGTGATGCATGTTAATTTAGCTTATATGTGATGTATGCTAATATGTATGTGATGCATGTTTAAGTTTATATCTTAATAAGTCAAAAACGATATGCCTACCAAAGTTTGGTACTCACTACTTCCTCGATCATTTGTTATTGGGTTTGCCAAAGCAAAGCAATACATTTTATCTTGGAAGAGTGCGAGTGGACAATCGTGATGTCCCGCTATCAAACTTGGTTAAGACTTAATTAAGAAAGTAGAGGTATATATTAGCTTTGAACATAAGTTTTAAAAATTAGTTTTGTGTGATTTCCGAACATCAGCTTTGTCTTAGAAGTGGTCGTTGCTCCGATATCAAAGAAGACCTCTGTGCCTCACCACGACCTGAAAGCTGGTTTAGGAATAAGCACTAAACTAATCTAAACTTAACCAAAGCTATTAAAGAGTTACATCAGATGTAATTGGCAAAAGATTGTCTACCTAATCATACTACGTCTTGGGCGATTAGCCAAAGCTAACTCAAGACGAAGTATGATGTGGATCTTTATCCCATATAAATTTATAGCTAAATAGAAGCTAATGATGTAAGCAAAATGTGTTTGCCTACATCAATAATTAGCTCATATCAAAGCTATGAGAATTTAGTGGGAGCCTCATTTAATTAAAGGCCTAATTAAATGACTTAGATATGATACTTAATTTTGCATATTAATGTTGTAGATCACCATGTCATCTAACACGACACACCCCCTCAACTTGCGATCTGTCCTTGAGAAAGACAAGCTCAATGGAGCTAACTTTCTAGACTGGTATAGGAACTTGAGGATTATCCTCAAGCAAGAACGTAAACTGTATGTCCTAGAGCAGTCTATCCACGAAACACGCCCTGCGCCACTCGTCTTTGAAAAGGATGCTTATAAGAAGCATCAAGATGACGATTAGATGTGTCATGTCTTATGCTTGCCACCATGAACTCGAGCTTGGAAGCAACATGAGAACATGGATGCCTATGATATGGTTGAGCATTTGAAACAACTATATCAAGGACAAGCTAGGCACGAGCATTTTGAAGTGTCTAAGGCTCTTTTTGCATGCAAGATGCAAGAAGGAACATCTGTAGGAACTCACGTACTTAAAATGATTGGGTACGTTGAGAACCTTGAAAGACTAGGTTTTCCATTGAGCCAAGAATTGGCAAGATGTTATCCTGCAATTGTTGTCGGAAGCATATAATCAATTCGTCATGAATTATAACATGAATGAAATTGATAAACCTTTGCCTGAGATTCTCAGCATGTTAAGAACTGCTGAACCGAATCTCAAAAGGAAAGTTAGTAATGTACTAATGGTCAAGAAGGGCAAAGGTAAGCGCAAAGGCAAGGGTAAGACCCAAGCCAAAGGCAAGGCCAATTCATCCACTTCAAAGGGTAAAGGTAAAGTACCTAAGGAAGGGGATTGTTTCCATTGCGGTGAGGTGGACCTTTGGAAGTGGGCTATGAAGTCTACCTTGAGGAAGTAAAGAATAAAAGAAGTGGAACTTCTGCCTCAGGTATACACGTTATAGAAGTTAATCTATATATTTCTTCTACATGGGTATTAGATACCGGATGTGCATCTCACATTTGTACTAATGTGCAGGGATTGAGAAATAGTAGACTAATGGCAAAGGGCGAAGTGGACCTACGAGTAGGCAATGGCGCAAAAGTTGCTGCTGTATCTGTAGGAACATATTCTTTGTCTTTGCCCACTGGGCTTATCTTAGAACTAGAGGAGTGCTTTTATGTACCTGCATTAACGAAGAACATAATTTCTGTATCTTGTTTAGACAAGAAAAACTTTTCTTTTATAATAAAGGACAAATGTTGTTCCATTTATTTAAATGAAATGTTCTATTGTAATGCACCACTTATGAATGGTCTCTATGTTCTAGATTTAGAAAATCCAATTTATAACATAAATACCAAACGGTTCAAATCGAATGATTTGAACCAAACATATCTCTGGCACTGTCGCCTAGGTCACATAAATGAAAAACGCATATCCCAACTCCATAAAGATGGATTATTGGACTCATTTGATTTTGAATCATATGAGGTATGCGAATCTTGTCTTTTAGGAAAGATGACTAAAACTCCATTTAGTGGACATGGCGAGAGAGCGACAGACTTGTTAGGATTCATACATACTGATGTATGTGGCCCTTTCAATGTCGAAGCCAGAGGAGGCTATAAATACTTTATTACTTTCACTGATGATATGAGTAGATTTGGCTACTTATATTTGATGAGACATAAGTCAGAATCCTTTGAAAAATTCAAAGAATTCAAGAATGAAGTACAAAACCAACTTGGTAAGCGTATTAAGCTACTTCGATCAGATCGAGGTGGTGAATACCTTAGTCAAGAGTTTCGTGATCACCTGGCTGAGTGTGGGATAATATCTGACTCACTCCCTGGAACACCACAATGGAATGGTGTATACGAGAGGAGAAATCGTACTCTATTAGATATGGTACGATCGATGATGAGCGGTGATCTACCTACTTCCTTTTGGGGTTTAGCTCTAGAGGCAGTAGCTTTCACACTTAATCGCGTCCATCAAAAGCCATAGAAAAGACACCATATCGTTATGGGTGGGAAGAGTCCCAAAATGTCTTTTATAAAGATTTGGGGTTGTGAAGCTTATGTGAGGCGTCGAGTCTCGGATAAACTAGGACCCAAATCGGATAAGTGTTATTTTAGGATATCCCAAGGAAACTAAGGGATATTACTTTTCAATCCACACTTGGCAAGGTGTTTGTTGCGAAATCTTTGTCTTTCTAGAAAGAGAATTTATTTCTAGAAAAACTAGTGGGAGTAAAATTCATCTTGAAGAAATTCAAGATGAAGATAACACTAAGGCTTCGATGGAAAATGAACAGGCACCACAAAGTGTTGTGGATGAGGAAATTGTTGCCCAAAGAGTTATGGAGCAAACACCTATTCATGTAGACCAACCTCTTTGTAGATCTGATAGGATCCGTCGTCAACCCGAGAGATATTCTTTTCTCTTGACTGACAACGGTGAAGTATTGCTTGTCGATCTTGACGAGCCTACATCCTATCAAGAAGCTATGATGAGCCCAGATTCCGAGAAATGGCTAGAGGCCATGAGATCCGAAATGGAATCTATGTACACTAACCAAGTATGGACTTTGGTTGATCCACCTGAAGGGTTAAAACCCATTGGGTGTAAGTGGGTCTTTAAAGTAAAGACTGACATGGATGGTAATAAGCATACCTATAAAGGTAGATTGGTGGCTAAAGGATTCAAACAAATTCATGGTATTGACTATGATGAAACCTTTTCACCAGTTGCGATGCTTAAATCCATTCGGATCATACTTGCTATTGCAGCCTACCACGATTATGAGATCTGGCAGATGGATGTCAAAATCGCTTTTTTGAATGGAAAGCTACTCGAGGATGTGTACATGACACAGCCTGAGGGTTTTGAAGATCCAGCATCACGGAAAGGTATCTGGCTGCAAAGGTCCATTTATGGACTAAAGCAAGCCTCTCAAGCCGGAATCTTCGATTCGATGATGCAATCAAGGAGTTTGGTTTCATCAAGAATGAAGATGAACCTTGTGTCTACAAGAGAAATAGTAGAACACAGTTGTATTTCTTGTCTTGTATGTAGATGACATACTTCTCATCGAAAATGATATTCCCTCACATCGGTCTGAGAAGATGTGGTTAGGGAATTGTTTCTCGATGAAAGACTTAGGTGAATTGCCTATATTTTAGGCATCAAGATCTATAGAGATAGATCTAAGAGATTACTTGGCCTAAGTCGAGTCATTACATTGATAAAGTGCTAGATCGTTTTGCTATGCAAAATTCCAAGAAAGGATTTACGCCTTTATCACATGGTGTGAGTCTTTCAAGACTCAATGTCCCTCTTCTAAGGAGGAGAGAGATCGCATGGATAAGATCCCTTATGATCATCATAGGGTCTATCATGCGCCGTGCTTTGTACTCGTCGACGTCTCGTATGCTTTGAGCATGACGAGTAGATACGATCGGATCCGGTGAAAGTCATCGGATAGCGATCGAAAATATTCTTAAATACTTACGAAGAACGAAAGAATATTTCACGATATTTGGAAGGCAATGAGGAGCTAAGCGTAAAGGGTTACGATGATGCAAGCTTCCAAATGCAGACAAGGATGACTATAGATCGCGATCAGTCGCGTTTTGTCTCGAATGGTGGGTGTAGTGGAAGAGTTGGCAGACCACGATTCTTGATTCTACAAGCCGAGTATATTCTGCGTCGATGCGTGAAAGGAGGTTGTTTGGCTCCGCAAGTTCATCAGTGAACTTGGGGTAGTTCCTAGCATTGCAGATCCAATAGACCTCTATTGTGACAACAATGGGGCCATTGCACAGGCTAAGGAACCTCGATCACATCAGCGGACCAAACACATACTGCGGCGCTTCCATCTCATTCGAGAGATCATCGATAGAGGAGATGTGAGGATATGCAGAGTAGCACGAAGCTAACATCGCAGATCCATCACCGAGGCTTTGTACGAGGAAGCATGATGGTCACACTAGGTCACTAGGTATTAGATATCATAGTGATTGGTACTAGTGCTAGTGGGAGATTGTTAGTTATAGCCCTAGAACCAATCATGTGATGGTTGAATAGGGAACATTTTGTATCATATTCTATAAAGGCAAAGGATTGGTTATTATATATTTACGTCTTGCTTGTGTCAGCTAAATTAAATATATAATAATGCCCTAGAAAAGTAGGTTCTTATCTACAGCACATCAATTGGCAGAATTGATTATGAGAGGCTGTAGAGAACACTTTCCTAAATGTTCCTAGTCAAGTATTAATATACAAGGGCAATATTAATACATAAAGACTAGCATGTAGGTCAATTAATGACTTGATCTCACAAGTCATGGATATATGATATCAAGTTGACACATGGGTATATATTAGAGAATATGTACTGAACTGACCCGCCATGAGAAAGTTTCATGGATCGTCATATGAGTGTCATAAACTTTCTCATGTGACTATTGGTATGAATAGTCCTCAAACCTGAAGTCACTACGGTTCCCTACATAAGGAGTTATGTACTTTGGTATCGTCAAACGTCACAGTAATGAGGTGGACCATAAAGGCGATTACTGGGTATATAACAAATTATGCGGAGGGATGTGAGTGATGTAGATGGGATCTATCCCTCCCATATGACGGGAGTGATATCTGTGGGCCCCTTGATTGAGTAGAACTACTAAAACGCATGGTCATGCTCGAATGAGTTAATATGAGATATTGAGCTCATTTGTTTGAGTTAGTTTACTCAGGGATCAAGAAACACATAGATTGATCGAGGATGACACGGTCTATGCCTCATTGGTCAATCTGATATCAAGGTTAGAAGGACACAGTCATACATTATAGTAGTCACGGAAAGGTTAGTCGGATCTTGACTTATTTCGTAACTTGGGTAGCAATGATGTATTGCTAGATGCCGTTCATTGCTTGTGTATCTAAAAGAGTTTAGATCCACTGCCAACGTTATGAGAGCCTATAGGGTCACACACAAAGAGCATGATGATTAGAAGAGATAGTGCATTCTAGTTTGACTAGAATTATTTGGGAATAAGCTTAAGTACAAAATGGTTTTTGGACTTTAAGCTTAAAGAGAATTTTAGCTTATTGATTTAATGAGATTAATTCAATATACTAAGCTTATTAATTTAATAAGATTAAATAAATATGTTATCATGATAGCCTAAGCTAAATTGATCTAATGAGATTAATTCAATATGATAACATAAGCTTATTGAATTAATAAGATTAATTCAACATGCATGAATGCCACATAAGCATGCCACCTAAGCATGCCACATAAGCATGCCACCTAAGCTTGATGAGGTGGAAGGAAACAAAGGGTTTTGACCTTTGGATTTCCCCCACATGTGGTCGGCCTCCTTGTTTGATTATGTTTCAATGCAATTGATTGCATTGAATGTGATAGGAGATGAAAGGTTTTTCAAATCCTATAAAACACCCCATGGGGTGGCCGGCCAACTTAGGTGAGAGTCTTGAGGCTTGGTGGAAGTTTGAGGCTTGGAGAGAGCTTGGTGGTGAGAGGCTTTAGTTGTGTGATTTTTGTGAGTGTAGGCTAGCAAGAAGAAGTGGTCTTCTTCTTCCTCTCTCTTTTCCCTACCTTCCTCTCCTTTAGGGACTTCTCTAGCAAGAAGTAAAGGAGAGCTCTTCTAGTTTCTTTTGTGAGACAAGAGTTTGCTCGTGTGGATACATATAGAGGCACGGACATTTGAACGTGCTAAAAGATCCAACAAATCCAAGGAAGAAGCGGGATTACAAAAGGCACGCAACAAAGGTAATATTCTCCTATAAGATAGGTTTAGAGAAATTTATTTTGTACGAGGTTTTCTTTCGCAAGGATCACTTGGAAGGGATCCTATTTTTCCGTTGCGCATATGCTATTTTGCATACGAGATCCCAACAATTGCCCCCCTAGCTTGCGCAGTTGTCGCATTGGCCCTGTCCCTTCGCAACAGAGTCGTTACTCCTCCAACTCCACATGCACGATCAAGACCCCCTTCAATACTGACACATCATGACCTTCAATTCGCCTGCACGATCGTAACCTCTTGTAGCACGTGTTGACCTTGGGCAATTGAGCTGTGCGGATGACTAATTCATGTGATTTGTCAGATTAACAGGTTATTCAAATCTTTTAAAAATTTTAATGTGAAATATAAAGTGTACAAACTTAATGTTTTATTTCTCTTAGGTTTATCGTACAATTGTTCGTCCTTCAAGTGATCGGTGTGTTCATAAAATCTTCTCCTGTCAGTTCATCCGTAATTACTTCCATCATGGAAGATATATTTTATCTTCAAAATTTTTTATCATTATCATTCTATAATACATATAATGTTTATTTTTATATATTAATTTTACTGTAAAAATTTATTATTAGTTTGATATGTAGTAATTTATAATTTAATATCATATCAAAAAATAAATATATACTGGAAGAATTTATTTTGAGTATAAATTGATTTTCAATTAGAATATAATTAATCTTTGATATAAATTTGGAAAAAAAAAATAGAAAAAAAAAGAAGTTGGATAAAAAATACAGAAAGAAAGAAAGGAGTTGAATGTATACAAAAAAAAAAAAAAAAAAAAAAAAAAAAAATTAAATTTGTTGCAAAAGCTTAGTTTTTTTTTATTTTTATCGTTGATAGTCAAAATTTAATATAATTACCGATCGTTTTCATGTGAGCTAGACGATTTTAACTTGGTGTTCCAAATGGGTCGAATAATCTGGACGCCAACAAAAGTGTAAGAGAGAAGTAGCAGGGAATGAGAGAATTGCCCTTGGTCATGCGTGGCTCATCGACATCCACTTGTACGCAATGCAATGCAAGCTCATAGCGCCATCTGCCAAAACAATTGGCTTGGCGTTTTATTAATAAAATCACCGCAACCCCACTAAGTTCCAATGCACGATCACGAGCTACTACAAACAACCCCTGACGATGGCTACCCGGAAATCAAATCTATCGCTGCCAAGCGTAGACGATTTCCAGGTTCACGAGCCTGCGATAGGAGCCATATGAGCAGAAAGGCTGTCCTCCATCGATACACTTGTCCTGCTTCTGTATGTATCCATTCACGTGCCGTGGAAGCCGCATTCTCTGATTGCCGCTGCACTGCACTGTACATGGATTCGATGTCATCGGTGGTTGGTCTTTGTAGTTTAGTGTCCGATCGATGCAGTATCTTTTAGCTAGCCACGAGCCAAATCCGACAATAGAAGAAACTTAATATTAACATTACGCCAAAGACAACGACGACTGCCTATATATGCATGGCCATATCGTTTAGCAAGCAGAGAGAGGGAGCGAGAGTACTGATCATCGACCACCTTATCGTTTCCCTTTGTCATCGGCAGTGACGATCGACCCATGGCAACCAAAGTCATTCCTCTCCTCTGTATGGCCATGCTGCTTTCTCTGGTCGTCCAAGGCCTGCAGGTCTATTTCTTCCTCTCCTCTCGATGCTTTAAGGAGCTATGCTGCTGCAATAATTCTGCATCTGAACTCGAGCTAGCAGTCCCCATAAAATTAAAATTAGAACAAAACGATTATTATAATTCTTTTGGTGCAGGACAATTTGTCTCCAGCACCGATTGCACAACCTGGAAATAATCCACTCCCCCCGACTCCACAGCCGATCAACTTCCCCATGGTGATCGATATAATTAAACCATGCATGTATCACTTCTTCGTAGCTAATCTTCTGCACAGATAATTAATTAATCGCTATCATTGTTGTTCATCGTTGAGTTGCAGTATGGAGCCACTCCAGGAAGCCTCCAGCCTCAAGGTGAGTATATATAATAATAAACATGTATGATCCTCGACCGTACTGCACGATGGCTTCATTGTTGAATGCATGCAGAGTGCTCGGGGGCGTGCACTGGGCGGTGCTCGGCGACGGCGTACAAGAAGCCGTGCATGTTCTTCTGCCAAAAGTGCTGCGCCAAGTGCCTGTGCGTGCCGCCGGGAACCTACGGCAACAAGCAGTTCTGCCCCTGCTACAACAACTGGAAGACCAAGAGAGGCGGCCCCAAGTGTCCCTGAAATCAAACAATTTGGATATGTATATATGTATGTATATAGCCCTCCTTTTCTTCCTGTTTTATCTGGTAAACTGCTACGTACGCTTTGGCCGGCAAAGTAAGAGGCACGGGCATGCCGTGGAGTTTTTTTTTTTCTCTGTCTTATTAATCTGCAAATCTGATGCCACATTTGAATCTATTTTCCTTGTGACTATCGACCGATGCTACTGTATATCGAAAGGATTCATCGTGCCGGAAGCATCCTCTAATGCATACCGACTCACATCGCGAAGCAGTTCCTCATGATGAAGCTTGATTAGAATTAACTGGATCCTCATGTTGCCTCTGACAACAGCTTAGAGCCTCTGTCATTGGTACTGCATTAGGAGAAGAGAGAATCTTTTGAAGCCTTAACTGCTATCGCTGTCAGATGTCCAAGAATTGTGTTTGTCAGTAGAATATTAAATATCGAGATTCTAAATTTATATAGAATTAGTTAAAATACTAGATTAAATTACACAACTAAGTCTTATATATAACTAAATTAAAGAGCACTAAGTCTAGGTAAAACCTGCAACTCGATGTAGGATCGAGTTCATATCTTAAAACTCTTGTAAATTTAAGGCGACTCAGTTGAAGTGAGCTTGAGATTAATTATGTCCTAGGAGTGTGAGATTTGGTGAAAATATCATTTAATTGTTTGGTAAAAAAAAAAAAAATTCTATTGTCCCTAAAAGGTTGGAACGTCAATCTAGTGGCTCTCATCGATTTGTTTCATGGTCATTGTGAGGAAGGTAAATCACGGAGAACTTTATAAGGTTTGACGTGGTGATCAAGACACATAAAGATCATTTGAATTCAAGAAAAGACTTTAAATTTCCTCCGAAATCGATCCATGTCATATCCACAAGCGATGTTATACAAAGTGGAATCTATTTCATTATGCTTAGTATCCTCAAAAAAAAAAAAAATCAATAATTTTTATGATTAAAAGTGTCCTAGGTAGATAAAGCAATAGTTGTATTATTTAAACATTGAAATTTTTGCATTGGTAAATTAAAAAAATACATATATTAACATACTTTTTGATGCGGATATAATATCTCTTACGACGGAGTCCATGAAATAAGGTTTTCACTCGTATCTCGATCGAAGCCTTTCTATTTATATCTAGGTCGGAGCCTCTCTATTTATATTTCGATCGGAGCCTCCATATTTATGTTTCGATTGGAGTCTCTCTATTTGTCATAGTCGGAACTTCTCTATTCATGTCTCGGCCGAAGCCTTTCTATTTATGTCTCGATCAGAATCTCTTTATTTATGTTTCAATCGGAACCTCTCTATTTGTTATGATCGGAGCTTATATATTTATGTTTTGGCGGGATGTCTTGACATATTTCCCCCCCCCCCCCCCTCTCTCTCCCGGGCAGGGGTTACTTGCTAAGGGATCGTATGGACAAGAATGTCACGTAGTCGATACATCATGGGACCAGCAGATATTAGTACGTCTTCAAAAATTAGAGATGTCCCTATCAGTATTAATGGAACTTTATCTTCCATCAACCATGTGGACGATATTAATTAGGCTCTAATGAGATAATGTCTCCTCTGATTTCTTATCATGTCAGATCACCGTAACACATAACTCATACCTTCCATACATACTCTGAAAATTCACGTCGTTATCCCACTTATATAAAAGTAACCGAGGAAGAGGGAAAGAGATCCTTCTTTCCTTTCTCTTCTCCGATACCCTCTTTCACTCCTACTTATTCTGTCTCAAAGATTGTCCCTGCTGCTCCAAGAGCATCGCTCGCCATCACCTCCAAAGTTCATCGTCATTTCTATCGAATCATCTTCCGCCGAATGATATTCTATTGTTAGCCCCTCTGAATGATCGTCAATCGAGTCGGCAAAAATTTCCTTTAGTCAACTCCCCATCAAGCTATCCCTTGCCCGAGTATTTCAGCCGTAATATAATAGCAAAAGCTTCCTCTAATCAGCTATCCTTGGTCTGGATGTCTAAGCGGCAACACTTTTTAAAAAAATAATATATCTTAAAACACAGATGTTAAGAGTCCTATTTTATATTTTAAGCAAAAGTATAGGCGAGAGGAAGACGATCACTCTCCTTTGCTGCCCGCGCCGCCTTAACTGTTTCAGTACTCTCAGTCATTATAGTGAACAACATGCAAATCACTAAAGCTCCACTGCACATGCATTTGCGATGCCATCGAGCAAAGTTGAATACAGTTCACTCGGCAGTCAGCCTCTGTGGGCTTCGGATCTTGAGAGCGAAATATATACCAGGAACAACTTCAGTATCTTGGCTTTCACGGCAACCCGATCAGAGTCGCCTCTTCGGCTCGCCGCATTTGCAATGTGTGATTACTGTTAAAGGATGCCTTTACTCGGAGTAGGGATGGCAGATGGAATTGGATTAAGTTTTAGCATCTTCTCCCTGCAGCACCTCTCAGCAATGCAAGGTCGTGATGCTGCTTTTGATGAGGATATCAGGATTTGGAAATCCTGCAGTTCTGTCGTGTGGGTGTCTTCTACGAAAACTGCTTATTCCTTTCTGAAGCTTGCTCCTTGCGGAAATTTGTCTACTAATTCATGCTCTTGGAAGTTAATTTGGACTTAGCTTGTTCGGTGCCTTAAAGGATCCGGTTGTTTCTTTAGCGACCTGCCCTGCTCATTTCTGAGTCTGGTTGCTGCAAGTTGTCCCTCGGTTCCTGAAACTTACCTTCATGCCGTTCGGGATTGCTGAAACAAAAACTGGTTTTTTCGATCTGGATTACTGGTGTTAGATTGCCATCCTTCTTCTGTCATATTGAAATGAATGTCTAATAATATTTCTTAGACCTTTATTAAGGAAGATAATGTTTTTGGTTGTATTTTATTACGTTATTTTGATGTATTAAGAATAGAAATCAAGCAGTTGTGGAGAGAGAGGGGCGAGAGTGTAGGGAAGCATCCCTTCCTCTAGGAGGTAAAGATAGTCTCTCCTTTGTTGACCGCCGATTATTAACTCTGTGTCTTTGTTAGTCACCGTAAAATTTCATTTAGCATTCGTTCAAATTTCAATTTAGATTCGTTACGGTACAGTACTTGTCATGATTTAAGGTCTGAATAAGACTAAAAAAGATCACAGGAGCACTTAATTATCATCTTTTATCAGTTGAGATTGAACAATTAAGTACTGCTAAACTAGAATAAATAAATAAAGTGATATCTCAAGTAAGAATAATTAAGTCTACGTACTGATCCTTGTATGATCGAACAACATATGACAGTTTTATGAACTATATATCCTTCTGGATATATAGAAGGTCAACTTTCTTCTTCTTTTGAAGAATTAATGACAGAAGAGACGAGTCAAAAGCCAGAAAGTATGCGGCTTGATTCAAACATCAGTCTCAAAACATGTTTCATGGACAAAAAGATGTTCCTAATTTTAAAATGAGAACATACTGATTTTTAGAAAGTATTAAAAGATCTAGAATTTCTCCTTTTAGTGAGGAGAACTGGATCATCGCTTATTAATAAGGATGAAGGGAGTGCATTTGTAAATCCAGTTTTTGTCTATGGGCAGATCATAAGAGAAGCATGTTTTGTCTAATAGCTATAAATCATTTATGAATTGCCAAAACAAGTTAGATTCTAGCTAGTCACTAAATCTAAGTTTACCAAGAATTCAATCACCTCATTTGGTTAATGCATAAGTAAACTTAAACCATCATCATTAATATTTAACTCGGAAATACACTTTAAAAAACAATTTTACAACTTAAATATGTCATTAGTCTGACCAACTTATTTGGAACCAAAAAAAAAAAAACAACAATGGAATTAAGAATATACAATAATTAACAAGTAATAGTTCTTCCTGATAACCATCCTTAGTTATCAGTAATAATCTGATAACTAGTGATACATATATGTAACTCAGTACTAGTTCAAATGAACTATCTCACCATTTGTTTGCCATAGCTCTACTGCTCGTTGTTGCATGCAGCTACAATTTCAGTGGATCGACTCGACTGCATTAATTATCCTGTTTATCAACCAGTGGAAAAGATGTAGATTCATCTTTCTGATTTTGACCGGAGTGCAGAAATGGGAAGCTTTCTGCATCTAGCTTGTCCGGAAAACGACATTAAATAATCTTAAAGTATTATCTAATTTTCTCTTTAGGATTCCTCATCTCTCCACATATATTTATAATTCTCAATCACATATATATTTAAGAGGAATTCATTCATGTGGCGGACAGATTGGTTACTCCATGACTCATCTGTTAATTAATTCTGCAACGACAGCCAACAAAATCAGTTAACTAATCAGTACTACTTAGCTAATTCAATTAGCCTTTGTTTGGGCATGTACATTGTGGAGTATATACACACCTAAAGCCTAAGGGTTCTGGTAGGGAGGGCCAAGCTATAATTAATATTTACAATTTAGTCAGCACATATATATTCAAATCATGCACGAATTAATTATAATAGAACTAGGCTAGGGTTTGGTGTGATGTCATTTATCATAGGCCAGTGAGTCCCCCTCTTGCATTAATTAATTAGTTCATTCTGTCCCCATTTTCATGTATATATAAAAATTACCAGGCTTAAGACAGTGTTTATAATATTAACAATGGAGAGTGCCTTAGTAATATGTGGAATGCTCTTTGTTGCATGGGGGACAACTCCTTGTGCTTCAATAGTTTCAGCATACACATCGATGGCCACCTGGATGAGACTTTAATCCTGAAGGAACCATCAGATTGGTTATTACTCTTGATAAAGATGTGCAAAGGAAAGCAATTTCGCGATCCTTTATCAGCTCTGTATCATATGCATGTGCTCCCATAATTGAGACTTCAATGGTTTACTTTGTGGCCATTTTGCCACTTAGCGTAATGATTAAGAACATATTTAATTAATTAGCAGGGTTCCAGGAATATGTCGTGTTCAGATAACAGTCCTCCTTCTCCTAATTATTTCATGTTTGACTTAATAATTATATTAAGGAAGGTGACTTTGTTTTTGTTTTTTCTTGAAGCAATTGGTGATTTGAGATCGGGAGCTTTAATACGAAGCTGATAGAAGTGGCACTGAATGGTGCATCTGTAGCTTTCTCTGACAGCAGTTAGTTAATAAGAAATTAAAAAGAAAATCAATGGGAGACTAATTGGAGAGCACTTCAAATAATGCATTTAAAATGGTAGACGAGGAGGAAGAAGATAAGGCACGTAGTTAGCCATGACAAGGAACACACATCACCAAGAAAACTGATACTGAAGGAGAAGAAGAAGAAGAAGAAGAGACATCTAGTTTAGTCTAATACTTTACTCTGATGGAAAAGAGTGCTTCCTACTTAATTACTTGTAATGACTATGTAATGCATCAACATCACGAAGAAAAATGAAGAAATGTGATAAGGATCTAGACATAGACATGTAAAGGCGTTTAAAATGTTGGGTAATTGTGCACAAGTTGTTCCAAAATATTATGGTAGACTCCATAAATTGTGTGGGGCCTTATAAGATAAAGCCTTGGCAAAAGGTTTTCTTCAGAATTTAAATCTCATTAAAAGTTTAACTTTTGAATATGCATATATAAATTGTGTTTTAGATTTATCGAATAAATAAATCAAGAGAAAAGATCATCTACCCAATATCAAATAAATAAATAATAGATGCATAAATTTATCAATTATATATTTGAGCTTATGTAAGACAATGATTCTTCACAAAAATGCTCCAATTCTGACGAATAATCTACCAATTGGTTCTAATATTTGACCAAGCTAACCATGGAAGTCATCCTACTCAAAAGCTTTTTTATTTTTTATTTTTTGGTCTTGGATTGGAATAGTTCCCAATCTGAATGGATCAAGAACAGTGGATATGAATCCATTCTCGTCTCTCCGTCTATTGATCCTTTTCGATCCACAAGATTACACAAACAAACTACAATTCTCGCATACCTTAGCCACCCTAAAGGGGTACTGCATGAATAACAATCTACTTCTCTCTCGATTGTTTAACAAACATTTGATTCTCGTCTCCATAAAATCAAGGGGAAAGTAAATTGAAAATTGACCAGCCATGCACAGTCCAATCCAAAAAACTCTCCTTCGGTGTCTGGACCACCATGAAGCTTTTATGTTCCAAGCTCTGCTATAGAAAACGCGCAGGTGGTCGGTCTCTGGCGAAGACATGGCGACGCATGGCATAAAGATGCCACCCCTTCAATGTTTCACTGTCTTCTCGACTTCATTCAAGCGGTTGGATCGCATGGATAATTGATCAGGGACCATCATGTCAATTAAGGAACTCGGTGCCCTGAAATTGATCGGCTGGAAGTGTTTCCTGATCTCAAGTACAAGCCAGTGTGTAACTTGATAGCGATATGCAGTGGTGGATCTGAGAGCAGAGTAAAAGCTCGAGCCAATTCTAACTGGCGATCGCTGCCACTGCTGACAAATTTTGTCGTGCACTCGCAAAGTTCTGCTCGCGTCTGTGCGGTGGTGCCGATGAATCACGGCTAGCTTTTGTTGCACTCACCAGGTCCAAATTGTTGCTTTCTGTGCGAAAAAATAGGAGAATTTTAATGGACTCGAAATTCATTAACACACAAATAACATGAATCTCTTCGTACGACAGGTTGAATTACTAATATAATGAGCAGAGAGAGTTGGGGTTGATGGCCTAACCTAATCTCTTATATAGATTTATTGTCTTCTCGGATGGATGATATCATACAAAAATGGACTCGATCGTCTGTATTTTATTCATAGGTAAGGTTAGACTCGTGTATTTCTACCACTTCCGTGTACGGTATCAAAGGCAGAGTAAGCCTCCCCTTACCGCATCATCACAGACGTGAAAGGCGATGAACAGGAGAGGCAGAAGCTTGTCCCGGCCCCCAACGTACGCGGTTGGGGCACAGCGAAAAGAAAGAGAAGATATGAAGCAGAGCACAGCCTCAGCTCGAGCCAGTCCAGTCCAGTTCCAGCCCAGCCAAGCGACGCGAAGCGAAGCGAAGGGAAAAGCAGGGCATGGCGCGGCACCGATGGGATGCGAGATCGCGACTGTAGCAGAAAATCCACACTGACTTGTCAAATGTCACTTGCCCACACCTCAAATCATAAGACTGTCAGCGATATGTCAATCGCTTCCCTCCTCCTCCCTCCTCTCCCTCCTCCTCTCCCCTGCTCTGCACTGCTCTGCGCAACGCGAGCCACGGTGGTCAAGGCAGCGTGCATGGCTCCTTCCTGCCTCACTGCAAATGCTGCCACTGCCCCTGCACCAGTCCCCATAACTCCAGTCCCAATTAAAACCCATGCCCCTGAAGCCAACAAAGCACGAGCCCCGCCCCCACACACACCCAGTCTCTCTCTTTTTTACCCCATGAATTACCCGCCCTGCTCCTCTGCAGACATAGGTAACGTAGGCCGAGAACAGAACTGCAGATCTTTAATCGACTATTAATATAATTTAATACCTTTATACGTACACACGTACTCATTGTGATCATTTCGTAAAAGTTAAATCGGTTCCAATCAGTGGAGAAAGGGAGGGAGGGAGGGAGGGGAGGGGGCCTGTGCGAGGAGGAACGGGATGAATGGATCCGCAGCTGAGAATATCTACGAACTGTTAGGGTTGTGGGACACTCTTGATGTGGACCTCTCGATGGACAGGTTCCCCAATCAACATCTGACTGGGGATGATCCAATTTTAAGTGCTTTTCTTTAATCAGTTCCTCCTTTGTTGTTTTCTCGCCACTTCCCAAATCTAAAGAGTAAAGTTATTGTAAAAGACGAGGAAAACAACTAATTAATCAGTCAAAACCATGATCAGACGAGCGTATGCACTGTGTGTGTGTGTGTCTCTGAATACAGCTCATGCCATTGATTAGTTTCGGAGTGAATACGTACAGAAGCTTAAAAAGCTCAGCGTACATGAACATGAAAACGATGGGGAGGGAGTGGATTAATAAAAAGAGTGTGGTGTGCAATTATGCTTTTAACAGAGGGAACTACTGTCATCAAAAGTTGGTGCATTTTTTTTTTTTCCTTTTTTTTTATAATTAATTAATTAATTAATTAATTATTTATTTATTAAAAATGTGTAGTAGTAGTAGTTGTAGTAGCATCGCCAGTTATGGCGTTTGTTTTCCCTTCTCAGAAGGAACATCTGCATCCAATTTTCCTCATTTCACCACCTCAATTATTTTATATACCTCAGCCGCCGAGCACATCCATCCAAATTGCTCTCCCTTTCTTGCAAGTTGGCGTTGCCGAAATACCCACACCACTGATAATTTTCTTTCTCTTTCTCTGTGCCGAGGAAAAGAGAGAGAGAGAGAGAGGGCAGAGGAGAGAGGAAAGGAAAAATTGTGACCCCTTCACAAGTATGCAGATGGGAAAGAACAACATGAGGCAGGAGGAGCAGAAGAAGAAGAGGGAAAGCATGCACTACTCCAGCTCTCTTAATTTCTCCTGATCGCCAGAAGCTAGCTGAGATCTTCCTCTCTGCCTGACAAAGATTTCGGCTTCCAGAAGCAAAACCAGTTGGCCTCCGAACCTTAAGCGAGTGAAAGGGAGAGATCAGGAGGAGGAGGAGCAGCACTGCAGAAGCAGAAGGAGAGGGTAGAATTAATTAAAAGAAGGTGGAGTTCATGGAGGAGACGCTGAAGTGCCTCTCGTTGGACTACCTCAACTTGCTGATCAACGGGCAGGCGTTCAGCGACGTTACCTTCAGCGTGGAGGGCCGTCTCGTCCACGCGCACCGCTGCATCCTTGCCGCTCGCAGCCTCTTCTTTCGCCGCTTCTTCTGCGGCACCGACCCGCCTTCGCCGGGTCTGCTCTCGTCGCCGCGCCGCTCCGGTACTGTGCCGACCGCCGTCATCCCGGTCAACTCCGTCAGCTACGAGGTCTTCCTCCTCGTCCTCCAGTTCCTCTACAGCGGCCAGGCCTCGGTGGTGCCGCAGAAGCACGAGCCCCGGACCAGCTGCGGCGAGCGCGGCTGTTGGCACGCCCACTGCACCGCCGCCGTCGACCTCGCCCTCGACACCCTCGCCGCCGCCCGCTCCTTCGGCGTCAAGCAACTCGAGCAGATCACAGAGGTCGCAATTCTCTCAGACCCCACGCTTCGGCGACGACGACTATACACATCTTCCTATATATAAATCGATCCATCTCCCCCCCCCTTGTCCCAATTCAAACAGTTGTATTGTCTTGGTTACAGTTCATTTGTCCTTCTCATTGTAGTGGCTTCCCTTTTCTTTTTCTTCTCCCCTTTTTTTTAGGAACATTGAAGGCCAATAATGTGTTTCCTCTTTTTTGGATATGTCCATCGTCTACTGTTCCTCTTCTTCTCCGACCTTCTTTTGATTCCGCAGACAGTGCGAAAGACATCATCCTCCCTATTCTCACAGCAATTCGTTGAGCAGATGTCTCTTTCGCCCATCCGGATCATCTTTTACCCATCATAGACATGCATTTCTAAATCAGGTCTTTTCCATCTCTTGGTTAGATCTTCCACTCGCTTCTGTCAAATTTCTTGCATCATTCCCAATTTCTTGAATTGGGAGCACTACCTGTTGCTCCCTCGTTGCTCGCTGCCTCTCCTTCTTATATTTCATGCAGAGAATCAATCAAGAATTCCTGATATTTGTTTTCTTGCAGAAGCAATTGGCGGGCATGGTGGAGAAGGCGTCGATCGAGGACGTGATGAAGGTATTGCTGGCGTCGCGGCAGCAGGAGACGCAGCAGCTGTGGAGCACCTGCTCCCACCTCGTCGCCAAGTCTGGTCTCCCGACAGAGGTGCTCGCCAAACACCTCCCCATCGACGTGGTGGCCCAGATCGAGCAGCTCCGCCTCAAGTCCTCCCTCGGCCGCCGCCCCTCCTTCATCCATCACCACCAGCTCGACCTCGGCGGGCCCTCCGTCGACGTCGAGGACCACCACCACAAGATCCGTCGCATGCGTCGCGCCCTCGATTCCTCCGACGTCGAGCTCGTCAAGCTGATGGTCATGGGCGAGGGGCTCAACCTCGACGAGGCGCTCGCGCTCCATTACGCGGTTGAGAACTGCAGCCGGGAGGTCGTCAAGGCGCTCCTCGAGCTCGGCGCGGCCGACGTCAACTGCCCCGCCGGCCCCGCCGGGAAGACGCCCCTCCACGTCGCGGCCGAGATGGTGTGCCCCGACATGGTCGCCGTGCTCCTAGACCACCACGCCGACCCTAACGTGCGCACCGTCGACGGCGTCACACCGCTCGACATCCTCCGCACCCTCACTTCCGACTTCCTCTTCAAGGGCGCAGTGCCAGGCCTGACCCACATCGAGCCCAACAAGCTCCGCCTCTGCCTCGAGCTCGTTCAGTCGGCGGCGATGGTGATCTCGCGGGAGGAGGCTAATAACAGCGCCGCAGCCGCCGCCGCCGCTGCCGCCGGTAACAACCCGGTGTACCCGCGGCTGAACCATCACGAAACCAGCCCTTGCAACGCGAGCTGCTCCAGCCCCAGCATGGTCAACCTCAACCTCGATTCCAGAATGGTGTATCTGAACCTCGGCATGGCAGAGCAATTCGGGTGCAAGATGAATGACGGTGCTGGAGATCAGAACAGCAGCAGTAGACCCGAAGGCATTGGCCCATCCTCCCTCTACCATTCCCATGGCTTCCCCTAACTTGTGACCTATTAGTCATATCGTTCTATAATGCCCAATCCATTGGTAAGGGGTGACCATACTTTCTAGCAAAGATTACATTGTTACCTTTTTTTTTTCCTTTTTTTTTTTCTTTTTTTGGAAGAATTGGCGAAGCAAGAATTAGGGCATGTGGAGTTGTATGAAGTCAGAGCTGGAAGAGATGAAAATTAAATATAATTTGGGTCTAGATTAATCTGCCTGGATGGGTAGATGTTACACTGCTTTTGGTTTATTTGGTGTTGGGTATGCACCAGCATGTGAGAGATTTTAAGAGGGAGACAACAAGAATCTAAGGAAGCTGTGCATGGTGGAGAAGATATATATATATATATATATATATATTTGTATGTAGGTCAATCTTTTCTCTCTTGGCCTCTCATGCTTGATCTTTTGGTTTCACTTGTTAAATATATTATATATTTATGTCATCCCTTAATATATATATATATATATATATATATATATATATATATATATATATATATATAGATAGGGAGAGTTGTAATTCTGTTGCATAAATGCTGTAGACACTATACAGGAACTCCTTGGCACTCTATTTGTAGCTTTGTATTGGAGGATCATGACCAGTCAAGGACTACTAAGAAGTGGGGAACCATTTTCCCTACTTTTCTTTCCAAGTGTTAATTGCATCTACATGCTTTGTAGTTTAAATTCTATCTCATTCTTTTTGCAATATTCAACTGACTTAATTTAATCTAATGTATACCAATACACAGATGACATATTTCAGCTGCTGTCACAGAAGGCCATGGCATTGCATGAGTATAGAGCATAACTCACAATTCAATTTTGTTATAATTTTGCAACCTTTCTATCGTATAATATTTATGCATGTTTGCTCATATATATAATTTGTAAAGTGAAGATCTCTCTTGTCCTTTGGAGTAGTTAGTATGCATTATTCCTAAAAGATGGAAAAAGATGTTGCCACTGGACTTGGATTTTCTTCAGACATGAATTTTCCTATAAAATATGATGGCAAATTTTGAAAATAAAATTTGACATTTACTATCTTTTCAAATATTGGTTCTTAATTCTGATGAACCACAAATATAATTTAAGCTCACGGCCAACATAGAATATATGAAAGCGAGTTTAAGCAATGCAATTGAGAAGCTAAAATAATTGAATAACTTTTATTTTAAATTTTGAAAGGTTTATAGTTTTATACTGGGAAACTTAATAAAACAATCCATTAACTACTAAGAGAAATACATATATAAATGCATGTCATGGTGCATATATATATAAGTATTAGAAATAAAACAAACAATTAATAGTGACTCATATCAAAGCATAAAACAAATCTTTTAGGATTTTCTAACTTAACTACCTTGAAGTGAAGTACCTTAACAAAAGTTATTAGGTAATAATTGATACTTTGGGTTTGCTAAGCTCTAAATAACAATCTTGTTTTGTTATGATACGTATTGTAAAAGCTCACTATGATCCCCTGAAACTTAACAATTAACCCTATAAAAGGTTACCCTAACTCTCCTTAGGGTTGAGGACCCTAGCAATATATTATGCCTCTCACTAGGGACACTGAGAACAAATAAATTAATATAGCTTCAAAGCATCATTGCCCAGTACTTTAGGATAACAACTATACAAGTTAGTTAATTACAAATACTTTTTTGAAAAGAAAAAAAAAAGTTAGTAATTTTTTTAATTATGTTTTAACAAGTGTCAGTAGAGGTGTACCGATGCATGGGAACGTCCACATTAATCACTGTACTGATCATGAACCAATTCAAAGACATATCTCTCACATGATTCAAGGGTTTGTCTCTATTTATTTAATTATTTGAATTGAAAATATCTATAGCTTTAGCCAATCAAATTAAACTCTGCACTACAATCTCTTTCTAAAATGTTTTCTTAATCTAATCAAACTCTGCAATAAAATTCTTAAATGCAAGAGGAAGATTTTTCACAAAGTAGGCATCACATTGTATGATTAGTCAAGAGCATAATTAATCAAACCCTTTCTTTGGGTCCACAGAAGACCAAATAAACAAGCCTTAATTTAATTTGTTGACTCACTCTTTATCGATCTGCAGTGATCTTGAGGCGATTTAACAGCAGAGAATTTAGCAAAGAGCAGATTAATACATATCGAATATATAAATGGCTTACTACTGCCTTTAGAACTTCATAGGTTTCATTAAAGAAGTGGAATAAAATGGTGATTTGATATCATTTGGAGCATATGAGAGAACCAAAGACTTCATTATTAATTGTTGTTTATTCGTATTTGATCACTGAAGGCGATTAGATTAGGGAGATAAAATGAAGTAAAAGATGGAGATGTTTGATGTTTGGGAATTCTTGCCGGTCTTAATTTGATGTGGAGATGATGAGGCATCTCGACAAGAACAGGCCGGCAATTGCAATAACTTCTCCACCCACTGCCAGATTCGAATTCAAGTAGGTCAACTCATTTCACATCTTGCTTTAAAGAGCATGGCATGACATGCCTTTAATTGTCTCCTCAGGCCAATTCCCAAAGCCAATCTGTGGAATCGCCATTAATTTCCATGGAGAAAGGGAGGCCAGTGAAGAAGTTCCATGGAAATGGTAGAATTTACATACATGCATTTCATTTGAGTCGGAATGTTACAGATTTTCGCTGGGTTGGTTTGGTTTGGTTTGCTCGATTAAGTTAGTCGGTCAATCAAGAAGATCGGATGGGTCGGCATGGGTAGGCATATATGACAGATCAACCGAGCCAGTTAGTCGACGTTGAGTCTTGTTGATCAGGATTGACCCTAGACTTTGAAGGATCTTGTGAAAAAAAAAATTCTTTTTATTTATATAAAAAATAATAAAATCAATACTATATAATATAAAAATAATTTCACTGAAAAGACACGAGATTTATAATAATAATACTCTAAAATCAAATTGTTCAGTGAAAATCCTTCCAATAAATAATCTGAAATATTAAAAATTTTAAATAGCATGGTAGATCAATTTTTATACTCCCAATTCTAAAAAGTATACTTTCTAATTGAAACGGTTAAAACAAAGTTTGACTCGAAATAAAAATTTGACCTCGACGGTCGATTCGACTTGAAATGGACAACTTTGGAAACAAAAGTTTTAATATTTATACAATAGTACAATACAAATAAACTAATCAGCAATCAATCATAGCTCGTAAATTTCGAATCGATATCCAAAAATAAATTTGGAATTTAAGGTTTCGCTACCTAAAAGACATAAATCAATCAAAAACATTATAAAAAACACGGAGCTAGGTTACATAATAGTCAGCAACAGTGAATAAGGTGGTGTGCATGACGGAGATGCATGATTGCTTGAAACGACGATGAGAATTTGAGTCTTGAAAGATTTTAAAATTTTATTAGTCTTTATTAAAAAATTAAATATATACTAAAAATATTTGAGTCCCGTCGAAGGGGTGAGCCCTTGTGCGATGGTCATTCGCTCATGCTAACTAAATTGTTAAAATTGACATTCTTATACGAACTAATATGACAACCCAATTCAACAGAGCTACTTGACCCAATTGAATAGTCCAATCTAACTTGTTTGACTCAATTGGTCCATTGAGTCGAATAAGTCTGGTGAGTCTAACCAAAATGTCAGTTGAACACGTTGACTTGCTCGTCTAATCTATCAAACTGATCGATCCGCTTGATTTACCCTCTCCACTCAAACTTATTAAGCTCCGCAATCTATTTTGAATCCGACTCAACCGCCTACTTAATAGCCTCCTCTTGAGCTATCCAACTCCAACTCGCACAAATCAACAACCCAATTTGGGTGAAAGATGCAAGACGAGGATGGATTTAAAATTTCTATTCATTTCATTGTCACGTGATTGATGAGAAAATCATTTTCATTAAAAAAAAAAAGATAATCATAAAATGGACTCTAATAGAAACCGGTCGAAATAACAAAAAAAAAAAAGCTTGGAGAGTAATAAAAGCAAGTAAAATACCTATTATCAAAAATATTTTTTTGACAATAATTTTCCATTGGATTAAATGTTTAAAAAAATTGCAAAATAAATGAAGACTTTAAATACTATTTTTTTCATAAATTTAATAATATCAACAATATAATTAGCACAATTTTATTTTATTTTTCACTTTACATAAAATTTGGACACAATATTTATATTTTTTATATACTAGTCTAATACTTCACATTCAATACTTTATCATTTTCAACATTTATATATAAAATCATTTTTACCATTTTATCCATAAATGACACATCTGCGCACCTCTGATATACGCAAATTATATGCACTCTCTATCGCTAATGATCTACTATGCACCTCTACTATGCACGCCTGTGCAGATTTCCTGTCGTGAATAGTGATTTCGTTGTTCACTCCACTCAGCATGCATAAGCGTGCATATCAGAGGTGCACAGGTGATATGTGCTCCCTATCGCGAATGATCTGCTGTGCGCCTCTGATATGCGTGACTATGCGTGTTTCCTATCGTGAACAGTGAAATCATTGTTATGTGAATAGTGATTTCACTGTTCACTCCACTCATAGTGCGCACAGACACGCAGGTGATATGCGCTCCCTATCGCTAATGATCTGCTGTGCGCCTCTGATATGCGTGACTGTGCGTGTTTCCTACCGTGAACAGTGAAATCATTGTTCTGTGAATAGTGATTTCACTGTTCACTCCACTTATAGTGCGCACAGGCACGCAGGTGATATGCACTCCCTATCGCTAATGATCTACTGCGCACCTGTGTGCGTTTTCTGTCATGAACAGTGAAAATCGTTGTTATGTGAATAGTGATTTCACTGTTCACTCCACTCACAACGCCCACAGGTGCGCATATCAGAGGCGCGCAGGTGATATCCGCTCCCTATCGCTAATGATCTACTGCGTGCCTCTGATATGTGCACTTGTGCGCGTTTCCTATCGTGAACAATGAATAGTAATTTCACTGTTCACTCTTCTCACAACTCGCACGGGGACGCATATCAGAGGCGCATAGGTGATATGCGCTCTCTATCCTATGCTTATCCTCCGTAAAAAAAAAAAAGTTCAAAATAAAAAAAAAAATTTAAATTATTTATTTATTTATTTTCATAATCTAGATGTTATTTCACCCAATTAATTTTAGATATAAAATGCTTCTTCTTCTTTTTTTTATCCTGATTCATCTATATGATAAATATGAGATAACATTTATACACTTAAAAGTTCATCTTTAAAATATTAGTTCTATTTTGAAAATTTAAATTCCGAAGCACTTTCAGGAAAATGTCGTTGTACGGGGACGGCTTAATTATATTTCTTCCATCCAAATAATTTCTCATGCAATTTAAGTTCGTACGTACAACAGATACTGAAGCAAAGAGAGTTTTGCTTCGGGTATTACGTACATAATCAGCCTGAAAATTTCATAAAACTAAAACAAGCCACTGCGAGCTCACACAAGAACATCAAACTAATTAATTTGGCTGGAAAACAAGAGCATCATTGTTCTTCTTTCCAAATTCTTCCCGTCACCCTCAGCTTCAACTCCTTCCGATCCCCTCCCGAGAAGAACAGAGCCATATTACGCTGGATGATTAGCCCATCATAGCTGTCTCTCACCTTTCGATGGCTAGCGCGTATGCTTCTAGGCACCCCTTGCCAAGTTATCTTCCTTCCATACCCTCCAACCTCAAGGCTGTAACTGTACTTTTTAGCTTCGCCATCGTCGCCCATGAATCTCAGGAATGCTATGTATACGGGTGATGTACCCAGCTGAAATGCCTCGAAGTGGAGGCAGAAGTACTGGCCGAAGCAACTGAACACCTAAATGAAGCACGGCATGGTTTGTCTGAGTCCACGTAAAAGATAAACTAGATATAATAACAAGACAGGTAAGAATTAATGAACATATATGTATGTAAAAGAATTTGCGGCAAGCTCTTTGGTAGAAGGGAAGGGATTAAAATCAACTTTACAATCGAAGTATAGATCTGGTTAAAGACAATTCAAATCCAACTCGACCTGGAAGAAACAGTCCCCAGTATCAGACAAATAGTATGTTTGTCCTAAGAAGAGAGGCTAAAAAAATATTACTAGTCAGTCTACACAAATATTATCATGCTCATCTGAAGTGTCACAAGTTGCTCTAAGGAATGGGACTAAGGTGGACCTATGTTCCTTTGAAATTTTTTATGTTATAGTTTTAGATAACCGAGTAGAGGGACGGGCTGACTAACTAGATCACAAGTTAAGAAATCAAACAAGTTGGTAGAAGCAAAAATATTACCGTCAATATCCATGTAGCATTCTCAACCTCAAGCGGATTTGACTTCACATATCTATGGTTGAAAGTGCTTCCATTGTGCATGTCAACCTTGTGATCAACCTTCAAGTGAGTCACCAAATAAGAAATGTCGCCTACAACTGTGCACTCAGATCCGGCATAGGGACAATTGTAGGGTCTAAACATGCACTGTGATTCATGTTTCAGTTTACAGTAATATGGATATATACCCAGACAACCAAAGCTTGAATATTTGCATGGTAATTCAAGAGAAGCTGCAACCTTCTCCAACGCAAGGCATCTTATGTTGCCAAGCTCATGCCTGCAAGTGGGGCATCGATTCTGAACTCTGGGTTTGCATCCAGAGCATAGTGTATGGCCGTTTGAGCACTGCATACAAAAGAAAAGGAAACATCAAACTGAATTTCTATGCTAAACAAATTTTAATATAGATACCTCATACCTTGAATTTGACTATGCCCTCCTGTCTTTCTTTCTTGTCTTATTTTCTTATTGCTTTTCTCATGTCTTTCGTTCTTGCCTTATTTTTCTTATTGCTTTTCTCATTTTTACTGTGCAAACATTTTTAAGGCATTATTCCTTTTCCTGTGTTAATAACTAAAATCCATTCTATATCTTTAGCTAGCTATGCTAAAATATTCATTGTTTTATTTTCTTACTGCACTCAAACTTAGAATTTATTGATTTTTAAAATCTTGTGATTTAGCAGCGTCGTTAAGTGGGGCAGTAAAAATTAGATAAATGGCATGACTAAGCTTGCATTGGACTTGAGGTGTTTCCTAGTCGAGTATTAGTTGAAAAACCGACCTTAGTGCAGCTTAATTACAGGGCTTGTACGCTGAGTATGGGGTTGCGCAGCCTGTGCCAATCGATTGACATGTTAGTCCAGTGGACTGGAGGTTGCCAATTGGCTGGAGTTTAGGGCTTACAGAATATTTCTTAGTCTACAAAATATTGATGGTAAATTCAAGCAGAAAATGATGAGACAAAACAACAGAAAAACAGAATGGATTGACACAAGGTTCTTGTGAGGTCAATTCAAAGCGAAGAAGAGGTAAATAACATAAGAAAAGAAAGAATGCATGTAAAATTAACCTGATGAATGGGAGGATACATTGCATTCAGGCACACAGGACATTCCAAAAGTTCAGGGACGCTGCTTGCATCAGCGAAATTTGGCTTTGGTGAAAGCTGAACATGGTCATTTACTTGCTCACTTACTACCACCATATCTTCATTTTTAGGAGGATCAATAACCTCAGGGCTGACTCTCTCCTCATCAAAGTAAGTGGCATCAGGTGCCATGAGGAGATATGATTATGTACTACAAGCAAAAATTAACCAAGTCAATACAATCAGTTAACTGAAAAATCAAGTCCTATGTAAAAAATCAGAAAGGTTGCAAAACCTTTTTGGAAAACGCACACAGACTGATACCGATTTTCTTCCTGAATTCTAGATGTGCTATGAAGCCTAACGAGGAAAGGAAATAAAGCAAGAGACGAAGACATAGGTATAAAAAAAATCTTAACTTTCCCTCCGTCGGCATCGAGTCCTCCAAATTCCAAAACAACCCACAAAGGTATGATTATTAGCCACACACGACGAATCGAAACCCTCCAAATTGCAACTTCAAAAGATAAAAGAATAAGAAAATGCGATGGGCAGTGATTCAAGAACAGGATGCAAAGTAAATTCGAACTAAAATTAAAAAAAAAAAAGAAGAAGAAGAAATCGTGTTCCACAATATCAACTACCAAGCTTGACTTTCTAACAACACGGCCATACCTCTCGAAAACCAAAAGGAGAGATCAAGGACAGCAGCAACAGGCAGGAGGTAAGATTTCTCTTCGGCGCGACTGGAAGTTGCTCCACCGCTTAAACATCGCCGGAAGACAATTCGAATTAAAGCCCGACTCTCTCTCAGTCTCTCTCTCTCTCTCTCTCTCTCTCGTTCGGGAAGAACACAAAAAAAAAATATAGTTTTGATGAAGAAAGGGATGCGGTCTGCTGTCGCCGGGCACGGCGGAAGGCCTTTAAACAGTACCTGCGCCTCCTCAACTCGAAGGTCAGAGCCTCATCGCTTTCAAAAAAACGTGCCGTTGGAGCAATTTGAAACGGCAGGCGGCAAACTCAAGGAGGAGAAGGGACCCACTGAACACGACCAACAGCACTTGCCGTCGGATCTCAATCGCACGGCCCGAATGCTACCTGATTGGGCTTCATTTAATTGGCAGTCCTTATTAATTAGTTGCCATTTTGAAATTTGAAATCGCTGGCGTACGTATACAAACTTCGTATAACTCTAATTATTTATGTGCATGAAAATCTTGTAAATCTTTTTTTTTATTAGTATTAGATAGGTAAACTTTTTAATTTCGAGACGATCTATACGATCCTATAAAAAATTTTATTAGTCATCAAAATTAATTTTTTAAAGCACTCGCGATCCAACATTGGAACTTGATTCTCAAAATCATTCAACATTTAGTCACGTTTTATTAGTCACGTCGTCTATGTATGTAAAATTATTCGACATCAAAATCATATTCTATTTGTGAAAATGAATTTTCAAATTCATCATCTAATTAAATTCCAACATTTAGTCAGAACCATTAAATATATTTTAATAAAAAAAATAAATTGTATCTGAAATGTCGGACTGAAAATCATATCATTTTACTAACGAATGGATTAATCGATATTTATATCTATTAATGTAGAGTGGAATTGATCTTATACTCTCCGAGTAATGTAATAGCATGTATACAACTCATGATATTTTTAAATAACAATTAATTGTCTCAATTGATAAGTGTACAATAGTGAATTGTAAAGATTTGATTTTCAATGGAGTGGATTTCTAATTTATGTTTCTTTTAAAAGTATGAGATAATCACGGGAGGATCATTAATATAGCAATATTATATATTTTTTTTAATAACAATTAATTTTTTTTAATTGAATATATTAATTACCAAATGAGCTTTTCAGTTTTTTCTTATGGTAAAAAACTTTTTATTAAAATTAATTTATAAAATAATTCATAAATAAGTTTGAATTCTATAAATTTTTAAATCGTGAATATATAAACTATAATTTTATACGAAGATTATCGATAACTTTTTTATTTGAGATAAATAAAAATATTAAATTAAAGGGGCTCCTTGGGAGGGAGCTCTTTTTATCAACTTTTGGAGCGGCTCCTCAAATCTTACTATTATTATTATAAATAAAATGATTTTATAATTTTATTTTTTTAAAAAAAAATCAATAAAATAAAAAAAATCAGTATTCAATGATTAAAAATTAATCAACTGTCATCTTCGAACCAATTTAGTTAAATATATTTATGTACGCTAGGATCGAGATCAACGAATGATTTGTAAAAAAAGGTTTATAAAGAAATTATTGATATTTTTTAATAATAAAAAGATTAAAAAATTTATTTTTAACGTGACATTATAAACATCACAAAAAACCTCTCAGAACTTCAACATCTCCTTAAAAAAAAAATCATATTCATCCAAAATAAACACTCTAATTGTTACAAAATAATAAATTTTCAGCCCTAAAAATAATAAAAAATTGAAAAACTTAAAATTACTTTTTAGGACATCCCTTGAGCTCCCATTAAACTAACATGACACGGAGGAACCGCTCTCTCATATAGTGGAGGGAGTTTTTTAATTTTTCACGAGGATGATATGTTGATAAGTATGATATATAATTTGTACAAAGAGTAAAATTTGATTGTCCGTGTCAATGGACCATTTAATATCCATGTCGGATCACATTCTCTATCGTATTTGTCATCACATAAAGGTCGATGACAACCTGCGATTTACTCACTCATACTTGTAGAGTCGAGATGAGAAGATCGCTAGATTGACGGTTCCAATCTTTTATACAAAGAGGAAGCTTTTTAATGAATCATCCCGTGAGCGTTGGGGGAGCACTCCTTCCTTTTTTTTTATTTTTTTACATTTTTTAATAAAATAATTTTATTTATGGGTAAAAAATAAAATTAATTAAAATGGAATAGAGTCATTATTTAACGACCAATTTTTTTGGCCGTTGAACAATAGTTAATTTTTTTATTTTACAAAATTATCTATATATACAAGCAAACATATATAATGTCATAGATATTATCTTCTCATTCTATAAATTTATGTTTTATAAATATTATCTTCTCATTTTATAAATTTCTATTCTACAAATATTATCTTCTCAATTGTGTAGATATCTTCATTTATTTCAAATGTCTAAAAATCAACATTGATCTAACAGATCGACGATCCGTGAATTTTGGATAAATAAATTCATGGAAGGTACCAAGGATATAGATAATTAAATAATGCTCCGATTATATGAGGAGCGGCAAATGATACATCGAAGAGCTTAAAGTTCTTCCAACAGAACACAAAGAAGGAGGTATTTGAATCGAGATCGAAAAGTTGAACATGCTCATCTTTTCAATGATTATTTTTTCGAATATCCGTTATATCCCAATGACATATTTTGACATCAATTCCGGATGCGAAAAGGATTATTCCTTCACAATCAATACTTTGAAAAATCATTTTAAATATTTTCAATGGAGGGTCGATGCCATGGGAAAAAATATTTGTAGCCACTTAAAAAATGCACAACGACTATCCGTCAATTGACATATGAAGTCCCTACCAACCATTATAATAAGTATTTACGAATTGTTGAAATAACTGTTATTGAATGCTTGTTCAATTTCTACCAATGTATGATTCAAGTGCTTAGGGCTCTATACTTAAGAAGACCTAATGCTACTGACATCCAACGCTTGCTATCTATACATGAGTAGAGATATGATTTTCTGGGTAGTCTTGATTGTGTGCATTGACAATGAAAAAATTATCCTATTGTTTGGAAAGGTTAGTTCACTCAAGGGGATCATGGGGTCCCAACAATTATGCTTAAAGCAGTTGCATCTGCACACTTATGGATTAGGCATGTTTTTTTGGATTGCAGGGTCATATAATGATTTCAACGTGTTTAACGAATCACCTTTAATCAATGATGTCTTACTAGGAAATACACCATAGGTTAATTTTATAGTCAACAATATACAATATACAATATACGATATACAAAAGAATATTGTATATCTGATGAGATATATCCAGAATGGATTACTTTCATCAAAAGCTTTCTATGTCTCCAAGGTACCAAGAGAAGGATATATAAGGCACGCTAGGAGGCTACGAGAAAGGATGTCAAATGGGCATTTGGGGGGCTTCAATTTCGACGGGCAATGGTCAGAGGGTCAAAATGATTTTTGTGCAAAGATAAGTTAAAGGACAACATATATACATGCATTATAATTTGCACAACATGATTATTGAGAACGAGGGAGATACAGTAGTCTTGATGATTATTGATAATCAATTGGTTGAATGATGAAAAAGACTATTCGTCACAAATATTTCAGAGTTCCATTCAAAAATTTCAAGAATACTTCTAAAAAAATTCTGAGATACGTGATAGTCAATAACATCATCAATTTCGAGCCGACTTAGTCGAGCATATGAACACTCTATGGTTGAAATCAATAAAAATAATAATATATTAATGGTGCTTATAAAATAAGAAAGAGTATAATCCATATAGGAGTTATTGAAAGATTTTTTTTATAGTAAAAAGATAAATAATTTTTTTATATTTTTGACGTGATATTACTGTCGTCATATTGTAGAGACCATAAAGAAGCTCTCTATGAGATTCCATCATGGGAGATGAGGAGATCCTTTTAGATGACAAACAGAACTTAACCTGAAACCATCGATTAATTATGTTTTAAATTTTATTACAAGATCGAAATGCCTTCTCAAAATCTCCAGAATTAATATTTTATATATATATATATATATATATATATATATATATAAAATATAATCACATTAATGGCTCTTTCATTGTCTCCTGGAGAAGGTAATCGGGACAGATAGTAAGTGCAAGGAGAGAGAGTCACAGTCATGTAGTCCCTCTTAATCGACTCGCTATTTAAGTTTGTCCTTTCAGACTTATCAATTGGATTAACCCTGGGACTATATATATATATATTATAGAGAGAAGGAGAGAGAGATTCAAGTGGCCGGCATTTTTATTGTACATTTTAAAAAGTTATTATAAAGTTTCCAGATAAAAACAATCTTTAAAAAAAATAATAATAAAGGACGATGTCTGTATTTTTTTCCAATAATTTATATCCTGCCACGTGGCCATTGTTTAACGGTGTTCAGCTATAGCCCACATGCCCATGCATGATCAGCACGCGAAACAACGAGTTCTCCATGCGCTGCAACGTTGCCGGACTCCTCCCTGCAACACTGTTGTCGCGTGCAGCGTGCCAGCGTGCTCAACCCTTCGTGATCATCGATCGTTTACCTCACTCTTCCCGTATTAAGAGGGCAACATGATATCAACGTATTTGGTTAGGTTTGAATACGAACTGCCACCGTATTAAAATACTCGAGGTCCTCGAACATCATTCGTTCTGACTTTGATGCATATTGACTCTCAAAAAGCAGTATAATATTCTTGTCTAGACTCAACTCGCCCTTCCCTCCCCTCTCCCTCAATTCCTTGACTGTGGATTTTGAGGTGGTTGCAGGTTTTTCACTATTTAGTTGTATACGATTCGTTCTGATCTATGTGGAGAAAGAGCATCTGCACATCGACCTTCCATGATAGCATGGAGAAGATGTAGATGGAGGGTGATGCCAAGTACTGGAAGACAGTATCATTGCAAAACTACAATTGTTGTCCTCCTCGAGGAGGTCCACTGATTAAAAATAGTGCATCAGCATCTTCAAAGAGGAGCTCATGGTGTGTAGAAAAACAAGATCAAGTGGGGAGCTCAAAGGAATGTGAGCAATGATAAGAGTTTTTCTTCTTCCTTGAAAAATAACGAATGAAAAGGTATTTTGATCAATAATAGTGAAATCAACAAAAGAAAATGTGCATACATATCCTCCTCACAAAATATATAGTTGCATTAGTTCATATTGGATTTGATGAATTAGGATGAAAATTTTCGGATTTTTTGCAAAATTCTAGCACATAACAGTGTTTTCGGTAAATATTATTTATGCTCGATGTATACATATGCAAATACAACGTAGATCGATATTCACTCAAGAAATAACTATATCATATCTCATAGAATATATATATATATATTGCATGCATTTACATATGCATGAAGGCCGGAGCAACGGCGCCGGAATATTCTGCTCTTGCCTCCTGCAGCTTTATCTGTCTAATGAGATGGTCGCCGAAGATGTCGGTTTTGAAAGCTTCACTTGCCTGTCCCAATTCACAAGACCAGACCAGCAATAAGAAACAATCTGAATTATATTTTCAACATGTATATCCACATGGATGATCAGAAGGTGGGAGGAAAGTTAATCACCTGCAGGTGGAGGCTGCAGAAACACCTACCGTCCTCTGCCGTGTGAGTCGAAGCATTCAGAAGCTGAAGCCTCTCTCCATCTAAAGCGCTCAGAATTCCAGACAAGGAAATCATGGCATCTTGGCTCAGTAAACACAACTGCACCATGATTTCCCTGTCGCTGAGACAGGTAACTGAAACAAGGGGATAGCCTACACTTCGAACGCAATGGATTTCCTCTTCGCGCCTCCGCAACACCAGCAGCATCTCTTCTTTTCTCCGCGACAGCTGCTGCACCTCTGCTTTCAGCTCCGGTATGTACTTCAGCACCTGCGAAACAGTCACTGGGATACTCGACTTCTTTTCCTTCTGCGCAATATTGAAGAGAAATTAAGAAGAAGATCGTGTGCTCGATCGAGTAAAGAACATCAAACTCCCTTCTTCTTCAAAATCAGGAAAGGAAAAGGAATTGCATACATTTTGTTTGGATTCGGGAAGTAGACTGCGAAGCGAGGAGTACAGGTCGTTGGTCTTCTTTCTTCGATCTCGCTCGTAGGCGTTGTGGCCCAGTTTCTTGGCGGAGCTCGGCGAGTCTAAGTTGCCGTCGAGCATGGAGTAGTAGTGTTGGAGGAGGTACTCATCGTCCAGCTCAATCTGTTCCGACGCTCCATCAACTTCGGCTTCGGGTCCAAGCTGGGAACAAGAGAAATCAGTGAACCCTGCTGTGGCCATATCAGTTTGATCTCTGCGCGCAAGTGAACGAGGGTTGGATGGATCTCAAATCCCTTGACCTCCCAAACTAGTTCTTCCTCCTTGCTACCTCACCTTCTTGGTCATTGACGGTACAGGAGAAATTAATGGCCCTTGTGATATATATAATATTCCGCTAATTCTTTTATCTGGTTCACAGATATGTTAATTATTAAAGGATTAAGTCAATATATATAATAATTAATGCATTAATCTATGCAAAATGATATGCTGTATTTAGTTAAAAGTCAGAATATATGCAACAAAAAGGCAGAAGACCAATAATTTAAATCCAATCTTAATTTATTCATCCAATTTTCTATCTCAAAAATCTAACAAGGGCCAATACTTGTGAACATTAATATGCAAGCTTAATAAATTCATTGAGAAGATAAGAAATAGAATGCTTGTAACAGCAAAATGCAATTAGTGTTTTTCATCGTCGATTATTCGATGATAATGAATAAAGATAAATCACGAGATATTATATCTCTTGATCCGTTATATTGGTAAAAACAACAAATGATTTTTAAATCCGAGTGAGAGTTTAAGATTCCATATCGAAATTCGATTAATGTCTATTTATAATAGTATCTATTCGATTAATGTCTATTTATAACAGTATCCGTGTTGTAGCCAATGATCATCATTCTAAAACGACACATAAGGAATAAAATGTGATCGATGAGGTGAAGGTAAAGTATTTTATTTATTTATTTGAGTAGGAAATACAAAATAGAGTGCCGGTCAAGGCTTTATTCATACAAGCTAGTCGCTCTTCCTTCTAGTTTTCTGTGACAGTTTTGAGCACGTTACTCTGTTGTTCCCTCTCCAACCTCGGGCTAAAGATGAACATCTCATTTCCCCTATTGAATTTGAGCCTCCTGGCTTCCTCCCTTGAGATGTTATACGAGTTCATCAGCACCTCTATCGGTAATCCACGGATAGACGATGTCTTCCCCACGACGTGGTTCACTACAGCATTTTCGTTGGTATTGAACGAGATCCACTCGAACTGCTCGCTTTGAGCTTTCTTGATCACCACGTGGTGCTGAGGAACCACCACCAGCTGCCCTTGCCGGAGCTCACCGTCAAACACAGTTCGACCTCGGTGACCCACGATTTGCATGCGGCAGCTTCCTCTCAACGCATAGATGACGCGATGAGCATTGATGAGCCAATGGGGTGCATTGATGGCGTTCTATATATATATGATTGCAAAAGAGAAATTAAACGAAGTTATATTGTGTCTTTCTTCAATTTCAGATTTAAGTACTGAATGATCAGAATGGTATATATATATATATATATGTACCCGTCGGAGAACTCCTTTTTCGGCGCTCAATTGGATGAACCTGAGGATCGGGAGTTTCTGACTATTGAGAGTGGTCAATCTTCCAGCTCGTGGATTGTAGTAGTCAGCCCTCACTGGATTACCAATGTTTTGCTTGTTCTTCAAAGTGCAGTAGGTCTCCTCCAATCCATTGGATTGATACGGGCATTCCCTCGACTCTTGAGCTTGTTCTCTTTCCTCTCTCTCTTGCTCCTGTGCTTCTTGTTCAGCACTCCGTCGTGATGGTTGCAGCACCTGAAGCCCTTTCTCGACACGAACGATTTCGCCTCTGTTATCGTCTTGGCCTTGAACTCTTCGCACCACTTGCTTATCGACTCCAAGTGCTTCGGCAAGCAGATCAAGCTCAAAGCCGCTTAGGAGGTTCTTCCCCATATGTTGCCTGAATCTCTCTTCTGTTTCTGCAACTTGTTCCTGCGATCGCTTCTCTCTGCCCGCCAACAAAAACTCCTGAATTTGTTTATACAGATTAGATCGAAGCTCTAGATATATTATATCGATTTGTATGATGAAATAAGTAATTGGTCAGGTTCATTCGATCTCACCCGATGTTGGCGATCGAGTTGGTTGGCATTGCTGCTGGGATCAGACACAGTAATGGTAACAACTGGGACTTCACCATTGTTGTAGCACCAGTGTGCGATACCGGCAGGCAATGCAATGATATCACCTTCACGGAAGAACTGTATCCTTTGGTGCTCATCTCGGAACTGTTGGCTTTGGCCTGCAACTTCCTCTTCCAATTGTGGCTCGAAGCCTTGTCGCGGCGATTGGAATGTCTCCGGACAACCAGGGATTACCGTGCCCGTGATGCCCCTTCCTGAAAGATGCATATATTAAATGTATGCCGCCAGCGATGATTAAAACTTTGCTTTGCGCAATGCTGCGAGGTAGGAAAGATCAAGGGACGAACCTTGGACAATGTAGATCAAAGAAGGGGAGTCGGAGAAAGAAGGCAACAGGAGGCCCTTGGGTTGGATGGTCCGACGTTGGGCCGCCACCCCGGCACATTGGAACTGCTCATTGTACTGGTCGAAGTACTCAGTGAAGCCAGCCTCGGACGGCACGCGGCGAGTGGGCTCGAGGGCGTTGAGGCGCTCGAGCTGGCATTGGCTCCGGTACCCGAGGCGGCGGCGGGCCACCAACGGTTGGCCTGAGCTCCGCTGACCGAAGCCGAGCTGCGCGAGGGAGGCGTGAGGGAGAAGGAGACACAGAGCGAGGGAGAGAACAATGAGAGCTGTGGAGTTGGCCATGGCTCGATGGGTGCTCTGGTGTGAAGTGCAGGGAGCTTAGAGCATGCGCTCGATATTTATAAGCTCAAAAGGACGTCTCTGTTTTGGAAGGGTTGGTGGACGGTTACAGCTCCTGAGGCTTGTCCCCGAAGCATTCACCCGCGTGTCATGGTCTGGTTACAAACGCACAATGTGCGTCGGTTGAGAGAGCTCAACTTCCCCTTGCAAACATCATGTGAAGCTGCATGGATGGCAACTTCGAGCCAGTTTAGCTCCAGCAGTAACAAACCGATGGGGGCTGATTTGCTATACCACTCGTCGTCGAGTGCCGGGGAGCAAGTTTGTTACATTCACATGAATGATCATTGATACTCCAGGTGAGTGTGTGCGCGCACTTGATGATTATTCTCTATGGATAAAATATCTCTTGTGATTTATCTCTTTTATCCTTATCCTAAGAGATGACTATTCTCCAAATCATGTCCTAATGACTTGGCCTACCTCGAGCACGTAGGAGCCCGAGCATAAGCATTTGGAGGGTTCAAAGACTTGAAAGACCTGAATTCGAACACTTAATAAGAATCTAAGCCTAGGCATTTGAGAGCTTGAGCCAAACACCTAAGGGCTCAAGTCTGAATGATGAGACCTAGCCTGAGCACTTACACAGGACTCAACTGATAGAAATTCTATGGCAATAAAAAATATAAAAACGAAACGATAGTATGAATATAGAGAATCTAATTATAGCGGAGTGACTATCGTTAATCGTCCTTAAGATCTACATTGTCGTTCCTGCGAAGAAGTAAGAAGCAGGTCTTCCATAGGTTTCTGGAGTGACGACGTTGTAAACTTCTCGCTGATAGGATACGAGAAGTTTGTCAGAATGTTAGTCCCGAATTTACGGGGATCATGCCCTATATATAGAAAACGGATCGGATCCGTTATTGACCCATCATCAATAACGGATCTGTTCTATAATGGGTTATAGATATTAAATAACAAATAATTGAAACCCATAAACTAATAAGTAGATCACTTAATCGGGTTCAAATCAATATGGCACAATCGGACGGTTACGATAATCACATGTAAGTCCATCACCAACAATCTCCCACTTGGGCTTCATGAGATTCTGAATGTAACATATGTCCGAAATTCTTTAGTTGAACTCACTATGTCATATTGAACTAAATCAATCTGGTTCATCAACTTCATTGGTATAAGACTAAAATGATCGTTGCTGCTCCATATATGTAATCGATTGCAGAATCCATCAGTAATCACAATGTCAATATCATTAATGACATATATCAGATGTGGATGTGTAACATTAGAATTGCATGAAATGTGATATGCATATGTCAATTCCCAAATGATCCTCCTTATGACCCAGAATAGGGTCATGATCACGTTTGCAAACACCGTATGCTAAATCGCAAGCATCATATACTAAACCACATTAGCAAACCATGATCTAAATCTCATGATTCAAAGTAGAGTCTTATATCACATTTACAATCATCATATGTTAACCGTATTAGTAAATCGTAATATATTTATACAAAGTGTCAAAGATAAATTGCACATGTATTTTTCTATCTTAGTGTGCACATCAGAAATAAAGATATATATGTGTCTTGATTATAGAACATTCTAGATAATAGAGTAATACAGACTCCCACTTAATGGGTACTTCATCCATATGAAGAACTCTCATTTTCAACCCACACTGATAATAGATATAAAGTCTGTTTTAATATGTTCTATCAAAGCTTTGACCACTTTGAACTCTTTCTTTTAACCATTTGACATTTTATGTCGATGCAAAATGAAGCTGACATGCCACAGTTGTTCTTGGCCTAAAGTTTCGCAACTTTATTATCACAGTTGATCTCAAATAGCCATCAAGACCCCAAATGATCTTTATCTTGTGATAAAATCTACAACCATATTGGATGTTCTATAATAGTTTACTAATTCATTCTTCATTATTGAGGTAGCTATCAGCGTATGTTTAACGTTTTTCCAAATGTCAATTCTTTCTAACAACATGAAGATATTTTCTAATGTAAACCTCGCACCATCCAGACACCCATCAAAATGCGAAGTCTTAATATCTAATCATTCCAGGTAATCAGATCTTCACTATATGAACATTTAAATAATTTATTAAAAAAATACTACATACCTCTTTTTACAGTGTTTTATTAAATTGTTTGCCAAACATTCCTACAATGAATACTAAATTAAATGTGCACATTCCTGTGCATTTACGAGACTTGTTATATTTGAAGTTTAAGGATAACTTCCACTAAACTTGACATATTTTAACTGATCGATAGGTTTTCCTCCATACCTGAATGAGGTAACCTCCTTATCAAAATTTATGGTACTAATAAAGAAATACAAAATTATAAATTATAAATGGACTTATTTAGATTGAATACTAGGCATTTTGAATCTTAAGGTTACCATTGATTCAAGACTATATACATTGATTCCTTAATATTACCATTAAAGAAAATAGTCTTAATATCCATTTATTGTAGCTCAAATTATAGTGAGCTATCAGCGTCATGATTACTTTTATGGAGTCTTTCACTAACATAGATGAGAAAGTCTCTTTTGTAATTCATATTCACTTACCGAGTGAATCCCTTGGTTATAAGGCGTGCTTTCAACATTGTCCTGTGAATCTTGTTTAGTTCTAAATATCCACTTACCACTAACAGATTTCACTCTTTCAAATAATTCGACTAACTTCTATATGTCATTGATGATCATAGACTTCAGCTCAACCTTCATGACTTTAGTGTATTTTCTAGGGTTAGAATACTGTTTGACCTTTGAAAAGATGAAAAATTATCTTTCAATTCAATGTCAAACTCATATACATATTCTTGGAGATAAACCTGATCACACAAAAACGTGGATCTTCTTTCCCTAGTAAATTTATTTAGTGGCATTTTTGTTTAAAGTGGTTGAATGTCATAGTGTACTATTCCTACTAGATGTGCAACTTCTACACAGGGTATCAAACTCATGCTAGTTACAACTATAGTATCCTTAATAGGATCGCTAATGCTCTTCTCTTTAAATGATACGTCCATGAGCTTAATACTCCCACTGTTTTAAATAAATTTAGCATTCCTTGAAGAATCTCAAGGGGTGGATAAAAGTATTATACTAAAAGACAGCTCATAATTCTTTAAATTCAGTTTCATTCTTTAGGTTCATAATATATAACAATTGGACAACCCTAGATGTATAATATTTAGATTACTGTCTTTATTGAAAAAATCATTTTGCAAAGATAACTGCAACCATGAGTGCTTCATTGGCAAGGATTTTAGCAAAGAAGTGTAAACCATTTTCTTCACACCATAATCTATAGAGTTTGGATCCTTTGCTCAGCCACATCATTCTCATAATGAATATCATTCATGGTATATTAAATCACAATTTCATACTCATAAAAGTAATTTGTTAATCGATTCTCCTTTAACAGACTCTATACATAATTTGTTAAGAAAATTAAGAACGTTTTTCGGAGTTATTTAGATAAGTATTTTAATCACCGGATGAATTCCTTTTTAGCCAAGCTTCGTACTTTCAATATGCATACATTTATTGTTCATATACATATAAGTGTTTTTAAAATTTTATAGTTTATCAATTAAGGAACTAATGAATTCAGAAAATATTAAAAATTTTATTTCTAAATGGACAAGGAAAATTTTATTTGTTCAAACAGAAAATAGAAATAAATATCCGTCTAAAAGACGATATATATATTTTCCAAATTCAAATTTGTAGGAGAATTTGAGGGCGCTAGAGGGGGGGGGTGAATAGCGTTGACCGTAGGAAGATGGAAATCGTTCACGTGCTTGTCTACAATTTCGTTAGTACGCAGCGGAATAACAAGAATAATAATGATAACGAAACATACAACACGCAAACACAAAGATATAACGTGGTTCGGAATCGCACGGTTCCTACTCTACGGATCGGGCTCAAACGAGCCCTAGTGATGCCAATCACACACCACTAAGCAATAACTCCTTCTCGACAACAAGTCGGAGGTGGAGAAACCTCGTACAATGGATTACAACAAGTAATACACAAAAATACAAGCAAAATACAAGGAAATGTAAAGAACACTTTACAAACTAGGGTTTTGAGCGTTTGCTTGTTGGTTGCTTGGATGAGCTTGAAGGACCCTGAAATGCACCAGCAAATCGCCTTCAAATCGCCTCACCAAAGCTCCCAAAAATCTGATTTTGAGCCTTCCACGAACAGCTGCTTTTATCCTTCATCGGTTGGATTCGCCTAGCGATCATTGCCGTAAGTCCCGGTCATTGCCGGCCATTTGTGAGACAACGACTCAATCGTTGGACAAGTTCCGCGGGACTCTTAGCGATCGGCGCCAACATTGATCATTGCGATCGGCCCTTAGCTGGTCAGTAGTCGGCCCGGCGGTCGGCTACGGCGGTTCTGTGCTCGACCTGAGTCGACTCACGGCAGTCGAACCGGCCATAATGCCAGTCGACTGCCAACCTCAAAAATGAGGTTTTAACCCAAGTATGATGCCCCCATACTTGCTAGACCACCCTTAGCCTAGACCTAAGCCTTCTAGCCACCTCCATCAGTCTCACGCCTCTCGGATCCCTCCAAGTCATCCATGACTTATTCATCCATCGCGCTAGCCTCCAGGTGCTTCCCTCGGCTATGTCATGCTAACGGTGTCTACACCTCCAAGGCACATTGGACTTACGCCGCCAAGACTCCGCTTGGACTTTACGCTGCCAATATCAAACCCCTTGGACTTCCCAAATGCCAAGACTCAAGCTTGGACTTTCCCTTGCCAACCCATGTTGGACTTTCCATGCCAAGACCCATGCTTGGACTTTCCATTTGCCAAGACCCACGCTTGGACTTCTCATTTGCCAAGACCCATGCTTGGACTTCTCATACCAAGTACCCATGACTTGGACTTTCCATGCGCCAAGTGTCCCACTTGGACTTTTCATGCCAAGTACTCAAGACTTGGACTTTACCAAATGTCAAGTGTCCCACTTCGACTTTCCATGCCAAGTACCCATGACTTGGACTTTACCTTGCCAAGACCCATGCTTGGACTTTCCCATAATCACATGGTCAACCCCAGTCAACCATCAAGGTCTTCCTCGAGTCAAACTCGAGTCCGGTCAAACATGACCCGGGTCGATTGCTCCAACAATCTCCCCAACATATTAACCGACATTAATGTCAAACATCAATGCCAAACCACTTTGTCAAATCCCTTTGTCAAACATCAAAACATCACTCGAGTCTGGTCAATCGTGACCTGGGCCGATTGCACCAACAATCTCCCCCTTTTTGATGTTTGACAAAAACCAAACAAATCATCTGAGTTAGACTACTAACTCAAATCCCTTACCAATTATCCCAAATTGGTAAACACTCTCCAAATGTTCTCCCCCAAACATTCTCCCCCTTTTTGACTAACATCAAAAAGGTTTTCTCTCCAAGGAGGTCAATGTCTCATGTCCCAATGAGATCTTACAATCTCCCCCTTGATCCAAAAATAAATACCTAGGATGCCTACCATCTTCCTAGTGATAATTCACATATCACTTAAGAGAGACAATCCTATACTATCTCCCAATTTCCAAATTGGGTATCAAAAACCCATTAATTTTCCCAATTGATGATACTCTCCCATTAACTTCTCCTCTTCAAGGAGAAAAACACATCCATCATCCCAAGATGGATACTTTCCCCTAAAGGCTTGCTCCCCCTTGACCATTGCACCAACAATGTCCTTGGGAAGCCCCTAAGCCAATAGGAACTCTAAATCATCAAAATTAAGGTTCTAAGTTCAAACTTGAACTTTCCATACCCTAAATTTGATACTTTGACCTAACACTTCTCCTAATCCATATCCAATGGATTTTCACCCTTTATAATGCTTTCCAATGCATATCCTAGGGTTAGAAGTGGTTAGGGACCTTTACCATGGTTGAAAATGGGCTAAACAAACCTTCTTAACCTCGGACTGACTGACAATGACTCGACAAGAATCACGATCACACTCACATCACCGATCGTCACATAGGGCCGATCGATAATCAAAATCTCGATTTTCAACTATCAGAAATGAATTTTGAAAATTCATAAATAATTATACGTAATTCGAAAAATCGTGAAAATTCATACGTATAATACTTATGACACACACAATGGGTGAAATATATTTGAAAATTATTTTACCCATAAAATAGTGAGTTTGATACAAAACTCAAAACCATTGAAATTTTCAATGTTTTGGCCCTATTTTGTATCAACTCTATCAATGATGATTGCTATCAAAAGATAGACTTCACCAAGGTTTTTCAAAATGATTTTAAAATGTTTTCAAAACCTTATTTTGGATCATATTCCTTGGGCTCTATGTACATGACTTGTACACATGCTCTCCCAATGATCCACAAATGAAACAAGATGAGTTTTAGTTCATCTAGATGCAAAAACTATGCACCTTGAACTCAACTCATATCCTAGCATCTCACATGTATCTAAGGTGTATAAATACACATACATGTCAATTGGATGTGAGATGTGGGTTTTGTTCATCCTAATCTAGGGTTTCATGCATTCTCTAAGGCAACCCTACTTGATTCCCTTATAAATGGGACTTCAAGTCATGCCATAGTCCTTAATTCAATTTCAACCAAATTGTCTTAAATGCATGAATGATTATGACATTAGAAATGTTATAAATAAGTATATGCTCATAATCATGATGTCATGACATAAGATGAAATCTAAAAACACATGACATTTGAAACCTTAATCCTAAACATGAACATGACATATAAAATCATAGAACTAGGCATGATGTCATGGCATATGACAATCAAGGCATGACATATAAAATATATAGGTATAGTAATACCTAAATTTTAATATTAATTGTCATTTGATACAATTAGATATATTTTGCCATATTAACCTTAATCTCCCTAGTGTGCCAAAAACCCAAAATGACACACTAACACTCTAAACCCTAATTGTGTCAATTTGATCATTTTGTCAAACTTCATAACTAATATTGGCACATCCTAAAATCTTTTAGGATATTGATTCAAATCTATTTCCAAGGTAACCATAACCTTGAAAATATCCTAAAGTGTCACCTTTGCCATGATTGAGTTAACTACCCATCCAATCAAGGTTGGCACACCCTAAACCCATCTTAGCGTGAATCAATCACGCTCTTAGGAACCCAAAACCGATTTGAGCTCCTAGAGTTAATTAGGTATTCCTTAGGGATAACCTCCCTAGATACCTTCCTAATGACCCTCCTAGGCTTGTTAGCCTTGGCCATTTGGGTCTTACTTAGGTTGACTCTAGGGGTAACTCCCCTTGCAACCTTCTTAGTGGCCACCCTAGGTTTCCTAGAAACCCTAGCCACTAGGCACACCCTTTGGTCAACTCTAGGGATAACCTCCCTATTGACCTTGGTCTTCCTAGACCTAGTTAGTGTTCCATAATCTAATGGAACACTATGGTAAGTCATCTTGGGCTTAGGTTTGAGACCCAAACCTTGCTTGCCCTTAGTTGACTTTTGACTCTTAGGTCCTAGGTGTTGACTTTGACTTTTGGACCCTTGATTTTGACCACTAGACCCTTTAAATTGATTTTGTATCTTATTTAGGGTCTTTTCAAGTTTTTCAAGCCTTGACCTCAAGACTTGATTTTCCTTTTCTAATTGCCCAATTTTAGAATTTTGATTTAAATCTTGGGCATTGGACTTCCTAGGCATATGCCTAGTCCATTTAGGGTTTAGACCTAGGTGCTCTTGCACCTTTCTAATTGTCTCCCTAGGTAAAAATTTTCTAGAGTTATTTGACCTAGGTTTGTCCTTAGATAAGTTGTTTTTAGGGACATTAGTCCCAAATTTCTCCCTATTATCTAAGTGAATATTTTTAGCTCCTAAACAAAAGTATTTATTTCTATTAGCATGCTTTTCATGGCAAATTGCTAGGGAATTGAAATTTCTAGCATGTTTTTGTCTATTAACTAAAGAAAGAGCATTATTAACTTGATATACCTTAGGGTTAGCCTTAGTAGCTCCCCCTACTTGTGATGCTCCCCTTTGCCCCTTCTTCTCCCCTTGGGCATTGACTCGGTAATGACCGGTAAGTCATGTGAAGCAAATCACTTGCTCCTTGCTCTTTTTCATTGAGGCACCGGTCTCCTTGACTTTTGGCACGGGTGGAGTCTTCTTAACCCGTTTAGGACACTTACTCTTGTAGTGTTCTTTCTCCCTACACTCAAAGCATATAATATTCATTTTATTATTAATTGACATGCTTGAGTTACCTAGGGTGGTGGAAGGTGTTGGAATTGAAACTTCTTCATCTTGACCGGATGTGGAAGATTCTTCTTGATGCTCCGGTGTTGAGGAAACTCTAATCTCCTCCTCAATCCTAGAAGTGGATGCTTCTTCCACTTCCTCCACCTCTTCTGATCCAGATGTTGATTCCCTATCAACCTCCGAATCCTCAAGCTCTTTGGATGAAGATGTACTTGCTTCTTTTTGAGCTTGAGAGGATGAGCACTCTTCTTCTTCTTCTTCTTCTTGGACCAATGATGAGTTTTCATGGAGCTTTGCCACTTGGCTCCACAACTCCTTAGCGTCCATATAGTCCCCTACCATACACACAATTTCATTAGGGACCAAATCAAGAATAAATTTTACTACCTTCATGTTTTTCTCGAAGGCTTGGAGTTTATCTTCACTCCACTTCTTCTTCTTGAGGAATCCTCCCTTTGGTCCTATTGGATAGCTAAAACCCTCCATCAAGATAGACCATTCTTCGAAGTCCCTCATCATTAGGAAGTCTTCAATTCTTGACTTCCATTGCTTAAACCCTTCTTGTCCATAGAAGGAGTAAGGGATTGGTGTGTTAATGTTCCATCCCAATTGTTCTTCCATCTTCACCCTCTAGCTTCTTTGTCCTAGCTCCCGGCGATTAGTCCGTAGAAGAGCCCCGGGCTCTGATACCACTTGTAGGAGAATTTGAGGGCGCTAGAGGGGGGGGGGGTGAATAGCGTTGACCGTAGGAAGATGGAAATCGTTCGCGTGCTTGTCTACAATTTCGTTAGTACGCAGCGGAATAACAAGAAAATAATGATAACGAAACATACAACACGCAAACACAAAGATATAATGTGGTTCGGAACCGTACGGTTCCTACTCCACGGATCGGGCTCAAACGAGCCCTAGTGATGCCAATCACACACCACTAAGCAATAACTCCTTCTCGACAACAAGTCGGAGGTGGAGAAACCTCGTACAATGGATTACAACAAGTAATACACAAAAATACAAGCAAAATACAAGAAAATGTAAAGAACACTTTACAAACTAGGGTTTTGAGCGCTTGCTTGTTGGTTGCTTGGATGAGCTTGAAGGACTCAAATGCACCAAAGAAATCGCCTCACCAAAGCTCCCAAAATCTGATTTTGAGCCTTCCACGCTTTTATCCTTCATCGGGCCGATTTCCGCCAGCAATGACCGCCATAAGTCCCATCGCCAAAGATCAGTGAGACAACGGCCAATCCACGCTGGACAAGTTCCAACGGACTCTTGGCAATGATCGCTAACGCCGTAGTCGACCGCTGGCCGGCGATCGGCCGCTCGCTCCAATGCTCGACGAACTAAGCCGATCGCTGACCCTTGGTCGATCGTCAGACATCGGGCCTGATCGCACTCGAGCATGACCGCTGAGCGATTACTCTTAACGGCAATAACTCAGTCGACTCACGGCAATGAACCGCCATAATGTCACGACCGCCAACCTCAAAATGAGGTTTTAACCCAAGTATGGTGCCCCATACTTGCTAGACCACCCTTAGCCTAGACTAAGCCTTCTAGCCACCTCCATCGCCTCACGCCTCGGATCCCTCCAAGTCATCCATGACTTGTTCATCCATCGCGCTTAGCCTCCGTGTGCTTCCTCGGCTATGTCATGCTAACGGTGTCTACACCGCCAAGGCACATTGGACTTACACCGCCAAGACTCCGCTTGGACTTTACGCTGCCAATATCAAACCCCTTGGACTTCCCAAATGCCAAGACTCAAGCTTGGACTTTCCCTTGCCAACCCATGTTGGAATTTCCATGCCAAGACCCATGCTTGGACTTTCCATTTGCCAAGACCCACGCTTGGACTTCTCATTTGCCAAGACCCATGCTTGGACTTCTCATGCCAAGTACCCATGACTTGGACTTTCCATGCGCCAAGTGTCCCACTTGGACTTTTCATGCTAAGTACTCAAGACTTGGACTTTACCAAATGCCAAGTGTCCCACTTCGACTTTCCATGCCAAGTACCCATGACTTGGACTTTACCTTGCCAAGACCCATGCTTGGACTTTCCCATAATCACATGGTCAACCCCAGTCAACCATCAAGGTCTTCCTCGAGTCAAACTCGAGTCCGGTCAAACATGACCCGGGTCGATTGCTCCAACAATCTCCCCAACATATTAACCGACATTAATGTCAAACATCAATGCCAAACCACTTTGTCAAATCCCTTTGTCAAACATCAAAACATCACTCGAGTCAAATTCGAGTCTGGTCAATCGTGACCTGGGCCGATTGCACCAACAAAATTGACATAGTTCCTTAAACTAAACATAAAACAAAAAAATATTAATGCTACTACTTCAGCTTGCTTCCTGTCTTCAGTAATAATGTGTCTTTCATCATTAAGTGATAGTCAACTGTAGATGAGGTAATCCTGCATAGAGACACTAATATGAGTAGGTGTAGCAGTATCTATCCACCAAGTATCTATATATATGGGAGCTAAAATTGACTTACAACTTTAACAAATTACCTTTCTTATTACACCAATTAATATACTTAGGACATTCTTTCTTGACATGACCATTTTTTTGCATAAGTAACAGGTAGTCATCTTATTTTGTTCCTTTTGCCCACTTTGACCAAATGTCCCTGTGTTTGCAGTTTGCTTTGCTTTCCCCTTGAAATTGTTCCTCTTCCTTTTATTGTTGATACCCTAAGTATTGGCTTTAGATTAGCACTCTCCGATGTCTCCCGCTTCAGACTCTCCTCTTCTTGCACACATTAAACTATAAACTCATTTAATGTCCACTGCTCCTTTTGAGTGTTGTAACTTATCTTGAAGGGTGTGAACTGTGCAGGCAAAGACATCAAGAAAAAAAGTACCAACAAGCTTTCTGACATTTCTAGCTTCAGTGCTTTAAGTCTTGTGGCAATAGTTGATATCTCCATAATATACTCTCTGACGTTTCTCTTTCCTTTATATCTCATAGTAACAAGCTTTGACAAGAGTGTGCTTTTTTCGACCTTTTCACTCAAAGTGAATCGATCTGCTAATTGACTCAAGAAAACCTTGGCATCCACTTATTCAGTTATAGAGTCTATAATAGCTTCTAGGATGGATAGCTTCATAATACTCAAACTCATATAATTAGAGTGCTCCCACTGTTTAAACTGAGTCCTTTGATCTGTCATGCTAGAACTAGTCAGAGGTATAGGATGATCATATCTTAATGGATAGTCTAAGCGCATGCATCCCAAGACCACTATTACATATTCTTTCCACGGGTTAAAGTTACTACCAGTGAGTGTATGAATATTTGCTATATGAGCAGTTACTGAGTTCACTGAATAAGAAAGAAAAATACAAGAATATCATATAATGCCAAGAACATAAAGAGATAATAATCATTAATAATATGTATAATATATATGGGTTAAATGAGACACCAAGTATAACATTATACTTAGTTTTTAGACTGCAATGTAACTTATCAGAGGTACTCTCTAAATTATAGCTCATGATAATTTCATTGGTCATATCATGTGTCTTTCTTTGGCCCGATATATGATATGCATAACTAAATTATCCATTATATAAGCTATATTTGTCTGAGTGTATGGTTTACAAACTCTTGATCTACCACACAAAATATCTTCCTTTAGGCCGACACCCTGTGTGTATGATCTATAACAGAATTTATCAACTTATTGATCTACCACACAATATTTTCCTTTGGATCGATATTTTGTGCACATGATTAATAGAATTTATTAAGCTATTGATTTGCCACACAAAGCACCTTCCTTTGGGCTGACATCTTGTGTGCATGATTAATAAAATTTATTAATAAAATACATCTATCGACACAATATGTCCTAAACCTCCCTAATAGTTCTCACCTTGGTGATAATTATTAGTTTGAAAAAGAATCATATGTGTAAATAGATACTTTAGAAAACTTAGTAAACTCAACTATACTTTAGTAGCCTTATGACGTAGAAAATGACCATAACATCGGACTAAAAATTTCGGAGCCTCTGAAAAGGCCCTAAATGACGCTTTTTAAGGTATGAAACAAGTTGTTATAGGGGTTCGAAACGCAACCGAGAACGCCTCAAAACTTATCCCGAGCGAAAAGTTATGACCTCTGAAAGTTTTCTACATCAAAACGTGCTCGAACTCATCCATGCTCATCATCAATCGACTGATAGTTATGATAGTTGATTGAAGGATATCAGTCAACTACCTCAGTCGAATAGAATACCTTTTGTGGACAATTTCATGAGCACTAGTCGACTGGTGCTTGATAGTAGTCGACTGATCAAATTAGTCGATTGCTCCAGTCAACTAAAATACCTTTTATGCGCAAATTCGGTCTCACCAGTCAACTGAGCCTTATTATAGTCGACTGATCAGTCGACTGTCGAATCAACTAAGAAATGTTTTATGCCCGAGTTTGAGCACAACAGTCGACTGCTATTGATGGCAATCGACTGGTATGTGCGGTCGAGCTCAATTTTAAGTGCAACAATCAATTGGTGCTTGATATTAGTCGACTGATAGACCATTCAGTCGACTAGTGCAAGGCATCAGTCGATTGATTGATGACTCAACATGATTTTTCTAGGGAAAATATGACAGTTTCACCACGAATGATGACGGTTACATCGCTTTTCTTCGTGTTCTTCATCGAAAAGAGTAAAACTTAAGATCTAGCGCTTAAAATTAGATTTTCTACTTACGTTTTCGTTAAATAACCATCGTTTTACAACAAAAGATTCAAGTCTTGCACAAAATCAATGAAAAACATCGAAAACTACAACCTAACACCAAAGAAATCGATAAAACAACCAAAGCTTTGATACCAATTGATAGAAATCCATGATTCTAAACATATATACAAAAAATTAGATATATACAATAAGATTCTTGGAGTAGATCTAGTTTTATCAATTTCTATGGCAACAAAAACGAAATGATCGCATGAATACAAATAACCTGATTGCAGCGGAGTGACCATCGTTCCTCGTCCTTAAGATCTACGCTGTCGTTCTTGTGAAGAAGTAAAGAGTAGGTCTTCCATAAGATTCTGGAGTGACGATGCCATAAACTTCTTGCCGATAGGATATAAAGAGTCTGTCAGAATGCCAGCCTTACGGGGATCACACCCTATATATAGAAAACAGATCGGATTCATTATCAATCATTCATCAATAATGAATCCATTCTATAACAGATTATACACATTAAACCCTACATCAAATAACCGAACTCCGTAAATCAATAAATAGATCACTTAATCGGGTTCGAATCAATATGGTACAATCGGAGGATTATGATAATCACATGTAAGTCCACCACCAATATCAACGACCTAAACAGCCAAACTCGAATGCTTAGGAATTTGAGCAGAGACATCTTAAAGCATGAGAGAGGCGGATTCCAAATGTGAGCAGTTAGAAGACTCAAAAGACCTAAATACCCGAACTTGAACACTTCAGAATTAATCTGAGCCCAGACATTTGAAGGCCTGAGACAAAGCACCCAAGGGCTTGAGTCTGAATGGCAAGAGGGGGATTCCAGATGTGGATAGGATTAGTAACGAATAAATAAAGGGAGCTAAGGGCATCTCCAACCCATACACTAAAACATCAAATTTGGTGTTAAAACCACATCAAATCCTTCTAACCCATACACCATTTCCTTACACCAAAAATGATGCATGAATAGTGCCACACCCACTACAAGAAAACCCTTAATTAGAGACCGAAATTCGGTCATTAAATGCATTTAGAAACCGATTAGAGATCAAAATATTCGGTCTCTAAATTTTGGGTCTCTAAATTAGAGACCGAATGAAAATTTCGGTCTCTAAATTAGAGACCGAATTTTCATTCGGTCTCTATATTTAGAGACCGAATTTTCCATTTGGTCTCTAATTTAGAGACCGAAATTTCCATTCGGTCTCTAATTTAGAAACCGAAATTTATTCGGTCTCTAAAATTAGAGACCGAATGGAAAATTCGGTCTCTATTTCCATTCAATACCTATTTATACAAATTTTATAAAATATTTCAATAATTAATATTAATCTCAATATTTACTAATCACATTCAAACACACAAGATGACAATATAAATATGAATCAAATTTACTTTTATTAATATTCAAATATATACAATTAAAATATAAATATTAATCAAATTTAATTTTATTAATATTCACATGTACACAATTATGATATAAAAATCTTGTGAAGTTTGTCATTTGGAGGATATTTGTAGTAGTCCTGCAACGCTCCGCTCCGCACCACGATCTGACTGTGATGTCCTCTGGAACTCAATTTGAGGTGCGTCCAGTGGGATCAATGACCGTAGTGAGCTACATGGCTAGACCATATATACTACTACATCCCCATCACATCTTGAAAAGTCACCACCCTGTCAATATCACCATAATGTCAAGCACCACATAGAAATAAAATTTAATGAAAAACATAAATGAAGAATGAGATACTGGAATGCGATAATATAAACAATATTAATATGAAAATATTGACAAATGTGACAGCATAAATATTAATCACAAAACTAATGACAATGTAAAAAACTATGCAATTTAGAGTAACAAAGTAAACAAAGAAAAAGAAAAAGAAAAATCATCAAGTGCTAATGCGAAGATTGAGCTTGGGGTAAGTTGCTTGAGCATGGTAGTGATGTTCCAAGTTAAGAAGTTGCAGATTGAGCTTGGGGTAAAATCTAAAAAGCGTCGCAAGAATATCTGAAAGTTTCAATATTCAATTGATACTGTCAGGAACTGAACACGAGCTTACCGAAGGCGATGTCACAAATGGAACTGCAACAGCTTGCTCTCCCATCTTTTGTTGCTTCTCCATTTCTTTTCTCCTTGCTTCACTAAGTCTAAGAAGGCAAACAAGTTCATTCAGTTGCTCTTTCATATCCTTGATGTCAATCTCCTTCTCCCTCAATTTGCACCTATTCCAAATATACAAAAGAAAGATATCAATTAGCGGATTGAAAATTCAAAAAAAATTCAATGGTATGTAAACTGATATTTTTTTAATCTTAGAAAACACATACCTAGTTCAGCAAGCAACTGTAATGACAATCACATAAAGAAGAAGCAATATAAGATTGCAATTATTGACATAGAAATTGCAAGAAAAAAATAACATGAAAAGAGCACAACACTCATTCAGTGGGATGGATAAAATTGATGGCTAAATCATTTGTTTAATGTTCTTAAACAATTTAGACCTTTACAATTTTTTTCCTATCGAAAAAGAAAATGTCCCCATCTCTAGCTGGTTTAATTTGCACAGAAATCCAGTTAGTGGTTCAAAGTTGGGACGATGGATTCTAGTTCAAATAGAACTCATGGTATAACTTAAATCCAAATAGCCAAACACAAAATAATTAGGACACGTGAAATGTCATACAAATAAAAAAGTGTTCAAGGATCACATAAAAAAAGAATAAAAAAAATCCTAAGGTTCCTACTTATAGAAATGTAGCGCCTAAAAGAGCCTAGTACACAAGACAACAATCAAAACAATACACAACCATTATGCATTCAGTAGGATAATCATTTATGGTTGAAAAAAGAGCAATATTATTATTGTGGAAATTAAGGACAAAGTATAAAGTATAAAATTTTACCTCTCGAGAAAATCAATCCCAAACAACAGCTTCTCGATTGGAATCGCCTAAACAAAATAGTGAAGCATCAGGGGAGTAATGCTAGTTCCGGAGTCTTAGCTGCAACTGCTAAGCCCTTTGGCTGAAACCCAACATCAAGTGGTTTTGTATCTCCACATTGATCTCCATTTAGGGGTATTTTTCAAACCTGTGTCATAAGAAATATAATTCATGGTTCCAGAGAATAACCATAGTTATCTAAGAAAATAAGAACTTACCTCTCATAAGCCTTAATAGAATAACAAGCAAAATTCTCAAAGCTAGCTCTTATATTCATTATGCTAATACAAAATCCAACACTATGATGAAAAATTGGCAAAGAGAATTTAAAACCTCAAAAGTCTATTTGTGCATCCGCTTGCTAAGCAAGGTAAGTCATGACTCTACTTTGAGTACATGCATCACAATGCAATGATAATAATTTTACATGTTTAGGATACATTCAAAGAATTTTTATTTTTCTGGAAATGTTGCTTGCAACTCATGCACTTTGTTTTGGGACTAGGACTATCACTAATTTATCATGATACTAAGGATTAAAATATTGCAAAACATATCATTCCATAGTCCATACGGGACCCAAATCAATGGGATTAGCATGGATGAGACCTACCTCAACCATATCGTTGCCCACTTTACTTATCTTGGCCACTACCATATTTGAGATTCAACTCCTATCATCCTATGTCGCTAAAGAACCATGTCTCCACTGTAGTAAATGAGTAACCGGATGAACTGGATGAAGTCCAATTTTATTCTAAAAATTAATACCCTAACTAATTGTTCGCTAACCCCATTCTCTGATAAACCCATTAAACTCATATACATCCAATAGACGATGACAGAGCACTCCAGATATTAAAATACAATCAGGAGGAAGAAGGAGAAGGAGAAATTGCATACCTGGCAACGACTTCAAAATCGCACAACGCGTTCAGAACCGAAGTCGTAGGTGCGGCCACCTCACGCGACTTAGGTCGCGGCCGCAGGATAGTGAGCTCGGAGGATAGGCGGGATGGGAACAAAATTGAGGGAGGAGGACAGGAGGAAGGAGAGGAGGGGAAGCGAGATAGGAGAAAAAAATTGGGGTTGCCGCTGTGATCGCGACGGCGTATGTGAGCGTCGAGCGGGGCCAGCAGTGGGCGGAGATGAGGCTGGCCGACAATGGTCGTAGGCGAGGCAACTTGTGGTAGCGGAAACCAGCCACGCGGAGCAAGCTGCGACAATGGAGATCAACTGGCGACGGTGGTCGGGCGGCGTGTGCGCGCGAGCAGCAAACAAATGCGGCGTCGTGCGTGGCGGAGGTCGCTGACGGTGGCCCTGGCCATGGGCAGCGGGCGTGCGTGGAGTGGGTGAAGGCGGCGGCGTATGGTGGCAGACGCGAGAAGAAGAAATGGGCTGCACACGAGAAAAATCCCTAACTCTTATCTCTATGAGCCTTATATTTTTTTTTAATTTTTAATTAGAAAATATTTAAAAAATCGGATTAGAGACCGATTTATAGAATCAGTCTCTAAATTAGAGATCGATTTTATAAATTGGTCTCTAAATTAGAGCCCGGTTCGGATCCGGATCGGAATCGTCGAGTCTGGGTTGACAAAATATTGACCCTTAATCGGCATGCTCGTGGTCGGTTACGGTCCGGATTGTGGAACCGCCGGTTCCGGTCCGGGTCCGGTCCGAGTTCGTTTCGATTAATCATCGTCTTAGTTAAATAAATAAAAATTTAAAGAATGATGTAAATTATTAAAATAAAAAAATTGCGCAATTGAACTTATAAAAACTCTATCGAGGTATTTTGGATATATTTTGGACAAAGAAACTGTTTTGAGGTATTTTTCATGTTAACAGAGTGAAAAATCGAGAATTATCGAGGCGTATCAAAACAACACGTCCGTGTCAGAACTTCAAGACCTCAACACACCCCGGGTGTGTTTCACGCCCATGTTCCTCAACACACCCTGGGTGTGTTAGCCGACATACCCATGTTCCTCAACACACCCCGGGCGTGTCGGCTAACACACCCATGTCTCATGCCCCGACATGCCCATGCCCTCCATTGGCATGGGCGCGTCGCCCTATTTCCCGTTTTCTCATGTTCGACACGCCCATGTTCTTCAACACACCCCGGGTGTGTTAGCCAACACACCCATGTTCCTTAACACACCCATGTCTCATGCCCGATACGCCCATGCCCTCCATTAGCATGGGTGTGTCGCCCTATTTCCCCTTTTTTTTAATCGGCGGTTCCACGGTCCGATTCCGGGTCGGGTCCGGGTCTGACTCGGACCTTGGCCGGGTCTAAATTAGAGACCGATTTTGAGTCGGTCTCTAATTCAATTTTTAATTTATTTTTTTAATTCATATTTGGATTCCAATAAAAAAAATTGTGAAGAAAAAATTCAATTCGATCTAATTTAGAGACCGATCTTAAAATCGATCTCTAAATGAGTATTTGTTTTTATTTTTTTCCATTGTGTCTCGTCCTTAATATTTTATTTTGAAAAATTAGAAATAGATTTTAAATCATCTCTAATTCTGAATTTTTTTATTAAAAATAATATATAATAATTAATTTATTGATTTCTTTGGTTTAATTAGAGATCGAATTTCGGATTCGATCTCTAACAAATTTGACACAACGAGATCATAGGTGAGACTACTATATTTCACGCGGTTGTGGTCTAGCATGACCGCAAGCTCGAGCTCGTGCAACAGCGACCACTGCCTCGTGCGACCATAGACTCGCGCGACTGCGAGCGTTGCCTCGCGCGCTTGTGTGATCGCGACCACACAAGACCTCTTTGACCGACCATGAAGGACATCTTCGAGTGGGCGAGGGCGCAACAGTAAGCTCGCACGATAACAAGGACGGAGATGAGAGAGAAAAGGAATCACAAAGAAAAGAATCGAAGGGTGAGAAAATAAAACAAGTGAAAAAAACACTTGAACTTAGAGACCGATTTTCAAGTCGGTCTCTAATTAGAGACCACCTATAAAATCGGTCTCTAATTTAGAGACCGACTTGAAAATCGGTCTCTAAATTAGAGACCGACATGAAAATCAGTCTCTAATTTAGAGATCGATTATGAGTCGGTGTCTAAATTAGAGACCGATTTTAAAGGCGGTCCCTAATTTAGAGACCGATTATGAGTCGGTCTCTACATTAGAGACCGATTTTGAAGTCGGTCTCTAATTAGAGACCGACTTGATTTTCGATCTCTAATTTAGAGACCGATTATGAGTCGATCTCTAATTTAGAGACCGATTTTCAAATCGATCTCTAAATTAGAGACTGATTTTCAAGTCGGTCTCTAATTAGAGACCGATTTGAATTTCGGTCTCTAATTAGAGACCGAATTTAATGTCAGTCTCTAATTAGAGACCGACTCTAAATCAGTCTCTAATTAGAGACCGATTTCTTAAAATCGGTCTCTAATTAGATACCGATTTTAAATCAGTCTCTAATTAAAGGTTTTCTTGTAATGACCATTTTTGGTGTGACACTATTCATATCACCATATTTGGTGTTGGAATTTTTTTATATTTTATTATATTATATAATTAATAAACTTAAATATAATATATATTATTAAATATCATAAATAAAAATTAATTTATAATTATTTTTTTATCCTCATTATTTATAATAATATTAATTATTTATTATAAATTTAAATTAAATGTATTTAATAGTATATTTTAATTTTATTATATATATTTGTAAAATTTTAATTTATTTAAAAATTTATTTTTAATTTATTTAATATGTTTTAATTATAATTATATTTATAAATTATACCATTAATTTCATAAAAAAAAATATTAAACATTTTGACATTCATAAATATAAATTACATCACCTACAAATATAAACATGAGTAACACTAAATTGCAGAATGTTGTACAAATGAGTAACACTAAATTAAAATATTACTAATAAAAACTTAAAAACATGAATAACACTAAACCTAACAAATAACTACAAATACGAACTATACTAATAAAGCACACAAACTTAAAATTACTTCAATAATATTATAATACTAATATTCAGGAAAATCACTCCTCATTCCACTAAAATAATTGCGAAATTGACTGAAAAAATCTACAGGATTCTGAGATTCTGGATCTTCACCTTAATATTGATTGAGTTGTGATCCTTCTCCCTGTATTGGAGATGATTGAGATCCTTCTCCCTGATGTTCAACTGGATGAGATTCCTGGGCTTGCATTATCTTTTGCATAATTTTAATTTGTTCATTCCGAATATATTCACGCATCAACGGATCAGAGATCGAGTTCGAATTTTTGAACAAAATTTTTGTTTCTTCCTTGTAAATCATAGCATCTGTCATTTTTGTAGCAGCAGCAGTACTTGCATTCATTGCCTCAACAAGTTGAGAATTAATTTTAATTACCTTTGCAATTTGTTCATCATTTTTTTTTCTTTATTTTTGCTTTCTTCACCCTAGGAGGTCGTTTACTAGAAATATCACCGCTATCTGAATCAGTGATATTTAAATCAAAAGCAGACACACAAGGAGATGAAGGTATACGAAATTCTTCCTCATAGAATTGTTGTTCAAATGAACTAACATTAGCATTTTGTTGTCGCGATTTCATGCATGTAGTATTCATGTTGTCAGTGCTAAATTTTTCAATATCTTTGAGAATATTCCAGACATGGTCAAATTTGAAACCCTTTGTGTATTTCGGATCTTCTGCTAACAATACTTTGGCACGAGTTAACTATAACAAAATAATTGAACATTAGTTATGAAGACAATGCTATTAATGAACTCAAACTTTGATTATAAAATTTAGATAGCCTAAAATAAATATGAGCACAGTAACTTACAATATCTTGTTCAGATGTTCCGCTAGGATTCATATGTTCGATTTGTCGTATGCAACCTTTCATTTTAGATATTGCACTAAGCATAAGAAGTATTTTTTTTTGCAAAGATCTTGGTGGTCGACTACAATGCGCAAAATTCGAATCTGCATGATACTCTTTCTCAATTCTTGCCCAGAATTGATCCTTCTATTGGTTGATTCCTATGATCGGATTTTGTGAAATATGAAGATAAACATGACATAAGTGTTTATCTTTTTCAAATGAGTATGAAGCTTGTCGGGGGATTGAACTCATTTTAGTAGAAGAGAATACTCTCAAACAAAAGGAGCGAAGTAAAATGTGCTATACCAATATCTGGTAAGCCATTATATGGAGAAAAAATTGGGAATATAAAATTATATAAAATTTGTGTTCAGTGTCAGGTCATGTCACCTACTAAACTTGTTTTAATGTTGTCATTGTTGTGTCACGTCATCTGTAAAATTTTGTCTAAATATGTTCATTGTTATATCACGTCATTAGCACAAAAAAAAATATGTTCAGTGTCAGGTCATGTCACTTGTCCAACTTGTCCTGATGTTGTCATTGTTGTTTCACATCATCAGTGTGATTTTGTTCAAATATGTTTATTGTTAGGTCATATCATCTGCACACATAAAAATATGAGTTCAGTGTTAGGTTACGTCACCTGTACAACTTGTCCTGATGTTGTCATTGTTGTGTCACGTCATCTGTACAATTTTATCCAAATGTATTTATTATTAGGTCATATCATCTGCACACATAAAAATATATGTTCAGTGTCAGGTCACGTCACCTGCACAACTTGTCCTGATATTGTCATTGTTGTGTCACGTCATCTGTACAATTTTATTTAAATGTGTTCATTGTTATATCACGTCAGCAACACGCAAAAAAATATATTCAGTGTCAGGTCATGTCACCTGTCCAACTTATCCCGATGTTGTCATTGTTGTTTTACATCATCTATGTGATTTTGTCTAAATATGTTCATTGTTAGGTCATATCATCTGCACACATAAAAATATGTGTTCAGTGTCAGGTCACGTCACCTGCACAACTTGTCCTGATATTGTCATTGTTGTGTCACGTCATCTGTACAATTTTGTCTAAATGTGTTTATTATTAGGTCATGTCATCTACACACATAAAAATGTGTTCAGTGTCAGGTCACGTCACCTGCACAACTTGTCCTGATGTTGTCATTGTTGTGTCACGTCATCTGTACAATTTTTTCTAAATGTGTTTATTATTAGGTCATGTCATCTGCACACATAAAAATATGTGTTCAGTGTAGGTCACGTCACCTGCACAACTTGTCCTGATGTTGTCATTGTTGTGTCATGTCATCTGTGCAATTTTGTCCAAATGTGTTCATTGTTATATCACGTCGTATGTACAAAATAATAAATATAGATATAACACACATTATAAATACACACCTCATAAGCAACATATATCTCATTCATTCAATTACCTCAGAAAATGGATAACAACAATGAAGGTTCATCAAATTTATCATCTTCAAGCTCTGATGATGATAGCTATGCGAAAATGTTTGGTGCAAGGCAATTTAGTGCAAGGCAACAACTGATCGCTCAGGTGATTTTTATCAATAATCAAATGATCTTCAATTATCTTAACGAAGAAAATAACCAAAGCACGCATCGAGGGTCAATTCCTGGTCACAACGTGATCAATCGTAATCGTGAAGCTGCTGATCGTAATCTATTCAATGATTATTTCGCCAAAAATCCATTGTATAATGATGTAATGTTTCGACGAAGATTCCGAATGGGACGAAATTTATTTATGCATATCTGTGATGTTGTTAGTAATCATGACAACTATTTTATACAGAAAAGAGATGGCCTTGGAAGACTTGGTTTGTCTAGCTTGCAAAAAATAACAGCTGCATTTCGGATATTGGCGTACGGTATACCGGCAGATGCTACTGATGAGTATATTAAAATAGGAGAATCAACGACCATTGAAAGTGTGAAACGATTTTGTCATGCTATTGTTGAAGTTTTTGGAGGGCAGTACTTACGATCTTCAAACGCTCAAGATATTGCTAGGCTACTCCATATTGGTGAGCAACGAGGTTTTCCAAGTATGTTAGGTAGCTTAGATTGCATGCACTGGAGATGGAAAAATTGTCCAACAACATGGGCAGGACAATATTCTGGTCGTAGTGGAAAACCAACAATTATTCTGGAAGCTATAGTTGATTATGATCTATGGATCTGACATGCATATTTTGGGTTGGTCGGATCAAACAATGATATTAATATACTTGAGTCTTCTCATTTTTTTGCTAATCTTGCAGAATGTATTATTGTTCCTGCTCATTATGTCATTCAAGGAAAAGAGTACAATATGGGTTATTATTTAGCTGATGGTATATACCCAAAATGGTCAACACTCGTTCAAACGATTCATGATCCACAAAGTCGAAAGAATAAATTATTTGTAATGAAGCAAGAAGCATATAGAAAGGATGTTGAGCGAGCATTTGATGTGTTCCAATCACGCTTTGCAATTATTACAGGACCTTCACATTTTTGGCGAAAAAATATTTTGCATGATATAATGACATCATGTATTATTATGCATAATATGATAATTGAAGATGAACGTGATTTAAATGCAGCAATCGTAGAAGACTTCGAGGTGTCAACTCCAGATGTTGAGCTAGCAGGAGATGATAGTACTCGATTTGAAGAATTTTTAGCTCGATACAGGCAAATCAAAGACAAAGAAGCTCATATTGCCCTTCGAAATGTATTAATTGAGCATTTATGGGAACAATATAGTAATTCTGAAAGTTAAAGTCCCATAATATTATATTTTTAATTAAGTGTTATTGTTTGTTTTCAATAAAAATTAGTAAAATATTTTATTCTAATTGTGTGTGATTTTATAATATTTTAACATATATTTATACTTGAACAATTATGTAATAAAAAATAAAAATGGAAAATTATAATTTTTTTATATATATTAGTTGGAGGCAAAATTTAAAAAAAATATATATATCTTAAATATTAATGAAGTATTAATTTTAAATATAATAATTATCATATAAAAATATTAATAACTTAAAATGTATATTGATAATTATATTACAAATAAGAAAAATAGAATATTCTAATGAATATTCCTTTTTAGTGTGATATGGTGTGAATGGATTAGAGTTGAAATAGTATTTGGTGTTAAAATCGTATCATTTTGATATCAAAACTATATCAAATTTGATGTTTATGATTGGAGATGAGCTAGGTGCAATCATGATGCCATGGTTACGGCCATTTCGATGAGGTCTGTGGTTACAAAGAGAGAGGAATATCCCGTTCTCATCTAGCTCATACTATACAACGTGCGGGTCCCAAGTATCAAGGGGTTTCATTGATCTCAGGAGCTATAGCACAGTGATAAAATATCTTATTTCATCAGGATAATATGAGATTTAAAATTTCCATTTGAATTTAAAAATTCTCCGTGTATTTATAAAAAAAATTAGGTTTGTTATGAGTAATTTTTAATTTATTTTGATGATAAATAATTTTTTTTTTACGAAATCAAATCAATCATCCACGAAATTAGTGGGTCCTCGGAATTAGTGGGATCGATAACTTATGCCAACTTAAAAAAAAATTCTTTGAATCGCTCTAGAATAATATATTTAGCAATCAATTTCTAAAGAGTATATATATATATATATATCATCAAACAAAAGGAAAATCAAAAACCTAAAAAAAAAACACAAGGAAATAAAAGGGAACAACAAAAGAATAATAAAAAAGCAGCGATGGTACATTTGTATAAAAAAAAAATGAAAGCGATCAGGAATAGAATCATAATTCTTGGAGCACAAAATCAATCATGAACAAAATAGGAATATTAATTTACACATAACTATTTTTGCCAGATTTGATAATTTTCATATCCATTGTTAGAAGTCATCAGGAAGAGAATATAAAATGTCGAGAGAAAAAAAACATTCAGCAAAGATACAGTAGAACGAAAGTTATATTAATAATTATTAGAAGAAGAAGAAAAAATAGTTCGATTTAGCAAAACGAAGAAAGGAGCAGAATTTTACAACCAGCGACATATATCGGATGCTCTACTGGATAGTAAATAATGAAGATTTCAGCTGATCTAGTTACCGCAATTGGCTCCACCGAGCAGGCCGGACGACGAGGCGCCGCCGTTTTGGTTCCCGAGGTGGAGGTCGGACATGTCTCGTACCGCAGCCTTGCCGACGCCGCCGCCGCCGTCGTCGACGACGCCTTTGCTGTAGAGAATGCCCTTGAAGACCCGCCCCCCGATCCTGACCGTCGCGTGGTAAGCGTATTCCATCTCGCTGCTGTCGACCGGCGTCACGCGCACGCACCGGAACATGGCCGGCGCTCGCACCTGCCGCGGCAGGCCGGTTCTAACGACCGCATCTGCGTGGCAGAAGAAACGAAGAATCGGATAGTTTTCAAAATACTCCACGCGTTTAACAGTTTTTGCAGCCTCCAAAGTTTCATGGACGAAATGTGAGTAAATTAAATGAAACTCGAGCCGTTCTGATAACCTATTAAATGTGGGGGAGCATTATGCAAATTTCTTTGTCGGGATTAAAAAAATGGAGATATCTGATAACCTCGGTGAGTAACGGAGGCGGTAGTGTCGGAGCTCCAGGACGGCGCCGCGTTCTCCGGCAAGGAAGCCGCGAGGCGGGGCTTCTTTTGGGAGGATGCTGCAAGGAGGGGCTCCCGGCGGCGCGGGGCCGCCGGGACCCACGTGTTCTTCACGCGGGTCGAGCATTCGTAACCGCGGCTGCTGGCGCAATGATGGCACGACGGCCCTCCGCCTTCTGCCGCCGCCTCGGTCCCGTAATCGGCAAGGATCCCACGCACGTCGACCCCGGTCGGCACGGGCTTGGCGAGATAGCCCGAGGGAGTGAAATTAGGGCTAGGGTTAGGATTAGGATGGGGGAAAAGGAGATCAGGGTGGTCGCGATGATCGGGCGATGTTGGAGGCGGGCGGGTCCAGAGGTGCACGCCGCCGAAGGTTTTACCACGGGCTCCATCGCCGCTGTCGGCGACGAGGCACGCAGGAGCAGCAGCGAGTAGCGGGACGACGCCGTGCTGCTGCTGCTGCTGCTCGGACGCCGAGAGGGAGGAATCGTGGCGGAGAGAGGCGAGCACCATCATGCCCATGTCGACCGCATAGGAGGAGGAGGAGGAGGAGGAGCGAGGCTCTTCCAGCACAAACCACACCCCGGCAGCTGGGCCCGCCGAAGGCGAGGCAGAGGTCGACGTCGCGTAGGGCGGATGAGGCGACCCAGCTGGCTCTCGTGTCGAAAACCTTCAGTGCCGCCTTCTTATTTCACCTAAACTCGAAGCTCTGTACCATTTCATTCCGTCCTTTGGCCACTTGCCTGCTGCCAATTTCTAACTGCTCTCGAGGTGGAGACGCTCCTGCTCCTGCTGCAGCGATGATGAGGCGAGTCTGCAAGTGGTGTCAGTGGATGTGAATGTGGATGGGGGGGCACTGAGTGGGCGAGGGTGGAGCGCCTTGTTTCCTTCCCATTTACTGCCGGGAATGTTGGGATTCCGAACAGTGCGAAGTGAGTTGTACAGCACGAGACGAGGCGAGGCGAGGCGAGGCGAGGCGAGCCTACGAGTTTAACGTGTTTTTTTTTTTTTTTTTGTGTTCATTCATGGCCACCATCTTCTTGCACAGGAAAGGGAAGGAAAGGAAAGATAAGATGCCTCACGCCACATGTGAGTAAATAACATCGAGACTCTCTCTCTTTCTCTCAGAACATCACGTCGCTCGCTAGCTATTTACTATGCGTTTGGGCATCAAAATGATTCAAATGTTAGTATCTAATACCCTGATTTCAGACTAAAAGGACTGCTAGCTTTTGATGAATTGAAACAACTGTCCGCCACCGCTTCTGGTTCTGGGTCCGTTCGTCGTGCGCGTCTGTCGCTCGGGACAATGCTTATGGTTAGCTTAGTAAAATGTAAATCAAATTTTGATGGGTAAAACCTGTGAATTCTTTTTGTTTTTTTTAATCTCTTCCTTCTATTATTTTTTAAAGAATTATCATAAATTACCTCTTCGTATTGGCTGGCGATCGTGCGCGTCGGCGATCGTTTTCTCCGCAAAGAATAATAATGTTTTTTAATTAGGGGAAAGGATGGGCGAATTTGCGAAGTGGCGGTGCCTCGAGCCCCGCAAAGCTGCTCGATTGAGAGGGAGTGGGAAAGAGAGAGGATTCCCGCATTCATTATCAGCCGAGCATCAGTTTATTTACTTACAGCTATCTGATTCTTTTTTTTTTTCAGTTATTGGCACCAAGGCAGATCCCATTGATTTTCATATACCTTTTTGTTAATTCTCTAGGGCACCTGGAGGCGTGATGGATAAGACACCGTAGAATTTATAGATTATCAATTTTGAAGGAGATTTTAAAAAAAAAATTCTCAATTCAAATAATTTTTATATATCTCGGACACCATATCAAAATCATAGAGTTTTCCGTGATTTATCTCTCTCATAATGATCATGCGACAGACTGATGAGAGCCGTTAAATCGACAGATTCTAATATTTTACAAATCTAGAGCACTTGTAGGGTCACAATTCTGATAAAAGATTATGTTCATCCGTCATTTTTCATCGATTTTTTTAACGATAATAAAGAAATAAATTATAAAATTATATCTCTTGATTCGTCGATCAAAAATAATAATTTTTTTTTAATCCAAATAAAAATTTTAAATTTCACATTGAAATTTAATTTTTATCCACTTATAACAATATCTATACTCTACGAGCATCCATAACCCACTCCATTATAACATCCTCCACCTCATTAAAAATCATAGGAGTCACTGTCACATATTCATTATAACAACATATCTATTTCATTCACATCCTTTTAACATTAATATTGGTCCACGATCCACTTAATTATTTTAAAATTATATTATATTAAATAAATATATTTTATATATTAAAATTATTATTTTTAATAATAATTTTACTTTTAAAAAATAATTAACTATTTTATTTTTAAAAAATTTATTTTAATTTTTAATAAATATAATTAAAAAAAATACGTGAGATGGCCAACCCCGTAATACCTTTAATACGAAGGGGATATTATAACACCCCATTAATGTGCATTATATGTGCTCTAACTTGATCGTCCTCAAAAGACGGAGGGCCACAACTTGAGTAATCCATCTTGAGATATTTATTTAATGAATATTCAAATAATTTTTTAAAGATTAATTTAAGAAATAATTTCACGAGAATAATTATATTGAATTTCTTTTCTTTACAATTAAATATAGAAATATTTATTTTATAAAAAAAATCGAAGAAATAAAAAAGCATTCCTTTTTTGAACCGCACGTACAAAATTATTATCTCATGTATGCATGTAATATCAAGACATGTATAATCCATCCACTGTAAATTTGCAGGAAAAAAAAAATTGTGAATGTAAACTTGAGATATTTATTTATTTATATAAATATATATATATATATGAATAAGCACATACTGCACAGGCAAATTTAAATATAGTTCGTATTTTGAAGAACTATATACTATCAGCCAACTTTGGATGACTGCTACAAATAAAAGAATGAGGATGAGTTCCAGCCAAATAAATAGACAGCCAAGTGGCGGGGAAAACCAGAAGGAAGAAAACGGATCATCAAGCGAGGAATGGAGCAGGAGGAGGTGGATGAGTTGGTGATTTCACTCATTTCAGGATGCAGATGCTCAGAAAAGATCCACCTTCTTTTTCTGTAGATCCTGCTTCCACTTTGGTTGCTGATAAAATGCCTCTTTTGTCATTCCAAAAATAGTCTCAAACTCAGCATCGGCTAAGTAGGCCTGCAGATGCAGAATTCGAAGCAGTTGAATCCTTCGAACCATTTTTATTTTCCTTCTATTTTAGAATTCGATTTGCGTACCTCTCTTTGTTTATAATTGATCCCTCTGACGGGATCGCTGGACTTGGCCTTTAAACTCTCGTAGCTAAATGTGCATTCGCCAACGTTTTCAGTAATCTCTGCTTCTTCTTGTGTCACCTCAGAATCTTCATCGTTCTGTTCTCGTTGGGCGTCATCACCTTCCATGGCTTCCTTGTCAGCAGAAAGATCCACTGGCTGCCCTGACTCCAAGCCTTCGGTTTCCGTCTTCGGAGAATCAGCAGAATCTGCGACAACTAGAAATCGTCCGAGGGACACCATTTACGACGGTATGTAACACAAGGTTGATTGCAGACACTATATGCCGTTTAAAGACGTACGTTCACCAGGGGAACGGCTTCGAAATCCGGTTGCCGAGGCCTCTGCTTCTGCCTTCTTCTGTTCCTCGGTTAAAACTGTGGACAGTGCAGCAACTGCTGCTGCTCGCTGTGAGCCTTGGCTTGGCCGCGAAGGCCTTGCCGTTGTGGCTTTTTGGTTCGACGATGGATTGAATGCAGATGAAAGTGCGGCCAGAGCTGAGGCCCTTTGAGTTGGTCCATCGTGCTGGACGCCGGCAGATCTATTTTTAGACTGCAGCAGATATAAATAAGATCAATACGATATGTTTAGTATTGCATAATTCTGAATATATATATATATATATATAATGCATGGCTAAGACATGTACCTCTGAACCATGCATCCCAAACAGATTTGATAGTTTCTTCTCGAAAGAATTCCCTTGGACCTGCATAATCGAGAGCTTACGTTCTAACTACCCATTTGTTACCTACTTTAATGTGTTTGCAGGACAGAAACAAAACGAACCATCGCCTTCGCATGGTCCCAAGAGAAATACGTTGTGAAAAAGCATGGTTCATTAGCCTCTGTGACTTTAAAGAGTGGTACCAATGGGGATAAACCTTCCAATGCCACTGCAAGCTCTATGTATTTCTTACATGAAAAGGACGTGTATTAGATTATTGAATCATTTGATTGCTAGTGGGAAGAACAAAAACAAAAAAAAAAAAAAAACTCACTGCCAGTACCTGTCCTATGTCGAATGCATTTTGCTTCTCAATGAGATCCACAGACTGTCCAATCCAGATAAAGACCTCAGCATGAGTGTCCAATATCAACATGTCTTCAGTTAATAGATCATCTTGTGAAAAATTGAAAACTTCAGTAACCTATAGGAAATAAGGTATGCAAGCATAGGTGAGAAAATGGACAAACTCAGAAAGTTTTAGCTGCCAATGTTGAAGTTGGAAGCAAGTAATCACTCACCTCTAACTTTCCTGGGGAAGCATCATTGTTGATCACAAATTAACATAGTTGTTAGAACTCTGAATGGAGGGAGGATAGCATAGAAGGTAACAATGACTTGGAAATTCGAAAAAAGAATTCTGACCTTTCTTAAATGAAAATGTGTACAAGTGAGGATCTCTAACAACATCTTGAGTGCTCTTGTTGCTGGAAAAATTTTGCTTCCCACCAAGAGCAAACCAGAAAGCAGAGCTTTCTGTTCCGTCTTTGCAATGCTTCAGTGTAGCACCTGGCTGAAGGTGAAAGAAAAATTTTGTTGACCCATCACATTGGATAAAGAATCGCTCTTTCAACTGTATGGAAGCAACAGATCTAGGAGTAACATCACATTTCTCTGAAAATGTATGGAAGAAGGACTATTCAAACCTGAGATATTGCTGAAAACTTTTAAAAGCTTTACCAACCTATAATTGTGCCTCACCAACTTACAATTGTATGCTATGCATCCAAATATTTACGTTACAAATCTTTACCCAAGATATTGATGAAAGCCTACGATAGTTTTTATTTTCATTATTTGTTTGTGAGATATGTCTGTAGCATATCACTTCAATAATCATTTTATACATGATACTGACAAACTAAGAAGCAGGAAATAGCACGGGATGCAACCAACTGAGAAAAATGAAGCTCAAGCACCTATTGGCATGAAGCCCAAACAGAAAATCAAACCATGTAAAAATGGCATGCCCTTTTTTATAACCAAATCAAAGTTCAATCATTCAATGATTAACTTATATGGATGCTCCACAATGAAAAAGATAACAAAGATAACTTGTGACTGAAACAATGTTTATACTTCGAAGTTGGTAACAATAACAACAACAATGACAACTACTAAGTCTTATCCTACTAGGTGGGATCGGCTATATGATCCTCCTATGTCATTAGGCTCTATCCCTTACTATATCATCATTTATATTTAAATAAATTTTATCTTGTTTTATCGTTATTAACTAAGTCTTCTTTGGTCTTCCTCTTTCTCATTTGATTAGTATATTTGTAATAGTTTCACATAACCTAACTAGAGTATCTATCGATCGTCTAAGTACATATTCATACTATCTTAAACGTGTCTCTCGAAAATTTCCCTCAATAAATATAACCTCAACTTTCGTTCTTATATTATCATTTCTTATTTTATCTATCCTTGAATGCTCATGCATCCATTTTAACATCCTCATCTCTACAATTCTTATCTTCTACTCATGTGTTCGAGTTATATTCCAATATTCAACTCCATATAACATAGAACATCTAACTGTCATTTTGTAAAATTTTCTTTTGTTTTAAAGATACTTTATAATCGCAAAAAAAAGTCAATTGTCTCCTCCATTTCAACTATCATGTTTGTATTTTATGTAAAACATCTCTCTCAACTCCTCTATCTTTTTGCAAAAATTCAAAGATGTTAACCATAATATAAATTTTTTGTCTTGTTTATATTCTATCTTAATTCAATTAACTAATTATATGAATGCCAAATGAACTAAAACATGTTAGCACAAAAGAAATAGAGGATAATATTTAGGCACAAAATCTTTTTGACTTTTTACATACTATACCTTCAAAAATTCTGCTGTTTGAACAGCCCACTGTTGCTGTTCATGGGTACTTGAACTTCCATTCCACGTGAAAACTGTATTCCCAGATTGCAAAACAAAACAATCATAGGAATTTAAGGATGTCGCCACCTAAAAACATAAAATGCCATTGTAATTGTAGCACTCAAGTCTCTAAATGATAATTATGTTTTTTTCCTTAATTACAAAATGAAGATGATAGGTGTCACGTAGCTTGGTTGGTGAGAGCTTTAATGGTTCTTTCTCCCATCTAATTTTAAATAGAAGAAGATTGTAGGTAAAAAGTAAAGTATAAAGAACAAAATGTGAATAGCCATACCGCATCGACTTGCATTGCCTTACGGTTGTGGGATGATGTACCAGATACTTGGATCAGCGCAATGCCATCGGGAGCATAAGTTTCATCACTCAGGTCTTTTTCTGAAATTAAGCTTTTGTATCCAGAGCCGACTCCACCCTATTTAAGAGAAATAATTGTAATTTAATAGTTAAGAAAAAGGACTGGGTAATGTTTTTCCTATATATGCCAGATCAAAGTGGTACCTTCAAAACAACCATGGGATGGAAAAGTGCGATGAATTGTGATGGCTCTTTCCCTTGAAATATGCATCCCTGCAAGACACGACCTTCGTGAAGAAGTTCATTTTATCAAGTATATGGATAAACATTAGTAAACTTAAACTTCTAAGAACCTGCACTGGTCTTCTTTTCAAGGAGGTCCACATTTTATTAGCCAGTTGTAGAGCCATGAGCTGATCATCCTGGAAAAAAGAAATTCACATTATGCTGATAAAGCCTAATTAGCAGCTCAGCAAACCATAAGCAACTCTGCAACATAGAGGTGTGGATAGGAGTATAACTACTACTCTTTTAGTTCCTTAGAGGACACTTGGTTATTGGGAGTTACCTGAGTGCTATCCTTTCCCATCCAACAAGTCAAGAAGTAGTCCTCTTTCTTTTCACCAGAATGATATGCATAGAGCACAATATAACAATCTCCACTGTAGAATTTACCAATCTCTTCTTTTGGAACTGGATCCTTGCCATCACCATGGACAAGCCAAACCTGCAAGTATTTTTCATGAGTTAGGATTCAACAAAAGCAAATATTACCAGCTTCATTTGCAGGTATCTATAAACTAAACAAAATGAGAAGACCTCAAGTTTTCCACCGTCTTCAAGCAAAGGAGGAATTTCCTCATTTACCGGGTGTGAGCCCTTTGCTCCCTTGAAATCAACACCTTGTTGCTTTATCAAAGCTGCACAAATAGCATGATAAATTATTAAAAAGAAAGAACACAAATATATGTAAAAATAACTTAAAAAGTGACAAATAATACCAGTACCTGCTACTTTTCCTCTTCCTTCCTCACTACTAGAAGTACCTGTTCCAGCAGGCCATGATTCAAAGTTGGATTTGAATGAATGTGTTTCATAACCTTGAATAACTTGAGTAATTCTTGTTGCCTTTGGCCTATTTTCACTGACGATGAAGTCCTAAGAAATCAAGGTCAGGTGAGAACACCTAATGAAAGCTCACGCAATTAGAACTCAAGAAAAAAATATATAGATAAAGGAACCTCAGCAGCTTTGCTGGCCGCTTTTCTTTCTTCAACTTGTGTCATCCGGCCCACCCAAGTGAATATCTCAGATCCACAGTCCAGCAGATAACATTTATCATTCTCCAAAATCGACTTAGAAAGTGCATACTCCTCCAAATTCAACTTGCCATCATCGATACTACAAAAATTGATTTGCACTATTATACATACCTGAAAAGCCTACAGATTCAAACTTATAATAAATACCTGTAAAGCCTTCCAGGAGTGGTTTCTAGAAAAACATCATCCTCATGTACTACTTTTCTGCCAATTGGAGCAAAGCCACCAAAAAGTACCCAGAACTCACCAGAATCAGACTCAGTTTGGAGCTTTCCATCATCTTGCACAATTCACAACATATAAATGAAATGAAAAAACACGAAGAATTAATGAATTGTACAAAGCATAAGGTTCATTACCAATAATCGCAACATCACATTTTCCTTCATGGTACGTATCTTTCAAATATTGTACGACTTCTAAAGCTTTAGCTCTTTCTTGAATGTTAGAGTTGGCACCATTGAACTGATATATCTTATTTTCAGTATCTAAGATGAACACATCATCATGATTCAATGATGATCGAGCAAATGGAACCTTCAAAATAAATAGAATTTGGAAGTAAAAAAAAACATAAAATTTTCAAATTAAGCATATATAAAAAAAGTTGGTGAAAAGATTTAGCACCTGTTTCATTCTGACTGCCCGTTTTCCTCTGCATATATAGAGTCGTGTTTCAAACTGTTCCTCTTCTGGCGTTTTAAATCCAGAGGCAAATCCTCCTTCCAAAGGAATGATGCAAGGTTTAAAGTATGACAAGAATTTGTCAGACTCAAATCCTTCGATTTCCCTGTGTTGAACAGCACGGCCTCCAAGAACTGCATCAAGTTCCACAGTTTTGATTGCTGCAGTCCCAGCTTCATCCTGTGTTTAGTCATAAAATAAATAATTATTCCGTTGGATAAAAATCTTTGTGCTTTCATTATATATAAAATCGTCATACATACTTTGCTAGATTCTTTCCCAATCCAAAAATGGATGTCATAAAGGTGCCCACCAACTTTGTTTGAAGTTGTCTGCATTGAATCACAATTAGATTGAACCATTTAGCGGAAACAGAAAAAATATAAGAGGACAAGATACAAACAGAAAAAGAGGAAATATATACCTGTAAAATTATGTATGAATCTCCAATGTAAAATTTACCATACTCAGACTTTGGTAAAGCCACTGGTTGGAAGTTCTCGATCCTCCATATTTCCATTCCTCTATGCATTGTTAAGAAAATGAAGACGATGACTTACAAACACTTCAAATGGGAAAAAGGAGAAACTTTTGTGATGTTAATATCATAAATAAACATTATGCATATTTTATTGTACAAGGATACAATTTTTGTCCAGCTCCTTGAAATGCTGGATCAACATTTTTCGTAGAATTACTCATTTCGCTTTGAAAACCTTTTGTGTTGATCACCTCGTGCTTGGAACACCCAATTACACAGGAAAATTTTGCTCTGTAGATGAAATTTCAAATGACATGTGTATGTATGTAATTAATAAATAAGAACTACAATTCATCTATAAATGCCAATTTATGTAAAAGTCAACAAGAAAATCATCTAGAACATAAAACAACATAAGCAATAGCAAAAATAAGTTAACAAAAGCGAAGGCAAAATGATAACATTTACAAGACTATCTAGACAAGTCTTGAAAATTTAGCTATTCTTTCCATCATAATAGTTAGACATGGCATAAATAAATTGTGTATAGACTTGTATATCGATACACTGTTCATTTATTTGTGGAGCAAAAATGGGTTGGCTCTTTTTATGACTCGTGCACTGTACAATTATGCACATATTGAACTCAGTAGCTAGTTACTACTTTCTTCTACTTGAGTTATTAAAAGAGAGGCTCCTATAACAAGGTACGATACAAGTTAGATTATACTATATCTAACATAGTCGTGCACCATTGAAACTTGAACTAAATCAAACATGAAGATAAAAGTATACATTGCAAATAAACAAGCTATGTAGAAAGTGATTTCATTTTAGAACCAAGTTGCAGAGGCAAATCATCCTAACCCATGAATTGTTGTCATAGGTTGACACCGAGAAGTATCATCTATAAAGGTTCAGATATCGACAAATGCAATTTGGTGCATCAATAAAATTAGAAAAAGGAATCGATGGAACTAAGATTGATCGAAAAATACATAGCAATTGGTAGGTGGAAATAAATAAATAATTATTTCATTTGAATCACAACAATAGTGACTTTATCCCTTCGGTTCTTTTTTTTTTTTAAATTAAAAAAAAGGGAGAATATGGTAGCAGAGACTCCTACTGGGCATAATGTATATATGATAAAAGATGGAAATCCTTATCATACAATTTTCTGAATTTTTCCTTCTCTGAGATTTACAAATTACAAACAATAAACAATGAGAAAATGAAGCTGAGCTATGATCAAGGATACGTATGCTCTAAAATTAATAAGCAGTTCGTTACCGGGGAAGATGAACGTGAGATTGCCGTGCAAGAAGAGGCGATTTGGAGAGCCACGAGGAAAGAGGTGGATGATAGGACGATAAAAAGAGAAAAGAGAGGAGAGAAATGGAGGAAGGAACGACGCAAATGGGAAGATCCGCGAGAGGTGGAGGAAAATGAACGAGCAGAGAAAAGAGGGAAGAAGCGGGCGAAAGACGAGGAGAAGACGTTGCAGAGCTGGCTTTATAAAAGGCGAGTCTGCATCCTTCGCTTTCACTCTCTCTCCTCTCCGCCTACGTTTCAGGGACAATTTCATTTTGATCCCGGAAGTTTTATTTTTTTGAAAATACTTTTTTTATTTATTTATATATTTTCAAATTTGCCAGTCTATTCTCATATAATCTAAACTTTACGATTCGTGTGGCATTCTATAAAGTGGCTGTAGTTTAGTGGTAAAAATTCCACGTTGTGGCCGTGGAGGCTCGAATACCCGCATCCACATGCCATTTTTATGTGTACAAAACGGTTTTCCTATAATTTTTTACACCGCAAATATACATTAAATAGATTTTTAAAATACTTCAAGGTGTCAAAGGGTTTCATTCGAGATCATTCATTCCGTTCGATTCGCACGGACAAAATTGGATGAGTAATACTACAGTAATAACAAAGTACTTTTCTATTAGATAAAATAATTATATAAATCTTCTACGTCATTAAACTCTTACTGTATTATAATTTATACTTAAATAAATTTTATTTTTTTTTATTATTACTTACTAAATTATTTTTTTTATCTTTCTCTTCTTTATTTGATGGGTATATTTATTATCGTTTCAAATCGCCTAATTGAATTCTTTATTAGTCAAAAAAAAATATATCTGTACCATTTTAAATGTGTTTTTTTGGAGTTTTTTACAACATTAATTTTCTCTTTAATGCTCTTATTTTTTATTCTGTCCATCCGTGTATCTTCACACGTCCACTTTAACATCTTCGTTTCTGCAATTCTTATCTTTTATTCATGTGCTCGAATCGTAATTAATATTCAACAACATATAATATAGTAGGTCTAACTGTCGTCTTGTAAAATTTTCCTTTAAATTTTAGAGATAATTTACAATCACATAAAAACATCTGATATTTTTTTTTCATTTCAATCATTCTACTTATATTCTATACAAGATATCTCTTTCAGTCTCTCCATCACTTTATAAAAAAGATCTTAAATATTTAAGACTCTCAGTTTCAAATAATTTGTCATCTCTTATCTTAATACTTATTTTATTACGTCTAATATTTTTAAATTTAAATTTTATATATTCTTTTTTTACTCTATTAAATTTAAAATATTTCACTTTTAATGTTTTTTATTATCGACTTCTTTGCATGTCTTATCCATCAAATTGGATGAATAATATGGTATAAAATTATAGAAATGAATAATGTTTAATCTTCTTAATTTACCAAACACAGTTGCTAAAGTTTCGAAATGCCCAAAACGCGTAGCATGGTTTCAGATTTACCAAATCGCGCACCTAATTCCACTTTTACCCCTCCCGTCAAACAGATCTGCAATTTAATGATGAGAGAGAGTTTTCATGCATCCGAGCCACTACTGGAAATTCCGAACCATTTAAACGTGGTGCTGGGAATTCAAATCCCAGCACCACCTTTTTTTTTATTTGATTTCTAATTTATATCGGTCTGATTTCTGAAATATTACTGTGAAACCCTAATAAAACCTCGAATATCAAAAATTTTGGCCACGGATACACAGAGGGACACTACTCAAATTTAATGGACTTTGATTGGATCGAAAAAGAAGTGAATAAGACCATCAATGGGTTTTGACCGAAACCCATTGATGGACTTAGAGAAGTCCAAATTTCGAAATCTTGACATAGACTGAAAGATCTTACAACATGAATTTTTGATATGTCGAGGAAACTTAGTTTTAATCCTCCTATCTCCCAATTTTAACTTGTGTCGAAAAAATGATCTGAAAATTAAGAAGCGATGGAAGATAGTGATAGTGGTCTTTGAAATTCCGATTCGAGCCTGTAGTCTTCGAATTGAAATTTCGGCACCATTTGGTAAGCCGAGATTGGAATTCCTCCACTACAATGGTGTGGAATCAACATTATGTGGTCTTGGAAATTCCAATCTCGGCTGCAGTGGTCTTCGAAAATTCCAGACACCTGATAATCTTCGGAATTGTAAATTTCAAAGACCACGATAAAAAATCCATTGCATGCAATAGACGTAGGGTTTCACACAACAACAACACTCGGGCTGACGGAAGATAAAAAATTCAGTCTTGATCTTTTACAAGGACAAAAAGATTAAAGCACCATTTCACGCTCGCGAAGCAATTTGTTAGTTACCCTATAAATCATTGTCGCAATACTTGATTTAAAACTGCAACAAAGAACTGAGTGTATGTTTACAATTCAAGCTTTTATTCGAGCATGGTATTTGTAAAATTAGACAAAATTCAGATCTTGATCTTTTACAAGGACAAAGACTTTAGGAATGCGGACTAAGATTAAAGCAATCGGGAGGAAAGTTGAAGGTACAAAGACATTAATCATCATTAAAAGTCATCTATTACGATCAAATTTAATTACATGGTGGTGAGGCATATGATATAGCAAACTAGGATTATGAAAGCCAAACTCCAAGCTTTATTGAATGCATTAGCATGTGTTGTTGTTGTGTGAAACGGATTTTTATCGTGGTCTTTGAAATTTACAATTACCCGGAATTGGAATTTCGAAGATGATCGCGTCTTCGAATTAGAATTTGAAGACCATCACAATAGCTGGATTGAATTCCCAAAGACTACAATGGTGTCGCAGGATTCCACACCATTGTGTCTGGGAATTCCAATCTCAAGATTGCAAATGTGGCCGAAATTTCAATTCGACACGCTGGTGCCGGAATTGCGAATTCAAACACCACTATCACTATCTTCCATCGCTTAATTTTGATCATTTTTTTCGACACAAGTTAAAATTGGGAGATAGGAGGATTAAAACTAAGTTTCTCGACATATCAAAAATTCATGTTGTAAGATCTTTACATGTCAAGATTTCGAAATTTGGACTTCTGTCCATCAATGGGTTTCGGTCAAAACCCATTGATGGTCTTATTCACTTCTTTTTCGATCCAATCAAAGTCCATTAAATTTGAGTAGTGTCCCTCTGTGTATCCGTGGCCAAAATTTTTGATATTCGAGGTTTTATTAGGGTTTCACAGTAATATTTCAGAAATCAGACCGATATAAATTAGAAATCAAATAAAAAAAAAGGTGGTGCTGGGATTTGAATTCCCAGCACCACGTTTAGATGGTTCGGAATTTCCAGTAGTGGCTCGGATGCATGAAAACTCTCTCTCATCATTAAATTGCAGATCTGTTTGACGGGAGGGGTAAAAGTGGAATTAGGTGCGCGATTTGGTAAATCTGAAACCATGCTACGCGTTTTGGACATTTCGAAACTTTAGCAACTGTGTTTGGTAAATTGCCGATAAATATTTCTCCGTCTCATCATGATTAATTCTTTCTCTTAGGAATAGACGAGAGGAATTTTTTTTTTACAGAAATGATCATTCATTCCGTTCATATAAATAATTTATTCCTCATTAATAAAGTAAATATTCACATTCATCCATATCAATGCGATCTCACTGCACAAATCTAAGAGCATCCCAGTGGAAGCTCCTTTGAGCTCTCACTGGATGACGTGGAATGAAAGGGATCACTCCCTCCCATTGTGGGAGGCAATGGTTCCCAACTCCAAAGCGGGAGTCGTTCCTCCTTCTTCTTCTTCTTTTTTTATTTTATTTTTTAGTTAAAAAAATTGATTAATGAAAAAAAACAACAACAGTTACGGATGTATTCGTTGAACAACGGTTGATTTTTTAGCCGTTATTCAATGATTATTTTTTATTTTTTTAAAAATAATTTTTTTCTATAAATACATATTCATTCACTCATTCCTTTACAACTCTCCTACAAATCTTTTCTTTCTTCATTTCTGTGATCTAGCCATTTTCTCCTTCTTTCTTAAGATAGATGCAAATTTCAAATTTTCTTTTACAAATCTTTTGAATTCTTCAAATGTGGAAGAAACTTCTTCTCAAATACTCGTATTCCTTCAAATATCTAATATTCTCAATTTCGTCCCACACTCAATATCCTCTAAATTTTCCAAATGTTCCACAATATCTTCCAAATTTTCAAAGTTTTCAAAATTTTTCAATGAATCCGAGTAACATTGTCTCATCTCCATTTTATATGTATCCACCTCAAGATTAGTCGGCAATGGATAGTTAATTTGGGATATCAATTTCTTTGTATATATTTTCTCCTCTTCAACCACCGGCGATACCTTCAAATGAATCAAGAAGAATTAATGTTGATACAACTGTCAACGACAAAGAGCCTATAACGTTATCATCAGTTTCAGCAACTCAGTGGTCATCTCACTCATCACAGATATAGCCCGAATACAGGCCGAAGATAGATGATTCAAAGTGAGCAATTTGGTCTCCTGACGAAGACGTGTTCCTTGCGAAGTCATGGGTCACTATCAGCACCAACGTAGTCATGAGTAATGACTAGAAGAATCAAGTTTTTTGGAAACATATCGCTGATTATTACAACAATGATCGGCCCACTGAAACTGTGTCAAGAATTTGGAAGCGATTAAAATCACATTACTATAAGTTCGCGCCAATGGTAAATGAATTTTCTGCATATTATAATAATTTTTATTCTTATCGTCAAAGCGATTAAAGTGATGAAAATGTATTAGAAAACACACTCAATATGTGAAAAACCAACAACAATAATAATGACTTCAAATATATGCATGTACAGAGAGTTCTCAAAGAGTATAAAAAATATGCTCCACAATCAGTTAGTCATCACTCCAGCAAGAAGGCAAGAATATCCAAATCAAGAGGATATACTTCTAGTTCAAATCCAGATTTGAATATTGATGTGGACGACTATGAAGTTCACATTTGTTCAATAGGACAAAAAGCGACGAAGAGGAAGGGCAAATCCAAAGTTAGAGAAAGTGATAAAACAAAACAAAATAACAATACAGATTGGCAAGAAATCAAAGATTATTAAATACAAAAAATAATTTTTCGAGAAGCTGAAATCCTTATAAGGATTATGAAATTCTTATGAATGATACTAGTAAGATGATTCCGGAACAACTTCGTATATATGAGAAAATAGTTAAAAAAAATTAAACATAAACATAATCTCATGTAATTTATATATTATTGTAATTTTTAATTTTTTTATTTTATGTATCGTAATATTTATATAATTTACTTTTAAATTATTATACAGTATTCATGTAATTTATTTTTAAATTTTTAATGGTTAATAATTTTATGGAATTAATAAATAATTAATCAGTATAAAAATAACCATTAAAAAATAGTATCTATAATAAATATATATAATGTAAAAAATAAATAAATAGTGGAATCCAAAATGGTTGAATTTTTTTCTTTTCTTTACGGTGGAGAAATAATAAAATTTTGTATCCAAAAGTTGAGAATCTGTCCAACTAACAGTCCCCTGTCATCCGTCCCAGGGCTGCGGCGAGAGGGAGGGCAAATCACGGGGAAGACTATGTCCCTTTACACGGTGGCAAGACAGAGGATGGGCCATCTGAGTCCAAGGGAGATTTTAGACTCCTCATCCGGAATCGATCCCAGCCCGTTTCTAAAGCGACCACTCTGTCTTACCATCGCGTCATCCCCGTGAAAACATAAAATTTTGTATCGATGGATCCACAAGAAGCTCTTCAATAGATTTTAGATATGCTCTAAAGAAACATCATCCGACTTGCAATGGCCTTAGAACGACAGGAAGCCCGTATTTTGGTCGCAGCGTCAGCACATCCATGGGAGCATGCTTGTACTTGGGTGACAGAGAAAATGAAAACTGCTGCAGGATCATCGCCAGCACCATCTTCGCTTCCAGCATCGCGAAGTTCTGGCCGATGCACGCTCTTGGCCCGATCGAGAACGAGAGCAGTGCGTTGGGATGTGTGGCGGCCTGCGACACTCCATTCGCAAACCTGAGCGGATTGAACTCATCGGCATCAGCTCCCCAGAGCTTCTTGTTCCTGTGGATCAATGCGATCGGAATTATCAACGAAGTGTCCTTCGGTATGTTTATGCCCCCCAAAGTCATGGCTCTCTCGGCCTTTCTCCCCATGAGAACGACTGGACCGTAGAGCCTCAACGTTTCCAGGAGGACCATGTTCACCTGCAAATTATGGACAGTCGGTTCTCAATTGAAGGATCAATTTAAGTAAATTGTCGCAAAGTTGGAGCTGACCAGCTTCAATCTGCTCAGCGTGTCGGCGTTTGGAGTCTCCTTCCCGCAGTGCTGAAGCACCTCGCCCCTGAGCTTCTCCTGCCAATCTCTGTTTGTGCTCAACAAGAACATCGCCCAAGTTAAGAAGTAGGCTGTCGTCTCCTGCCCCGCGAAGAAGAAGGTCTTGCACTCGTCGACGATCTCATCCAAGCTCAGCATCTGGCCGTTTTCCAGCCGCGTAGCTTCTAACATTAACCCAAGCAAGTCATTTCCGAAACCAGAACCCTCCCTCGAACTGATTCTATTTTTTATGATGCCCATGAGTGTGCTTCTGATGATCTTCTCTAACTTCCATATCTGCAAATTTTTCTTGGTCGGAAAGTATCTGCGAAGAAAAATCTCGAGTCTGCGATTCAGTATCACACGGTTGCAAAGATGGTATTTAGTTTCGGTTAAATACTTGGATCCATAGAAGCTCCAGTGGAGAAATGATTCAGCGACGAGGGATTGGAGCTTGTTCTGTGCTAAAAAGACTTCCTTTCCCTCTTTGTAGCTGCTTCCAAAGGCTGCGTGAGAGATCACATCTGCGGTCAATTCGTGGAGCAGGATGGAGACGTCGATTTCCGTTTGCTGATCGTCTTCTTCATCTCGCCACGCCTCTATCGTCCCTTTAGCGCATTCCTCCATTGTTTTAGTTAATAGCTGGCAAACCCAAAGTCATAATGGAAGTCGTCCTGTAAGCTATGCATTTACCAAATGGCAACGACGGAAGTCTAACCTTGAGCTTGTCCATGGCGAAAGCAGGGTTTAAAACCCTCCGATGCCGCACCCAGTCTTCCCCTTCCGTCAGCAACAATCCCTTGCCTAAGAGAGCCAACGCACCAGCAGACGCCTCGCTTTTGGGGCAGAAACCAAACTTGTTTGACAAAACTTGCTTCGCCATCTCTATGTCCCCAACGCAAATCCTTGGATTGGGTCCGATCCACAGCAAAAATGTTTCGCCTGAAAGAGGCAAAACTGCAGAATTTTACCTGTCGATCTTTTACAGTGCCATGCAACGACACACACACACACACAAATTCCTCAAATTCTGATAACTGAAAAGAGTAGGAGCTGACCATACTGGTGAGTCCAGTTGCGGTAGTGGGGGAAAACTCTGGAGGTGAGATCATGGCAGTTGTTGTCCAAGATCAGTCCGCTTCCGGCCTTTCTCAGCCTCCTGATCTCCGGCAACGACCCTGTCCAAAATCGGTATGCAGGTCCTCGCACGCCTTGCTCCCTGAACGATTTGGTGATCGAGTATGGTCTCCAAGCCAGATGCAGCAGGGCCTTCCAGAGGCCGGAGATGAGCACCGCCACCACCAGAGATCCCAGAATCAGGCCGACGTCCTCCATCCGATCCTATCTAATCCGATCTGCACTGGTTTTTCGGGGCAATTATCAATGGCTTCACGCTATGGAATGATGTCACACATTGCGCTTTTTGTTTTGTATCTAGTATAACAGTCACATCAGAACGCCGCTCAACTGTACTTAGTTGAAAGAGAAAAATAAATCGAGCGGATAAAAAGTAGATTTATTCGAAGACATCAAACTCCATCTTTAAAAAAAATCTATAAATATACAATAATTGAGGCTCAAATTAAAAATTTCTGATTATTTGAATGAATTATCTCAGTTGATAAATAAAAAAAAATACTCGTAAATTGATTTAGATCAATTTTTGAAGGTTTCAATGTCCTAACTTATCCGTCGATCTCTTTTTTATATCGACGATTTATCAAACAACGCGGTTAAAGTTTAAAATTATCCAAAAAATATCTCATATTTTCATATTTACTAAATATCACACTTAATCTAAATTATGTTTGAAATTTGAATTTTGATCTGCGTTAGAATTCATTTGTCTTTGCAGTGAATTTTGGTGAGAGAGGTAAAATGGAAATTAAGTGTGCTATTTTAGTAAATATGAAATTATGAGGTACTTTTTAAGCAATTCTAAACTTCAACTGCGCTGTTTAGTAAATTGTCATTTTTATATTTATCATATAGAATCCTAATTTAACTCCTTTGTCGATAAAGACTACTATCTAATATGTCTTTTATAACTCTGCATTTGTGACCCTGGCTTCAAGTAATATATTAGTGATATTTTTTTTTTAAATATTCTAATTGATAAATGCACATGTTAATTTCACGATCGTAATTTTATAATTTTACATCAACGACAATTTTATATGTGAATCGAAGACTATGAGTTTTGAGTTTCAAGCGGCCGACAAACTAATTAAGCTCTCACGTAACCAATTTAATATGTCAAGTTGTGCAGTTTGTACGGCCTGAAATACTTCTTAATTCGATGAGAGATCAATGAATAGAATTACTCCGTTGAGTATTGTCAATCGATTGAATATGAATTAAATTGATTTTTAATTTATCAATCTAGTTAGATGACTTTTTCTATAAAACTTTGATAAATCGAACTACAATTGAATCTTAAAAGATCGATCGATCGTCGTATGAGCTTTGAAAGATTGAACGTCATTTGAACTTTGAAAGATCAGACATCATCGAGGGATCAGACATCACTTGAGTTTTAGGAGATCAGACATATATACAACTTTGAAAGATCGAGCGTACATCGTATCTCAAAAAAGGTCGAATGTCAACGAGACTTTAAAAAGTCAGACATATCAATCTTCTTCATATATCAATTTTCTAAGTAATGAACAATTGATATCTAAAAAAATTTGAAAACAAGTGAGAAGGACGAGAAGGAAGCGGGTGTACTTCAATGTGACCTCTCAAATCAAAAAATGAGAGTTTGTACTTTCTCGTTAATTCGATGCACGAAGTTCTCATCATATAAAATTTTAAAGAAGGATCTATTGTATATAATCTTACTTTATTTTTTACAAGTGACTGTTTTTAAAATTTGAATTCGTGACCTCTTGGTCAGAAGACAACAATCTTACTGTTACTTTTTCTTTTTATCTTTATATAAAAGAAAAGAGATGCACCTCGTAGAGGAAAGATCAAACGACGCATCTTTATAAAGAAAGATCAAAGAATATATTTTTATGGAGAAATACTAAGGGTATATTTGGTTCAAGTTATAATATATAACTTAGTAATCACATTACCAAAATTATGGGGAATGAAATATTACCAAATATTATTTGATTCAATCTGAAATAATACAATCAAAACTTATTTATTTGGAGATTTTAAAATATCATCTAATTTAACATTTTACTATATTATCCATTCAATTATAAAATTTCATTTACTCCGAAATATATTTGGTTATGGTTGTGTCGATCGAGACGATCACCTTGTCATCCAATGAGTTGGTAGTGAGCGATCACCGATAATTATGACAACTGTATCGGCAATTGATGGTGGTGGTCACGATCGACAATCAATGACGATGGTTGGTGCTTGATGACGACGACAACGGTTGACATCGGCGACAGTCGACGATCGACATTGGCACAAGCGACCGACAGCGGCGACGACCAACCAACAACCGTCGGCGGCGGTTGATCGACGACCGATGATGGCGGTCAACCGACGATCGTCGACGGCGACCGACCGTCGACCGATGATGGCAACCGATCGACGATCGACAACAACGACCGACCGACAGCGACGATGACGATCGACCGATGGCCGACGATCGGTGATCGACCGACGATCGACTGGCGATCGATGATCAACGACGACGACCGACCGACGGCTACGACGACGATCAACTGATGGTCGGTGATCGACGACGACCGGTGACCAACGACAGTCGACCGACAACCGATCGATGACTGCCGATCGACTAGATTGTTATTTAGGATAATTTTGTCTTAATGGTAAAAATCAAAGGATATTTTTGAAAAAAAAAATCATAATCAAGAGAATAAAAAAAAATCAAATTTCTTGGAGGTTTTTAATTCTCCAATGCATAACTCTTTTTTTGACATGACATGATGTATTGAACATTCATCATAATTTGATAATCGTTCAAATCGTAAATTAAACAAGATTTTTATTAATAATTTTAGATGAATAACTAAAATTATCAATAATAATCTCCAACCAACAACCAAACGGATTCTAAAGGATATATTTTGATGGTTGCAGAATCTTTTTATCAACCTGTGGACTTAAATAACTATCTAATCGAATCACACCGACTCCAATGGATTTTAAATCGATCCGTATCAATTTGATTTTGACTCCATAGAGCTTGAAAATTGATTTGATTTGGCCTTGTGGTTTTGCGCACTTCCACCGTATCACTCCTGAAGAAAGTTGATTGAACAATAACAAGGTATGGCTCCGGCAGGAAGGACGACGGAGAGAGTGTCAGGGCGGGTCTGCTGCAAATGGTGGTGGTGGTGCAGTCCAAGTTGAGTATCTCAGCTACTCACTGTTTAAGCCTCGTATCATGCTTGATTCTACCACCACCTCCTGTCTAATGGTTTGTTTGGGAATAGATGAGAAAAGATTCATTAAATTTTTTCTTTTTTCTTTTCCTTTCTTATGCCTCGCCTAAGAATTCATGAATAAGAAAGACTTTGTAACACACTTTTCAATCCTTCTTTTCTTTTCTCTCCCCTTTCTTCACTTTTTTTCTAAACAAAATTAAACCCTTTCCTCGCATCCTTCCAAACAGACCCCAAAGGTCTGATGACAGTCAGATTTCACTAAAGCCAATGGCAATGACTGCGAGTGCCTCATTGTGGGAGAGTTCTTAGTAGCTAGACACAACTCGTAAGAGCTGGTGTGTGCAGCATGAAAAACGATTGTGCAATAACCTAACAATCAATACATTTTTCAAGAAACGAAGATCCCTGTTCCACTGTCTTCAGGCTACAATTCATGGAAAACGACAAAAGAAAAGAAGAAGAATTATATCAGTGAAAGAATACAAAACACCACCATGCAAAATCAAGAACATAGGACTTAGGACACTGAAGAGAAATAGAGAATACATTAATGGACCAGTGAAACAAGAAATTCCATTTTCGCCCGCTTCTTTTTGTAAGGTGGAAGATAGAAAAGATGAACAAGAACAAAGACTCGACTGACATTACTTTTAGGACAAAAGAAAGTCGGTTAAAAGTCCCCTACAGCTAAAATTATCCAGGGAAACAAAAATCACAAATCAAAGGCATAATTCGAGCAGTAGAGTTACAAGCATTCGAGAGAATAACCTCAGATCAGCTTCCTGCAGACTTGAGCTCCTCCAATGTCGACTTTATGTGATCCTTCACGAGCTCTAACCGCTTCAGGTAAACCTCCAGTTCCAGAATCTGTTGCGCTCTCCATTTTCCATTGACAGGCATTCCTGGGGCCGGCGAAGAACCACCCCCAAGGCTCAGGGGCAGGAAGTTCAGTGGTGATGTCCCGCTGCTGCCGAGTCCTGGACCAAACGGCTCCCTGATAGCAGAATTGATGAGCTCCTTGAACAGTGGTGAGAGGCAATTCTTCACCGTCTCCTCGATCATGTTTGGTATCCCAGAAGCTAAAGGCTCGTGCATGGATCGGTTGGAATTGCCTACATCTGCTCCCCCAGCTGAAGAAGCTAAAGGTGTAGCATCAGGTACACCGGCTGAAGTCTCTTCCATTGATCTTTTTTTCATGCGTCGTCTTGATCGGAAGTTACTCCTTTCAGAACTTATAGAGCCGTCGTTGATCGGAATGGTGATGATCTGGTTGGAGATGGGATTTGGGGTGTTGAAGTCTTCGTCGTCACTCTCATGAGCCCTCTTGGTGCTCGCGCTCCATATCTTGCGAGCGATGTCATATATGGCCCGCTCATGTGGGCTTCTAAAAGCGAAGTTTCTTCCTCCTGCCTGCATCCGGCTGACACAGTTCCGATACTTCTTTTTCAGGCGGCGGAGCTTCTCGATCAGCTGGTTCTTAGTGAAGTCGAAGTGGAGCTGCTTCTTGATCTCCTCGTAGAAGGGGCTGGTGTCGTACTGATGGTAGGCAAAAGTGGTGCCGCGCCTCGAGGTAAATTCAAAGAAACCTTGCAGGATTTTAATCGCCTCTTCATCCGTCCAGAGCCTCTGAAACAGCCGGCGAGAATCATCCAAGGCAACGACGTCGAGGGATCTCCGCTCATCGGAGGCGGAGGCTGTGGCGAGGGGGATATGGACGGGGGTGGAAAAGGAAGGGTTAGAAGGAGCAGAGGCAGGAAGGACTTGGACAGGGATCACGCCGTTCTGGGGATGATCGACGACCGCATCTGACCGAATACTGTTGGGTTTATAAACGGAGTTAGGGTTAGGGATTGCAGCATCCTGCAAGGAGGCAGAAGCGTTCAGATCGGCGCAGGCCGGAGAAGCCAGTTCTGGCTGCGGCTGCGTCGGAGGAGGAGGCAGCGCCGCCTGGCTGTCGTCGTCGTCGTCGTCGTCTTCTTCTTCTTCGCTGTCGTCGCTCATATCCGAGTAGTCCTCGTCGTCGTCCTCGAAGACGGCTGCCTCCTGTTCCGCTTCTTCAGCCGGCGACATCTCGTCCGCCTATTCCTCCCTCTTCCTCTTCCCCTGGAAGGTACCGATCGGGAACGAAGGCTTGAGCCTGGAAGAGGAAAATGGTTCGGCTTGGACCGGATAGGTACGACGACTACGAGCTTCGGAGATGGAATATTCGGTGTCGTCCTCGGCGGATCATCGACAGCTACCGCACGATTCTGAGCGGACGGCTCAGACGACACTTGTCTGGAACGAGGATTTGAAACCCGCACAGGAGTGGATCCAACAAGTGATCGCCGCTTGAGGCACGACATAAATCACCGCCGAATTAAATGGCAAATGCGACGTTCATAAAATCCTCGTGAATCGTGACACATAGACCATCGTGCCATCGCTCGTGACTTCGCCTTATAGAATTTAAAAATATTCACAAATACGTATTCTTTACCAATTAGCAAAATCCTTCACAAAAATTTATAATGCCCCGCGATGCAACATATCGCGATCTTCACTATATAAACCACAAACCCTAATCGGTCCCAATTCAACCTGCGCTTGTCTCGGTTGCCGATAGCATTCGACCACTTCGACGCTAGCGGTCGGCGCCGCCGCAGCCGCCGCTTGCACAACTGCAAAGATGCAGATCTTTGTGAAGACGCTGACTGGGAAGACGATCACCCTCGAGGTGGAATCTTCCGATACGATCGACAACGTGAAGGCCAAGATCCAGGACAAGGAAGGCATCCCGCCGGACCAGCAGCGCCTTATTTTCGCCGGAAAGCAGCTCGAGGACGGCCGCACCCTCGCGGACTACAACATACAGAAGGAGTCCACCCTCCACCTAGTCCTCCGCCTCCGTGGCGGCGCCAAGAAGCGCAAGAAGAAGACCTACACTAAGCCGAAGAAGATCAAGCACAAGAAGAAGAAGGTCAAACTCGCGGTGCTCCAGTTCTACAAGGTCGACGACGCCACCGGCAAGGTCACCCGCCTGCGCAAGGAGTGTCCCAACGCTGAGTGCGGCGCCGGCACCTTTATGGCCAACCACTTCGACCGTCATTACTGCGGCAAGTGCGGCCTCACCTATGTCTACCAGAAGTCGTCGAGCGAGTAAGTTTCTCCTAAAATTAGATCTTTGAATTTCATTTAGCTTTACGTGTTTACCAAATTTGTGTCGAAAAACCTGATACTCGAAATCTTTCGTCAGTTCTGATTTGTTCGTGTCGAAGATATTTTGGATTTTGAGTCATTTGGCGATTAGAACTTGTCTTTCTCTTAAAATCTCTTTAGAATCGATTGAATTTGCCATCTCTTTAGTCCTCTGGCTATAGGAATCGTATGCCTTGCTTGTGGGTGCTGGATTCTCCATTCTTTTGAGTCTATCAGTTCAAACGCACAGTGTAAATTGGTGAGCATCAAAAGCTTAGAAATGAGCGGAAGGATTGCAAGATGTGTCTGCCCAAACAAAACTAAAACTTCAATCGAAAGGGAGACTAAAATGCTGGAAAACAGCAAGTTTTCTTAGTTTGGTTAATCGACAGGAAGAGTGAAATAGCAGCATTTGGGCGTCATCGCTTTACTAACTCTGAAGGCTCGAAACACAATTTATGTACATTCTCTTATTGTTTACACCTGTGTGCCAATTGCTCGGCTAGGATGTCCGCCAAATCCAGCAGTCAGTCATCTCTTCTTGTCCTCCATCATCGCCTGACTCCTTTCTGCATCGAACTGCTTGATTTGCAGCCCCTAGTGAGGATAGGACCTCCATTCACAAATAGCGTCGCCATCAGCTTTGCAACGAAGGCCGCTGTTTGTCTTGTTTTCAGTTTTTCATTCGTGAGAGGGAAATAAATCACGAAGAGTTCTGAATTTTAATACGATGATCATCTGAATTTTAAAAAAAATTAAATCTCTTTCAAAATCAATCTGCATTATATCCATAAATACTATTTTAGTCATCACGTCGTTAGGACAAATAGCTCGGAGTCTTGCTTATATCACCGGCATTGTTTTTTTTAATAGTCTTTGATAATCTAGGTGTTAAGGCGGGATGATTCACGATTTGATCTAGATCCCACCATCCCACCACGGGAAGCTCACATTTGGAATTTCAAGGAGGAAGGACTCAATTTAAAATTTCAAGAGCAATATCAAAAAAAAAAAAAAAAAAAAAATGGAACCGTCATCCTGCTGCCCTAACCATCACACCAAGCTCTTGAGGCAGTGTATTTCTAGAGTAGACGCCGATTTGTGTTTTCATTTTTTTTTTTTAGGATCAAAGTATTTAGATCTCAAGTCCAATTAATTTTGAGGTGGTTGATTTAGTTCTACGGGATCATTAAGATAAATTTAAAAAGTGCGAATGATTCGGACCGACCATCTAGCATCACCAGGGAAGAGATGACTGCTGGTCTCTCTCGCACTAAGTGATCTAAAGTTATGGTTATTCTAGAGTGAAGAAATATTAGTACGGATGGGACTTAGGAGCTTGATATTTGATAACATTAGGGATCTCCTCCATTTTAAAGAGTATTTTTAAGAGTAAATCATTCTCGATTTGTCATTTCATTTTTTTTAAAAAAAATAAATTTTATAAATATATTATAGTTGAGGATTAAATCGTAGATATCTAAAAATTAAAAATTAAATTGAATGTTCTGTTATTGTATTACAAGTGTGAGTGATCGTTAGAATTTCGATGCCTCATTCTGACTTGTTCGTTGAAGCTCGTTTTCTTTTTTTTCTGTTTGAACATTAGCGTGTTGGGTACTGATTCAACACCACAAAACGTTTTTAAATTACTCGGACATTGGCAAAGAAAAACTTGCCTAGTAGCATCGCAAGAAAGGATCCGAACTATCGTAACCACGTAAAACACGACATTCCAAAGTAAAGGGTAACTTCTAATCAATGAACTCTATAGTAGTAGACTCTTCTCCATCCTACCACAGCGTTATTTACACCGCCCCCTTCAATTTACTTGCCGTCCTCCCAAACAATGAAAACATAAACAAACTCTGCTCTAACTGCTCCTTTTTACGCTGCTAACTTTCATCATCATCATCATTATTTACATGAAGCTGCATGTTGCAACCGATCAGTTGTTATCATTGTTACCCATCCAGCTGGTGAGGCTACAAAGGGCCTCTGTTGACAAGGTCTTGCAACACCTCAACCTCGATGGCTGTTGTTCGTCGGCAGAGTGGCAGTACTCATCGGAGAAGCAAACAATAATCACCGTGAGGTTGTCGAATGTGCGGTGGCTTAGTGCCTCCGTGACGAGTTCCCTCGCACACCATTCGGGGTTGTCGTGCCGTCTCAGCCCTCTGCGCACGATAGTCACTGCACGTTGGCTCGACAGGACATCCCAGATCCCATCGCAGCCGATGATTAAGAACTCATCGTCCTCTGTGAGGATGACATGTCTGAATTCTGGTTCGGCAATGAGGGGAGAAGGAGAACCTTGGGGCATCTTCAACTCCCAGTCGCCGAGGGCTCGGGAAACAGAGAGGGCACCATTGAGGTACCCGTCCTCAATAAAGCCACCAGATTGCTCCACCCTTATGCGTTCGGCGTCATAGATGGGTCTATGATCTTGGGACATGTCGATGGCTTCTCCTTTCCTGCACAATACTGCTCGGCAATCGCCGGCATTGGCCACCAGCAGATACCTGCAGTAAAATGAACCAAAAAAATCAGCTGATGATTTGTATGGGAGGTTCAGTCAGGACATTGAGATCGATCGAAGATTATTCCAATTGTTTGAAAAAACAATAAATACCTTCCGAACACCAAAGCTGTTATAGCTGTAGTTCCAGACGAGCTGCTAACGGTGCAGTCATCGGCCAACGCGAGGTCCGCGCGAAGAAATGATTCTCTAACAGAGTTCTCCGCAGATTCCACAAACACCTCGTCAGCTTCCGACGCACGAGGAAAGTTAGCATCTTCGAACAAAAACCTAACTGCATGCTGCTTAATGTAGGCAGCTGCTTCAGGACCTCCATGGCCATCAAAAACCTGCATAGAAGTGGGGAATTCACATTACTAGGAACGAACTTGCATATCCATTCAATCAGAATTGGGATCTGATACTTGCCCCGTAGAAGGCACTAGGGCTTGGACACCTAAAGAGGGAACCTAGATGCATCGAAAGATTGTCAACGCAAATATGTTCATCTTCCATGGAGTTTCGCGGTCCAATGTCAGCAAAGCTTCCAGACCGAATGCTAGGAATAAACTGAGGTGATTCTACTGATGAAATGCCATCTGATGCTCCCAAATTCTGCATACGTAGACAACAGAGAAGATAAAATATAGCGAGTTAGGAAATAACCTGGGGAAGAAGAAAAAGAGACTCCACATACCACACGGCCATTAAGAAAACACACTTCGAAATAGTAATCGGAACAATAAAAGTTAGGAAAGGCGATGTAAGAAACAACAAAACTATGAAGCCGATTCTCAATACAGCACGATTGAATTTAATTTGTCGATCTAGGTTTAGCCTCGATAAATAATCAGGATTTGCAGTTATGTTTTTCACCCAGTCAGACATTATCTCATCTTGCTTCTGTACAATTCAGTTTACAGATTAAACCCTGAGTTATAGATGATAGATCATTACGTAACATTTATTACTGTCCATTTAAACAAGGAGTAGAAGTTGCCAACAAGGACATTTACAAGTATATATTTCGTGCCAAAGAAATTGTGAGTTGAAATAATTTGAGGTTACTTTTTCTTCAAATGAACCTGAACAACAGTAACTAACTGAAAGGAAACAATATAAATAGAATCTGGATCACATCTCCTACAAAGTTTGAACAACAAAAACTAAATCAAACGAAAGAAAACAAGTAGACCATGTATTAACATCCACTTCAAACAAAGAGTAGTACAATAGTAATTGTCATTGATGATGCTAAATCTAAACTAGAAGTTAATTATTTGAAAAATAATGAATCGCGATCATAAAGGGCATGGCTAAATTCTACTGAAAGAAAGGTTTCAGCCCTAATTCATCAACGTAAAGGGAGGAGGAGTCATGAACAAAATCTAACTAAAAAGGAATTTCGCAACAGATTAGACCTCTATGGCAATCTGACCCCAAAAAAGGTCTTTTAATGAAAACGACGAAAACTAAAGTTAGAAAGGACAAAGGCGTACGTCGACCATCTCAGAACCGGCGATGTCAACGGCAGCAGCATCAGCCTCCGATCCCCGCTCCGCCTGGTGAAACACCGGCGAAGAAGGCACCACAGCGACCACCGCGGCAGCAGCCGCTGCAGACATATCGACGATCTCCTCGATCTCCTTAGCGATGCACCGGTACGGCACGTCGAGGACGGGGATACTCTGATAACAATCCGTTCCAGCCACCATCTCGAACCGAAAAGAAACTCCCCTTCTCTGATCAATCAGCGCCGATCGAATCCGCAAGTAAAAGAATCGACGAAATCCCACCTCAAAAAAATCCGAACTGACAAAATCTCGCTCGAGAATTCTTCTTCCCGCTAGGGTTTCCGGCTTCCTTGTCAATTTGGGCGTCTCGCGATCTGATCTCTCTCTCTCTCCTTCGGTATCTTCTCGCGCAAATAATGAGAGGCAGCCGCCATGGGTAAGTTTATGCAAGGAGATCGAAGACTGCTACCGGGGCGAACCGGTGGGCGCGTGGAACGGTTACGGGCACGTGCGTGTTTCCCGAGGCGTTCGCCAAACGGAAACGGACACGTGGCCACGGGTCAGCCAATGGGCAGCGCGCCGGGCGATAAGCCTTCGGTGGCGACCACGCCGCCAAGTCTTAGACTCGATAAGCCACCAAAGCGGAGAAGGTGGTGTCGTCGGCCGTTGGATTGTCGACGGAAAAAATCAGCCGAGGATTTCCGCCGTCGGATTGACAGATGCGGACCTTTTTTCGGGAATCTATTAGGAAGCAAAGGGCATTTAGGGAATAAGGAATCATTGTTGTGTGGGAAAGCATCTCTAGCGTGGTTTTTTTTTTTCCTTCGCACGCGTACAAGAAATCAAAGTCTTTCTCTCCTTCTCTCGCCTTTTTTTTTTTTAAATTATTTGAGGATTTAATTTGGAGTGCTCAAATTAATTATATTATTATTATTATTATTATTATTAGTAGGAAGAAAAATAATAATAATAATAATAATAAAAAAGACTTGAGGCAGCTGTGATTGCCTCATCACGGAGCAATATAATAAAGTTGGATGGGGTGAGAGAAACGTGGAAATTTGGGTTTGGTGGCGGAATCTCCAAGGCAAAGTTGTCGGCTCCAGAGCTTCACGGACGACGCGGAGCTAAGGAAAGGAAAAAAAAAATATTTGGACGTGGATGGTTGCCTTTTAGTTTATTATTAAAAAATTAAAATAAATATGGCCAAAAGAAAATGAAATTGTTGGCTAAGTTTGACAATCGGATATGGATGGGACGGGATGGCATCGCGGTTTGATAAATCTCGTGTATTTTTTTCCCCCCGTTTATTCAAAAGCGGGATGTATTGCATCGATGCGAATAGATTCATTTGAAATGGGAAAAAAATGGAAACTAAATAAATTGTTTACCCTCCGTACTTTACTAATTAATAATTAAATATGAATCAGAGCAATTTTTTTTTATAGTTAATATCAAATATTTAGATTTTCAATCTAATTAATTTTTAGAGATGACTGATTCAAATTTTCAGATAAAGTAATTGGTGTTATAAATGAAAATATCTTGAAAAAAAAATTAAAAATACTCATAGTGGATAGTTGAACAGCTCGACATTCTAAAATTTATTATCTCATTTTAAAATAAAATTTACAAATAATTACAATTGGAGATTGAAACGGAAATATATGAGAAGTTACCGTCATTCTATTATTATATAATTTTACCACTGTATCATAGTTTTTAAGAGACCGCAAGAGCAATTTTTTTTTTACTGGTATCAAATATCCCAGATATTCGATCTGATTAATTCTGAGAATAATCGATCTGGTCTTATAAATTTTTTACGAGACACTAAGTAGTAAGTAGACTGTAAGAGTAACTCTTTTGATGCAAAAAATGATAATGTTCACTCCGAATATCTCTTAATATCGATCATATCATAATATGAAAAGAAATAAATCATAAAATCAATTTATAATTGATCACTATATGGTTTCAAACGAGAGGAATTATTCTAGTATATCCGTCGAAAATTGATCACGACTGCAAAAGCATCTCTTGATGCATGGTTGAGAACAACGCTCATTAATAAACTTCATTTTCAGATTAAGTCTTCGAGGCCCCGCTTTAATGAAGGCAGATTTGAAACTCATACCATGCTAATAACTGCTGAAGTCTTTACCAGATGGTCACCTAACAGTTCATTGATAAGCTGGTCTGCAAGCTTATTTTTTAATTTATTTTATGCCATATGTTTTAGAAACTTTGAGATTTAGAAAAATTTGTAGGACATGCAAATTAGACTCGTTGCTACACTCTCACACATGCACCAGAGCACCAAAAGTTGAAGCATAACGAAGAATGACAAGATATGTCATGAGATCTTTGCTCACATTGCTAGGCTAAATGAGTCAACATACAAGTGCCGATCGAGAAATGAATAGAAGTCGTCAATTGTTTCTTCCCATTGAACCTCTCACTCTCTGAAACACACGAACAAATTCAAAAAACAAGTTTTGGTCCATTCCCATCATGCTGCTCACGTTAACACCACCCGAAACGTAAGGACCAGGGTTACCACCAAGAATGAGATCAAAACCACCAAACTTTTGGACAAAGCTTTCGAGTACCTGCGTCGTCAGCTTTTCGATTCCTCCAATCTGAATCAGCTCTCCAGATTGTCTGGTATATTGCCACCATCTCTTCATGATCTTTCTATCGACTTCGGATGCTTCGACCGAGACGACACATTTAAGATGAATACCAAGTCGGTGAAAGGCAACTTCGGCACCACCTATACCGCTGTAGACAGACAGGACTCTCATTCCATCTGGAAATTGAGCCTTCAAAGGTGAAAAGTAATAACCGAGTGTATCAGTCTGAAAACTGTATTTGAGTGCTCTGAGTCTTTCATGAGGCTCTAGTTCAAAGATTCCAGTATGGTTCCTTGGATAACCTAAAATGAACTCAACTTCTTCAGGTTCAATGGAAGTCAATTTATATTGACCCACCCACATCAGGTTTAATGTTTTGCATTGGTGAAGAATTTTCATTTGTTGCTCTTTCGAAACCATTCCTTGTGAATCAATCATAATCTTTCTTAGCTGCTCGAACACCAAAGGAACAACTTTCTCAGTGTTAATGCAGCTCAACTGTTTCCGAGTATCCCACGAGGGCCACCACTTTCTGGTATGAGGAAGTGCGTCTTGGAGAGTCATGGGAGGCTCAGGGAGGATCTTAAATCTTCTTTCCTTTGGGAGATTGTGCAAATAGCCTTCTCTTCTTATGAAAGCCGAAAAGTATTGACAATTCCCAAATTCTGGTTCAGTACCATACAGAAATCCTGAAAGCCTTCTCCACGTTTCTTGCGATATATCCACAACATTTGCATAGAAAAAATAAGGTAACTTGGACTCAGTTGCACGAACATTTCCATTTGGATTAGGCATCCTTCTTTGAGGAAATTCCTCCTTCACACTTGATGAACCTGATTTCCCATGCTCACCATGAGGATAAGGTTTACTCTCCCATGCTGACTCCCATTTAGGATGCTGTGCACCATGACTGAAAAATGCTTCGTCATTCAAAATTGTACCTCTGGCCTTTTTCACTCTTACCTTTTCTTCATAGTCATAAGGGTCATAATTGGAACTTGATGCATTAGATTCCCAAGTCCTAGATGCAGAATAACCAATTCCGGTTTCTTCTACTGCAGCATCTTCTATACAATCTGTTTCAGCTTTTATGTTATTTCCAACAATATCTGGACCCTATACAATCAGAGGAAAAAAACCTATTGATAAGAAAATTATATTTAGACATATTTGAAAATTTATTAGGGATTGGAATCACTGATCCCAGAAATCTCTATTTATAGTTTTAGTATTATCAAATGCAGAAGTACATAGATGATTTATAAGTGACTATAAGGAGAGAGAAGTAACAATTTAAAGTTGATATAACAATGTACACGGAATGATAGAGCTACCATACTGTCATTAAAAAGGGCCACGATGTAAGTAATTATTTTCATATTCTAGTGAAGTTTTCTGATTACATCCAATTCATCAGGGAAAACAAGTTTCTTGTCACTAAGAAAAATTCAGAGAAATGCAAGCTGCTCAAATAACTAACAATCAGAAACTAGATATAATGATTTCAAAAAATCGCTAATTATGTAATTAATTGACTCGTTAATTTTAAGGGGAAAATTCACCTCTATTTTTACCTTGTCCCGTCTTGCAAAAATTGAATCAGCAAGCACTTGTACAGAAACTTCTGAACCTGAAACTTTACAGTCTTAGTTTGGAAGTCACTTGAAGACTTGCTCTTCACCTCTCAGAAAATCACACAAAGATTTATGAATTTCATTCAATTGATAAAACTTATAATCCATAGGTACAAACTGATGCAAAATAGGAATTCTGTTTCATTTTAAGTTTTGATTTATAAGAACCTATTTTGGTAATATCTCCTATTTAAGTCACGGGTTCAAATCCTGAAAACAATCTCTTGCAAAAAGCAAGGTAAAGCTGCATACAATGGATCCTTCTCCGAGTTGCTTCGTGCACCGGGTCGCTCCTATTTAGGTCAATAAATTTTTCAAGTGTTGTAAGATAGTAATTGTTTCAATTTAGGGTGTTAAATAGTTTAGTAAGTTTTTGCTTAGTAGAAAGAGTGGTTTTGATAAGAGTTCAATTTAGATTGGTTTATTTCCTAATTTGCAATTTTGATTATTTCCTAGTTTGCTTAAGTTATAGTTATAAAATAGGTCAAAAAAAATCTCCAATGTATGATCACATGTTTCAATTCGATACAGTTTAGATCACTATGTGATAATTCTGTGACACTTGTGCTACATAAAAAAGACACTTATCATTCACCGAATTTATAATAACATGAATCTTTTGAGCGCATCCACAACAACAATGGAACCAAAAGGAGACAAATAAAGCAATGCCAGATCCCATCACAGATATGGGTAATATTTTGAGTGCATTCACACAACGATTCCATCACATTGCCAGTTGTATAAGTAGAATGGATATGAAATGCTGCCCAACAAAACAACCATAGTTTAAAACCAGTATAATTAGGAAAGAAACCTTTATGAATCCTGATTACAGTGTTATTTTATGGAAAGAAGCCATCGACTGAGTATGCTCAGGTTAGCAGTTGAGTCCACAAGTTTTCAGAGATAAACTTTGACCGATAGCATGTACCTTCTAAAGATGGTAAAAGCCAAATAAAACATTTTCTTTCCTAAACATGATTAATTAGAAGAGCTGGGCATTGACTGAGCTGATACAAGGTAAGCTCGACGCATCAACAATTTGCTAAACATCCTTGTTTATAAGCTCATTTACATACCAGTATAAATGTTCCAGATAAAAGTTTGCAGTGAACAAGGCAAAGTTGGTTACTTAGAGCCTTAAACAAAATATGTGCTTCAAAGAACTAAGAAGAAAATCAAGAAAACAAGAAACTAAAAATAATAGCCACATGTGTACTGCAGCTCTAATCATAACTTATACTTGTATTTTCATTAAAATAATAGTATTTGACTAAGATCAAGAGATAACATCCATGGGGCAAATAAAAAATTAAACATACCATAAGTATCAATGGCTGTTGATACTTCTTCTTCTGTGAAACCCATTTGAAGTAAGTGAAGTGTCTTATCCATCGTCCCGAACAAAGCTTCTGAAGCAGGTTCCTACAAAGTGTGAGCTCAAGGATTTGAAATTGTTTCATTGATAAATTAATCCAAATATTCAAAATGGAAGATTCAATCTGTATCAATGATTGGATATGCTAAAGATTCAGAAATTAACTTTATACAGCAAACATCTACTTGTGAGCAAAAGACAATCTACAATAATGACTATACTTTCTTTTTTTTTTATAATCTAGGTATCCAGAACGACTCCTCGCCCTGAGGGAGGATATCGGCCTCAACGGCAACTCTAACTAATCCTAGAGGTAAGCGCCCGGCCCCACAGAAGCGCACCAGGTAAATCCAAGAAACCCACGTGGCGCCACAGCAACTTTTCGGCATCCAAAGCTCTCTTTCCTACTGTTCAGATTTTGCTGCAGCTAGGCTTCGAACTTAGGTTCCCAGGGAAGTCCATCGCTGCTTTACCACGGAACCATGCCTTGGGGAGCACAATAATGACTACACATGATACTCAAGCAAGTAACTTTCATTTTTATCAGAAGATAAAAATTTGATCTGATAAAATAGAAACATAAAATTGATACTGTAACAGATCCTAGACATCTTATTTTCTGTGAGCATAGGAACATGTGGACAGAATCGGTGAAACTAGGTCTTCAGGCAATGGCAGGATTTTCTTGTGGGTGGAGCACCAAGTGCAGTAATGCCCTCATGGAAAAGAAAAGAGAATTGCAATAGGGGGTGGGTTAGTCAATGTCGGAGAGAAGAATAGTTAAAGGAAAGAGAAGTAGCGGTGAACTAAAAGTTATCGATCATGAGGTTAAAAGAATCAGCAGCTTTAATATGCTTCAATAATTGATCTTCTGTTTTTCAGAGTTCATTTTTTGGAATTTTGGTAGGCCACACCAGCAATTTACATCTGCAGTCTTATAGTTTCTAATCATGAGATGGAAGATTCTATACGGGGAATAAGCGGGATGTACCACTATCTCTGTGTCAACAAGGTCCCAATACAGACATCCCCACAAAATTTTACACTTGTACAACATTGTGGTGTGCAGGTGTAGCAAGGTTTCCAGGACCATGGCTTGCAGCTAGGCCTCAGCAATCAGCACAGGGAAAACTCCTCGCTTACCCTCTTGGTTCCTCCTAATCGTTGAGCAATGTTGGCACATTTGCACAACGCCATATTTGTTACAGCAAATGTTGGATACCCAGCACGCAACCATGCTTTAATCCTCAATCATTTTACTCATAGATGAGGTATCTTTCATGCACAATTTTTCTATTACCTGCTTATGGTACAACGGAAGTGGGTGAAGCTATAAACTAACATTTCTGGAAACACTTCTTCAGTGTTCTGGAATGTAGCTAAATTTTCAGGACCTGCTCGTTGTTCATTCATTTGTTCCTACCATGGACTATATTTTCCTCGAACAAGAATATTATTGAAAAATGTAGGCATTGTATATATACAGAGAGAGAAATATTATTATGCACAACTCATCCGTGAGCACCATTATTCACCGTCCAATCAGGTGCACACTATAGCCCAATCTTTTAATCCTAAGGGATCGGACGGTGGATAATGAAGGTGCTCATGAATGAGTTGTGTAAGATAATATATATATATATATATATATATATATATATAGAGAGAGAGAGAGAGAGAGAGAGGATTGATATCCTGTGTGTCCGTGCACGACTGCCCTATTCGTTGTCCAATCCACGCGAACAAAGAATGCACAGTGCCATTGCCGATCGGATCCGCCATCACCGCTCGTCGACTGAATCCACGCTAAAGCCTAATGCCTAAACCCAATCGGATCGCCTGCATCGTCCCCCTCGCCGTGATCGCGACAGTGATCTACCGCGAACGCGATCGGAGTCCGATCGCAATGGCAAGCAACGATGGCAAGCGAGGCACTGTGCATTCTCCGTTACTATGCATTCCTCGTTCGCACACACACATGCAAAATATCGTCGCCCAGGATATCAAAATCTTATATAAATAGGGGGATTTTATGCTGGGCGTGCACAATGCACGCCCAGCATGGGCGACAGCCTGCATGTGCATGGTGATTTCACTTGCAATTTCCTTTGAATGCATCGTAATATTTTCCTGAATATTAAGATTGTTCTTCAAAGTCCTTATTCTCTTTCTAAGAGATAACTCTGCTAATCTACTTGTAAGACCTGTGCTAATAGGACCAAGGAGGTTCTAGATATCGGGGCTGGGTAGAAGGATTTAGGGAGGTGAGGCTCACGAGAAAACCTAGATATTCATAGATAAAAAAAAAAAAAAACTTCATTTAAAATAATAATAAAAAAAACTTCATTTAAAAAATTAAAAAAAAAACTTCATTTAAAATTATTGGTATAAGAGCCTTCGAACCTAGGGATGAATGAACAACAAGCTAGAATATCTAGATCTAGCCACAACATCTGGTAGAAAAATACAAACATTAGACTTAGGAACACACCACTGTTATCACAGATCTAAACAAACTTCACATCAAATACATTCAGAACACTTCCAACTAAATACCATAATCGATCTTATCATTGGAGGAAGTTTGTCAGCAAAAACAAATCTCCAAGACTTACAACACGCTTCAGAACTAATAATAACTACTCTTAACAAACAACAGAGCCAGCTTAGTGAAATAAGCCAAAACATCGAATACTTAAAAATCTGTCAAGAAAGTCTAAACAGAAGAATTAGTCAAGTCAACTTTATAAACTTACCCAAAAGAAGTGATCTTCTGAATCTCACTAGGGTTTTGAATCAAAACCAGCCTAGAAATTTCGAGATTGAAAACAAGGACCTTTTAGCTAAGGTAGAAAGATTCTTAAAAACCATAGAGTGCCAGTTCAAAGAATTACAAGAACAATTAGGAGATCTCCTCCTTAAATGAACAGACTGAACTTCGAAAACACCTATTACGAAGAAGCTTTAGAGTACGCGCAGACCTATACAAAAACTTGTGAAGACGGATATAACAAAGTAGAAGTACAAGGAAAAGCAGACCAGATCCAAATACAACAAAATAATACAATAATAGAACTATTAACCTCACTACACCATAGGATCACGGTACTAGAAACAAAAATCCTCAACATTGAAAGAAATACAGTGGAAATAGGTAACATAAGAAATTGGAATCAGTCTATTGAGACTCTTAGTAAAGACCTAGGAAAACTCTCCACAGGAGGGATAATCAGAAGAAGACCTTCTACGTACTCATTCATAACCTACCAAGAGAAAAAATGAATAGGACAGCAGCCAACATATTCTCTGGGACATCCAGAACAATCGGAGGACGAAGATCTTTATCAGAACCTCCCTCAGGTCTAGCTTGGCTAGATAACCTACAAAGCAACACAACAAATCAACATAGAATAGAAGAGATCATAGATATAGATCGAACGATGGAAACATTCTCTAATGAACAATTAAACATCCTTAATCCCGGTAGACTATATGGACGAAACCTACTGTCCTTCACAAACTCTGTCTATAGACACCATAGAGTAGAAGCCTTACACCTGTTTGACGGAGGAGAAGAGCGGCTTACCCTTATGACAAAAGAGGCGGGAAGACAATTACTGCACAAACAGCATAATTACATACATTTAGGACTAATAGTCTTTGGAATTAGAGGACTAACCAGGATGAAGATAGGAGTCAAAGTACTATTAGTCTTGTATGATTCAGTTCTCGGATAATGAAGAAATCTATTATTGGACTAATAGAGGTAGATATGAACAACAATAGCGGAATCACATATATATATGCCCAAATTTTAACATGACAATAAAAGACTTGTTAAACACATCAAAATAATAGCTCAAGGAAAGGGTTATGGAAACTTCCAAGGCAAAAACATACAATTAGACATAGTATTTCTAGGAAAGACAATGAACTATATGAATAACAATTTTAAAATCCAGATAAATGGGATGATAGAAGCTCTAGCTCTAAGGGAACAAATTTCTTAAAACCAAGAGAATATAGCTCAGAAGAATTAGCTAGTTTAGAATGGAGTTTAAAACTGGAAGAAGAAAACCCAATAACAAAACCAACACAGTCTATAATGTACAAAAACAGGCGCGGAGAATTAAGCATCAGGTTCTCAGGATACCTTACAAACACGGAAGATGGAGAAGAAGAACCTGAACTCGAAACAAACCTAATGAATAGAGAAGTAAATTACCCAGAAATGCTTAGAGTATTAGGCAGAAAACATCTAGACGGAATAAGAAAGAGAAAAGAAACAAACCTAATGAACAGAAAAATCAGAGGTATATTTGACGACCTAGGAGGATACGTATACAAACCTAGCGACAAAAACAACATGACACTTAAAGAAATAGAACAGTTAGAGATACAAGAAAAAAGCAAAGGCAAACTAAAAATAAACGAAACACTAACCGTCGATGAAGATGGAAACATCTTGGTTCTAGAAAAATCGGCACATGGACACATGAACTTTATGAACACAGAATCAACAACCACATCTAAGGCCCATACTTACCCAGAAAGTACCATGGGAACATTGGATTATGGACAAGGACACCCCCCAAGGAGAGCAGCTCCTCCTTATACCAATAACAACCCACTCCTAAGAACGTTAGGAAGGAGACCAACAGAACAAACCTTCTTTGGGACAGGATCAGTACTATTAAACATTCTTGAATCGACCTGACTATCGATACCTACTTAGAATAATGGATGGTATCAGTACAAAGAGATTACTTAGCAAAACATGAGCTTGACGTAGAAACAGGAGAAGCCATGCTTAAAATAGGAGAAAATTATCTAGGAGAAACAACCCGATCATCTTGGGAGGCATACAAAAAGAATTTTCCAGAAGAAATAGTGAAGTTAGCAAGTAGAGGAAACAACATACTAAATTTCTGTAATGCAATTCACAGAATCCTTACGTGAAGGCAATATCTGAGTTTAGATATTAGGCAAAAAGAGGCAATGAGAGACCTAGAACAAATCCAACTTTTTGACTGGTCCATGATAAATAAATTCTGTAATGATTTTCTACACCTAACATCTATTTCAGGAAACTACTATAATACAGATGTAGGAGAACGACTCTTTAGCAAACTACCAGGAGAATTAGGGTAAGAAATACACAAGTCATGGACAAAAATGCATGTACCAGAAGAATACAACAACATAGGCGTCAGGATACAACACAATAAATAAACTTAAAGAAAAGTGCACCTATATCCAAATACAAAAGCAACTTAAAAACCAACAATACGGTTTCTGTAAACAAATCTACACCCCACAGCAATATGAAAACAACCCACAAAGGGAGAGGATAAACCCAAAACCAAAAAGAAAACCAAAGCAAACATACTACCTAAGGAGAAGTAAAGCAAGAAAATCATATCTGAATAAAGAAAAACATGTTAGGAAATTCAATCCGAAAAAAACATACTCCAATCTAATAACATGCTATGCCTGTAACCAACAAGGGCATTTATCATCAGCATGTCCTAATAGAAAAAACTTATTTACTAGAGAAGCAACTCTAGTAGCATGTACCAATGAAGACCTAGTTGAAGTACAGACAGATGTCTCAGATACATCATCAATATACTCGGTAGTAACGGTAGCAGACTTAGAAGAAATCCCACAGACAACAGACTACTCTTTGGTAAATTCATTCTTAGAAGCAGACCAAACTAGGCAAAATTATAACCATGAAATAGACGAGACAGATTGGGACCAATTGCACAATTTTGAAAATAACTATATGTTCTGACAAACCCCGGTCCAATCAACATGTACCCACATTTGGGACTTGAGATCAGGACCATGAAATAGCGTTATATTGTAAGTTGCTGTGTGTTTTACTTTAAGAGTCCTGTAGTTATTTTGAATGTTTTTCCTGTATGCCTTTTAATTCTCTTTCTGCAATTTCCTTTGAATGCATCGTAATATTTTCCTGAATATTAAGGTTGTTCTTCAAAGTCCTTATTCTCTTTCTAAGAGATAACTCCGCTAATCTACTTGTAAGACCTGTGCTGATAGGACCAAGGAGGGTCTAGATATCGGGGCTGGGTAGAAGGATTTAGGGAGGTGAGGCTCACGAGAAAACCTAGATATTCATAGATAAAAAAAAAAAAAACTTCATTTAAAATTATTGGTGGCGAACTTTCTATTGAGCATGTGACATAGCTCTCGAAGGTTTCTATTTCCAAGAGCATTTTGATAGCATTTCCGAGTTTGTATGGAAAGACATCTGTGATGTTGTGGGCTTGAACCCATAGTTCGTTGAGAATTCCATGATCAAGCAGGATGAATGGAGTTATTTCTACTCCTCTAAATTTTTGTATATGATAGACACTTAGGTCTATACTTGCCTTTCTTATGGCATATTGTAATTGGCATTGGCAACCATGTTTTTCTGTGATGCAATCTTTGAATTTGTTTTGACATCTTATCTTGAAGTTATATTCGGCCTCATAGAGCACCGTGATACCTGGTTGGGGGTCAATTTGTACCCATTGTAGTGCTTCTTGTAGTATGTGGAAAGTCCTCCATTCCGCTTGTTCTGCTGTCTGCCTCATGTATACGCCTAGGTCTGTTGGTAGACTGTTGAATCGGCTCATATCTATCTGGCCGGTTCTGGGTTTTCTGGCGCTGGCAATAGGTTTTACCGATTTACCTTTGTCTGCAACGGTTTCTGCATAAGTTGTCTGTGGGCTTGTCTTCATGAGATGTTTGTTTTTTATTGAAGAGCTTAAGAAGTAGTTTGGTCCAACTTCCTTCCGGATTGCTTCTAGGGCTATCTCCAGTGAATCAAAACCTCCCAGTTCTTCTCCTTTTGCTTCATCTAGGAGGAGATTTTTAGCTTCTTCCCAGGTATATAATCCTGCATGGGGACCTGTCATGATCCCGTAATAGGTGTATCTTCCTGTTTATCTTCTTTGGTGCATATCTTTAAGATGTAAGTAATAGATGAGTGCATTTATTACTCCTATCTTGTAGGAAGCTACACAGGGAATTTGTATTGGGATGTTCCATATGTTGTCAATTATTATTGTCTGCATTTGCTCCATATGTGGTCTATGTTCTGTCCTGAATTGTTCCTCCATACGGGAGTATACTCTTAGCTCTTGTGGTCCGATTCTTATGGTCTTGTATTGGCCCCATGTTCTGGTGAGTGTAATAATTGTTTTGAGGTTTTGTCTCTCTATCTGTAAGGGTATCATGTTAATAACCTGGATAAAGTGTCTGCGAGGGAATTGTTGGTTCCCTTAATGTGTTCCCATTGTATTTTCATGCCTTTGTTAATAATTGTATCTGCAAATTTCATCCATCTTTTTGCAGAAAGGGTTCTTTTCTTTGTTTTGCTTTGTTCGTGGTATTTGACTATGGCTTCGCAGTCTGTTCGTATTGTGATTTCTTTTTTGTCACATATGAACAAATAAAAAGCTTCAAGCCAATAGATGACTGCTAGGATTTCATACTCTAGGGATGTTAGGTGTCCTTTCTCATGAAATTTTCCTGATGCATATCTGCATAGACTTTCTTGAGCCTTTATTTCATATTTATTGGATTTCCTGAGCAGGACTCCTCCCCATCCGATTTCACAGCCATCTGTCTCTAGGACTAGGTAATCTGTGTCTAAAGGTAAGGAGAGTGTGGATAAATTTTTAACCTTGTCCTTTATAAGTTTAACTAACTCAATATCTTGTTGGTTAAAATGTCTTTGGCCCTTAGGGCTTGTCTTGTTGTATAGTGGTCCACTGATTTTTCCAATGTCTTTGATATACTGTCTTGCGTAGTTGAGTAGTCCTAAAAAGACTCTAAGGTCCTTGGTGTTTTCTATTTTGTCTGGAAAATGTAGTATTTTCGTAGAGATGTGGGGTTGTAGTGATATTGTACCTTTTCCTATCTCGGCTCCTAAAAATTCTCTGTGTCTGGTGGCTAATTGTAGTTTCTTTTTAGATATAATTAGGCCGTTGGTTTCTATAAGAGTAAAAACCATGTGGAGATGTGTCATGTGTTCTTGTTTGGTTTTTGAGAAAACCAACACATCGTCTATGTAGACACATGTAAAGTCTTTTGCATCTTTAAATGTCATCCATTTTTCGTTGGAATATCTGGGGTGCTATTTTTATGCCAAAAGGCATTACCAGCCATTCAAAATGTCCTTATGGGCAAGTGAATGTTGTTCATTCTATTGATTCTGGGTGCATTTTTACCTGCCAAAATCCTGATTTCATGTCAAATTTTGAGTACCATTCTGAGTTCTGTATTTTATTGATTAGGGCTTCTTTGTCAGGTATTTTGTATCCATCATCATGACAATTATCATTTAATCTTTTATAATTAAAGACTATTCTAGATTGTCCTCTTTTTTGTTCTGAATTTTTGTTTACTATGAAGGCTGGACTCCTGTGTCTAGAAGTAGATCTCCTTATGATTTTCATTTTAAGCATTTGTTTTATATGGAGTTTGCATTCTTCTGTTTCCCAATTTGTATATTTGAGTTCTTGTGCCTTAATGGTTATGTCTGGGTTGATCATACTTAACTTGCATTGTGTCTTGTTTCTGTCCCAGTATTTTGTAGGGTCATCTCCTATGATTTCGATTTTCTCTAATTTAGATATTATTGTATCTAGATCATCGGAGGTGTTAATTTGTTTTAATATGTATGTTATATTAATCAACTGGGGTTCTTCTATGTCTGAGTCTAGTTCTAGTTCGCTGTTTATTCCTGATTCACTATCTGTGTCCTGGTTATCTTGGTAGGTGATTGTTTGTTGGTCCTTACAACTACATTCTTGTTTATCTTCTGTAGGGCACTTACATTTTCTTTCTAGAGCTCTAAATGAAGAAGGATATTCTGACAAGATCGGAGAGATTATGAGATTAGAAAGGAAAAACACATAATCTAGTGATGGAAAGAGAGCTCTATCTTTTGCCAGGAGGAATTGGAGTCCTAGAATAAGCTGGAGGTCTGGATGGTTTAAAGGTCTTACCCAGATGTGTGGTATAGATATAGCATTGTTATATTGACCACAGTTGTTGTAAATCTTAATGTGCACATTGGGCATGCACAGCATAATCCCCCCCCCAACCCCCCAATCTATATATATATATATCTTGGAAAGGATGGAGATTGCAAGTGAGAGAATAACCCAGAATCAAAAATAAACAAAAGGAACAGCGAGAAAAATTGTTTTCCATAATGAGAAAGAAACCTCATCGTTTTGTATATCATTGACCCTTGAAGATCCCATTGTTTGAGCAGTAACTATGAAATCAGCAAGTTCTGGCAAGTTGGCATCTTCACCTGCATAAAAATTGAACAAAGTATAATGTATTTTGCATTGTGAAGAAAAATGAATATTGAACTATTTACAAATACAAATTTGTTTCATTTCGTATCAGTTTGATAAATTGACAGAAAACTTACAACTGGAAACTTAGATTTTATCCAATGGGAAAATAAACATAGTAGGATGATAATAAAGTTGAGCTAAAAAAGTAGTTCCAATCTTTTCTGCATATTATATATGAGCAGAAAATAAACCAAGCCAGACCACGAGAGACCATTGCAATAATGATCTGCTATGATTATTTGTTTGCTACTGATGTCTCTCATAAAGCACCATGAAAATACACTTCACTTTCATAATGACCATAGGATTTGGCAATCAACCAATACATTCAGAATTCATCATTCCACACCACTAGCTATCCATAAGCGTCTTATTGTCAGACTAAATGCATGCTAATAATAACAGAACAAGACTATTCATCAAAATTCCATTCCAAGGAAGATCAACCGGAACAAGTCTGACAAATAGCTAAGTAGGAGAAAACAACCTGAAAGATGTAGATATAAAATTCCCAGGAAACAATGACCATTACCCATAGTAACTGCAGAACTCTAGAGCATTTAGACATGATTGCAATTTTTTCTTTGAAATAACAAATCATCAATAGTATTTTAATATCATGACAGGTCTAAGAATTTTATCATCTTGTCAATAAAAACCAAGGTTTAGCACTCAAAAAGACATGCTCACACATTCATCAACCCTTTTAAATTCATTTCTCTTATGTTGCATTTCCAAATCATCAAAAGTTGAAGAAAACAAATGAAAATATTACAAAAGAAAAGGTTGACAAATAATACAAGTCCTTGAGCAGATATGAACGTCTTTGTATGTACATTCAGAGGCAACAAAAAAAAACTGATTCCTCTGTTCACAATCAGTTTCAGATTGGTGTCAACAGTGCCTCCAGTCATTGTGCCCCTCAGAAATTGAGAGGGAGTAAATCACAGGAGGACTATGCCCTGAACGCGATTGGTAAAACAATGGATGGTCATCTGAGTCCAGGGCAGGATTTTAGACCACCTCGGAATCGACCCTTGTTCATTGTGCAAGTTTCCCCACTGACTTACCGACAAACAATACCTCCAGTCATAGTTATACATAAATGTGCTTGCAGTTTTCATCCAACGTTGCATCTTATGTTTCAGTTTTAACAAGCAACGACCAACAACTTCCAGTAAACGAGATAAAATGAAAAACTGAATGTGAACAGACGAGAAAATGAAAATATCAAGTAGCAAATAGTAAGAATTCAAACACATATTTAAGTATTTGAAAAGACAAATAGCAAAATGCATTTGTACAAGGAAAGTATGCCGTGCCAAGCTGGTTAATTGCCAAATCTACTTCTTCTTCTGAAAAGTTCATCATCAGCAGGTATGATCTCTTGTCTCCATCTTGAAAAGAAGGCAACCTGGAGTCCTGTGACCAATAAGAAACTATCATTAAAACAAGATAAATCTACAAATGTTAATATGTCATTTAGAAGAATATTTACATAAATAGTTTATGTATAATAAATTTTAAAGGAGAGGAACTTGAATCAAAATCACTTCACTCGTAATGTGAATTTACCCGAACTTTAAGAAATATAACAAGTTACTATTCATGGCAGGTAAAGAGGAAAAAAAGGGTAAACAGCCATTTGAAGTGCACAAGTGAACAAAGGTAAACCCTATGACATGACACACTAGCATCCTAATAGATAGATTTACTATACTAGAGCCACTTTGGCTCAATATCCGTCCTGCTGCTTGATATGCATAATCTAACGGGCTAAACTACTGCAGAAAAAGATTAACGTTCTACAAGAAAAAGTGCTTTAGATGCTACTGTTACCACCAAAACATCATTACCACTACAGCAACATCTCTTATTCAATCAACACTTTCACTGTGGTTCCTCCCCCTGAGTCACTAGCAGCACCTGTATGCGCAGCTGCTGTTTGCACTTCATCCTCCAATCAATACTGATGAATGTAACCCCACAACAGAAATTAAAGATGGTATGATTCTTGGTGGTCAGCAACAGAACTATTTGGAATTAGTACTCAAGTAGAGTTGCACAAGGTTTAAGAATCCACACGAACCCCATAATAGAAGATTCCTGTATCTGAAACAACACAAAAGTGGTATGGGCTAATTAAAATCTAGATAGTAGGATGGAAAGGACCATAACTACTTTTGAGGAGCCTGCCACTTTGCACATCTCTCTACATGTAAGTAATGCTATGACGATATGTGGATATTAGGTGGTGCCATTTTTATATCATTTCAAGTTCTTCTCAATACAACATTGAATGTCACATAGGCTATTAATGAAAGGCATCCAATCTCCTGCAACTAATAGAAAATAGATCATATTAACAATGAGGATACCTGGTTCTGATTGTGATGTTATAGTTTAAGAGTAATCACATGCAGCAGTTTTAGTACAACTGTGTATCTGTTTTATAGAACTTCAAATTGCACTTGATCATTTGACAGATCAACATCATTAGGCAAGACATAATGGTGGTAAGGTTCAGAGGCAATCGACTACTTCACATTGTTGTCATCTTAAAATTGTAATAAGGGTAATTGTTGGGATTAACAATTGAGGATAATTAGGGTCTAATGGTTAACTTTGAGGGGTTTCTTTTAGGTGGATTAATGGTGATTAGAGGTAATTATAAGGTCGCTTCAGATTCGACTCAAATTTGAGTAGGTTTGGTTCAGTTAGAGTTGAACCAATCTATCATGTGTGTTAATTGGGGCTTATAGGAGTTCAAATTTGATTTTAATGACTCCAGCAGGTAGGCCTTGTAGTTAGGAGTGAGTGAGTTCAAATTGAGCTTGATTTGAAATTTTGACTAGTTTAGAGTCAAACCAAGTTTACATTGGGAATAAATTGGTTCAATCATCTTTTGCTTCAGTTTAGAGGAGTGTCGGATCACTTAAGATTATCTATCCACATAACCCTCTCCCAATACTTCCTCTCCATTCATCTCACTTGGTGATGTGGATGGGTGATCAGAGCACCCTGCAAACTTAACCTTTTCTGCTTTTGGGGGATCACGAGTTCTCAGCAATGCCTTCCTCTGTTGTGTAACTCCAGTGCCACCGGAGGTCCTCTTTTCTCCCTTTTCTGACCTGATTTCAGCAAGCAAAATCTGAGTATAGGGGTGACCATGGTTCGGTTCGAACTGTGAACCGAACCGGAATCGATGGCCCAAAAACCGAACCGAAACCGCTTTTTCGGTTCCGGTTCCGAAACTGGAACCGGAACCGGAGACATATGGTTCGGTTCCGGTTCTTAAATTTTTGGAACCGGAACCGAATCGGAACCGAGCCGAAATCGAAACCGAACCGGAACTGGAATCATACCGGAACCGGAACCGGAATTGTATCGGAACCGGAACCGTATCAGAACCGAAACTATATCGGAACTAGAACTGAGTATTTTTTTGTTAAAATCAGAATTGGATTTTTAAAAATAATTTGATATTTACTTTTGAACAAAAATTAAATTCATTCAAAATTCAAATTTTTATTAGTGTGTCACAATTATAATAATAAACATACATAAAAAACAAAATTAAAACATTTAAAATTCATATTTTGTATCATTGCATCGTAACAATCAACATGTACAAAAATTAAAACATTTAAAATTTAAAATTTTCATTGTTGCATCACAATTATAATAAAACATATTCACAAAAATCAAAATCATTTAAAATTCAAATCAAAGTCATGCACAATAATCAACAAGCACAATGATCAAAGTTATCACCATGCACAATGATCAAAGTTATTTAAAATTTAAAATTTTCATTAGGGTGTCACAATCATAATTTAAAAAAAAGTACAATCATAATACAAAAATATGTACAAAAGATCATGTATGACTCCAGAATCATTTTAAGCACAAACCTATCTGGATGATTGGTGTAAAGCAGATCTTAAGCAACAAGAGATAATGAAGAAGAATAATGAATATTTATATGATCTTACAACCGAAGGCACATCAACCGCTACCTCTAATAACATTTCAGATTCAATTAAGGTAATGGGATCATATTTAAATGGTAAGTGAATTACAAGGGTTTTGATTCCTTTAGATCCCAAAATGATACATAGACAACTTAATTTATATAAATTAAGGTCAAACTTTTTTTTTCCGTATATATATATATATATATATATATTCTTTCTTTTTAATTTATTGATGTGAATTTATTAATTAAATATGTTTCGATGATAATTTTTTATGATAAATATTTGATTTAAAAAGTAATATAAAATAAATAAATCGACATAAGTTAAATCTCTACGTATAAAACTTAAATTTAAATATAATTTAAATTAAAATAAATCGATCGAATTAATGAATTAAAAAATAATATACTTAAATCGTATTAAAGAAATGAGAGACTTAAAATTAAATAATTTAAATTTCGATTCTAAACCGCGAATTGTAAGGAACCGAAATCGTTGGTTAAAGGTTCAGTTCCGATTCCGGTGGATGATGAACCGGAACCGGCGGTTCCGAAATCAAAACCGAATCATAAGGAACCGGAACCGGCGGTTCCGAAACCGGAACCGAAACCGTTGATGAGTGGTTCGGTTCCGGTTCCGTTGGATGATAAACCGGAACCGACAGTTCCAAAACCGAAACCGACGGTTTCGGAACCGTGGTCACCCCTATCTGAGTACCGTGTTTTGCAATTCCAACCAAACACCATCCTTTTCGAGCCCAAACCTCGTCGCCTTGTTTCCCTTGGGATCTTGTCAGATTTTTTTCTCATAGAGTTGCTGCCAAACAGCCGCCTGTATCTATCTTTCCTTCCTCATAAGAAGGATCCGTAGAAACTCTGTTGAGGGGTTAATTTGGTCCAGCAGCCTTTTTGATGATGACTTGCCACTTTTTGAGATCTATGGATAGTTGTTGGGCATTCTCTAATCAAGCAACAATTTTGCTTTTGATCTCTCAGTAAGTTCTGGCTTGTTCCTATTAGATCTATCTTCCAAACTATTTTTTTTCTTCTAATTTTCCTAAAGCACAGAAGTCACGTCCGTTTTATAGCAGACCTCTTTGAGTCCTTAAGGGTTGCACTTAAATCCCTCAGTAAGCCTCTTGACTGTTAACTTATGAAATAATTGGTTTTGAATGGATAGTGAACATCATATGTTGATTTATGAGTTGGTTTGTTCTTTGAGATAAGGTCCTTATAAAAATGTGGAACCGCCACATTAGCGGCCCCCCATCGCTGCCTCTACCGTGGAGGAGAGTAAATCAGACCCCAGTTGACAAACACAAAGGAGAAGGGTCATCAATAACCCAAGATCATGACTTCCCTAAGAATTGACCCTTGCCCACTACAGACAAATCCTTTTGCACTTGCCAACTAAGTTAGCCCTGGGGGCTAAGATAAGGTCCTTATAGTTATTGAGGAAGCTGGATAAAGTTTTGACCTTCCCTATTTTTGGAGTTTGAGCACAAGGAAAACTTCTTACTATGATTTCTAGTCATAATCAATAATCATTCTTATTTGAATCTTGCATATCTAGTTGCTAGTAGGGCCCCGAGTTGTTGGGTTGATTGTGTATGATATGTATTTCTTCGGTTGAGGTGGGTAAGTTCTTTCTAGGGTTTTTGTTAAACCTTTTCTGTGCAAATGAAATTAAGAGAATAATTAAGTTGTGACCATATAGTTACTGATTTATACTTTTCAAATGGGCTAAAAATGATGTTGGATTAATGAAATGGGTTCAAATGAACTAAATTGTTTAGATTTAAATGTTGGGTGCAATAAATGATAAATTTCTATGCTTTTCAACTTGTGGTCTAACATGTGGGTCACACTTAGGGATGTTTTAAATTATAATGCGATCCAATTATTCATCTATTGGTACCTATTTTTATCTTGTTTTACCTTGCATACTCGATAGATTTTAATTTTGATGGTTATATGCCCTTTTTATGCTATAATCCTCTATTTGCCATTTTGCTAATCAAGCAACATTTAATAAACGATGACATAGACTAGTCTCTTAACCTAACCATACTCTAATTGTGTCATTTACTAAATAATGTGTAAACTGAAAGTGAAATAATACTTGAACGTGAAAAAAACAATAAATGGCTATCATAAATTGTGGAATAAATACTAAGAGGTGAAAAAGGCTTTGCCTTCTATCAGAATTTATATCGTCCAAAGGGATGTGGTAGTGCATCACCATCGAGGGTTTCAACCCATGTGTCAAATAACACTTCTTACACTTTGAGAATATGGCTCTAGTTAATAAAACCAAATGTAAAAGAATTACTTGTAGATTTAATTATAGACTTGATCATTAGCAAGTGAAAATAAACAAGTATAAATATTGTTTATCCTAAAGAACGCATAAAATCTTTCTATCCACTTTGCAATTTGTGTTCACTTTCTGGAGTTCTTGACCAGGTGTTTGTGAGTTCAACTATGTTCCATTCAAGGTATGCATTTTAGTTAGTTTCTATGTTGCACTTTGCTACAAAATTATTATTGACCACATGCCGCAGGCAAAGTTTAATTCTAGAAAAGTCTAGCTTACAAATTAAGAAACATGTGCATGAAGTTCTAATATAGCCGTAAATTTTACTTGGATTTTGTCCTTGAATAATTTAAAAATGTTTTAATTAAAAATATTAAATAGTAGTTCTCTTTTTCGGAAATTATCTCCAAAAAAGAATCCATTTGCTGTTTACTAACTCAAAAGAGCTCTATACAAAAATAATGTCAGAAACACTATTGAATATTCTGTCCACCTGTTAATTGCTTTAGTCCAAAAATATAGGAGCTTGAAATTAGAGATAAACTACTTGTATAAAATTTTCTCCAAAATATAAGGAAAATATTATGGTAATTAGGCAAACTCTGTTGCTAATAAACAGTGCAGTGTGTACACCGCCAAACAAATAAACCAAGGATTCAGCATACTGCATAGTTCTTATTCTTCTCATTAGAATAAATGCAAGATAACATGTCTCTTTTATTAGGCAAGTGTGCCACACTAATTTAATCCCAATGGAGGTCGTGAATAGGTTTATAATAAAATCTAAGGGAGCATTTGATTTGTAGAAAATTTTTCATTTTCCGTTTTCATTTTTCCTTTTCCAGAAAACCGAAAACGATTTTTGTGTGTTTTCCAGTTTTTCAAAAAACGCTCCTTTATTTTTTGGAAAACAAAAATGGAAACAGAAAGCGATTTTTTTGTATTTTCCAATTTTTCAGAAAATGCTCTTTTATTTTCTGAAAAACAAAAATAGAAAACGCCAACCAAACGTCATTTCCTGCATTTTCTCGTTTTCTCAGAAAATGAAAACGGAAAATGAAAAATTTTCAACAAACCAAATGCTCCCTAAATGTCTCTACTACATTAACTTAAGCATTTTGGATCATGTGTTTGAGGCATATCGAGTTAACTAGTCAGTTCTCACATTTGGGTCAGTTTGTTAACTTTTGTATGACAGACCTTGTTGTAGACTTGGTAAGGTGAAAATTAGAAAAGACTGCCATGTGATGATGAAGTTGCGTGATGCTGAAGCTTCAATTGACCTCCACCAACTAGGAGGACTTCAGCCATTGACAAGGAGGTCCAAGCTTACATGGATGAGATATGTAGCACCCTAGTTTGCCACTCATTGGAGGTTGTGAATAGCAAAGTTAATTTGTAAGGCTTAGATGAGTCCACCACTATTAACTTGGTCGTATGAATGTTTTGATATATGGTAGAGACCTATATCACATTTAGGTGAGGTTGTTATGGACAATGGTTTGGTTTTATATCCGGATGGGTGTGCCTTCTGTAAACTTCTGATACAATCTTGAGATTACAATCCCTGGTCATCCTGAGGTTCATCAATTGTGAATCTCAAATTAAATCTTCAAAACATGCATATCTTGCAAAAACCTTAGTCACAGAAAACTACGCTGTGGTTTCCCTGTATATGTAACCAGAAGAAGCAACTAATGGATATCAAGGTTTCCAACAACTTGAAAAGAAGAATTAATTTTCACATTACAAGAGTGGATGCTGTCATTAGACTCGCTGCAAATAGAACGAGAGAAGGAAAGTACTTATAAAATAGTCATAGGATACATCTCAAAGGTGCAATTGAACATTAAGAATGCATGTAAAATAAGTATATTTTTGAGAGGAAAGAGTTCCTTGGGCATTTATCAATCTAAATTGCCACTGATGGTAAGCTCCACATGCATTCAATTTGATAACATATACATTCACAAGGAAAAAAAAAATGTAAGAGAAGTATCACCTTAGTATCAAAATCATCATCCCACTCAAAATCAGCCTCTTCCTTGACAAAACTTGAAAAGCCATCCATACAATTGGATGCTTCAGCGCTTGAACTCTGAAGTGTCAAATACATTTTTAGAAATTCACATTCATCTCAACATTAAAATAGTTGCTGCAAAATAGTTGATGGGAGAAATAAACTGCAACAAGTAGTAATTCTCTGGTTGTATAAATATCCAACATCAGATCCATTTTGATAGGAAATACATATTTAACTTATCCATGAGAAAATGTAGAGAATCATAAGTTTGCAATGACCACTTACAGACAGTTTGATAAGAGACTCTAATAATGACTCCGTATCAGCTTCACCTGACATGGATAAATTACAATTGATAAATCTGACAGATAAGTGATGAAAAACAGCATGATGATGCTTCTTTTTTAAAACAGCATTTATCTATTATCAGTATAAACCCACCATTTTCTTGAAAAACTTTGTCAACTAGAGCTGGTGCAAAACCCATCCCAACAAAGTAAGACTTCAACTGACTAGAAGATGAGCTTGGAAAGTTTTGCTAGATTAAACAAAGAAAATTAGGTAAAAGGAGAGACAGATGAAAAGTTAGCGATGAATTACAGATATTTTTCTATGTTTGTAGGAATTACTTCTACAATAGACATCTAAAATGTTGATGATTAGTTCTAGGCAAATAATTGCGACTGAAAGACCCAGCACATAAGAACGCGTTGACAAAAAGATATCAAGAACATGGGAAAATTGCTATAGAAAATTTAAAAAATATATATACAAAATGATAACCATGCAACCTAACAAGTCCTAAAATTTGGAAATTAATATGAAAAATCAAACATTGGCAGATAGTCTACCATGACACCATATCCATTATAATAGCCCATCAGGTAATTAGAATTTTGGTTATTGCTGTAAGTTTAAAACTCATGCAAGTCCCAACTATTTGTGGTTGGCAAGTTCCATTTTATCACTAAACATGCATCATGATTGAATACTTCTTGCAATCAAAACAATATGACAATTTTCAAAAGAATATATCTTCTCAATAGAATATTGCATATCCATCTCAACTGTTGTGTACTAGGATTCAAAAGATCCATGAAGCTGCCCTCAAAAAGTTGGCATGTATGAGGGATCACACATAATCTACTTTTATAATGCAGTCAGTTTCTTAAGAAAAACAGTTAAAATCTTGTAAGTCTTCAAACGTCATTCATGTCCTAAGAAAGTGATATGTGCATTCCACAGATGTTATGCTCTTTCCTTATTAGCATATTCTCTTTCTTGTCCTCTGTATCACCATAGCATTCCAGAAATTACAAAACTACAGTCATCAAACAAACGGAGAGGTATAATGGTGATAGTCTGTTCATAATGTGACAAAAAAAAGTCTCCATACGGTGATACCATAATGACCTAGGATAAACAGAAAAACATTGGATGCCAACAAATGCAGCCATTACTTCATCAATTAGAAATCACCAATAACATAACTGCTTCTGTTTCCGGCTTGCTTCACAATACTTGAAGCTTATTTGTTGATCGCATTGCAATATAAAAGTAAAGGTGAAAACTTGAATCTCCAATTAGTGATGAAAATGTCTCCGGTATACAGGAACAGAAGTTCTCAAATGATACAAAATGGAGAAGCCTCGCAGCATATTATTGCATGTAATTCCTCACAGAACACGAGGAACTAAAGATAAGAAGCATTGGAAACAAAAACATTACCTCATCTAGGGTATCCTGTGCACATCTCGATTTAGAAGCTGAGGAAGAGACCTGAGTTGTTCTTTGATCCACAATTTCAAGGTCCGATGAGCTACCACTGTCTGAGTAATCTTCTATCTTAACCTATAGAAATTGTATTTAGGTGATCAGATGAAGTACATAAGTTGGCAGTTACTAACGAGACATTTAGTTTGCTTCCAGTCAATACCATTTTTCTTGAAATCTCGTGTCAGTGAACCTTCGAGTTTGGCAGGCTCTACCTTTACAGTGTGTAACTACCCCAAATGCCACTATACGCTCAATAATCCATAAATATGGAATAGTTTATAAGCTAGCACCCACCAGCAAAAGTAGCGATATTTTCTTTTGAAGCCATCTTAATCTGCCATCTGATCAAAAGAACGACCATCAGACATGAAAGAATCAGCGATAATGCATTGGAAAGATCAATGGTCTCTCTGAGAATAACAGGAACAAAAACACGATCTTTTTTTGTTGGCTTACAACTTACAAAAATTGAATAGAAAAATGCAGAGTATCACATCGATATAGCAGAACAAATGCAAAGCCTCAATACTTTGACATATATAAATCAACATTTTTAGGCGATAGATAACCAACAACGCATGGCACCAACATCACAATCTACCCAATTTGCAGGGCAGGGATATGTTGTCCAAAGTGATGGTGCTGAAATCAAACCCGTAGCAAACACTTGCATTTTAACGGGATAACAAGAAAAATAAAATAACCCAAGAAAAAAATAAAGCCCTAAAAGATTGCAAGCGAAAAAAAAACAAAAACCGAGACAATCCCCGAACGCAAACCAGAAACCGCAACAAAATCGATTACTAGGGAAGCGAAGCATACTAGTACCCGGAAAGCAAGCGTCAAGCTGAGATCGCAGCAGATTTGATTCGAGAACTGAGGGAGAGAATCCCACCAAAAACCTCAAATTGACGCACATCGATCGGAGCGACGCATCGTTCACTCGCAAAGCGATATACAACGTCGTGCGCAATTTCGAGGTTTTACTTCGACAATAATAACCTTGGGACAATAATAACCTCCACAATATGTAAAAAATGAGTAGAATTACTAGATTAAATATTTTCAGATTTAAAAAATAAAATCATATTTATATTCATTAAAAACATAAGAAATGTAAATTTCATTTACTTTTTTTTACTTTAAAATATTTTGATCCTGACCAGAATTACTAAATAGATCCCCGTATTTATTTAAATTATTTTACATAAGTTTTCCTTGTTTGCAGTTTTATCTTTAAACAATATTTTGGCTAAATATCACCTCTACAGTGATTTGAATACGGGAGCAGCTATCCATACCTCATCAAATAATGTACACACCTCAATTTTTATAAAATTCCTAAAATATCCTTTTCGTTTTCCACGCTCTATGCGTGTGAGCACCATGATCCCAAGTATCCAGGCTCGGCAACTCGTCACAGCTTGCATCGTTGTCAAACGGTCAGATTTCGATCGCAGTCCTATCAGTGTCAAATTTTGATCGGATTGCGACCAATTTATGGTCAGAATCGATCGCAATTGCGACCGCAGTACTGACAACCATAATTCGATCGAATTTCGATTGCAATTTGACTAGAATTTTGCTGTAATCCGATCGAACTCCAACTACAGTTAGACCACGGTCGAATTTCGATTGAAATCCGATCGAATTACGATCGAAATTCGACTGAATTGCGACCGCCAACACTACAGTCGCGGGCGACCGCAATCGCGGTCGATTCTAGTTGGAATCCGATCGGAATCAGACGTCGCCTTGATTGCGGTCGGAATCTGATTAAATTGTGATCGCCAACGTTGCGATCGCAATCGCGACAAATTTCGACCGGACTCCACTCCGGTCGCCCTGTGATCAGAATCCGATCGAATTACGGTCGCTAGCACTATGACATCCAATGTTGCAACCACAATCACGGTTGATTCCGCAATCCGACCGGAGTCAAAGTCCAGTCGAATCGTGATCGGATTACAACTGAAATCCAGTCGAATTGTGGCCGCCAGCGCTGTGACTGATTCTAACTACAATTCGATCGAAATCCAATCACAGCTCGACCTAAATCTATGTCAGCTAGATTGCAACCAAAAATCCTATCGAATTGTGGTCGCTGGCCATCGTAATTATGGTCGATTTCAGTCACAATCCGATCGGAATCTGATAGAGATCCGATCGAAATTTGACCGCGGTCCGATCAGAATCTGATCGTGGTCCGATCTAACTCCAACTCCGATCGTACCGCGATCGGATTGCAGTCAAAATCCGAACGAATTGTGGCCGCTAGTGTTGCGGTCAAGGGTGGCTGCAATTGCTGTTGATTTTGACTGTAATTCGATCAAAATCCGACCGTAATCCGATCGAAATCTGATTACGATCCAACTGGAATCCGACGTCAGCCATCTAACGATCGAATTCTGATCAGAATCTGATCGCTTGATGGTGATGTTGAGCGGCAACGGATTGTCCGATGCGAGTACTTGGGATCGCAGTATTCACACAAGGAGAAAGTAGAGTTTTATAAAAATTGAAATGAGTATAATATTGGATGGGTATGGATAGACGCCCCTTTGAATATTTCATCGAGACAATAACGCGGCTAATATTTCAATAATATTCCGTTCAATTTGCTCATTAAAATCATATTCAATTTCTTGATAAAATTATCCTATCAAAATTGATAATACAAGAACAGTTCGGTTCACATGGAGTTCCAAAGTATGATTTATTATACACAACTTTATTTTACTTTACAAAAAAATATTTTAGAACTCGAATTCACAAAACAGCAATTTTACCGCCAAGAGTCCTATCAAACCTGACAATATTTAAAAAAAAAAAAAGTGGGAGATGTTTCTTGAAGACACCATGAACAAAGCATTGAGTATTCTTCTAGGCAATTTTCCAGGGCACTATAACTCCATTCGATGCTTGGACACCAATTGATCCAGTTCTCATCTGCAATAGGGGGAAAAAACTAGAATACTCAAAGAATATCATTAGAGTACTAAAGCAAATTAATTTAACACTTGCAATGCATATTTCTTGTACATCATTTGTCTTTCTAATGGTTCCCAATGGAGATTAATTCCAAGGATTTCGATCAAAATGAACAGAATAACTGGCCCCAGCTTTATAACCATGGACAACTATCCTTGTACAGTTGCTATGGATTCGACTTGAGATCCAATTCTTATCTCTCTCTACTTGGAGCCAATCCATTACTAAAGAAGCTTAGGGTGATCAGAATTTAGATGTTCTATAGAGTAGGCATCTGCATAGATTAACTGACTATTAGTTCAGAGAACTAAGGGGCAAATTATTTTCATTATATTACATAGATTAGTTGTGTATTTACAGTCTCAAACCTCAAATACTTTGGGCACAGAAGTTTATCAGGATCCTGATTGCACAAATAGCAAGTAATGTCATGCATAATCTAATTCAAGAAGCAAACCTCAAAAGCAGGACTAAAATAGATCCATAAATATCTTGTGTATCCAACTCGCGCATTAGGCTTCTCAGTTCATTTCACGAGCAGTGGCGAATCGTTTGTTACACTCTTTGCTAGGTACAGGTATAGTTTCTGAAGAGGCTGTAAAACCCACAGCTTAAAGTGAGTCAAAGATGGTAGTCATTTTCCTGTTGGTCCCATTAAAGATTTTTCGCACTATCAATTTACTCAAAACAAAACATTGTTTTCACAAAAATCTGAGATCACATTGCCTAATTTTTTCACTGATTCACAAGATCTGAAATCCAAGTTTGTTTGCCTGTGTAGCTCCCATGCTATACAAGGCCATGACCAAAAAGATAATTATAAAAATAAATTCTTTTGGCACACTCGGAATCAAAAGTGATAAATAGAGTCATTTCCTCTTTTCCATGTTAATAATCAACCAGAAACACAAGGCCTTGGTAACCGTTGAGCCTTGAGATAGCTGAGAATGTGAATTTGTATGATGAAAAATAAATAATAGGCATAGAATATTGAAGTTCTTTTTTGTTGGAAGTATAGAGACTCACGCTTTGATTGTTGTTTTCGTAGTTGTAAACTGGCTGCTTTAAATAGCATTTCATGTTTCCACAACTTATGTTCTCACTTAACACCACCAGCAGCTTCAGTATCGAATAAAATGAAGGATAATCTGTACGGGTTGTCTTCACGGCATCAGAAACCTGAGAAGAAGAAACGAAAGGATTAATATATCTGCTAGTTTAATGTAACAGCTATATCTACTACCACAACTACCAATAACATGTTGTAAATTTGAATGGAAAGATGAAGGAAGGATGGGGAAGACGTTCTGTCGTCCTTCTGAATTTGATCAATGAAAAGATGACGGAAGAATATGTAAGACGTTCCATCATTTTTCTCATCTAGACGTGTAACGTTCGCAATTAATGGTAGATCTGGCGAAACGACAGCATTATGACTGACGTTTCGAATCAAAGTAACAAAAGCGAAACGACAACATTATGATTGACATTTCGAGAAATAAAAGTGAAACGACAATATTATGGTCGACGTTATGAATTAAGGCATTAAAGGCAATAAAAGGTCTTTAATTCTACCATTGAGATGTCTCTCCTATAAAAAGAGACAGGATGCAACCTCAAGAGATGAAGAGAGAAAAAAGTGTATCTTCGGCGCTCTACTCCTATGATTTCCGAGCACCGTTAGTGGTTGGTCTGTGTTTTCCGCTCTGTATCGAGCACCTTCGGCACTCAGTTAACGTGCACCACAACTACAACTCCCGAGCACCTTCGGCATGGTTGTCTCTCGAGCGACCATCCCTACTTGGATCTTCCTCCTTGGTACTCAGCTGTATTTGGACTCAGTGATTCCCAACGGCAGCTTCGCTATTTGGTGCTCAACAGTCTCGGCTTGCGGAAGCCTGACTCATCTAAGGACAACTCAACAGTGTCATCTCTTCAGATAAGTCTTCGGACTTTTCTCTCCAGAAACTTGGTGTAATTTTTATAACATAACGGACATCATAATATACAGAGTATTTTATCAACAGTAATCAAGGATCACGAATAAACATGAGGGATAACAAGAAAGACTTCAGGGAAAAAAACGATATCCATACTCGGTATCTTGTGGGAAGTGATCACAAGAAGACTGGAATTCACCAATAATCCCTGCAAGAGCAAAATCCTTCCTGGAAATGGTGGAATCTGTTGGAATCTCTTAAAATGATTGTGCGCATTGTGATTTTAGCTATCAATTTGATTGCTGAATGGCAATCCCCACAGACCCGGAGGTTCTTCATAACACGGATTGGCAATCCTTCTGGAATCTTTAGTATTCCAAATGCCACTGCCAGCCTCTCACTGTGGTACCGTAAGTTATGAGCTTTTTCCTCTTCATCAACATCATGGAGGACGAAAGCACCGTCTGGGGAGTACCCTGCCTTTTTCATCTCAGCGTCTAAATGCTCCAACTTGTTCATTATAACAGCATGCTCAGGATGTGCTGAAACATCACCCGAAGTGAACATATGCATTTTCTTGTTGAACTCTATCCAGCTACAACCTGGGGGCTTGCTCACATTCCTTGAGCTCATCACCTTCCTCAACTCTGCAACATCTTCCCATCTCCCACTTGAAGCATAAATGTTGGATAGCAAAACATAGTGACCGGCATTACCAGGCTCTAAATGTACAAGCTTCTTGGCAGCAACCTCAGCGATTTCTGCATTCCTGTGCATCCGACATGCACCTAAAAGAGCACCCCAGACAACAGCATCAGGATCCATTGGCATCTCCTTGATCAGATTCACCGCTTCAATGACACGCCCTGATCGACCAAGTAGATCAACCATGCATGCATAATGCTCAATTCTTAGTTCCACTAAATGGTTAGAACTCATCGACTGAAAAATTTCTTGCCCTTCTTTAACCTTTCCTGCATAACTACAGGCCAACAGGACCCCTATGTACGTTATCTCATCTGGCACCATGCCAACAACTCTCATATCATCAAAGACACTCAAAGCTTTTTCCCCTAGACCATGTTGGGCATATGCAGTGATCATGGAATTCCACATGACGACATCCTTTCTGTCAAAGTTATCGAATACTATCTTGGCTTTCACAAGCTCACCACATTTCACATACATGGTTAGTAAAGCTGAGACAATGAAGACATCTCCATTAAAGTGAGACCTCACTAGCGCCGCATGAACCTCCCTTCCCAGATTAAGAATTGCTAGGCTGGAACAAACAACGAGTACACTAACAATCAAAGCAAAATTTGGTCGCATCCCATTCATTTGCATGCGACGGAAGTGGGCAAGAGCTTCCACTTGGAGTCCATTGTGTTCGCATATCTTGACAATGGCGCTCCATGTCCCATCATCACGCTCTACCATCTCATCGAAAACCTGTTTTGCTTCCTTCACCTTCCCATGCTGCCCAAACCCAAGAATCATAGCATTGCAGGCGACCACCGATTTCTCCGGCATCATTTGAAAAAGTTCAGCTGCCTCTTTAACGCGGTCAGACTGGGCATATCCAGTGATCATCGCGCTCCAAGAGATGTCATTCCTCTCAGGCATTACTTCGAACAGCTTCCGAGCCAGATCAAGTTGAAGGTTCTGGGAGTACCCTGAGATCATGGATGTCCAGGATATGACATTCCTTTTTGGCATGTTGTCGAACAGCTCCCTGGCGTCAGTGGTGCGACCAGCTGCACAATAACCTGATACCATTGCCGTCCAGGCGACGACGTCCTTCTCTGGCATCTGATCAAAGAGGCTCCTGGCGTCGTCGATACGGTCGTCCTGAATGAGACCGCCGAGCATGACGGTCCAAGACACGACACTGCGCTCGGGCATGCGGAGGAAGAGCTCCTCCGCCTCAGCGACCCGCCCGTGCTGGATGTAACCGCGAATTATGGTGGTCCACGACACAACGTTAGGGTGGGGGATGGAGTCGAAGAAGGCGCGAGCCTCCGGGAGGCTTCCGCGAGAACGGAGAATACCGGAGAGCACGGCGTTGTACGAGCTGGTGTTCCGCAGAGGCATTCGGTCGAACAGTTGGCGGGCGAGGCGCGGCAGGCGGTTGAGAAAATAGGAAGCGATGAGGGAATTGAAGGAAACAACGTCTCGCTCCGGCATCCCCTGGAAAACTTTCTCTGCCTCCTCGATGCGCCCGAGGCGGCCATAGCGGTGGATGAGGGAGTTGGCACGAAGGATGGCCGGAGTCGCGGTGCCGCCGAGTCGCAGCGGCGGGAACCGCATGAGCACTGCACCGCGTAGAATAAGAAATCTTTATTTGTATTTCCAAAACTAGAAATCTCTGATAACTTCAAAATTTATTATAAACTCTTATATTAAAAAATTATTTAATAGTCATTGTGAATGAGATAAATTGTAAAAGTTTCTATGGTGATCAAAACACATGGAGATCATCTGAATTCAAAAAAAAAATTTAAATTTCTTCAAAATTAATTTATATCACTTCTACAACTACCACCACGGTATCCTAAAATTATATTCTCGCTTATTTGGTTTAACGAATCAATCACTGAAAACGGTGTGTTAGCTTGAATATTCTTGTGCACCAGCCTTTTAACTCTTGTCCATGCCAATTCATTGGCTCTTGCCTTCTAACACTAAAACACCAGTAATTCCAAGACTGAAACTAAAAACTCATGGCAATCTGATTGAAGACGACCTACACAACATCCATCCATACTTGAAGAAAACAAGACTAGAATATGTTTGACAACTTCAAATCCATATAGAAACAGAGGTTGCATTCACTCATCCAACACATAGTCAGTCATCATGCTATTTTGTTACACAACACTAGGCCAACATTAATGATATCATTGTAGAGTCTCGAGTGGCGAATGCAAGCATTGAAAGCTAAGTGATCCCAACACATGGGACAACTGTTTAATCCCCTACAAAGCAGATGTGCTTGTTCGTGACGAGCAAGCAGAGGTGGGCACCTCAGAAATTCAATTCCAAGGCATTATGATTGCAAATCTGTGTCGAGCAGGTGGTGCGGTAAACTAGTGCTAGTGGTTAGCACAAAGCTAGAGGGAGCCTACAGTGTAGAAGGAAGCTGCCCACACATCCATTATTACAACTTTGTCATGCTCGCGTGCTCCTAGCTCATTCATACGCGATGATGGATTAATTTTTTTTAGAGTGATCGATTCTATCTTATAAATTTTTAAGATGTCTCGTCAACAACTAAATTGATAAGGTCGGAGTTTAAGTGTCTCTATCGATCATCAAAAAAATACTCGTAACTTTTTCACGGTTCAGTTCGGATTGTACAGTCGCGTCATTTCTGAACGACGATTTAATGTCGAAATTATACTCTATCCATCAAGTAAACTTCTGGGCTCCAAGACTGCACGGATAGATTTTTCTTAAATTTACAGCCGAACGATATCGCAACAGAGGATCGAACTGCGTTCTCCTGTAGAATGTCTTCCCGCTTTTGCCGCTGCACCATGCCCCCAGAGTGATCATCTCTTCTTTCTTTTTTTTTTGTACTAGGGTATTCAAATTTTCGGTCCGATTAATTTTTTAGAGTGATCGATCATGTCATACGGATCTTCGAAATGTCTCGTCAACAACTGAATCAGATAAAATCAGAATTCAAATGGTCTCCATCAGCCATCAAGGATAAATAAAAAAAACATTCGCAGTTTTTTTACGATTCAGTCTGGACTCCACAATCGTATCATCTCTGAATGACAGTCTAACGCTGAAGTCGTACTTCGTCCATCAGATAAACTTTTGAATCTCAAAATCGTCCGAATAATTTTTTTTTAAAATTGACCATCGAACAATAATACAATAAAAAAAACGATTTATATTCTGCCTCATCATTTTCGCCGGAGCTCTTGGAGGCGCGATCATCTCTTCTTCCATTCATGTCCGGCGTTGATCAATCAGCTGCAATTTGTCATCCTGCTTTACTGCAAAACTCTAGCTATAGTTTCGGTTTTCTTGGGGCCTGCTTTAGCATATATATATATATATATATATCTTTTGTTTTCTTTATGCAAAATTCTAGCTATAGTTTCGGTTTTCCTGGGGCCTGCTTTAGCATATATCTTTTGTTTTCTTTGTAGGCATAGAATTCCTAGCCCGTTTCCATGATAAGAACAGAGACCTTGTATAAATGAACTGTCAGAGCCAGAGAGGAAAGGTCATCAGTTAAAGAGTTCTGCTGCTTAAATTTTAATGTTGACTTAAAACTATTATAATATGTCCTCGAAGCAAAAGCATGTGAGTGAGTTGATAAGCATGGTTGTCTTCATGCATGCGCAAACCAATGTAGATTTTGGCCAGATTCATTTCGAGTGGAAATTAGAACTTCCATAGTTTCTTTCATCCTCGGAGCCCTATTGTATGCTTCCTCCCATTAATTTGCTTGGAGTAAAATAAGCAAATTCTATGGCTTTTTTTTTTTTTTTCATTTTTTTTAGTACGACCAAAGGAGTTTTACCGACATGTAATTTACTCCATGGAAAATAGCTTTTTGGAGCACGCCGGCATGCAAACAAAAAGGATCGAAAAGATTCATAAGCTTTTTTACATCTCCATGGGTCAAGGAAGAATAATGCTCTGCAGACACAGACACACTCAACAAGTCAAACGAAGTAAGCTGATGCCTGCTGCAATTACAAGACAGGTTTCCACTGATTACAATTACCACACATAATTAATATTTAAAGCAGATGCAGCAATAGCCCCATGATGAAGTTAATCAATAGCTTGCTTCATTGATCACGCGAGTTGGAGATCGACTTTATTCTCATGAACACAAATCAAATACACAGACGACGGAAGTGCAGCTCAGGAGGGATGGAGAAAGGAGGTGGGCAAGAGGAGGACGAGAAGGGAGAAATATAGTTCGCATTGACTCACTCATTGCGGAGAGTGAGGCAAGAGAAATAAATGGAGAATTGGGTCTTACAAGGTCAAGAAAAGGTCTTACAAGGTCAAGAACACTCGAGTCAAAAAAAAATTGGAAAAACACAAAAAAAAAAAAAAAAAAAAGGTAAAGAGAGAAGCTCAGCTGAGATAACGCCAACGCAAAGCTAGCAAGAAGCGCTCGATAGAGCAAACACAGGGAAAGAGAAGAGGGCATAAGCATGAAAGACGAGCATCCTTTGACCTTTGCTCCAGCTTCTTGCCATGTTGGTGATAGCGAACAAAGCCATGGGTACTGCAGGCACCTTTACAGGTGTGGAAGTCGGCACCTACAGAAAGAATGAACAAGCGTTAACAATAAGAAAGGGGCAAGAAGAAGCTTGCTTTCTACTTTTCAGCTGAACTCTTACTGATAAATAGATAAAGAACAGATTGCGAGCTGCAGTTCCTTCCATGCTTCCACTCAGAGACCTGAATTAAAGAAGAATATACGAAAAGGAGAAATCTTTGAACAAATATATAGAAACTAAAAAACAGAGTCATATATATAGAGTGAGATTGAGATGTGAAGTGGGAATCAAGCGCCATAAGCTACACACCTCAGCCGGCTATGGAACCTTAATTTGTTGGTGGTGGTACATATTATTATCTGAGCTGCTTGAGAAAGTATAATTGTTGTTTCCGGACTGAGTGGAGATGCAAAGGGATACGAGTACTCGCATAGCAAGGTAGGTTTATGGTATTGAAAAGGATGAGGAGATAAGGCAGCAACAAAGAGCAGAGAAGAGCTTTTCTGGCTTTTGAGCGATGACTCACATGGAGAAGTTTGGCATGAATGTTAGGGCTACAGTTAGTGTGAATTTGTAGGCTGCCCGTGGTTAGTCCAGTTTAATATAAAGCAAATTAAATATGAGATTTCATATCAAGAAACTCTCAGAAACCAAAATTAAATTAAAATAAAATTGTTCTCTGCCACACGTGCGAGGAGGGTTCATGAACAGTTCTGGGTTGTGCGAGAGGAGAGCTGTGCTGCATGCGTCCCTTTATGGCTATTCAAAAACACATCTCGGTAAAACACAACTGTTGAAACATGAACAGTGAGGAAGTTTGATACATGCTTTCTCATTGAGGCAGTAAATTTGATACTGAATGCATGGGGACTCCTGACGCTGACTGGTTTGGTTTAAATCTCTTGAAAATTTATTTTGCTCGAGGAAAGAATCTGCTACATTTATCACGTACAATTAATTATCTTTCAATGCTATAAACATCTCTGCTTCAGAGTTAATCAGTTTATTTGGGGAACATGTAGGTCCTATTCGCATGATTATACAAGATTAGAGTGCCTGCTCTCTTTCTTTGACCACATAATTTAAACAGAAACCAAAAGACCATGTCAAGCACAAGGTGTCACGGTTGGTGTGCCTACATAAACAAGAAAGGGATTCTTCTTAATTATCTCTACACAGTCTTTGAGAAGAGAGGAGACCAACTTGTTGATGACAGGGGTCTTACAACTCCCATGGGGGGCTATAAGTGGCTTTGGTGAGCTAGCTAGCTGTTGCTAATTTTGGTGCAGAATTAATATTTGTGTTTTTCTGATCATTCCAAACGCGCATTCAGAAATAAACCACTGAAAACTTGAAACCCTCCGGCTCCAAATGCATGCAGAAACTGACGAGTGATGGTTTTATTTACTCCGAGCATTTACTGCGCGCCTCAAAAACTGGCATCCGCGAAGCCACCATCCATTAACGAGCCGTCCATTAAAGCTTGCACCGCGAAGGGCAAGCAAACAGAAAAAGCAAGGACCGCTGTCCGGTTTTGATTTGCATCAGAAAGCAAGAAAGAAAACTTAAGAAATGAATTGGGCGTGCAGTTTGCACCAGTGCATGCAAGCTCAAGCCCTCGCAGCCTCACTGAGCCCTGCCCTGTTCATCGTTGGCTCTTGAGCCATCTCATGCATGGCACGGTCTCAGACAAGTTTAATTGGGTGGTCCATGCATGCATTCATGCATATTTTGGTTTAGTTTTCTCTCCTCCCGAAGATTCTACAAAGGCTTTTGTATGTTTCTATTCTAAAGAAATGGCAGCTTGCTGTAATCACGTGGAGGTCGATATCCTCACGCAGGGGCTGAAGGGGACCTTTCATGAGAATTAGGACCAAACTCCTTCAATGTCCCCTGCTCCTCTTCCTGTACTCTTAGCATGTCTAATTAACACACCCTCCGATTCACTGTAAATTAAAGGCCTCAACTCAGTGGTAGATTCACTGGATTTAATGGTGGGCTCTGCTACCTCTCTGTTTATTTTTACTCCTCCGGTACCTGATTTCTGAATCAGCAATATTAAGTCTGTCCATTGGAGCTCAACTTGTTGATGGAGTTGTTCAGTGTTTTGCTATTTTACCTGGAAAATGGGCAGATGGTTGAGAGTTTTTGCATGCATGGTGATGAGAAGAACAGACGTTGGCAGGGATAATGATATCTGAGAATGCCTTTTAGCTGTACAAGTCTGCAGGCCGATTTCGTTTCAGAAGACTGTGAGAAGATATCTCTCCTGCATTCTTTAATTCGATATTACAACAGCGAATGACAATTTTTTAATCCTTGCGTGTATAAACCATATGGATTTTAACGGGTATAATTTTTAGAACGACATCCTAGAGTTTGGATATCCCAAAAATTTTGTGTCAATTGTACATATTAATAATCAGGCTTTTATATATATATAATCTCCTATATAATTTATCCATGAGCATTCGTGAACACCTCTATTATTCATCGTCCGATCCTTAGGAATCAAGGATTGAACTATAATACTCATCCGATTGGATGATCATGAATAAATTAGGTAATAATTAATGTTATATATATATATATATATATATATCCTATTCAACTCATCCGTGAACATTTTTTAGGATTCAAGGATTGAGCTATAGTGTGTATATATATATATATATATACTATTTTGATATGTTCCGTGATGACTTTGTATGCATATGTCAGCAAATACCAAGTATGCACAGTAACTGAATGTTAAGTGCTCCTCTCGTGCACGACTGTAGCTCGGCATCGTCGAAATCTAATCGGACTCTGACTCCAATTGGATCGCGGTCGAATTTCAGTCGGATTGCGATAGGAATCCAATCGGATCGTAGTCGGATTCCAGTCGGATCACGATCGAAATCCGATTGAATCGAGGTCAAAATTCGACTGCAATTAGACAACACAAGCGCTCGACTAGGTTTTGGCATTGCTTATACACACGAAAATATTGTCCTACTCAACTCATCCATAAGCACATCCATTATTTATCGTTCGATCTCTTAGGATATATATATATATATAATCGGATTCCAGTCGGATTGCGATAGGAATCCAATCGGATCGTGATCGGATTCTAGTTCGATCACGATTGAAATCTAACTGAATCGCGATCGAAATTCGAATGCAATCGGATGGCACAAATGCCCAGCTGGATTCATGCATTAGTTATAATGCGAATGACGATCAACGACGAAAGAATCAGACAACGATGGAGCATCCATCGTTGTGCGTGCATACGCAACTGCCTTCTCCTCCGTCCGATCAAACGGGATTACACAGTAATAAGGAATACACAGTACTTTCCTCCGTTTCTTCTGTTGGTGCAATCAACCCAAGTTACGATTGACCAGACTTGAGTGAGACTCGAGTAGAATTTTGATGTTTGACAATAGATTTGACAATGAGATTGTTAATGTGTTTATCAATATGGTTTGACCATATATTGACCATATGACAAGTGAATGTTTAGGATATCCAAGATCATATGTGGGAGATGTTAGGAGGCAATTGTTGGAGCAATCGACCTCAGGTCAAGGTTGATTAAGCTCGAGTGAGACTTGAGTAGAAATCCAAGATTGAATTTTTGGCAATGGAGAAGTCCAAGTATGGATATTTGATAAAAAAAAATCCAAGGGTGAAGTCTTAGCAAGGGAAAGTCCAAGTATGGATACTCGACAAAAGAAAAGTCCAAGGGTGTAGTTTTGATCATGTAAGTCCAAGTGTGCAGTAAAGTTCAAATATAGATATTTGACAAAGGAAAAGGTCAAGGGTATAGCCTTAGCTATGTAAGTCTAAGTGTATAGTCTTGACGGTGAAAGTCCAAGCATTGAGACTTGGCAATGGATAAATCCCAAAGGTGCACCCTCTTGGTAAAGTAGACTCGACGACATGACATAGCCGATGGAAGCATCTAAAGGTTAGCACGAACGATGAACGAGACGTGGAGGACTCGGATGGACTCTGAGAGCGTGAGGTTGATGAAGGTGACTAGAAGGTTTATGTCTAGGCTAATGGTGAGTATCAAGTATGAGGAGATCATACTTGGGTTAAACCTCATGTTTAAAGATTAACAGGCAGTCGATTAGGGTTATCATTGGTGTAATCGGCCTAGGTCACAATTGACTAGACTTGAGTAGGATTTTGATGTTTGACAATGGATTTGATCATTGTTTGACAATATGGGTTTGATCATATGTTAACCATATGATAAGTGGATGTTCAGAATATCCAAGGTCATATGAGGAAGATTGTTAGAAGGTGAGTGTTGAAGCAATCAACCTCAGGTCAAGAGTGACCTAACTCAAGTGAGACTCGAGTGGAAGTCCAAGTATGGAGACTTGACAAGGGAAGTCCAAGATTGAATTTTTGACAAAAGAGAAGTTCAAGTATGAATACTTGGCAAGGAAAAGTCTAAGGGTGAAGTCTTGGCAAGAGAAAGTTCAAGTATGGATATTTGGCAAAGGAAAAATCCAAGAGTATAATCTTAGCCACATAATTTTAAGTGTGTAGTCTTGGCAGTGAAAGTCCAAGCATTAATGTTTGGCAATAGAGAAGTCCCAGAGGCATAACCTCTTGGCAAAGGAGACCCGGTTAGCATAATATAGCTGATGGAAACATCTGAAGGCTAACGTGAAGGGTGAACGAGTTGTGGAGGACTCGGATTGATCCTAAGGGCGTGAGGATGATGGAGGTGACTAGAAGGTTTTATTGGTGCAATCGACCTAGGTCGCAATTAACCGAACTTAAGTAGTATTTTGATCTTTGATAATGGGTTGACTATTGTTTGACATTGGGTTGACTATATGGTTGATATGAGATTGACCATATGATGGAGAAGTCTAGGTGGGACACTTAGCAATTGGAGAGTCCAAGTCTTGTGTACTTGACAATGGTAAAGTTCAAGTCTTGAGTACTTAGCATGGAAAATCCAAATATGAGTTTTGACATTTGGAAAGTCCAACATGGAGTTGGCAAGGGAAGTCAAAGAGTGTGGTATTGACAGCGTAAAGTTCAAGCATGGTCTTGGCAGTATAAGTCCAATATTTGGCAGCATAAAGTTCAAGCGTGGAGTCTTGGCAGCATAAGTCCAAATGGATCTTGGCATTTGGGAAGTCCAAGGGTGTGATATTGGTAGCGTAAAGTCCAAACTATAGTCTTGGCGGCATAAGTTTAATGTTTGGTGACATAAAATTCAAGCTATAGTTTTGGCGGCATAAGTCCAATGTTTGACAGTGTAAAGTCTAAGCGTGTGTCTTAGAAGTATAAGTCCAAATGTACTTTGACGGTATAAACTCGATTAGCGCGACAATAACTGATGGAAGCACCTGAAAATTAGCGTATGGATGAACAAATCATGGATGACATGGAGGGATCTGATAGGCGTGAGGCTGATGGAGGTGGCTAAAAGGCTTAGGTTTAGGCTAAGGGTGGTCTAGTAAGTATGAGGGGATCATATTTGGATTAAACCTCATATTTGAGATTGATCATTGGAGATTTTCCCGATTGGTATCGCGATCTTGATTCAGTTTTTCAAAGATTCGATCGATTGTTCGATCGTATGGCTCGACATTCAGACTGATTGCTCGACACTGTGTGGCTCGGGAAGGGCAGTCAACTGGCCAATGTAAGCTCGGGAAAGTTGATTGGTGCTCAAGAAGTCTGAAGGAAGGTCGAGCGATTTGAGAAACAGTAGCCTCGACGAGCAGTCGACTGATGTGGTAAATAAGTTGATTGGAGGCTCGACATCAGTAGGTCAGAAGCGAGGCAGGCTCGAACAATGTCTCGACTAATGACTTGATCAGTCGACTGATTAGCTATCTATGGGAATTTTTTCTAGCGTGGATTGAGCCGTTGTGAGACAACGACTACATGAGCAGTCGATTGTTAGGTATGGGCAGTCGACTGTGAGGCGAAAATCATCCCGAGTTGCAGCTTTATAAGGAGCACGAATGAGAGGTTTTTCACAGCGGTTCTTAGAGAGATTTGAAGGGGAATAGTTGATATTTTCTAGTCCTTCAAAGTCATTCCAAAGCAATCAAATCATCAAGCAAGCAAAGCTCACTTCATATAAAGTGTTTAGTTCTTTGTTTTGTATTTTACTTGTACTTGATTGTTTCTTCTTGCTTATTGTTATAAGCTCACAATGGAAGGGGTTTTCTTCACCTCTGACTTATTATCGAGAAGGAGAGGTTTATTAGTAGTGTGTGCATCACTAGAGCTCGCCCCATGGAGTAGGAACTAGAATTCTGAACCACATTACATCTTGTGTCTTTGTGCTTGTGTATTCTTGTGTGTATTTGTTATTGCTACTCTATATTCTACTGTGCTAACAGGTATTGTAAACAAGCATGCAAGCGATCGAATTCTAAACGACGCAAAATCGCTATACACCCCTCCCCTCTAGCGATCAACGATTCCTCTACAATTGGTATCAAAGCTAGGAGCTCTTCTACGGACTAATCGATAAGGAAGCATCGCTAGAGGTGAAGAAGATGAAGGAGCCAAGTTTTAGACTAGGTCGTGACATCAACACGGCTCCTCTATATGAACTTTTTGGAGCTAAGGGATTTGATCAATGGAGGATGTGGATGGAGAATTTTTTTAATGATGGACATCGAGCAGTGGTTCACCATACTAGACATATTCGAATATCCGAGGAGATCAAAGGAAGGATATCTCAAGAAGAAAAGATGGACCCAAGACCAACTTCGAAAATCCGAAATAAATGACAAGATAATCGATATGTTAGTCAAATTAATACCTAATGATTTATTGTGTAAGATAGGTGAATTTTAAGATGTCAAGGAACTATGAAGTAAATTGACAAAGCTTCATGAAAGTCCTTCATCGGCTCAAGTAGAGAATGAGTCCGAAGTAGAAGAAGTCGAAGAGGTTGGAGAAGTCTCCGCCTCTAAGATTGAGGAAGAGGAGAGACCTTCTATCCCGGAGTAAGAACAAGAAGAAACTTCAACTTCCAGGAGTCATGAAGAATCCGACCAAATTCATCTCGCCATCAACCTAGGTAACTCAAACATTATAGTTAAAAATAAATATCATATTATATGCTTTGAGTGTAGGGAAATAGGACATGAAGAAACTTCAACTTTTGGGAGTCATGAAGAATCCAACTAAATTTATCTCACCATCAACCTAGGTAATTCAAACATTATAGTTAAAGATAAAAATTATATTATATGCTTTGAGTGTAGGGAAGTAGGACACTACAAGAGTAAGTGTCCGAAATGAATCAAGAAAATGACACAAGTCGTGTCAAAGACCAAGGAGACTGGAGCTCCAACAATTAAAAACAAAGAGCACATTTTGTGGTTCAAGTGCAATGAAACGGGGCTACTACAGAAGTCAATGCCCTAGGGAGAGGAAACAAACCAAGGGCGAATAAGGAACTAAGGCAAACCCTAAGGTAAATTTAAATAATGTTCATTCCTTATATAAGGCCAAAAAGCATGCTATGAGTAATTTTAATACTCTTGCTATTGTTCATGATCATGAAAAGCATGCTAAAAATGTATCTTTTTGTTTAGGTGCCAAGTCTTATAACTTTAGGGTTAAAGAAAAATCTAGAAACACTAACCCTAAAATAATCCTACCTAGAGAAACTATTAGAAAGGTAGAAGATCATTTATGCATTAATCCCAAAAAATCTAGACATATACCTAGAAAAAACAAACCTACTCAAGGAAATAATGAACCCACCAAAATTAGAAAAATTGGAGTTAGAAAATTAAGTTTTGAGGTCAAAACTTAAGAAAATGGAGAAGCCCCTAAGGAAGATGGAAAACATGCTTATAGGGTCAAACCGTCAAAAATTAAGGGTTAATAGGCAAAAATCATCTAGGGGCAAGAAAGGTTTGGGTCACAAACTTAAGCCCAAGGAGACCTACCACAATGCTCCATTCGATTATGGAACTATTTCTTGGTCTAGAAAAACCAAGGTTACTAGGGAAGTCATCCCTAAGGTTAACCATGGTAGATGTCTAGTGGCCAAGATTTCTATGAAACCTAGGAAAGCCACTAAGAAGGTCACAAGGGGAGTTACCCCTAGAGTTGACCTAGACAAGACCCAATTGACCAAGGCTTATAAGCTAAAAAGGGTCATTAGAAAGGTATCAAGGGAAGTCATCCCTAGTGAGTACCTAGTAAATTCAAAGAGCTTCAATATGTATTGGGTTCCTAGGAGCGTGATCTCTTCACGTTAGATGGGTTAGGTTGTGTTAACCTTGAATGGATGGGTAGTTAACATAATCATAGCAAAGTTGACACTTTAGGACATTTCCAAGGTTATAAGATACTTTGGAAATGAGGGTTGAATTTATATTATAAATGATTTTAGGATGTGCCAATTGAATTTGAGGGTTGAATTCCAAAGCAATCAAATCATCAAACAAGCAAAGCTCACTTCGTGTAAAGTGTTTAGTTCTTTGTTTTGTATTTTACTTGTATTTGATTGTTTCTTCTTTCTTATTGTTGTAAGCTCACATTGTAAGGGGTTTTCTCCATCTCCAACTTGTTATCGAGAATGAGAGATTTATTAGTGGTGTGTGCATCATTAGGCTCGTTATTGAGCTTACCCCTGTGGAGTATGAACTAGGGTTCCAAACCACGTTACATTTTGTGTCTTTGCGTTTGTGTATTCTTGTGTGTATTTGTTATTATTATTCTATATTCAGCTGCGCTAACAAGTATTGTAGACATGCACACAAGCGATCAAATTTCTAACAACGCAAAATCGCTATTCACCCCCCCCCCCCTCTAGTGGTCAATGATTCCTCTATAGGCTTAGGTCTAGACTAAGGGTGAGTATCAAGTATGAGGAGATCATACTTGAATTAAATCTCATATTTGAGGTTTACTAATTGACTAGTTGAGTGTTTAACACTCAGAGACCTAGTTGACTCGAGCAGTCGACTGGGTTATAACCCAGTTGATTGGCCATGTAGTCGACTACAACTCGACTGTTATTGTGGCTCTAACAGTCGACTGCTCGTTGGTAATCGACTGTCTTGGATGGGTAGTCGACTGGTCGTAAGTGGATAGAGCACAAAATATCTCATAGTCGATTGGACAGTCGACTACTAACTTGGCAGTCGACTGTTCAAGTATATGTTGGGAAGAATTTAATGTGGATTAGTCCGTTGTGAGACAATGAATAGGTGGACAATCGATTGGGGCATTTTGGCAGTCGGCTTGAAGGCGAAAAATCAAATCCATGCAGGATATAAAGGAGGATGTGATAGAGGGTTGAAGGCTAGTAGTTCTTGAGCGATTTTGAGAAGTGCTATTGTATTTCAGGTCTTCAAAAGTCATCTAAAGCAACTAAAGCATTAAACAATCAAAGCAATTATTTGTAAAGTATTCTTTACTTGTATTCGTTTGTGTATTTTGTTTTGGTTGTATTTTACTTTTGTAAGCATATTATATGAGGTTTCTTCACTTTCGGTGTTATACTGAGAATGAGAAGTTCATAGTGAGGACAGATCACTAGAGTACCACCGTGGAGTAGGAACTAGAGTTCCAAACCATATAAAACCCTTATGTTGTGATTGTGCATGTCTTATATTTTTGTTTTGTGCTATTTTTTTTATATTCCGTTGTGCACTAACATTATTGTAGATGAGCATGTACATAATCTAATCCAAGAAATTGCGAGACGCTATTCACCCCTCTTCTAGCTCATCCAATCGGTCCCAACAAGTGGTATCAGAGTGGGGTGCTCTTCATCGAACTCATCGCCGCAAGAGCAACACTAAAGGAAGATGAAGCAAAGTGATGGATTCGACTATGACACCCGGATCCCTCCATCATTCGACCGAGAAGATTTTCTAGCATGAAGGACGAGGATGGAGATCTTCTTGATGATGAACATAGAGAATTGGTTCATTATCATGGATGGATTTGAAGCCCCAGTAGACAAGAAAGGAAGACTTCTCAAGAAGAAGAAGTGGGCCGAAGAGCAAATTTGCAAATCCAAAATAAATGAAAAGGTAGTCATAATTTTAGCTAATTCAATACCTAAGGATGTATTGTACAACATATGGGAATTAGACGATGCAAGGGATCTATGGAGCAAGATAGTCAAGTTCCATGAAGAGCTCTCACCGGTACAATGTGAGGATGAGAATAAGGAAGAATGCTCACCGACCCAAAGTAGAGATGATGATAAGACCAAATAAGCAAGCTCATCATCTCAAGAGATTGTAGAGTCGGAGATTGAGAGGTGCTCAACATTCGAGTAAGAGAAGATTGAAGAAGCCTCCATCTCTAGGATTGAAGGGAAGGAGAGACAACCCATGTCGGTGCAAGAGCAAGAGAAGTCATCTACATCCAGGAGGGATGAAGAACAAGCTCATAACTCTCATACCACTGAGCTAAGTAACTCAAGCACAATTTCTAAAAATAAAGACCATATAATGTATTTGAGTGTAGGGAACAAGGATACTACAAGAGCAAGTGTCCAAAAAGAGTTAAGAAGAAGACTCAACCGGTACCAAGGGCCAAGGAAAAGGTTAAGAAGGTCGGAATCCCTATGCGCAAAGGAAAGGAGCACATTGTGTTCTTTTCTTGCCAATAAAATGGGCATTATTGAACCCAATATCCTAGGGGGAGGTACCCTCAGAAGGACAAGATGGAGAGCTCGAGTGTAGGGGGAGCTCCCAAGGCTAAAGTATCATTTAATAATACAATTTCAATTATTAATGATGAAAGACATACTTTTAATTCGCTTGTAATTTATCATAAAAAATATGCTAGTAATAAATATTTTTTCTTTGGAGCAAAATTTTATGAATTTAGGCCTAAGGACAATTCTAGAATAATTAGCTCTAAGACTACCTCACCAAAGGATAACAACCTAGGCATTAACCCCGAGGAGGGTAGACATATGCCTAGAAGAAAGAAATGTAACCAAGGGATTAATGAAAAATCAAAATTAAATAAGTTAGAGATAGAAAATCAAGCTTTGAGGTCAAGACTTGAGAAATTGAAAAAGACCCTTAATAAGACGACAAATTCAATTAAAGGGTCTAATGGACAAATCTTAGGTGTTAGTAGACAACAACTACCTAATGATAGGAAAGATTTGGGCCACAAACCTAAGTCCAAGGTAAATAAGCCTACCTACCATAGTGTTCTATTTAATTATGGAACTAATCCTAGATTTAGAAAAATCAAGATCACAAGGGAAGTCATCCCTAGAGTTGACTATGGCAAGTGCCTAGTGGCCATAGTTTCCAAGAAATCTAGAAAAGCCACTAAGAAGGTCATAAGAAGAATCATCACTAAAGTTGACCTAGACAAGACCACAATGATCAAGACTTCTAAGTCTAGAAGGGTCATTAAGAAAGTATCTAGGGAAGTTATCTCTAGTGAGTACCCAGTAAACCCAAGGAGCTTCAATAGGTTTTGAATTTCTAGGAGCGTGATTCTCTCACGCTAGATGGGTTAGGGTGTGTCAACCTTAAATGAATGGATAGTTAACTTAACCATAGTATAGTTGACACTTTATAACATTTTCAAGGTTATGTGTAACAGCCCAAATTTTAGTTCCTATATTTTTATTAGAGGAAAATAGAAATAAGAATAAGAATAGAAATAATAAAAATAGGAATAGAATAATAATAATAAAAAAGAATAGAAATAATTAAGAACAGGAATTAAAAAAAAATCGAATAAATAGTTCGTTAGCCGAGGCTTGAATCATGAACCATTGGTTTGGGAGAATAGGCTTCCCACCACTAAGTCATAAGATTACCAATGGATATGATATAACAAAATATATCTATAGGCGAAAAAAAAAGGAAAGATTGATTAATTTGACTAATTATTTAAAGGAGTAATTAGGTTAAGAAAAATTCTAATATATATATATATATATCTATAAAATCTCACGCCTCTAATTTTCTTTATTTTCCACGCCGCCAACTCCTCTCTCCCTCTTCTCTCCAATGCCGCCAACCCCCCCTCTCCCTCTTCTCTCCCAACGACGACCACCTCTCATCCCTCTCTCTCTCTCTCGATCTCTCGTGTTCCAGCCGCCGAAGCAAGGAAGAATGTTGTCTTCCCTTTGGATAATTCAAGAGGGGATTTTCAAGAGGGATCTCCTCGAGGACTTTGTAGAGGCTCACGCTAAAGCAAAGGAATACGTAGGAGATCTTCTCTTTACGAAATCTAACGGTATAAATTGGTGAAAAAGCGTAGGAGATAAGTATTGCTCACCTACAGTATAAGTAGTTATCATATATTATTGATATATTTTTATGTGCATGTTATTTCCAATTATGCATGTTGTTTTCAGTTACGTGATTTTATCGTTATGTTATGGCTAATTCAGTATCATGTTTAGATCCATGATAAGAATGTGATTCATGATCATGCATGTTGTAGATGAGTTGTAGCTTACAATTATATGCATGATATGGAGTAAGATGTAAAAATATTTCCTTTATAAAGAAAATTTAAAGATGCTCCCTGTTCGAATTGGGGATTAAGAGCACAACGATCTTCAGTATGCTCCCCATTTCAGTTTTGGGGGTCAAGAGCATAATGATCTTTATGGTGCTCCCCATTCGTGATTTAGGGGATTAAGAGCATTTCCTTCAGTATGTATAAGAATATAAATATAAAGGAAGTATTGCCCATGCCGAGGCCCTGGGTTTGTAGTAGGTTCGGTGGTCCCTACTATTAGGAATGCACGCATTGATACTATGCCGGACCCATATCCAGGATGATTATTATTTTGAAGTATCAGTATAAGTAAAAGTTTTCAAAGTTAATCATTCCAGTTCAGATACACTGTTTACAAGTTTTAAGATACTTAAGAGCATAATTTATACAAGAGACAAGTAATCAGAGTTATGATTTTCAGTTATGTTTACATGTGTATCAATGTATCCAGGGCAAGAGAACTAGTTGCATGATTTCATACAGTGCATGTTTTGTGAGCATAGAAAGTACTTACTAAGTATTATTGCTTACAGTTTGCATTTCCTTATACTGCAGATAAAGGTAAAGAAAAGCTTCAGTAAGGTGGCATGGCGGATGAAGTGCTGGGTGTGTGTAGCGACGGAACAGTGAAAGTAAAAGATCCTAAGTGCAGATGTCTAAATCAGATTTTTAGTTTCTTGTTTTCTTTTGATATTGTTGAAGTTCAACTGGATTATTTATGGTTGAGACCAAAGAATGCTAGAGTCATATTGGGTTAGTTTTAATACTTGCATGTTAGGTGAAGATCTTGAAATGGTTATTGTTTAAGTGATGTAAAGGTCCTTATGATTATTTTAGTTGTTAGCATATTACATTAGTATATTGCATGAATTAAAGATAGAGATAGTAAAGTAGTGACATCTCCCTCACCAAGAGAGTGGAAAGACTAGGGGGTGTTACAAGATGGTATCAGAGCGAGTTTCCGCCCTTCCGTCACACACACATCGAGCATCAGTCCTGCCGCCTCCAAGTAAGCAAGTATTTATCTGCTTTATTTATTTTATGAGTAGTAAGGAATGCTTGTTTTAAGTTAAACATGCTCACTTAGAATGTTCTCTTTGAGTTAAACATGCTTGCATATATATATATGAAGATGATAGACAGTAAGTAATAGAGCATATCTAGATATGTATGTGAAGATGATAAAAAGTAGTGATAATAGCCTTATAGTGGTTTCACTTGATCATCTTATGATGAGTTCACGGAGTTCCGACAAGGGAATTTATCAGTAGACAAAGTGGTAAAGAGATTCAATAGGTTAACTCGCCTATGTCCGGAACTGGTCAGTACTGAGAAGGAAAGAGTTAGGTTGATGCTAAAGATATTGAGACCGGAGATAGCTCTGAATGTAGCTAGTAGAATTAATAGACCACATACCATTGAAGAGCTAGTCAGTAGTGCACTAATCACGGAGCATTACATGAATAGTATCAAGCATCAGAAGCTAGCCTCGATAGAAAACAAAAGCCAGGGAAGTTCAGGGGGTCAAAAACCTTAGAGCGGTAATTCAAACTGGAAGCGAAACAACAATGGCAAGAGGAAACAATGGAATAATGCAAAGGGAGGTTCAGGCAGTAAGCAGCATACGTATCCAACATGTTCTAAGTGTGGGAGGAAGCATCGAGAGTTCTTTGCCGTGGCATGAGCGGGTGTTATATATGTGGTGTCGAGGGACACTTCGTCAAACAGTGCCCCACCAAGACCAATCTACCTCCACCATAGTCTACTCAGTATGGAGGTAGACCAGCTTAGCTACATTAGATGCAAGGAGCAGTGGAGGGTCCTCACATCAGCCAAGGAAGATTGGAGGCCCCATCAGTTACATCTAATGCCCAGATCTTCTCCCTCACCAAGGAAGAGGTAGCAAATGTTTCTACAGTAGTCACAGGTCAAATACCTATCCTTAGTCAGCATGCTACCGTACTGTTTGATACTGGGGCAACCCATTCTTTCATATTTATGGTATTTGCTAAGAAGATAGATATAACTCCGGATATCTTAGATATTCAGTTTTTAACGACCCTACCTTCGGGGTGAAATAATGACTTCTACACACTGGTTGCGTGCCATGCCAGTCAGAATTTCAGACAGAGAGCTTTATAGTGATTTGATCTTGCTGGACATGCACGACTATGATGTCATCTTTGGAATGGACTTTCTTAGCAAGTACGGTGCTTCCATTGAGTGCCGTAAGCGAAGGGTAGTATTCCAACCCGAGACCGAGGCCAAATTTGAGTTTATTGGAGAACCAAGGAAGAAGACTAAGAAGTTCTTGTCCGCCATGAAAGCTCGGAAGATGCTAGCTAGTGGATGCATTGGGTATTTAGCACATATAGTTGATACTAAGCAAGAAAGAAGTCAAAAGCTGGAAGAAGTCCCAATCGTATGTGACTACCCGGAAGTATTTCCTGACGAGCTACCAGGACTAGCGCCTAGAAGGGAAGTTGAGTTTGAGATTGAACTTATTCCTGGTACCAACCCAATCTCAAAAGCACCCTATCGTATGACTCCAGCTGAATTGAAAGAGCTTCAGGAACAATTACGGGAGTTATTAGACAAGGGATTCATCCGCCCTAGTCATTCCCCATGGGGAGCTCCGATGTTGTTCGTGAAAAAGAAAGATGAGTCTATGAGGATGTGCATAGACTACCGAGCCTTGAATCAAGTGATGATCAAGAACAGATATCCTCTGCCAAGGATAGAGGATTTATTTGATCAATTGAGGGGAGCCACAGTCTTCTCCAAGATTGACTTGCGGTCATGTTATCATCAAGTAAGAGTTAAAGAGGATGATATACCGAAAATAGCTTTCCGAACGAGGTATGAACACTATGAGTTCGTGGTCATGCCCTTCGGAGTGACAAATGCACCTGCTATGTTTATGGACTTGATGAATCGGATATTTAAGGAGTACCTTGACAAGTTTGTGGTCGTTTTCATTGACAACATCCTTATCTACTTGAGAACCCAGGAAGAACATGTCGAACACTTGAAGACAGTCTTGCAGACCCTTCAGCAAAGACAGTTATATGCAAAGTTCTCCAAGTGTGAGTTTTGGCTTGATCGAATATCGTTTCTGGGTCATGTTATTTCAAAAGATGGAGTTATGGTAGACCCGACAAAAATAGAAGCAGTCAGTAATTAGGGTCAACCAAAGAATGTCAGTGAAGTCAGAAGTTTCCTCGGATTAGCAGGGTACTACCGGAAGTTTGTGGAAAGCTTCTCAAGGATAGCTTCACAGTTGACGGTTCTTACCAGAAAGAACAAGAAGTTTGAATGGACCGAAGATTGTGAAAAGAGCTTCCTTGAATTAAAGAGAAGACTCACAAGTGCTCCAGTGCTTACCCTTTCAGAAAGTAATGAGGGATTTGACTTGTATAGTGATGCATCCAAGATGGGACTCGGAGCAGTACTTATACAGAAGGGTAAAGTCATTGCTTATGCATCTAGACAACTCAAAGATTACGAAAAGAATTACCCCACCCATGACCTTGAGTTGGCAGTAGTGGTCTTTGCTCTGAAAGTTTGGAGACATTACTTATATGGAGTCCAATGCTAGATTTACACAGACCACCAAAGTCTGAAGTATTTCTTCACTCAGAAGGATCTGAATATGCGACAGCGCAGATGGCTTGAGCTAGTAAAGGACTATGACTGTGAAATCCACTACCATCCTGGAAAGGCAAACAAAGTAGCAGACGCGCTGAGTAGAAAATCATGCGCCACTTTGATGTCCCTAGCAACACTATCCCAACCACTGGAGAAAGAGATAATGAATTTTGGAGTTGAGATTATTTCTGGATAGCTCTCCGCCTTGACCATAGTACCTACACTGTTTGAGGATATATTAGCGAGATAAGACAAAGATCCTAGCATCCAAAGGATCAAGCAAGAGATCCAAGAAGGGAAGGATGAAGGATTCCGTGTCTCTGATAGTGGGGTATTATATTTGGATGAACGCCTATGTATCCCCAACGACCCAGACTTAAGAAAGAAGATCCTAGAAGAAGCTCATGGGACCCCATATTCGATGCATCCCAGATCCACCAAAATGTATCAAGATATGAAAGGGAAATTCTAGTGGCTTGGTATGAAGAGGGACGTGGCTAAGTATGTTAGCGCTTGTCTGACATGTCAGAGAGTGAAAGAAGAACACCAGAGATCAGGAGGAGTTCTACAGCCTATCCAGATTTCAAAATTGAAGTGGGAGGAACTAGCCATGAATTTCATAGTAGGATTGCCCAAAACAACCAATGGCTACGATTCTATTTGGGTAGTTGTCGACAGATTGACAAAGTCTGCTCACTTCATGCCTATTAGAATATCATACTCCATGGAGCAGTTAGCCCAGTTATACATCAAGGAAGTGATTAGACTGTATGGAGTACCTAAGACTATTATCTCTGATAGAGACAGTCGCTTCACTTCACACTTCTGAGAGTGTGTTCAGACAGCCATCGACACTAAGTTACGATTCAACACTGCATTTCATCCTCAGACAGATGAGCAAATAGAAAGAGTGAATCAGATTTTTGGAGAACATGCTCAGAGCTTGTGCCTTAGATTTTAAAGGAAGCTGGTGCAAATATTTGTGTTTGGTAGAGTTTGCCTATAATAATAGTTATCAAACTACAATTGGAATGACACCTTAGGAAGCCTTGTATGGAAGGAGATGTAGATCACCTATCTGTTGGTATGAGGGTGGCGATAAGAAAGAAATGAGACTCAAGAATGATTTTATAGATGACGCCACCAAAGCTATAAAGAACATACGCCAAAAGATAGACTGCCCAGAGTCGGCAGAAGAGTTACGCCGATGTCCGACGCAAACCCCTAGAGTTCCAAGTCGGAGATTCAGTGTTCATTAAGGTAGCTCCTATGAAAGGGATAATGAGATTTGGGAAGAAAGACAAGTTAAGTCCTAGATATGTAGGCCCTTACCTGATCACCAAGAGAGTTGGTAAGGTAGCTTATGAGCTAGAGCTACCACAGGAAATGTTAGCTATCCATAATGTATTTCATGTTTCAATGCTTAAGAAGCACATCCCAGACACCAACCAAGTGATTGAGCCACAGACGGTACAGATTCAGAAAGATCTAAGTTATGAAAGTCGACCTATTCAGATAATAGATCGAGCAGTCAGGAAACTAATAAATAAAGAAATACTGTTAGTAAAAGTCTTATGGCAAAGTCAAAAGTTTCAAGAAGCAACCTGAGAATGTGAGGATGACATGAAGCAAAAGTACCCCGAGCTGTTCTAAGTTTCGAGGACGAAACTTTTATAAGGTATAAGAGATTGTAATAGCCCAAATTTTAGTTCCTATATTTTTATTAGAGGAAAATAGAAATAAGAATAAGAATAGAAATAATAAAAATAGGAATAGAATAATAATAAAAAAAAGAATAGAAATAATTAAGAACAGGAATTAAAAATCAATAAATAAATAGTTCAAGTAGGCTTGAACCATGAACGAAGAAGAATAGGCTTCCCACCACTAAGTCATAAGATTACCAATGGATATGATATAACAAAATATATCTATAGGCGGAAAAAAAGGAAAGATTGGTTAATTTGACTAATTATTTAAAGGGGTAATTAGGTTAAAAAAAATTCTAATTTATATATATATATATTTTTTCCTTATCTCTCTATAAAATCTCACGCCTCCTCTAATTTTCTTTATTTTCCACGCTGCCAACTCCTCTCTCCCTCTTCTCTCCAATGCCACCAACCCCCCCCCTCTCCCTCTTCTCTCCCAACGCCGACCACCTCTCATCCCTCTCTCTCTCTCTCTCTCGATCTCTCGTGTTCCAACTGCCGAAGCAAGGAAGAAGGTTATCTTCCCTTTAGATAATTCAAGAGGGGATTTTCAAGAGGGATCTCCTCGAGGACTTTGTAGAGGCTCACGCTAAAGCAAAGGAATACGTAGGAGATCTTCTTTTTACGAAATCTAACGGTATAAATTGGTGAAAAAGCGTAGGAGGTAAGTATTGCTCACCTGCAGTATAAATAGTTATCATATATTATTGATGTTTTTATGTGCATGTTATTTCCAGTTATGCATGGTGTTTTCATTTACGTGATTTTACCGTTATGTTATGGGTAATTCAGTATCATATTTAGATCCATAATAAGAATGTGATTCATGATCATGCATGTTGTAGATGAGTTGTAGCTTACAATTATATGCATGATATGGAGTAAGATGTAAAAATATTTCCTTTATAAAGAAAATTTAAAGATGCTCCCTGCTGTTGAATTGGGGATTAAAACTGTGATCTTGATATGCTCCCCATTTCAGTTTTGGGGGTCAAGAGCATAATGATCTTTATGGTGCTCCCCATTCGTGATTTAGGGGATTAAGAGCATTTCCTTCAGAATGTATAAGAATATAAGTATAAAGGAAGTATTTTACTTTTTGACAGGGCATGTACCGGGCATCAGTTTCACCCACGGGCCGAGACCCTCAGTTTCAGTTACCCTAGTAGGTTCGGTGGTTGGCCATCCCGGTCTATTAGGAATGCGCGCATTGATACTATGTCAGGCCCATATCCAGGATGATTATTATTTTGAAGTATCAGTATAAGTAAAAGTTTTCAAAGTTAATCATTCCAGTTCAGATACATTGTTTATAAGTTTTAAGATACTTAAAAGCATGATTTATACAAGAGACAAGTAATCAGAGTTATGATTTCCAGTTATGTTTGCATGTGTATCATTGTATCCAGGCAAGAGAACTAGTTGCATGATTTTATACAGTGCATGTTTTGTGAGCATAGAAAGTACTTACTAAACGTTATTGCTTACAGTTTGCATTTCCTTATACTGCAGATAAAGATAAAGAAAAGCTTCAGTAAGGTGGCATGGCGGATGAAGTGTTGGGTGTGTGTGGCGACGGAACAGTGGAAGTAAAAGATCCTAAGTGCAGATGTCTAAATCAGATTTTTAGTTTCTTGTTTTCTTTTGATATTGTTGAAGTTCAACTAGATTATTTATGGTTGAGACCAAAGAATGCTAGAGTCATATTGGGTTAGTTTTAATACTTGCATGTTAGGTGAAGATCTTGAAATGATTATTGTTTAAGTGATGTAAAGGTCCTTATGATTATTTTAGTTGTTAGCATATTGCATTAGTATATTGCATGAATTAAAGATAGAGACAGTCAAGTAGTGACATCTCCCTCACCAAGAGAGTGGAAAGACTAGGGGGGTGTTACATTATGTGATATCTTAGAAATGAGATTGAAATTCAATTCTAAAAGATCTTAGGATGTGCTAATAGAAATTATAAAGGTTGAATAATCAATCAAAATTGGCATAAATATGATTAGAGTTAAAAGTGTGTCATTTTAGATTTTGACACACTCGAAGGAAACTAGGCATGATGACAAAGTTAATATAATCTTACAAAATGACAAATGAGCTTAACATTTAGGTATTCTTGTACCTTTGTATCTTATATAAAATTTATCATGCTTTTGTTTGCCTTGTCATGTTATGACATCATACTCATATTGTTATTTAAAATGTCATGAGATGGTTAGGTTAATTCTATAATGCTATGCATCATGCATCATTGGCAAATACTTTAAATTATGTATCTTTTATGCCATGATTATAATTCATGCATTAAAATCATTAATTTGAATTTAAGGACCAATGACATGATTTGAAATCCTAGATAAAGGAATCAAATCGGAATGCCTATGTAAGAATGCATGAACCCCTAGTTTAAAAGAAAACTAAAATCCACATCTCACAAGGGCCATAGGGATGACATGTATGTATTGATATATCCTAAATACATGTGAGATGTTAAAAAATTGAGTTGAATTCAATGTGCTTGTATGGTACATCAAATGAACTAAAATTCACTCAATCATAAGGATGAATCATGAGGAAAGATAATGTAGAAATTATGTGCATTGAATGCATTGATCATGATTCAATATAGGTTTTGGAAAATGATGTGTGTGGGGTTTTCAGCTAAGGCAGTGAAGTCTTTTGGTATTTGCAACTAAAGTAGTAAAAATTTTGTTATTAGAGGCCAAGGCAGAGAAGTTTTTGTTCTCGAACAATATAAGTGATGACAAAGGAGTAACTGTATTGGCGGAGTAATTTGGGTGTTGGCAGAATAGTGTATGCAATTTCTGAGCAGTGTATGTAATTCTCGAGCAATATATGGGGTGCTCGAGCAGAGTAGGAGTAAACAGAGTAACTGTATTCAGAAGTATTGTTTGGTAGAATAGTCTATATAATTTCCGATCTCCTTACTTATAAAACTTCACTCGACTTTGCTCTTCAATTTTACTAAAGAGGGGGAACTTATGTGGGGTCGAATTTTTTTCTGATCGGGTTAAAGCTTTTCCCGTGCAGTTTAGGTGATTTTCAACTTTTATCATTCTTTGAATTTAATGGGTATTTTAATATAAAATTATTTTTCACTCATACTGTTTGACATAGGTATTATACGTATGAAATTTCATGAATTTTAGAAAAATATATATTTACTTATATTTTTTTAAAATTCACTGAAAAACTATTGATTTCTGCATTTGTAGAAACCAGTCGATTTCCTTATGGAGCAGTTGACTAGTGCAAGTGACAGTTGACTGATTACCGATTTTAGTCGATTGTTGATCTGATTTTTTACTGATCAAGGTTTGTTTAGCTGATTATCAGTCACCCTAGGTACCCTAATAGCTCCAAACCTATGATAAGCTTAGAGAAGTATTGGAAGGGTGAAATTATCATTAAAAATAATTAGGAGCGTTAACTAGGGTGGAGTATCAAATTTTAAGGGAAGTTAAAGTTCAAGTTTGAACTTTTACTCTTATTTTCAATTGTTTAAATTTCTTATAGGCTTAGGAACACTCCGAAAACATTGTTGGTTCAATGGTCAAGGGGGAGTTCATCCATCAAGGTATAATGTATAAAGTTTGATAAAAATAGGAGAATGAGGAATGTCTTGCATTTAGTGATAATGGAGTATCACTAAGGAAAATGAAGGCATGTAAGATGATTTTTAACCAAGGGAGAGAATGTAAGATCTCATTTGGAGATGAGACATTGAAAACTTTGGTAGGCTTTTTAATGCATTTCAAAGAGGGAGAAGTGAGGATTTAAGTTGGGTAAACTTTCATTATGCTTTGGCATAACAAGAGTTAAGTTGGGTTTATGTGACAACCTAACTTAAAGGTGTTGTCAAATATCAAAAATGGGGAGATTATTGGTGCAATCAGTCTGAGTCACTATTGACCAGACTCTAGTGGGACTCGAGTAGGATTTTGATATTTGACAATGAATTTGACAATATAGGTTTGTTCATATGTTGACCATATGACAGGTGGATGTTTGGGATATCCAATATCATATGGGAGAAATTGTTAGGAGGCGATTGTTGGAGCAATCGGGCTCAGGTCAAGGGTGACTCGAGTGGAAGTCTAAGTTTGGAGACTTGGCAAAGGAAGTCCAAGATTGGATTCTTGGCAATGGAGAAGTCTAAGCATGTATACTTGACAAGGAAAAGCTCAAGGGTGAAGTCTTGACAAAGGAAAGTCCAAGTATGGATACTTGGCAAAGGGAAAATCTAAGGGTGTAGTCTTGGTCAAGTAAGTCCAATGTGTAGTCTTGGCATTGAAAATCCAAGCATTGAAGTTTGGCAATGGAGAAGTCTTGGAGGCGCGATCTCTTGGTAAAAGAGACTCAGTTAGCATGATATAGCCGATAGAAGCACCTGAAGGCTAGTGCGAAGGTTGTACAAGTCGTGGAAGACTTGAATGAATCCCGAGGGGTGAGGCTAATAGAGGTGGTTAGAAGACTTAGATCTAAACTAAGAGTGAGTATCAAGTATAAGGAGATCATACTTAGGCTAAACCTCATGTTTGAGGTTTACTAGTCGATTGATGGATTTAGTCAGTCAACTGATCAAGTGTTCAACTCTTGGAGGTCGAGTTGACTCGAGCAGTCGACTGAGTTATGACCCAATCGACTGGTCGTGTAGTTGACTGTAGCTCGACTACTACTATGGCTCTAGCAGTCGATTGGTGGCTTTCACCAGTCGACTGGCAGCCAACTGCTATGGATGGGCAGTCAACTGGCCATAAGTGGACATGATACAGAATGTCTCATAGTTGGCTGTGCAGTCGACTACTGACTTGACAGTCAACTGATGGTAATGGCAATCAACTACTCAAGTATACATTTGGTATAATTCAATGTGGATTAGTCTATTGTAAAACAACTGATATGTGGGCAGTCGACTAGAAGGTGAAAAATCAGTTTAATGTAGGATATAAAGGAGGTTGAGATGGAGGGTTGAAGGTAAGCGATTCTTAGGCGATTTTGAGGTGGAAGTGTTGTTGTATTTTAGGTCTTCAAAAGTCGTCCAAAGCAACCAAATCATCAAGTAATCAAAGCAATCGTTTGTAAAGTGTTTTTTACTTGTATTCACTTGTGTATTTCGTTTTGATTGTATTTTACTTTTGTAAGCATATTGTATGATATTTCTCCACCTCTTGTGTCATACCGAGAAGGAGAAGTTCATAGTGAGGGTAAATCACTAGAGCACCATCGTGGAGTAGGAACTAGGGTTCCGAACCACATAAAACCCTTGTGTTATGATTGTGTGTGTCTTGTATTCTTGTTTTGTACTATTTGTTTTGTATTCTGCTACGCACTAACATTGTTGTAGACGAGCACGAACACAATCAAATCCAAAAAATTGCATGATGTTATTTACCATCTCTAGTGCATCCAATCAGTCCTAACAATTATGACCCAGTCGATTGGTCGTGTAGTCGACTGAGGCTCGACTATGACAAGTGGCTATGGCAGTCAACTGTTAAGGTTTAATAGTCAACTGACCACTGGCAGTCGATTGGAATTAAGTGGTTATGGCACAGAATATTTGACAGCCGACTGCTGGCTTATAGTAGTCGACTGCTAGGTATGGAAAGTCAACTGATCGGGCTGAATCCAACATGGATTAGTCCATTGTGAGACAACGATACTGCAAACAGTCGACTGTTAGACAGAAATCCAGCTGCACGAAGTTATAAAAGGAGTTTGACGGGAAGAAAGGAGATAGTGATTTTCTTGGTGATTTGGAAGGGGATTTATTACTGCATTTCATACCTTCCAAGACATCCAAAGCAACCAAGCAAGAATTCAAGCAATCACCATCATTTGTAAAGTATTTTCACTTGTTCTTATATTTGCTTCTTATTTTTTGTTGTATTTGTTGTTTATTGTTATTAACATTTATTGTAAGAGGTTTCTCCACCTCCGGTGTCATACCGAGAAGGAGAAGTTCGTAGTGAGGGTAGATCACTAGAGCACCGTTGTGGAACAGAAATTGTAGATTCTGAACCACGTAAAATCCTTTTGTCTTGTGCTTGTGTATTTATTTATTTATTATTTTATTTCTGTTGCGCATTACTAATGAATTGTAGACAAACACGACATGAATCGAAGCGTGAATCGAATGATACTATTCATCCCCCTCTAGCACATCCAAAGGTCCCCAACAAGTGGTATCAGAGCAAGGCCTCTCTTTAAGAACTCATCGCTAAGAGAGCAAGTGCTAGAGGAGTAGAAGAGAAATGGAGTTGCCCAACGACGGATTGAGCTACGACATCACAATTCCACTCTCCTTCGACTGTGAAAATTTTGGGTATTGGAAAGGTATGATGGAAAATTTTATAATGTGTAATATAGAAGATTGGTTTATCCTTCTATATGGATTCGAATCTTCAAGGGGTTCGAAGGGTGGATTTCTTAAGAAGAAAAAATGGATCGAGGAGCAACTTTGGAAATTTAAGACTAATGACAAGGTATGTAAAATGTTGGTTAAATTAATACCTAATGATATTTTGCCCAAAATAAGTGGCTATAAGGATGCAAGAGATTTATGGAACAACTTGGTCAAGTTCCATGAAGAACCCTCACCGGTCCAAGAAGTAGAGGAGGAGTCTAAGGAGGAATGCTCATCCTCTCAAGCTCCGAAGATTCGGAAGTTGAGAGATACTCAACATCCAAATTGGAAGAAGTCAAGGAAGTTGAAGAACCTTCCACCTCTAGGATTGAGGGGGAGAAGATTAGACCTTCAACACCGGAGCAAGAGCAAGAGGAACCCTCTACATTCGGACAAACTCAAGAATAAGCTCAAGATACCCCTATAGGTAACTCAAACATAATTTGTAAAATTAAATATCACATAATATGTTTTGAGTGTAGGGAGAAAGGGCATTATGAGAGCAAATGTCGAAGATTGATCAAGAAGAAAGCACAAGTTGTGCCAAAGGCGAAGAAGAAGATCAAGGAGGTCGGAGCCCCTGTACAAAAAGGGAAAGAGCATATAGTATACTTCTGGTGCCAACAAAAGAGACACTATATAAGCCAATGTCTGAGGGAGAGTTACCCTAAGAAGGACAAATGAGGAGCTTCATATGTAGGGGGAGCTAAGGCAAACCCTAAGATATATTTCAATAATGCTCTTCCTTTATATAATGATCAAAAGAATGCTAGAAATAAATATTTATGTTTATGTGCAAAATATTATAATATTAGACCCAAGGATAATACTAGGTCAATCCCACTTAAGGATAACAAGAACTTAGATATTAACTCTAAGAAGAGTAGGCATATGCCTAGAAGAAAGAAATTTGCTCAAAGAGAGAATGAAAACTCAAAGATTGGAAAATTGGAAAAGGGAAATCAAATTTTGAGGTCAAAACTTGAAAAATTAGAAAAGACCCAAAAAATGATGGAAAATTCGATTAATGGGTCTAATGGCTAGAGTCTAGGTTCTAGGAGGTAAGACCTTTCTAAGGACAAGAATGGTTTGGGTCACAAACCTAAGTCCAAGAAGGTAATGTCATCTTATCATAGTATTTCATTTGACTATGAAACCAACCCTAGGTCTAGGAGTGTCAAGGTCACAAGGGAGGTCATCTATAGAGTTGACCATGATAGGACTCAAGTGACTAAGGCTTCGAAGAAGCCTAAGAAAGTCACTAGCAAGGTTACAAGGAAAGTTATCCCTAAGGTTAACCTTGATAAGACCACAATGACCAAGGCTTCTGAGCCTAGAAGGATTATTAAGAAAGTATCTAGGGAGGTTATCCCTAGTAAGTACCTAGTAAATCCAAAGAGCTCAAATAGATTTTGGATTTCTAGGAGCGTAATCTCTTCATGCTAAATGGATTTAGGATATGTCAACCTTGAATGGATGGTAGTTAACCTAAACATGGTAGAGTTGACATTTTAGGACATTTTCAAAGTTATGTGATACCTTGAAAATGAGATAAGAAATTAATCCTAAAGCAATTTAGGATGTGCCAATAGAAATTATGAATTTTGAAAATTGATCATAATTGACACAGGTAGGTTTAGAGTCAAAAGTATACCATTTTGGATTTTGACACACTTGGGAGTTTGAGTCATTATGACAATTTGGTCCTAATCTTAGAAAATGACAAAATAGATTTTAAGAGTTAGGTATTTCTAGATCTTTATAAAATTTGTCATGCTTTGTTTGTTATATGTGTTGGGGAAATTTCGGAACGGCTAGAGGGGGGGGGGTGAATAGCGTTTTGCCCGTACGATGGAATTTGATCTCGTTCGTGTCTACAATTTCGTTAGCGCAGCGGAATATAGATAATAATAACAATAACGAAATAGACAATTACAAACGCAAGCACAACACGAGGATATAACGTGGTTCGGAACCGTAACGGTTTCTACTCTACGGATTGGGTTCGTACGAACCCTAGCGATGCCACAAACACCACTAAGCAATAAAGCTCCTTCTCGACAACAAGTCGGAGGTGGAGAAACCTCGTACAATAAATTACAACAAGTAATACAAAGTAAACAAGAAATACAAGTGAAAATGTAAAGAACACTTTACAAACTAGGGTTTTGAGCGCTTGCTTGTCGGTTGCTTGGATGAGCTTGAAGGACCCTGAAATGCACCTGCAAATCGCCTTCAAATCGCCTCACCAAAGCCCCCAAAGAACTGATGCCGCAATCTCCATGAATTTCCCTTTATCGCGCCGGCCGATTTCGCCTATCACCGACCGCCATAAGTCCCCGATCGATGCCACCGCTGTCGTGAGACAACGGCTCAATCCACGCTTGGACAAGTTCCATCGGACTCTTGGCGCGATCGCCAACATTGCGCCGATGCCAACGCTCGATCGATCGCCTACGGCACGGAGCGCTCGCTTTCGACACTCGACCGCAATCGATCGCCATCCTCGCGGTGATCACGCCATCATACCGATCAACCAATGACCGATCATTGCTAGATCATTTTCACCTCCGGGCAAATCGAACTCAATCGACTCACGGTCGATCGAACCGGCCATAATGTCATCGCCAACCTCAAGAATGAGGTTTTAACCCAAGTATGGTTCCCCCATACTTGCTAGACCACCCTTCGCCTAGACCTACACCTTCTAGCCACCTCCATCAGCCTCACGCCTCTCGGATCCCTCCAAGTCATCCATGACTTGTTCATCCATCGCGCTAGCCTCCGTGTGCTTCCTCGCTATTGTCATGCTAACGGTGTCTACACCGCCAAGGCACATTGGACTTACGCCGCCAAGACTCGCTTGGACTTTACGCCACAACCATTGGACTTATGCCGCCAAGACTTCGCTGGACTTTACGCCGCCAATATCAAACCCTTCGACTTCTCAAATGCCAAGACTCAAGCTTGGACTTTCCCATGCTAACCCATGTTGGACTTTCCATGCCAAGACCATGCTTGGACTTTCCTTGCCAACCCATGTTGGACTTTACATTGCCAAGACCCATGCTTGGACTTTCCTTGCCAACCCATGTTGGACTTTACATTGCCAAGACTCATGCTTGGACTTTCCTTTGTCAACCCATGTTGGACTTTACATTGCCAAGACCCATGCTTGGACTTTTCCCAATGCCAAGTGTCCCACTTGGACTTTCCATGCCAAGTACTCAAGACTTGGACTTTACCAAATGACAATTACATTGTCATATGTTTTTGTCGAAACATCAAAACATCACTCGAGTCAAACTCGAGTCCTGGTCAATCGTGACCTGGGTCGATTGCACCAACAATCTCCCCGATGTTTGACAAAAACCAAACAAAACATTGAGTTAGAACACTAACTCAAATCCCTTACCAATTATCCCAAATTAGTAAATACTCTTCAAATGTTCTCCCCCAAACATTCTCCCCCTTTTTGACTAACATCAAAAAGGTTTTCTCTCCAAGGAGGTCAATGTCTCATGTCCCAATGAGATCTTACAATCTCCCCCTTGATCCAAAAATAAATACCTAGGATGCCTACCATCTTCCTAGTGATAATTCACATATCACTCAAGAGAGACAATCCTATACTCTCTCCCAATTTCCAAATTGGGTATCAAAAACCCATCAATTTTCCCAATTGATGACACTCTCCCAATAACTTTTCCTCTTCAAGGAGAAAAACACATCCATCATCTCAAGATGGATACCTCCCCCTAAAGGCTTGCTCCCCCTTGATCATTGCACCAACAATGTCCTTGGGAAGCTCCTAAGCCAATAGGAACTCTAAACCATCAAAATTAAGGTTAGAAATTCAACATTGAACTTTCCAACACCTTAACATTGATACAAACCCTAAACAACTCTCCTAATCCATATCCAATGGATTTTCACCCTTTATAATGCTTCCTAAAGCATATCCTAGGGTTAGGAGTGATTAGGGACCTTTACCATGGCTGAACACAAGCTAACCAAACCTAGTTTTCCCGAATCACCTTGGCAATGACTCTGTCTACTACGATCATTGCCACACTCATCGATCGACCACTCAGAGGTTGATCGATAATCAAATTTCCGAATTTTAGTTATCAGAATCGAGTTTTGGAAAATCATAAATAATTATACGTTTATCGAAAAATTCTGAAAGTTCATACGTATAATACTTATGACACATACAATGGGTGAAAAATGTTTGAAAAATATTTTACCCATAAAATAGAGAAATTGATACAAAATCCAAAAGTGACTAAAAACTTTAAAGTTTAAGCTCACTTTGTATCAATCTCATCAATGGTGATTGCTATCAAAAGATAGACTTCACCAAGGTTTTTTAAAATGATTTTAAAATGTTTTCAAAACCTTATTTTGGATCATATTCCTTGGGTTCTATGCACATGACTTGTACACAAGCTTTCCCAATGATCCATAAATAGAATTAGATGAGTTTTAGTTCATCTAGATGCAAAAACTATGCACCTTGAACTTAACTCATATCCTAGCATCTCACATGTATCTAGGGTGTATAAATACACATACATGTCAATTGGATGTGAGATGTGGGTTTTGGTTCATTTAATCTAGGGTTTCATGTATTTTTCTAAGGCAACCCTACTTGATTCCCTTATAAATGGGATTCCAAGTCATGCCATTGTCCTTGAATCAATTTCAATCAAATTATCTTAAATGCATGCGTGATTATGGCATTAGAGATGATATAGATAAACACATAATCATAATCACGATGTCATGGCATAATATGAAATCTAAAAACACATGACATTTAATCCTTAATTCTAAACATGTACATGACATATAGAATGATTGAACATAAACATGATGTCATGGCATGTTATATGACAAACAAAGCATGACATATAAAATATATATAGGTATAGTAATACCTAAATTTTAATATTAATTGTCATTTCATATAATTAATTATATTTTGCCATATTTCTATTTTTCTCCCAAGTGTGCCAAAAATCCAAAATGGCACACTAACCTCTAAACCTAAATTGTGCCAATTTAACCATTTTATTAAGCTTCTCAAATAATATTAGCACACTCTAAAATCTTTTAGGATTATAATTCAAATCTATTTCCAAGGTATCCATAACCTTGAAAATAACCTAAAGTGTCACCTTTGCCATGGTTGAGTTAACTACCCATCCATTTAAGGTTGGCACACCCTAACCCATCTAGCGTGAATCAATCACGCTCTTAGGAACCCAAAACCGATTTGAGCTCCTAGGGTTAATTAGGTATTCCTTAGGGATAACCTCCCTAGATACCTTCCTAATGACCCTCCTAGATGTTGGGAGTATGAGGAATACAATCAAAGTCCCACATTGGTAAGACATGGAAAAGATCATGTGCTTATAAGAAAAAAGATATCTCCATTGGTATGAGGCCTTTTGGGTAAAGCCCAAAAATAAAACCATGAGGGCTTAGACCCAAAGTGGACAATATCATACCATTGTGGAGATATGTGGATCTTATATGCACTAACAATTGGTATCAGAGCCATGGTCCATGTCAAGCCATGAACCTCGAACGAAGGAAGTTGAGCTCCCACGTCCGGATCAAGAGAACCAGACATCAGGAAGGAAGTCTAGTTGGCCTGGGACCGAACAACCGCAGAAGTTCTGGTGGGTTGAAGATCGGACATCAAGCAGAGAAAATCCTTCGAGGAGGGATAGGCTTGAGGGGGGGCCCAATGTGGTCCTTCGTTTGAGGGGGGGATTGTTGGGAGTATGAGGAATACAATCAAAGTCCCACATTGGTAAGACATGGAAAAGATCATGTGCTTATAAGAAAAAAGATATCTCCATTGGTATGAGGCCTTTTGGGTAAAGCCCAAAAATAAAACCATGAGGGCTTAGACCCAAAGTGGACAATATCATACCATTGTGGAGATATGTGGATCTTATATGCACTAACACTAGACTTATTAGCCTTGGTCATTTTGGTCTTACCTAGGTTGACTCTAGGGGTAACTCCCCTTGCAACCTTCTTAGTGGCTTCCCTAGGTTTCCTAGAAACCCTAGCCACTAGGTACACCCTTTGGTCAACTCTAGGGATAACCTCCCTATTGACCATGGTCTTCCTAGACCTAGTTAGTGTTCCATAATCTAGTGGAACACTATGGTAAGTCACCTTGGGCTTAGGTTTGTGACCCAAACCTTGCTTGCCCTTAGTTGACTTTTGACTCTTATGTCCTAAGTGTTGACTTTGAGATTTGGACCTAGACTTTGGATCATTTGACCCTTTAAATTGGTTTTGTATATTCCTAAGGGTCTTTTCTAGTTTTGCAAGCCTTGACCTCAAGGCTTGATTTTCAACCTCTAATTGCCCAATTAAAATTTGATTAAGTTTTTGGGCATTACCATTTTCTCTAGGCATATGCCTACCCTTCTTAGGGTTAATGCCTAAGTGGTTTTCTATTTTCCTAATGCTTTCCTTAGGAAGATTTTTTCTAGGGACATTAGTCCCAAATTTCTCCTTTCTTGAAAAATTTACCCTCTTGGCTCCTAAGCAAAAATATTTATCTCTAGCATGCTTTTCATGGTGAATTGCAAGAGAATTAATATTTCTAGCATGCTTTTGACTTTTAAATTTGGAAGGTGCATTATTAAAATATACCTTAGGGTTAGCTATAGAAGCTCCCCCTACTTGTGATGCTTCTCCTTGCCCCTTCTTCTTCCCCCTAGGGCATTGACTCCGATAATGCCCCTTTGAATTGCACTTGAAGCATATGATGTGCTCCTTGCCTTTAGGTGTTGGGGAACCGACATCCTTGACTTTTGGTGCCGGTGGAGCTTTCCTAATCTTCTTTGGGCACTTGCTTTTGTAGTGCCCGGCTTCCCTGTTGGGTTTCCGGCACCGCGGCGTGTGTGTGTTCGATCATGTTTCGTAAACATGAGCACAGCGGAAGCAATAAAAATAATAAATACTCATATTTATTACAACACACACAACACACGCATGCTATTACAACAAGTGTAGACATAACCGTAAATTAAAATTGCAATAAAAGGAAATTAAACTACGTTATACCTTCCGTATGACGTGTAGCGGGAACGGCATCAACCGGAACGATCCTCGTAAGAATCGTCTCTATCCGTATCCACGCCGAGCTCCTCGGGATGACTTCGCTAAGTCACGAGCTTCGTCTTCGTACGGGTTACTAGCCTCGTGTTGAAGACGACGTGATCGAGAGATGATCACGATCCGAATCCAAATTCGGATCCAAAACGAGTTCTCAAAACTCGCTTCTCCGGAGAGGTATTCGTCAACCGTTTGACGAATCCTTCGTCCTCCACCTCAGAGGATTACCGGAGATCAAATCCCCGGTATGTTAGCCGCTGTCGAGCACTAACCGCCGCCCAAACGATGCTCCGAGGAGGAGAAGCTGTCCAGAAAACTGGACAGCTTGGTGGAGGAGTAGGCGCCGCCAAAACAAGGAGAGAAAACCTCACCTTGATGCCAAACCTATAGGAGATCAGGAGGGTCGCGAGGTTCACCGGCTGGAGCTTGGACGCCGCAAGGGTCTTGACGGCGGCACAAGGTCAAGGCGGGTGCTCTTGGATTGGCGCCAAAACTCCTCCAAGGAGTGGGCGGCAACTCAAATGGGGGCTAGGGTTTGGATTAGTTAGGGTTTAACAATCCCTTAAGCCCACTTTTATAGAGAACTAATTCTCTTAATGGTTAATGGATCATATCCATAAAGCCCGTTAACCCGCTCCATTAAGATAAGTTAAAATAAACCAAACCATGATGGTTTATTTTAAGTTAAAACGAACCGAACCAACTTTTGGTTCATTCGTTTAAAATAAACCAAACCCTTTGGTTTATTCTTATCCATTGGATTAGAACCAAACCATTTTTGTCAATCCATTACGTCTTCATAAGACTCGGCCCATCCACGCTTCCATTGCGACTGAAACGATTTCATGCTCGCTTTATGTTCGGTCCAACCAAACCTAGTTTCTCTCGGTCTGAGAATCCCATTCTCAAGCTCGTTTTAAATCCTTTGGATTACACTCGTTGTGCGTGTGACCAAATAGGTTCTCGGTTTATGTTGGTCGTCTATAATTAACCATTAATTATAGAACGATCATGAGTGGCACCTAGTAGTACATCATGATCCCCAATTAACCGAAAAGATCAACGGTTGATCCAGAACTATTTCTGAAACCCTTCAGTAGCTCGAATGAATCGTGCCCCATTCCCTTCACTCATCTTATACCCACTTGGTTCAGGACATGGTCTATTGTGTCAGTCCCCACTAGGCTGACTACGTCACACCTAGCCCAAGTATCATTTCTTCGTCCTACGGATTCTAGTTACTCCACATGTATCGAAGAGTACCTTACTCTAAACATGTAATGCTTTGGCCAAAGACTTTAGTAACAATCCGACGAGAGGCCATGGGTATACATCTCCTCGCAAGGAGGGGTGAATCCTTTATAGGCTATTCAAACACCTTCGATCACTTCGACTTATACCCAATCATCCCGGGTTCACATCTCCTTAGAGATGTTTGCTTAAGATGTCAAAGCATAAGTCTCCATGATCAAGATGACTTGAATACCGCAAGTCAAAGGAACATCGCACTTAAGCCACAGTAAGAACTTCATTGACATATCTATATATACAGAGAACCATATGAAGTCTTACGGCTGGTCACTCCAATGAACTAGTTACCATAACTAGCATCCACGATTAACTCCGGACATCACTATGTCTCCAGCCAGTGAGAATCAGCTGCTTGGATACACCAAGGAGTATACCTCGTGCTAGTCTCAACAGAATTGATGGTGTCCAGATTCATCAATTCATCGACTAGGGATAATTCCGATACATCACAATTACACATGTAGAGATACTCACTAGTTGTGATCCAATCACAAATTCTCTCATGCTGTGAATCGTATCGTGGACATTCAGTAAATGAGTTTAAGATCCAATCAAATACATAAAACATGTATACTCAAATAGTGAATCTTCATTTATCATATAAATGGTTCATACATAAGGCGATTGCCTTAGGACATCTCTCATATATTACTAACATTCCCTACACTCAAAACATATGATATGATTTTTATTACAAATTGACATGTTTGAGTTACCTATGGTGGTGGAAGGTGTTGGAATTGAAACTTCTTCATCTTGACCGGATGTGGAAGCTTCTTCTTGATGCTCCGGTGTTGAGGAAACTCTAATCTCCTCCTCAATCCTAGAAGTGGATGCTTCTTCCCCTTCCTTCACCTCTTCCGATCCAGATGTTGATTCCCTATCAACCTCCGAATCCTCAAGCTCTTTGGATGAAGATGTACTTGCTTTTTTTTTAGCTTGAGAGGATGAGTACTCTTCTTCTTCTTCTTCTTCTTGGACCAATGATGAGTTTTCATGGAGCTTTGCCACTTGGCTCCACAACTCCTTAACATCCATATAGTCTCCTACCATACACACAATCTCATTAGGGACCAAATCAAGAATAAATTTTACTACCTTCATGTTTTTCTCGAAGGCTTGGAGTTGATCTTCACTCCACTTCTTCCTCTTGAGGAATCCTCCCTTTGGTCCCTTAGGATATTCAAATCCTTCCATCAAGGCGGACCATTCCTCAAGGTCTCTCATCATCAAAAACTCTTCAATTCTCGCCTTCCAAGAATTGAAACCTTCTCGTCCATAGAATGAATAAGGGACCGGTGTGTTGATGTCCCATCCAAGCTTGTCTTGGAATTCCATCTTCACCCTCTAGCCTTTTGTCTTAGCTCCGGGTTGTTAATCCGTAGAAGAGCCCCGGGCTCTGATACCACTTGTTGGGGAAATTTCGGAACGGCTAGAGGGGGGGTGAATAGCGTTTTGCCCGTACGATGGAATTTGATCTCGTTTGTGTCTACAATTTCGTTAGCGCAGCGGAATATAGATAGTAATAACAATAACAAAATAGACAATTACAAACGCAAGCACAACACGAGGATATAACGTGGTTCGGAACCGTAACGGTTCCTACTCCACGGATTGGGTTCGTACGAACCCTAGCGATGCCACAAACACCACTAAATAATAAAGCTCCTTCTCGACAATAAGTCGGAGGTGGAGAAACCTTGTACAATGAATTACAACAAGTAATACAAAGTAAACAAGCAAATACAAGTGAAAATGTAAAGAACACTTTACAAACTAGGGTTTTGAGCGCTTGCTTGTCGGTTGCTTGGATGAGCTTGAAGGACCCTGAAATGCACCTGCAAATCGCCTTCAAATCGCCTCACCAAAGCCCCCAAAGAACTGATGTCGCAATCTCCATGAACAGCTCCCTTTTATCCTGCGTCGGGCTGGATTTCCGCCTATCAGTCGACTGCCATAAGTCCCCAGTCGACTGATGCCACTGTTGTCGTGAGACAACGGCTCAATCCACGTTGGACAAGTTCCAACGGGACTCTTGGCGCGATCGCTAACGCCGTAATCGATCGCCTCCGGCTACGGCGACTCGCTCGACACTGATCGCGGGCCGATCGCCATCCTCGATACGATCGCTAGAGAATCCGATCGCTACCAATGAGCTGATCGCTAGAGTATTTTCACCTCGGCAATGAACTCAAGTCGACTCACGGCAGTCGAACCGGCTATAATGTCAATCGACTGCCAACCTCAAGAATGAGGTTTTAACCCAAGTATGGTGCCCCCATACTTGCTAGACCACCCTTAGCCTAGACCTAAGCCTTCTAGCCACCTCCATCAGCCTCACGCCTCTCGGATCCCTCCAAGTCATCCATGACTTGTTCATCCATCGCGCTAGCCTCCAGGTGTTTCCCTCGGCTATTGTCATGCTAACGGTGTCTACACCGCCAAGGCACATTGGATTTACGCCGCCAAGACTCTGCTTGGACTTTACGCCGCCAACCATTGGACTTATGCTGCCAAGACTCCCGCTTGGACTTTACGCCGTCAATATCAAACCCTTGGACTTCTCAAATGCCAAGACTCAAGCTTGGACTTTCCCTTGTCAACCCATGTTGGACTTTCCATGCCAAGACCATGCTTGGACTTTCCTTGCCAACCCATGTTGGACTTTACATTGCCAAGACCCATGCTTGGACTTTCCTTTGCCAACACATGTTGGACTTTACATTGCCAAGACCCATGCTTGGACTTTTCCCAATGCCAAGTGTCCCACTTGGACTTTCAATGTCAAGTACTCAAGACTTGGACTTTACCAAATGACAATTACATTATCATATGTTTTTGTCGAAACGTCAAAACATCACTCGAGTCAAACTCGAGTCCTGGTCAATCGTGACCTGGGCCGATTGCACCAACAATATGTATGTCATGACATCACGCTTATATTATTATTTAAAATGTCATGATAATGCTTACGTTAATTTGTATCATACATCATTGACAAATATGCTTAAATTATGCAAATCATTTATGTCATGAACATAATTTATGCATTTAGGTCAATCAAATTGAAATTAAGGACAATGACATTATTTGATATTTTAGATAAAGAAATTAAAAGGATATGCCTAGGTATAATGCATGAATTCTTAGAATTAGGGAAGAACATATCCACATCTCATAAAACCCAGAGGATGACATGTGTGTGCATTGATACACTCTAGACACATGTAAGATGTTAAGAAATTGAGTTGTGTTCAATGTGCTTATATGGTATATCAATATGAACTTAGAACTCATTAAATCATAAGAATGAACCATGAGGAAAGATAATGTACAAGTCATGTACATCTATCCCATTGACTATGATTCAATATAAGGTTTAAAAACTATTTCAAAATCATTTTGAAAAACCTTGGTGAAGTCTATCTTTTGATAGAAATCACCATCGATAAGATTGATACAAAGTTAGGCAAAACATCGAAGGTTTCAATATTTTTGAACTTTGTATCATTCTTTGAATTTAATGGTCATTTTCATATAAAATTATTTTTCACCCATAATGTTTGACATAAGTATTATATGTATGAAATTTCAAAATTTTTAGAAAATCATATAATTACTTATAAATTTTTAAAATTCAATTATGAAAACTGATTTTTGAAATCTGTAGAAATCAATTGACTGCCTCATGGAGCAGTCGACTAGTGCTAGTGCAGTCGAAGGGAGGTTAAAGTTTAAGTTTGAACTTTTATCCTTATTTTCGATTGTTTATATTTCTTATAGGCTTAGGAATTCTCTAAGGACATTGTTAGTGCAATGGTCAATGAGGAGTAAGTTTTTAGAGGGAGTTTATCCATCAAGGGATGATGGATGTTTTTAATGGGGGATAATGAAGGATTGTCTTTCATTTAGTGATAAGAGTTGTATCATTAAGAAGAGTGAATGCATCTAGGATGATTTTGGACCAAGGGGGCGAATATAAGATCTCATTGGGAGATGAGACATTGAAAATCTTAGTAGACTTTTTGATATATGCCAAAGGGAGAGAAATGAGGGTTTAAGTTAGGTAAACCTTCATTATGCTTTGGCATAAGAAGAGTCAAGTTGGACTTATGGGTTAGCCTAACTTAAAGGTATTGACAAACATAAAAAAGGGGGAGATTGTTGTGCAATCGACCTATGTTACGATTGACTAGACTTGAGTGGGACTCGAATAGGATTTTGATATTTGATAATGGGATTGTCAATGTGTTTATCAATATAATTTGACCATATGTTGATTATATGACAAGTGGATGTTTGGGATGTCCAAGGTCATATATGAGAGATGTTAGGAGGCGATTATTGGAGCAATCAACCTCAAGTCAAGGTTGACCAAGCTCGAGTGAGACTCAAGTGTTGGACTGTTGGATGTGTGCTAGAGGGGGGTAAATAGCGATTTCTCAGTTTCATTCACTCGATCGTGCTCATCTACAAAACTGGTTAGTGTGCAATGGAATATATAAAAATAATAGCACAAACATAGACAAAAACATAATCACAAACACACACGATCTAACGTGGTTCGGAACCCTAGTTCCTACTCCACCGCCGAGCTTTAGTGATGCACACCGCCACTAAATCCTGTTCTTCTCGAAAACAATCCGAATATGAAGAAACCTCTTACAAAATGAGCTTGCAAAAATACAACCAAAATATAGGAGTATATAGTGAAAAAGAAACGTAAAGAACACTTTACAAATGAGGAACTTTGATCACTTTGCTTGTTTGTTGGTTGCTTTCAGATGTCTTAGAAAGTTTGGAATGTAGCAGCAATTCCCCTTCTAAATCTCTAAGAAAACTACTCCCGAAACCTCCACAAGCTCCCCCTCTTATAGGCTTCGTGTCGGATTGATTTTTGATCGTTGCTGCTCAATGGTAATTTCGCCAGTCGAGTCACTGCCTTGACTGCCAGCCCAGTCGAGGCGCTGGTCGAGCTTGTCTTGCTTCTGCTTTGACATTGTAAAACCTCCAGTAGACGACTCTACCACAGTAGTCAACTGCTTATCGGAGCTACTATTTCTCCTAGGCAGCTCAGCTCATCCCTATGGCCAATTGATTGCCTTACACTCTCAGTCGACCGTCAAGCACCATTCATCCTTCTCGAGTTCATAGTGGTCAGTCAGCTGTTCTTCAACAACAGTCGACTGTTGAGCATCTAACTCTTTTGCCAAGCCGCGCAAATGCCGAGCACTCAGCCTGAATGTCGAGCCCCACATCAGGAGTCATCTTCCTACTGAATCAGTCGACTACAGACCACCCAGTCTGAAAAATGAGTCCCACAACGGGAGTCGGCCACACTGGACCAGTCGATTGGGCAAATCCTTCAATCGACTGAAGCACTTCAAACATGAGATTTAACTCAAGTATTATCCCCTCATACTTGATACTTACCTTAGACTTAGACCTAAGTCTTCTAGCCACTTCCATCAACCTCACACCCTTAGGGCCCATCTGAGTCCTCCATGACTCGTTCATCTTTCGCGCTAGCCTTTAGGTGCTTCTATCGATTATCCTTATCACAGACCTAAGCCTTCAAACCACCTCCATCAGCCTCACACCTTTAGGATCCATCCGAGTCCTCCATGACTCGTTCATCCTTGCACTAGCCTCCAAGTACTTCCCTCAGCTATCATCATGTTCTCGAATCTACCTTTGTCAAGTGGTCTCACCTCCAGAACTTCCATTGCCAAGGCTTCACTCTTGGGCTTCCCCTTTGCCAAATATCCATACTTGGACTTCTCCATGCCAAGACTATTCTTGGACTTTTCCTTGCCAAGTATTCAAACTTGGACTTCTTCATTGTCAAGTATCCATACTTGGACTTTCCATGTCAAATATCCAAACTTGGACTTCCCCTCGAGTCTCACTCGAGTCTGGTCAACCCTGACCCGAGATTTGTTTACTCTAATAATCTTCCCCAAATCATCTCCCTCATATGCCTTTGGATATCTCAATCATCCACTAGTTATATTATCAATATATGGTCAAATCATATCCAACTGTATTGACAAATATCAAAATACTACTCGAATTCCACTCGAGTCCGGTCAACATTGACCTGGGGCCTATTGCACCAACATCGAGTAGAAGTCTAAGATTGGATTCTTGGCAATGGAAAAGTCAAAGTATGAATACTTAGCAAAGAAAAGTCCAAGTAAAAATACTTGGCAAAAGAAAAGTCCAAGGGTGTAGTCTTGGTCGTGTAAGTCCAAGTGTGCAGTCTTGGTAACGAAAGTTCAAATATGGATATTTGATAAAGGAAAAGTCCAAGAGTGTAGTCTTGGCCATGTAAGTACAAGTGTGTAGTCTCGGCGGTGAGAGTTCAAGCATTGAGGTTTAGAAATGGAGAAGTCCTGAAGGTGCAACCTCTTGGCAAAGTAGATCCAATGACATGACATAATCGATGGAAACATCTAAAGGCTAGCGAGAAGGGTGAATGAGTCGTGAAAGACTCAGATGAACTCTGAGAGCATGAGGTTGATGGAGGTGACTAGAAGATTTAGGTCTAAGCTTAGGGTGAGTATCAAGTATGAGAGGATCATACTTGGGGTTAAATCTCATGTTTGAGGTTTAACAATCGACTGAAAATTTAGACCAGTCAACTAGTCGAGTGCATAACACTCGGGAGATTTAGTTGACTCAGACAATCGACTAGTCGTGTAATCGACTGAGGCTCGATTGTGACCTGTGGCTCTAACAGTCGACTGCTAAGGTTTAGCAATTAGCTGCTAGGGTTGAGCAGTCGATTGGAATTAAGTGTCTAGGGTGCAAAATGTTTAACAGTCGACTGTTGGCTTATAATAGTCGACTGATAGGTATAAGCAGTCAACAGGTCGGGCCGAATCCGACTTAGATTAGTCCGTTGTGAGACAACAGTACTGCGAATAATCGACTGTTGGTTAAGGGCAGTCGACTGCTAGGTGGAAATCTAGTTGCACGGAGTTATAAAAGGAGCTCGACGAGAAGAAAGGAGGCAGTAATTTTCTTGGCGATTTGGGAGGAGATTTACTGCTGCATTTCAGACCTTCCAAGGCATCCAAAACAACCAAACAAACATTCAAACAATCACAATCATTTGTAAAGTATTTTCACTTGTTCTTGTATTTGATTCTTGTTGTTTTATTGTATTGATTGTTTATTATTATAAACATTCATTGTAGGAGGTTTCTCCACCTCCGATGTCATATCGAGAAGGAAAAGTTCATAGTGAGGGTAACTCACTAGAGCATCGTAATGGAGTAAAAACTGTAGATTCCGAACAATATAAAATCCTTTATCTTGTGCTTGTGTATTTGTTTATGCTTTATTTTGTTTCTATTGCATATTACTAACGAATTATAGACAAACACAGCACGAATCGAAGCGTGAATCGAACAACGCTATTCAACCCCTCTAGTGCATCCAAGGTCTCCAACATCTTCTCCAATGAGCACTACATCCAATCCCTAAATCCATTGGGGTCGACATCATCATCGCCATCATCATCTGACAGATCCAACCGCAGTCAAATTGCGGTCTAAATCTGGTCGTGATCCGGTTGATCTAGAAGTCTGGTCGAATTGTGGTCGTAACACTGGCGGGCACAATCTGACGGAATCCCCTGCAAACCGACTAGACTCCAACATCGCCCGAATTTCGACTGCTTGACAATGATGCCGAGTAGCAACGATGCTCAGAGCATCGACATCAGGCGTGGGAAGTGTGCTCGGGCGCCCGAATCGCAATTGGATTCCGATCGAACTGCTGTTAGATTCTGATCAGATCACATTCGAAATCTGATTGTTTAGCGGTGATGTTGAGCGACAGTGGCTTCGGGCAATCGATAATTTCAAGATTACTGTGCATTTTTTGTACTGTATGTGTTCGGATTCTCATGAGTGTGCGTATATCTATTGTGTGTGTGTATATTACACAATTTCACCGTAAACATCTTCATTATTCACTGTCTCATCCTTCTGATTCAGAGATTGAGCTATATATATATATATATATATATATATATAAAAGCGGAAGTGAAAAGGGAAAAAAAATCACTAGTTAGTGAAGGAATACATGCATCATTGCATATTCCTTTGTCTTCAAATATTGCTTGTCTTTTTTGTTTAAACCTACTTCATATGGGCTTCACTTATGGATCACCCCCTCACATAAATGAACTCTTACCAAATATCAAATTTGTTCGTTTGGTTCGTTTACGGCGGATAAATATTTGTTGGTCGTCGATTTTATTTTTGCCGCTCGTTCCTTTGTATCGGAATCGTCGCGCAGAAGCACGGGTAGCGCAGATCGTTCGTCTCCATCCTGCCTCCGGGTAAGAAGGCGAACCCATGGCGATCGCGGCGGCGGTGACGACGACGATATCTCCCCCCTCCGCTTCCGCTTTCCAATCCATCTCCGCGAGGAACCTGGGCATGACCAGCCATGACGCTTCGCCTCCCCTGCTCGGCTTCTCCCAAGTACTCCTCTCGATCCAATCTCCGTTCTTGTTTTGAGCTGTTTTTTTTTTTTTTTTTTGATATGTTTCTCCGTTTTCCTCTTTCAGGAAGCGATTCAGGCTTATGAGAAGATGGAGCGCTCCTGAGGCTGTATATTATGATGGGTCCTTGGATACAGATCGATCTGAGAGATGGGGGATTTGGTCTATTAGGTGGATACCTTGTGTTATTTCCTTGAGTTCTTTCTTATGCACGTTGCTTCCGCCTCGGAAAAGCTTGTTCTTTTTGTATTTGTTTCATTTGGTTGTGATGCAGGGACGATTTGGTGGTTGCGTCGTCGCCTTATTTCCCGATTATGGGTCGGGAAGGTCAAGGGCCGCCGCCCATGATGACGGAGAGGTTTCAGAGTGTTATCAGCCAACTCTTCCAGCATGTATGAAGTTAGGGCACCTGATACGGTTAAATTGCTAATTTACTCCCATTTATAATATTTCGTCCTTTGTTTTGGGCTGTATGGGAATATAATTAAACGAAACAAGATTTTGTTTCTAGAGAATTATTAGGTGCGGTTGACCCGTGGATGATGACATGGCTAATATAATCGTCGCTCAACTTCTATACCTAGATGTAGGGGTGACCACGGTTCGGTTTGAACCGTGAATCGAATCGGAACTGATGACTCAAAAACCAAACCGAAATCGCTTTTTTCAATTCCGATTCCGAAATCGAAACTGGAACCGGAGGCATATGGTTTGGTTCTGGTTCTTAAATTTTTGGAAACGGAACCGAAGCAGAACCGAACCGGAATCGGAACCGGAACTGAGTATTTTTTTTTTGTTAAAATCAGAATTGAATTTTTAAAAATAATTTGATATTTAAATGGTAAGTGAATTATGAGGATTTTGATTCCTTTATACCCCAAAAGGATACGTAGACAACTTAATTTATATAAATTAAGTTCAAGTTATTGCTTTTTTTTTAGTGTTAAATCAAAGAATGAGAGATGGAATATATAATAATAATAATAATAATAATATATATTCTTTCTTTTTAATTTATTAATGTGAATTTATTATTTAAATATGTTTCAATGATAATTTTTTATGATAAATATTTGATTTAAATAGTTATATAAATAAATAAATTGACATAAATTAAATCTCCATGTATAAAATTTAAATTTAAATATAATTTAAATTAAAATAAATCAACCAAATTAATGAATTAAAAAATAATATAGTTATATTGTTTATTAAAAAAATGAGAGACTTAAAATTAAATAATTTAAATTTCGGTTTAAAACGGTTTTAATCGAAATTGAATTGTATGGAACTGAAACCGTCGGTTAACGGTTCGGTTCTGATTCCGGTGAATGATGAATCGGAACTGACGGTTCCAAAATCAAAATCGAACCGTAAGGAATCGGAACCGACGGTTTCGAAATCGGAATCGAAACCGTTGATGAGCGGTTCGGTTTTGGTTCCATTGGATGATAAATCGGAACCGACGATTTTGGAACCGTAGTCACCTCTACCTAGATGCAGTTGATCCTATGAAGGTACCTAGCTGTTTTGTTTTCGCGGAATTGATGATGCTGTATTACCACCACCTGAAAATATTAACCATAGGATTCATAACTCTAGATTTTGGCAGAAGATAAAAAAATCTATAAGGCGCTAGCTATCTGTGGTTCTTCTTGATGTTCGTAATTATTTTAGATTTGATGAGCTCAATTGTTATAGGAAGTTTATCTTCTATCAAATTCGGCCATCATGTTACTTAGTCATTGTTAAAACATATCAATTGATCTTTTTACTGTTTCTGAAATCCATATTTGATGTGGGTCATAGGATATTGTCATGTATGTTAACTCTCCAGGAGGATCAGTTACAGCTGGTAATTCTCCCTTTGTGTTTAACTTATTTTGTTTATTATTGTTTAATATAAATTGTGAGAACTTCTATTCTAAAAGGCATTTAACCGTACCATATCTTCCAGGCATGGCCATATTTGATACGATGAAGCACATTAGGCCAGATGTTTCTACTGTTTGCGTTGGTCTGGCTGCCAGGTAACATTGTCTTACTCTGGAAGCTCAGCTAGTTGTATATCAATCTTTGGTTTCTTTCAATTTTCAGTTTATATCCCTCTTTGGCTGTGCAATATCTCTTGTTCATTACTTTTAAAGCTTGTGATTCTATTTGTCTTTCCTTGCAGGATTGTTTTTCATTTTTTAGGATTATGTCAAACTCATATCATGCTGAATAAAACATTCTTCTATAACCACTGTTGTCCACTATTTCCAAATATATGATTTTCATTCTAATTTACTTTTGGGGGATAAACCTGCATAAAATAAAACATTCTTATTATTTTGTTATTGTTTGCATTCATGGAAGCCTTATTTGTCTTTAGATTGTTCATGCCTTCTATTTGATGTATTGACAAATTCCTTTTTTTTTTTGTTTTTTTAGGGTTTTCTTCAATTGTTCCTTGCGTTGGTGATGTCTTGTTCTATTGTTTTTGATAATATCTCAAACTTATAGGCAAGTCCTTTGATCTTTGCTCGTGCTTATTCAAATCTCAAACCATTGAACTCCTTCTTCAACCCCTAGTGACATTCACTCAATTTTGGAACCTCAATACGTTTTTTTTTGTATGTTAAGTCAACCCTTGAATCTATTGGAAAGTCCCTTGAAGTTTGCATATGCTCATCCATCTCTTGACTTCCTAATGTTCTTCAGTTTCTTCATGCTCATTCACATCTTGAGTCCTTGCAAATATGCTATCTTTGTTCAAGCTCATCACTCTCTCAAGCTACAGGTACGTCCATGCCTATCTGCTTATGCTCAAAATCAAATTCAAAAGGAAAACTAAAACCAAACTTGGAACTAATTGTCCTTAAGTCAAAGTTGACCAACTAATAATAAGCTAAAGAGCACCTCAAAGTTATCAAATTAAATTGATAAGTTAGGTCCATGCTTTTTTCTGGCTTGTGTTTTAATGGTTGTTGTTTATGATAGCAAAGATATACTTGATGATTCATTTAGATCTTATAGGTTGATTAAATCTTTATGTATTCATTGTGAAAAGGCTATTTCTCATATAATAGATATCATATGAACATTTGCTCATGAATATGAAATTTTTGCATGCTTGGCAATTTTGCTTGGTTCCTTAATCATAGGTTTTTAAAGTTAGTTAAGAGTTAATTAACAGCAAAGGCATGTGCTTGTTGGAAATTCTAGAATCCAAGTAAATAACAAAGCGCTATTCATAAGGGTGGATTTGACATAAGACAATCGTATTTATTTGCATCACTTAAATCATCTCACTGTCCAAAGGATTGACTTTGATCTCAATTTCGTAAGCTGATGCTTCTGAACATACACGTATCTTTGACAAGAGAAATCTTTTTCAAACAAGTAATTTTTGACCATACACAATTTAACATCTGATTTCATATTTGGAGAGTTATGGAACTTATATATTTTGCCTAGGTCAATGAGAATGCCATTTAAGTTTTCACTTTGAGTTGTATCTATGGGTTAAAGTTCGTACCATGCCGAGCAATACGGACGGAATTTGTCGTTCCGCCTGTCGCCCCAACACTAGCATTGGCACCATGGGCCATGGTGACCTCCGCGGAGTCACAGGGTTGCGAAGGCACCATGATCCTGCATGTTTTTTTATAATCATTTATTATTTTTTATTTTTAATTAATCTATCTTATATTTAAAAAATGCTGAAACCACATCGACACGACACGATGCTATATCGAAACCGTGTCGTTCTAATCATAAACTAAAACTTTGATACTGCTTAAAATTTTAAACCATGACTGCATCTTGAATGCTTTTTTATGTACTGAACTCCTGATTACATGTGTGCAACTTCACACGATTTCTAGCCTTAGATAGTTTCCTTGTGCCTTATATAATGGTGATTACACATGAAACTGTAATGGAAGTTGTTTTATTCTGACTTGCACATCAATTACTTTATATCTTCCCAATTCCTTTTCTTCTTGTCTTATTCCATTAAATATGCCCTTTACCAATTAAACTGATTTCGCATTATCACTTCAAATTCAACAACAGCATGGGGGCTTTCTTCCTAAGCTCTGGCACAAAGGGTAACTCTTAGCTTGTTATATAACTCTGCAAAACTTTGTAATTTCCTTTTAGTTTTATGTTCAGATTAACTTGATTGCAGGGAAAAGATACAGTTTACCAAACTCTAGGATTATGATCCATCAGCCCATTGGAGGTGCTCAAGGAGTGCAAACTGAAATAGAAATTCAGGTAATGATATCTTCTGATATCTGTGAATTTAGTAGACTATAGATTCTTATTGTTGGGATGTATACTGAAAGTCTAGCTCTTTTTGTATGAACATTTTTATTTTGAAATAAGAATCACATGATCATTGTTTGCACTTTATATTTATTATATGTGTGCATATTGTCTAATACTCTACATTGTAGATAACATGGTGCTTGGTGTGACACAGAAGATCATGTTATCAGTCCCTTGTAGAATATAAGTAGAGGCTCACAACCAAGATGGTTTTGGACAAACCATTGGCATGGTTGTAGTGTAGTTTGGTATTGGTTTGTCTTGACCATAGAGTTACACTAGTACACTTAGGTGTATTGAAGCGGGGCCGGCGTAGAGGTGATTGATTTATTCTTATTTACGTAATTGAATCGGACCTCGGATATTATATTATCGTACTCTTAATCGATATAATAGCGACAGCATGTACTTAGTATTTATTTCTTTGATTTACGAAGAGTGAGATTTACATGGATTAAATCGATATGCAGTAAGTTGGGAAATGATATTATTTACATGGTGTCTTAGATTGATTATAGGAGAAGCAGGTGTCTATATATTAGGTTGATGATGTCCCTTGAGGAGCTCATCGGTTAAATCGTATAAACCTGCGGTTGATTTAGTCGACATGATGATAAGGTTGAGTGAGTGCTTACTCGAGAGTTAGATGTTAATTGATTGATGGTCGATGCGTCGATTAATTGTGGACGTTCGATATCTTAAACAGGAGATGGATGTCTGAATAATATATGAAACCCGTATTAATTTATGGGGGTTTGTGAGGTAATTCAATGATGATCCTCTAGTGGAATGGAACATCATTGATGGATCAAGTTTGTGTGGTTCCGATCCAGGTGGCGAATCGACTCCTCCTAGTATTATATCGTAGCCTAACATAAACCTTGGAGCTAGATCGATGATGGAGCGTAAAACTCTAGATCAGATGGTTGAGATTAAATCTCTAGATCAGATGGTTGAGATTAAATCTCTAGATCAGCGGATGGGATGAAACCCTAGATCAGAACGGATGGGATGAAACCCTAGATCAAAGCGGATGGGATGAAACCCTAGATCCGGCGGTGGAGATTAAATCCTAGATCCGGTGGAGATTAAAGGAGGCTTAAGCTGACTACATAAATAGAGGGCTAAGGCTTGGGCGTGAGCTAATGCTTGGAGGATTAGGGTTTGTCCCTTGGCGGCTAGGGTTTGGCTTGTGGCTTGGCGTGACAGGTGGGAGATTAGGGTTTGCTTCCTTTCTCTTCTAAGGTGTAGCGGCGCCCTCCGTCTTCCTCCTTGCTTTGGCCAGTGGCCTTGAAGGATTAAGGTTAGGGTTTTGGCTTGGCGTGAGGTGGGAGATTAGGGTTTGCTTCCTTTCTCTTCTAAGGTGTGGCCGGCGCCCCTCCGTCTTCCCTCTGCCTTGGCGGCGCTCGACCTATTCCTCCTCTTCTCCTTGGCCGTGGTATATCGAGCTCTTTGGCTTGGTGGTGGGTTCTAGATAGGAGAAGGAGTTTTGTTTAGTTCTTCTCTTTGAGCAAGGAAGGGAAGAACGCGATCAGAGGCTTCAACTCATGGAGGATCTTCGCCACACGAAGTCTACAAGGAGGTTCGACATACTAGAAGATCGAAAGGTATAAAAGTTTTACAACTTTTATTATCGATTCGCATGTTCTTATTATTATGTTCCTTATCTTAGTATGTGTTGATTATACTAGTTTACATTCAGTATGTATTTCAGATAATCACGACTCAAGATAAACAAAAAATCGATCCGTCTGCCGCCTCTTCCGCGCTAACCGACTAGAAGATTGATCGCCAACAACAAGTTCGTTTCAAGCGACGCCGAGTCGTTAACACGACGATTTAATCGGGTTGTGCTTAGGAAATTTCATCTCATCCGGATTAGTTTTCATTAGTGAAAATTTTAATCCGGGACACGGAGCCGACGAGCCTCCAAGCAATTCCCAACAAATGGTATCGAGCCACTGCTTTCGCCAGGTGTTTTGATTCTAAGCATTTCACGCACTTATCATATATAGTATACGCCGATAATAGAGGACGTGCAGACTAACTTTTCGTCAGGCATAAGATCCAACTATTACGGCGATATACGTGTAGATGTGATCGTACGCGTGTGTGTGATCAGATATCATTCAATCCTGGGTCGACGAGGAAAATTAGTATTTAATTTTCAGAATTAAATACGACATTGTTAGCCACTCATTTTAGTTTACTTTCGATCTAGATTATTCAGACACTCTTCGGAGTATAGGATCGATGGATGTAAATTAAAATAGTTTATCTGCTCGGATCTCTTCGTGACTCAAGACGGAAAAGGTGGAGCTGGATGAGGCGGTGACACGACGACGCGATATCGAGAACAAAGTCATAATAGTTGGAAAATTCAGTTTTTCCATATTTATCGCTGATTTGTTTTATACGATCATGTTGTGTGTTTGAAAATTCTCATTTTCAATTTACTAAGTGAGAGGGATATTTATTATACTCGACGCATGATGCAACAAATTCTCCGGCCTGAGTGCCTTCCTCCCATCGATGGGTTTTGCGGATCACTAGGTCAAATACGGTTATAGGAAATTATTTAGAGCGTGTGTATTTCCACACTCGGTAAGACACATAATCCGAGATAATCGCTTTTACATCGAGTAATGGTAAACACTTAGATGCAAATAAAGGTATCCTCCCATCTGAGTAATCGCTTTTATTCAGTAGGGCCTAAGAGGAACTAACTATTGATTTTATTTGTCAAAAAGTAAGGTTGACAAGATAATAAAATTAATGGGTAAAACCTCCTCTTACAAATGTAGAATTCGTATACGTCCACACTATCGTGGCATGCGATATTCTCGGTGTTTTGAGGTGTTGGTCGATTTAGAACAATGCCATAATAGTTGGAAAATTCTGATTTTTTCCATATTTATCTGATTTGTTTTATATGCATGTTGCGTGTGCTCAAAATTCCTCATTTTCAATTTACTAAGTGGGAGAGGGATATTTTAATTAATTCCCGCGCCCCATTACAATTTGACGTGATGCAACAAACTCATGCGGTCGGCCTCGAAAGTGCCTTCCTCCCTATCGATGAGTTTGTTTATGATCACTAGGTCAAATAATGGTTATAGGAAATTATTTAGAGCGTGTGTACTTTCCACACTCCAGAAGACACATAATCCGAGATAATTCTCTTAGTATCGTAATGGTGCACACTTAGATGCAAATAAAAAGTATCCTCCCATCGAGTCACCGCTTTTATTTGTAGGCCAAAGAGAACCAACTATTAATTTTATTTGTCACAAAAGTAAGGTTGACAAGATAGTAAAATTAATGGGTAAAACCTCCTCTTACAAATGTAGAATTCAGATACGCCCACACTATCGTGGTACGCGATATTCTCGATATTTCGAGGTGTTGGTCGATTTCGAATTTTATTGTTTTGAGGAATCAATAATATTCAAATCTAATATTTCGATCATTGTGATTCTTAGGATTTTCAAAATGACTTTCACCACTTACTATGATACTAAAGGAAATAAACTTATCAGATCAAATAATGTTGATTGAAAAGAATCTACATATTGTCTTATCCGCTAAGAAGTACAAGTACGCACTCTTCAAAGAGTGTCCTCAAGCCATGGTTGCTCAAAAGGTTTCTACTTAAGTCAAAGGCAAGAAGAAGGAGAAACAAGGTGGAGCAAAGGTGGTGGAGGATCTCGTGGAGGAGTGAAGAAGCCAAAGGCAAGTACTTCACTTGAAGCAGATCGACATAAGAAGAAGGATTATCCTAACCAAGCAAGAACAAACATGTATATCCTTTGGTCGTCGTTATCAAACATGGTTAGAGGCATTATCTACGCGCGTGGTGTATGATACGAGAGCCACTAATCATGTCTGCAACACTTGCAGGGTTCCAGGAAATCGACGACTAGCTAAAGGGAGATTACTACCATTTACTTGAACGATCTTTATGAAGGTTATTTATCTCTTAAGAAAAATAAAATTTTAGTTCTGAAAATTCCTTTATGTACCTTTATTTAGAAAGAATTTAATTCGCTTCTAAATTGTTTATGGATGGATATTCTATTTCTTTTAATGTGAGTTGTTATAAAAGGAATAGGGAAAATATCTGTTCGTGCATATGATAGGAAATTTGTAAACACTTGAACCAAAACCTCCCCACGATGCAAATCAAGTTTATAACTCATCTTCTAATTCTAATAAGAGAAAAGAACCTTCAAGAGAACCAAACATATCTTTGGTATATAAGGCTCGATCATATTAACTGAGTAGAATTGAGGTTGATAGTTGATGGACCTTCGGGTTCATTAGTGGTGGAGGATCTCCCCAATCGCGAATCGCTAAGGTAAGGTAAACGACCGAGAGACATTTTTAGGCGAGGGTATAGAGCCAAAGATGTGTTAGAATGGTTCATTCGATTTGTTTCTATAACTATCTAGGCAAGAGGTAGTCTCGAATATTTCGCCTCTTTTCATGTATGATTATTCAAGATATATGGATGACACGATCGATCGTGGTAAGTACCTCTTGGGAGAGTTTAGGAACTACTTATCGAGGGTCAGATTCAATCCCAATTTCTGCGACGACCCATGAACGACGAGCGAAGGAATAAGACTCTTATGGAGATGGTTAGATCGATGATGAGTTATTCGACTTGCGTTATTCGCTCGGGAATACGCTCTAGAATACGTGCACATTCGAACTTGGTTCCATCTAAATCAGTGCCTTCTACTCCCACGTAGTGTGGATCGGGCGTAGTAGTCTAAGACATATTCGGATATTGAGAGTCCAAAGACACGCGTAGGTCTTTGAGTAAGTTGGAACCTCGCATGGCGCGCTTGTTTGGTATCTAGGGGAACAAAGGGTGGTTTGTTTTATAGTCTAGAGATCGGAGGGTGATCGTTAGTGATAACGCCATTTCTAGAGGACTATGTGATGAACCAAGCCCACGAGAGGATTGTTCTTGAGGAGTCGGCGTGAAGTCCCGACTTCAAGACCTGAAGAGGATATACCACACGCCACCGCACCGTGTCGCGAGAGGATACACAGATACCTCGTCAGTAGTGGGAGAGTTGAGACAACTGATAGATTCGCTCGGGAGAATCTTCCGATTGGTCTCAAGTAATACGAACCCGATCCCCGACATACGACGAGGTAATCCAAGATATAGATCATCTTTGCGAAGTGCAATGAATCGAGATTGAATCTAGGATTCAAATTGGTCTAGAGCTCTTATGCATAACATTCGTGGATTATGAGTGTGGCGGATGGATGTCGACTTTCCTTAATAGAAGTCTTGAGGAGAACATCTATAATGGCAATCAGAGGGATTCATTGCTAAGCAAAGAGCATCTTGTATGTAAGCTTAATCGGTCCATTTATGGATTCAAACAAGCTTCGAGGTCTTGGAACATCCGCTTTGATGAGGTAAATCCAGACTTATGGATTTATTCAAAGTCGGATGAGTCTTGTGTATCTGAGATGAAACGTAGTGATATTTCTTATCTTATACGTAGATGACATTTTAGTTAGTGGCAAACAATATCGAGTGTTATCGAAGGGTACGGTTGTCAAACAGTTTTGAAGGACTTGGGAGAAGTGGGACACATCCTCGGATCGAGTTAGTGCTAATCCCAAGCTTCATACATGTAATTATGGATCGCTTTAGCATGCAAAACTCCAAGAAAGATTTTTTACCTTTCGTACGTGAGTTTCTTTATCTAAGGAGATGTCTGCGATCATCCGAGGAGATAGAGGAGATGAAAGCGCGCTTTTTACGCTTGGCAGAGAAGCTCTACGATAATCACGATCATGACGAGACCCGATATCTGCCATGCCATGTACGGTCGATATCGAGTAATGTGACAGAGACATCGTCCGCGTAAAGCATATATCAGAGTGCTGAGAAGGACTAGGGATTATACGCTAGTTTACGGCATAAATTACTCCCGGTTACACGGATTCGATTTCAACTGATAGGGATAACATAAGTCTACCTCCGTTTTGTGTTTACTTTGGAGGTGGAGCCATTCAGACGGAGGAGTGTCCAGAATGCGTGGCGGACTCCACCACCGTGGAAGTCGAGTATGCGCACCTCGAGGCGCCAAAGAAGTCGTATAACTCGGGAACTTCACGATGGACTTGGATGTGATTTACGGTTTAAATATCACAATTTATGTGATAATAATGGTGCGATTCTGAGCTCGAAGGAACCACGAGCCCATAAGGTAAGTAAATTCGTAAGTCAAGTACCACGATACGAGAAATCGTAAAGGAGGTAGAAGTTCTTGTCGCTTAGATCGTGATCGAGGACGACTGCAGACTTTCACTAAGGCCCCAGCGAGAACTTTGATAGTAGCATGGAGGGAAAGGGAATCGATGTGATGACATGATGTAGATCTTTTTAGTATAAGTGGGAGATTATTGGGATGTATCTTTGAAAGCCTAGCTCTTTTTGTAATGAACATTTTATTTTGAAATAAGAATCACATGATCATTGTTTGCACTTTATATTTATTATATGTGTATATATTGTAATACTCTACATCAGAGATAACGGTGCTTAGCGAGTAAGATTATGCTATCACCTCAGAGAATATAAGTAGAGGCTCACAACCAAGATGGTTTTGACAAACCATCGACATGGTCAGAGTGTAGTATTGGTATTGGTTTGTCTTGACCATGAGTTACACTAGACACTTAGTGTATTGAGCGGGACCGACATGTAAGTGATTGATTTATTCTTGACTACATAATCAATCGGACCCGGATATTATGTTATCCATGCTCTTAATCTCGATATAATAACTGACACATGTACTTAATATTTATTTCTTTCGATTTACCAAAGAGTGAGATTTCTACGGATTAAATCAATACGCCGTAAGTCGAAATGATATTATTTACATGGTGTGCCGATTGATTATAGGAGGAAACCGTGTCTATATATTAGGTTGATGATGTCCCTCGAGGAGCTCGTAAGGTTCGTTATGAACCCGCAGTTGACTTAGTCAACACGACGATAAGGTTGAGTAGATTACTAAGGAGTTAGATGTTAATTGATCAACATCAAGAAATCAATTAATCGACTGACATTCGATATCTTAAACACGGGAGATGGATGACAAATAATATACTGAGCCCATATTAATTTACGTGTCAGTGGTAATTCAACGACGATCCTCTAGTGGAACGAACATCGATGGATCAAACTCTAGATCCGACGGTTAAGATTAAATCTCTAGATCCGACGGTTGAGATTAAATCTCTAGATCCGACGGATGGGATGAAACCCTAGATCCGACGGATGGGATGAAGCCCTAGATCCGACGGTGGAGATTAAATCCCTAGATTCGACGGTGGAGATTAAAGGAGGCTTAAGCCCAACTCTATAAATAGAGGGCTAAGGCTTGGGCGGCAAACTAATGCTTGGAGGATTAGGGTTTGTCCCTTGGGCGGCTAGGGTTTGGCTTGTGGCTTGGGCGGCAACAAGGTGGGAGATTAGGGTTTGCTTCCTTTCTCTTCCTAAGGTATAGCCGGCGCCCACTCCATCTTCCTCCTTGCTTTGGCCGACGCCCAAAGGATTAAGGTTAGGGTTTTGGCTTGGGCGGCAACAAGGTAGGAGATTAGGGTTTGCTTCCTTTCTCTTCCTAAGGTGTAGCCGGCGCCCACTCCATCTTCCCCTCTACCTTGGCCGGCGCTCAACCTATTCCTCCTCTTCTCCTTGGCCGGCGGCTATATCAAGCTCCTTGGCTTGGTGGTCGGTTCTAGATAGGAGAAGGAGTTTTGTTTGGTTCTTCTCTTTGTTCGGAGCGAGCAAGGAAGGGAAGAACGTGATCTAGGAGGCTTCAACTTGTGGAGGATCTTCGCCCAGACGAAGTCTACAAGGAGGTTAGGACATACGGTAGAAGATCGAAAGGTATAAAAGTTTTACAACTTTTATTATTGATCTTTGCATGTTCTTATTATTATGTTCCTTATCTTAGTATGTGTTGATTATACTAGTTTACATTTATATGTATTTGTATAATCATGGACCCCGAAGATAAACACAAAAATCGGCGATCCGTCCGTCGTCTCTTCCGCGGCTAACCGACTAGAAGAGTTGATTGCTTGAACAACAAGTTTGTTCAAGCGATTGCTCGAGTCGTTAGCACGACGACGAATTGGTTGTGCTTAGGAAACTCATCCCATCCGGATTAGTTTTCATTAGTGAAAATTTTAATCCGGAACATGAGAGCCGACGAGCCTCCGAAGCAATTCCCAACACTTATCTCAGTAACGCAAGTTTTTTTTCCCTGGATCGTTTAATTAGTTTTGGGAGGAGATGCACTATTAAAATGGGAGAGCTTGCTTCAGTGTAAATAGCTATTCAAATACTCACCAGTGATTATTTACAAAATGTTTGGCCGGGATGGAAAGGCCACCAATGTGCATTCAGAGCCCTAATAAGAAAGAGGAGGGTTTGCCTTGGGCTCTTATAGCTACTGTTGATCCATGTTGGTAACCTTATAATGTCCATAGGTTGGAAAGATGTTTTGGTTGGTTGTATTTGATTAAGATCTTAACTAAGTGTTAGATTTGGACCTCGCCTGAATGGCACAAGTAGCTTCACTATCCGAATATCTCAGTATGCAAAGGATCAAATTCACCTAGAAGTAATTAGCTTGGCTCAAGAATGTGGTGGAATACATTGAAGTTTCTTGAATTAAAAATGGATAATATTAATGTATATATCTATATTCTTAATCAATCAAAATAGGTTTACAATTATAAATAAATAAATTATAATTAACACCTATATCCTTAATCAATCAAAATAAGTTTAAAATTATAAATAAATAAATTATAATTAATACGTAAGCACTAAATACTACAATTATTAAATATTTTATATTTCCCATTGCAACTGGCAAAAAAACAACTACAAAATCTTTAAAAAATCTAAGTGGGCTGAGATTAAATAATTAAAATTTTAATAATAGATGAGAAAAAAGAGACGAGAGAAGGGGAGGTTTGAAAATGACTGGAAATCAGTATTGACCACCATTGTCAATTGAAAAATGAGAGGTAGAAATTGCATGGAGTGAGAGGCTTGGGTGGGTTGTTGTGGAGAAACACAGTTACTTTCTAATATTAAATGAACCAACAACTTAAAAAGATCTATAATTTTTTCCATAGACCTGCCTAGGTTAACCCTTTTCATAAGAGCTGCATACCAACTAAGCGAAGCGATCCACTTCTTAAACTATTTAGGAGGTCTAGAGGGTCATTTTGGAGAAGAGGTTCATTTTTTTAAATCATGGGAGAAGGTACATAAAAATAGAGGAGATAGCATAACAGATAGGCATTACAAAGTTCAATAAGTGAAGTGGGGGCAACGATTTACCTAATGATGCTGAATAAGAGATGAGCGATATAATTATAGTTTTGAAATTGTAGAAAGAAGATATTATTAAATGCTCTGAAGTGCTTAGGCTCCTCAAATAATGTTCAATTGAGAAGGAAAAAGATTCAACAAAATGTTAGATTAACTTGTTCACAATTGACCTTTGGCTAAAAATTTGTATTTTTTATAGACATGTTAGTAGACAGAATATAAATGTTCATGTAGCACCGAAGAGGTTTTGAATTCAGTTGAGAAATTAATTGGATAACATGAATGTGGATTGCATTATATCTTTTTTTTCAGAGAAAAAAAGGGAAAAAGGGAGCATGTCTCTTAAAATAGAAGCAATACAAAGAGAGGGCTTAACTAAATATACTGTATGATTGTGAGTTAGGGATTGTAAGATGAGGAAGGTTACAAGTTGGTGGCTTTTGAAGTATCATAATGCAAGACTTTTTAAAGCTGAACGGTGTGGGAAGAAATTTAGAATGTTGACATTGATAGCATTAATATCATGTGGAATTCGGTGTTAAATGAATTAAAATTTAGAAATATCTAGATTAATACTAGTCAAGAGAATGTTTATGCTGGACTGCAGTAGTTGTTATCTTATGTTGTGTTTATTTTGCAGGCCAATGAAATATTTCACCACAAGGCTAACTTAGCCAGCTACCTTGCATATCATACCGGCCAAAGCTTGGATAAGATAAACCAAGATACTGATAGGGACTTCTTCATGAGTGCAGAGGAAGCTAAGGATTACGGCATGATAGATGGTGTGATAACCAATCCTCTCAAAGCCCTGCAGCCACTACCAGCCTCTTGACGAATGAAGGACACCTACTTCCATTCCATGAAAGGATGGTGGCAAGAAAAGTTTGCGAGGCTAAGCAGTTCACTCTGTGTTTTCAAAGTTCTAGTCACAATTCTTAGCATGATTTTAGATAATGAAATGAAAATGTAGACCAGGATTAGTGACATGAGCTATCCGACTGGGAAAACCACATGTTAAACAACCCATGCAGTAGATTACCTGTAGTTAGTGGCAGAATCTGAAATTGGATAATTCCTAGTGTATAGGAAACGGATAATCTCCCAATAATAGTTATAAGTCTTCTATTCGTAATTTCTTTTATCTCCATAAGACTATTGACAATTCCTAAGCCCCTGCAAAGGCCAAGATCCACCTGTGGCTTCTCTTTCACTGGACAACTCCGAGATCCAAGGCCCTTTGTTTCCAGTGGGATCGAAGAAGCTCATTCACATTTGTTCTTCCAATGTTGCATCAGCAATTCAGCCTGGGAGATCACTCTTAGCGCTTTCTTCTTTGGCATGCAACTTATATTTGTTTTTCATGTGTTGGCAGCTACTTAACGTCTAAGCAGAAGTAGCAGGCCAAAAGTCCCGCTAGAGCAGTGTGGATATGTTTTAAGGAAGACCACGGTCGAATTTCGACAGAGATCTAAAATCTTTTCTAGACACAATCCTCTACTGTTTGGCCGGGTTAGCTTTCATTGTTCTTAAACAAATGTTGTTAATTCAGTACGTTCTGTTTTGTTGTTTGTTTTGTTTGGTGTATTAATTCGTGTATAGTTCTTGGCGTTTACCATGGCTCAAAGATTGCATTGAGATACGCCGTGTTTGATTTTTATTATCATTTTTTTCATTTTCATTTTTGTTGATTGTAACTCAAACTATTTTTTTTTTAAGAAAAACATATCTAACTCTTTTGATACGTATTTGACTATTTTAAATTTATTGTTTACAATCAAACAAGAATTAGTAAATATATTGTATGTAAACTGCCTCGCCATTCAATTAATTTATGGCACCTGCTGCATGTTTTTAATTTTATTTTGCCAAAAAAAAAAACAGTTTGATTATGCTCATCCTTTTCTCCTGCTTCTGTAAAAATAATAATTATTATGTTTTCTCACCAACAAATTGTCGTTGAGCTATACTTTCTCAATGTCTTAACTTGGACTAGTTCATGTTCAAAGGATTTATTTTCCGCTGTGAAGAATATGCATGCATGCATTCATTTACAGTTGCTTGGTCGTTGACCGGTTTGTTCTTGCAGGACAATGATTTGGAGTTGGAATCAAATCTGTTGACTCGATCTCTCCACCTGTTTCCGTTGAATGGCCACGAGCACTGCGTTTGCATGAACACAACTGGTCAACGACGGAATCAATATAAATGTGCAGAGTAACATATTTATCCAAAGAGAGAAAATGTTAATTTAATCTCCTCCCTTTTCCATGCCAGTAAATAGAAGAGCATTCAATAGGAAAACCGTAAACCATAAACTACAATTAATTGATAATCAATAATTTCCATACAGCGGAAAGAAATTTCTTTCCCTTTATTTTTCTGAAAAGATCATAAAATAAAAAAATCTGAAAACAATATCGGAACGGTCGGAATATTTCTGTAACAGGAATAAGAATCCAAGGGACAAAATCGATTTCCATTAGATAAATCACACGAAACTGGATAGAAAGCAAACGCCTACCTCCCGCAACGAAAGGGATGTTCTAACATTCAACTCGATTTCAAGCTCTTAATTTCTGTGACTGCGAGTAGGCAAGCTGTTAATTCCTGAGAGAATCAAGAAACATGAATGGCTACGAGCGGAGGATCCAACTGAAAAAAACATCGAGTCGCGTTAGATTTGCGGGAGGATCGATCGGTGTCGGCTGTGAGGAAAAAAAAGGAAAAAAAGAAAAAGAAAAATTCTATTTCTTGACGAAGAATATTCGGCACGTGAAGATGAATGGGGTGGGCAGATTTGGCATGACGCTTCGCACGCATCGCTCATGCCTTGTGTGCCGCCCCCTCTCGCTCGATTTAGATTCTCATTCATCTCGCCACACTCAACCTCCTGCCGTTCCCTTCTTTCCTTCCTCTTATGCCGCACTATATTATGTTGATTGCCTCTTCGCTTCCCTCTGCTTCATTCTCTTCTGTGCTTCCTTCTGTTCTCTTGAGTCTTGTCTCGAGGTGCTGCTCACTCTTCCCTCTTCCTCCCCTCTTTGATGCACGTCTAGGGCTCGAGATGCTTACGAATCTAAGATGGCTTGGTTTTTGTTTTTTGTTTTTTTTGCAGAGGAGGAGAGAGAATATGGCTGCCTGCAATCAAGGTGAAGAGGTATAATGGTGTTTTTCTTCCCCCTTTTTTTTTTGTCAGTGCTAAGCTTTGGTTGATTTTGATCAATTTTCTTCTGGTTCTTGGTCATGATTTTCTAGTTTGTTTCGTGTGCGTGGATTTTTCTTTCTTGTGATGATATTTGGAAGAAGAAGGAAAAAAAGATTGAAGTTTATGTTTCGCCATAGAACTACTCCTTGTATTCATGATAATTCTTGTTCTTTTTCCTTGAAAAAAAAAATCTTTGCGGAATTTCAGTTCTTGATCCTGCCTCTTGTTATTGAATCCATTCTGTGAGCTGTCAAAATTCTCCTCTCCCAAAATCTTCTTGTCATAATTTTTTTTTTCTTTCTCTTTTCTTGATATATGCTGCTTATTCTATGGTTTCACTCACTACATTAAATTGACAAATCTCTCTGGACAATTTCCATTGAACCAAAAATCTCCAACCTTATACTACATATCGATTTCTGTATTGTTTAGGCACTCTCCGAGAAAAGATATGGAGGTATTGCTTCCAAGAAACCATTAATCTCAAAGGCAAGTTTTCAACTCTTGAAATATTATACTTGTATTTTTGATTCCAGTGGGCATCAGGGATGCATAATTTTCAGTATAAGAGCCTATATCTTCATCTTCAGTGAGTTCATGGCTCTCGATTTTGGATTCTATAACTAGGCACGAGGTTTCAAAGGCCAATATTTTCCTATCATCACTGCTCCTCGATTAGCAATGCTAGATTTGGCCTTGTACTCAGACATTCTGATTGAAACTTACTGCACAAATGATTTCTTGGCATGCTACCCTTTAAGAGAATTCTCTCTATCAGGTTTAGTTCATTCCAATGTTGCTTGAAGTATGTAAGATCAAAATTGCCTATACTGACCGGACGAAATCGGGTGTTCTTTTTTTTCTTCTTCTTCAAAATAATTGACTTGGGGGAGACCTGAGAGCCACCTTTACACATTTGTTTATCTTATTTATCGATTCTATTTTTGTGGATCGGATGCAGGACCATGAAAGAGCTTACTTCGATTCGGCTGACTGGGTTCTTGGCAAGGTATTTTCTTCTAGATAGCTTTAGGCTGAATATTATGTTTCCACAAGAAAACTTTGAAGGTATTGCTGTTATTAGTCAATCAAATTGAATTCACATGCTATGAAAGTATTTAGCCACATCGAGACGACACAAAGTTTATCGAATTTGACATGGCGACTCGCTTAAGTTAATCGGTTTTAGAGCATTTACTTGTCTTGTGAATAATTGAAAAACATGTGTTGCTTTGATTTGATTTGGCCATTGTAAATCTTGTAATTTTCCTTTCCGAGAGGGATTGGAATGAACATAACAGATGACTAGTTGAGGTTGACTAATCTACATCACAAGCAGAGATGTTGAAGCATTGGATTTTCCTTTAGTCAACTTTATTAATGTGTGTCTGTTCTTCAAATCTTGCAATTTCTGCAGCAAGGAACAAGTCCAAAGTCAAACACCGCTGTTGAATCTCTCAAGCCCAAGTTGAAGGTATATGTTCATCGCATGAATCTTTCCTCTATGGCATAGTACTGATCTCAAATTTCCAACATTTACCTTCTCATCTGTCGGTTTGGTTTCTGTCTCATCGTCGGTGCAGCGCACTCCTCGCCATCAGCTTCCACCCCGAAGGCCGGCGTGCACGACCGGCGTCGAAGATGCAGTGAGCTTCGTTCCATAACTTAGCTCATGTTTTCAACTTGGCACGAATGACTCAAGATAGGTACTTGTCTCTAATTTTCGCGCAGGAGTGACCGCTGCCGACGGACTGTTCGAACGATAGACGAACAAGAATTATCGTTGTTTCCCACAAGGAAAAAAAGGATCCAGAGATTTGTATGTGAAGTCTTAGAGCTGGCCATAATGTTTCTGCACATACTTGAATCTTCTTAATCAATAGCTTCTTCAAAAACAAAAACAAAAAAACTGTTGTGCCTCTTGTTCATCTTAAAGCTTGTCACGGTTCAAAGTGTTAGCATTGATAGTCACATAGGACTTGAATCTTCACGAGGAAACTATAAAATTTCTTCTCTTTGTGGTGAGCACAATCAGTAACTTTGATGTCTGGTGTGGGTGCGCGAATTTTTTCATCTCCTTTGAGTGCGGAAAGCGTCAACGTCAAAGAGGTTTAGGATTCTCTCCAACCGCAACAGTAATAAAGATAAATGGACAATGGAGAACCCCGCACATAGGACAATAACACAGGATTTAATGTAGTTTGGAATTCCAATGTTTACTCCACGAGGTGAGTTCTAGAATGAGCTGCAGTGTCAAAGCACTTTCACTATGAAATCTCTTTTTTTTTTGAAGTATTTTCAGAAGCGAAGGAAAAATCCTTTACAATTCTAATCGCATACAAAATAGAGAGATAGAATTGATTTCAAAGATTCTCTTCTGTCGTCTCCTCTTCCTCTTCTCCGGCAACGTGATTCTCCCTCGCCTTGATAGGATGACCTCCAGTAGAAGTTGAATCCGGATCTAAATCCCCCCTTCTCTCTTTCTTCCTTCGCTTTTTATCCTTCTTCTCTTCTCTCCGTCAGTTGTGATGTAACCAACCATTTAGATCACCGTCCACGTGGAGGGCCTTCTTTTCCTGGAGAATAATTCTGTTAAGAGGATAAGGAGTGGACGCTCCTGTGAATATTATGTGGAGTTCTAGTTTGTTACATCCTATAACAAATTCTCATAAACTAGCGCCTCGAGAAATATTCTGCTCACTTCTTCACTCTCTCTTCCTTCGTTAGGTCATACATCGATTCGATTTGCCTCTCAGCAGGATCCTCCTAGTTCACTTAAACTAAGGCATATGTTGCTTATTGATATCTAAGCTCACTCTGGTTATAAGATATGTTCCCTTGGGCTTCCCATAACTCCTCGAGTCAAGCCTTGATTCACTTCTCGAGTTATCCCTAGACTTGTGTCTTGATTTCTCATCAGATCCCCTTTTGATCTTAAGACTTATCCGTCCTGTTCTACGTCTTTACTCTGTCAGCTCTGTCAACTTGCTTGGGTTGAGCCTAGTCGATTCAGACAGGATTTCACGCATAACATTCTTCATCTCAATTCTTAAATTAAATTATCGTGGTATCAATATTAAATCTCTATAATCCGAGTATATTGAATATTAGAAAACAACTCAATAGTAATATAAATTTATAAATTGATTATTGATTATAATAGTAAATAAGAGCATTCTTTCATCTCCCAAAGCTCTAGCAGTTGTCTTCCATTCTTCTTCGTTCATTTCTTTTATGTGGATTTGAAGGAAGATCATTTTTCTCGAGGAATTCTGACAATATCCACTATTTTATCATCACACCCTCTTTGAAGAGAAGTTTCACTTTCGAAGATATTTTTTCAAGCTCAATCGAATCCGTGAGATTTCAAAACTCCCAACAAATTCGTGGATTACAGAGTTTGCTTCGTTCCGTAGCCATATCGTCTTCGGAGATTCGATCGAGACTCTGTTCACACTTTGAATATATTCTGAAGTTAGATTAAATGTCGCTTGTATTAGTATTAATTTTAATTGTGTTAATTAGATATTTGATTTAATATCTAATGAATTATGTTTAATTTATTTTTTTAGAAAATAGGTCCTTTATGTTTTTTGTTTTTGAATCGGACCCGATCGCGGATGCCTCCTTGCGATCTCGCCGGTGCTCCCCGTCGACCGGTGACGCAGGCCTCGCTTTCACCGCACGCCCTGCCTCGCCGCTCATGGCAACTTGTGTCGCTGCCTCCGCCTGCTTGATCGGCCGTCGATGGCCGGCCTCTCGAATCGTTGGCCTCCACTGCTGTAGCCTTGAGCGGTGCTGCTAGATCGTCACGGGAATCAAGGCCCCAGCTTCTCGTCGCTGTCCGGCCGTCCGCGTCGCTCGACATTGATTTTGGAACCCGAGAATTTAGGTCCTCCTTCCCCTTTTCGGCAGGGATTGTAGTGCTTAGTTCTTGTTCCGCTCCTCTTCCTTTGAGCAGCAGCACCCTTATTTTTCCCTGATATTGGTGGAGCAGCGACCCTGTTCGACAAATCAAAAACCGTTGGCTTTTCCCCTCTTTGCAAGTGTGAGCAGTGTAAGTTGTCGATTCTTGCTGCACCATGGAATTCCTCCTTGTACCATTGCTGTAAGTCGCTGATTTACATCTTGTACTGTTCTCAGGTGATTGAGCATTTATTGTAGCGGCAGGAAGCATCTTCTTCTAACCGCAGAAGTTCATTTCTGGCTATTTTGCTAAATCACAGCGTAGAGGTAGGCTCCTTTCTCCTCTCTTATTGATTCGGGAGGACTCGCAACAAAGCGAATATCACTGATGGACATATCTAATATTGTGGGAAGTTCTTATGCTATCTTATTTACTCTATTGTTTGCTATTGCTCGTGTTATGCCTTTTGAACTCTCTGTGTATTCTGTAAACATGAACTTTATGTAGAAAAGTTAATCACGTTGTCTTGCATATTCTTCGTGATGTTAATAGTACTATTCATCAGGCCTTAAAATACACATATGCAACTCCTGTTCTACGAGCACTTTCTGACTCAGTTTAGTCAGTAGATGTAAATGATCGTTGACCCACCACAAGCTTTGTACCTTTCTTGGTTCTTTTCTCATTTCTTGGAAGAGCAAGACACAATCAATATTCTTTCAATCCGGTGCTGAAGAAGAATATCAAGCACTTGTAAATGCCTCAGCAAAAGGTATTTGGCTTCGTCAAATTACTCGTATGCGAATTAAGCTCTCGTGTCCAACTCCTATTTATTGTTTTAAAGAGAGTTGCAATTCAATTTATTTGAAATGATCTCTTTCATGGAAGGATAAAACGCGTAGAAATAGATTGTTACTTCATTTATCATCCAAAGAACAAGTTGACGACCTCTTCACTAAGTCTCACACTAAAGCATGATTTCTACATCATCAATCCAAACTGCAGGTATACCATACAGTTGAGGGGGTGTTAACAGATGTAAATAGTAACAGTTGTAATTTGTACAGTAATCATTGTGCCTATGCAGTGCCTAAGTTTGACATAGATGCAAACCCACCAGTCACTGGTTTGAGATCTATCCTACCGCCTACCATGAGTCTCTATTCATGTCTGACTTGATATGATGTCTAGCATGCAACAGGAAGCACTTGGACTTATCTCCTTAGCTCAGTCCTGGACATTCACTATTTGGAGGACTAGAAATGAGAAACTCTTTCAAGGTCACTCGGTTAACCTTATGTTTTGGAATTATGTTGGATAGACCCATATGTTTTGAATGACAAAAAACATGTTGAATACAAAGAGTAACAAGCTAGAATAACTATATTTTTTTTCAAAAAATGACAAAAAAATAGTCAAGAACGTGTAGTATATGAAACAAAGTGACTATATTTCAGAAAGTTCTGACGAGTAGTTCTGCAAGGCAAACCGAATTGCCTCGAATTTCACTTTAACAAACTAACTACTTGTTCCAGCTAGCTTAGAGAGCCTTTTAGCTGTAACATAATTATTTTCTTAATGTTGATCAGTTTGTCATGATGTTAGCTGATCCACACCTTCCCTTATTCTCTTTGTGATTGTGCAACTATATCATATTCAACAAGTGTCCTGGTCCTGGATCAATTATAAATATTGAGTTATATCCACCAAAAGGCAAAATCATTATAAAGTTATATCCACCAATTTTCTCAAGAGAAAAGGACTTACTTTTTTATTTTCTCAAGTCGTGAATTGTCTGTATGATTGTGAATGAAGTCTGCAGAAAAGTTAATATAAGAAGGCATAATCCGCCAACAAATGATAAAGTCACCCATGGGCTGCTGCAGTATTTCCTTTTTGCTTCTTCCATCCAAATATTCTTTTTGCGCATGTGATGATCCTTTACTTTCAGGAACAGATTTCCTAGGTGATTTGGTTTTGAAGCCATGGGGCCTTGAGGGCAAATCCTGCTAAAAAATTCAGCGACCTTTTTGTCAGTGCTCATCTTGTTAATAACAACCCCATTTAAGTGAAGCAGTCTCACATCTTCCTCTCCATGCATAAGACAACTAAGGAATGTAACATAGGATGTAATGTATGCTTCTGCATTTGTGAAGCAGAATTCAAATGCAACAAGATTGGAAATTAGAACTGCCGTTGAGTTATAAAGTTGTAAGATAGGCATCTCCATGGTCCCTTCATGGAACTTGATTTCCAAAATGCTACCTGAGTCCTTGTTTCCTCTAAATTTGACACCAGATTGTTGCAGCTCTTTTGCACTTGGTATCCAGGTTGGTGCATCAATCATAGAAGGTAAGTCTGGTTCCCAACTTTCAGACCTAAGCATTTGGTGGATGGTTGAGGGAACAAGTGACATGTGGACCAGATGTAAGAGATGATGGACTTCATCTACCTGTGGCTTCTGTATGTTTTTGGGTTTTGATAGAGGAAGGTCATCAAAGAATTTGAGGGCTAGATCAATAAGGGAAGAAGGTGGCAAATCAGGCTTGATAACTTCAAAGAGAGTCTGAATGATAAAAAGTGGTATCTGGTTCTCAAGCTTAAGCAGGTCTAACTTGATATCATTTAGCTTTTGTGTATCAATAATTGGCCGCCTTATTTTCTCTACTGAGTTGATAGATTTTCCACTCTCATTTGCCTGTTCTCTGTTGTCTGTCTTCTCCTGACTGAGCAGAAGATAAATGATAAAGCAGCCATCACGCAGCAGCATCTCGGTAAAGTGTTCACTTTCCATTAGGCGGGTGTTATCTGAGTAGCAGCTTCGTGCCTTGCTCTCTAAATCCTCTAGTACAGTGAGACATTTTTTCCTTAGCTCATCTTTCTCTTCACGTGGAGCTAGTGATAGCAAATAAGTTATGCAGTCTGGTTTGTGTGCTTCCATTTCCCTGAATGCTAACCTCTTGTGAACATGGTGGTATGGACCTATTGGAACAATCATTGGCTCCCAAGCTCTACTATAACTTAACCTGATAATGTCAGGTACTCTGAAAATAGTGTTTTCACCATCATTCTTACTAGTTGCATCTTGCAGGCTTAACCAAATCTTGATTGTCTCTTGTAAAAATAGATCTATAGCTTCAGATGGTTCTTTGGTTGATATGATTGTTTCTTTCCCAGTATGTTGTACTGTTTTGACCAAATCATGATCTAGAAGCTGTTGTATCCTACTTGTTTTCCTTTCACTCATCTCTATTGTCCTTTTTTCTTCAGGAATGTCAATTGTTACATCAAACTTCCTATATTCCTCTTGCTGGTCAAGAATTTTCTCTTTTATATTTTGTTTCAGTCCTTTGCTAGTGTTTGCTAGTCCATTCAATTCTTGTACGGACTTGTTGCCGCTTTCTTGTTTTCTGATTGCAGCCTTTGTGTTTAATGTGACCTGAAATATTTTAGACATGTATCATAATTGACAACGATCTCATATATCAAATTTTCTGGACTTTTCTACCAAAATTTCTTCCTATAAGATCGTAATTCCATTGGATAATTCAAGTTTACTATATGGTAATATTTAATCTCGAAATTTAACTTGCACTAATCACTTTGTATATTTTTTTTAGTTGTTGAGGCATTGCTTGTCATACATGTTCAACCTCATAATGAGGTGATCATTATACAAATATCATAATCTTCCACTACAAAAGGTGTACATTTTAGGTAGGAATTATTTACTTATGCCAATATGATAAAGGGCCTCTGAATGTAACAACTGATATATATATATATATACATATATATATATATATATATATATATATGATCAACTTTCAACTTTTCAGACACTACAGATGAATTTACTAGCCAGATTTATCTAATGTATTTTTTTTTTAATTGTAGAGTTCCATCAAGTGTCAATTTTTCCCCCATATCTTTTCACAATTACTTACTCCTAGATGAATTTACTAGGTAGACTATCTATTGTAATAAATGATTTCCTTTGATAATTGTTGGTTTACTTCAAGTGTCTACTTTAGGTCCTCAACTTTTCACAGAACTCCTAACTCCTTGATTGATTTACTAGGCATATTCAAGATAAACCTTATCATATATTCTGTTACTGTTCTAATTGATGAAGTTCTAGTGAAAATAAACATGAAGCTTGAATTATAGACAACTAAAAGTTTTTAAACCAAGTAGAAATTAGTTAGATATATGAAACACAATTTATAGGCAAGGAGATAATCAAGGTGGGCAATAGAAACTTTGTATGTAATTAGGAGTTCTAATTTCCTTAGATCTAGCAAATGTCAGATACCTACGAAGATTCAAGTATTAGTATGTGATTTTTGTATGCCCTGCACAAAAGAAAAAATTTATGATTATGGTATGATGAATTACTTTATAGATCAGAGTATTGTATCCCTAAGAAATAACATATACCAAAGTTAATTTAAGAGAAAAGGCTAAGATAGACATGTGGAGTATGAATGAAAAAAAAAATACTACTAGGACAATCAGGGCTAACTCTGAAATTAACAAAAATGAGGGAAAATAGATAAAATTGTCATAAACATATTAAAATGGGTAACGATTCTACAATTAACAAGTTGCATCAATTAAAGTTGAAGATGTGAGAGGCTGAGAGGGACTTGTTTGTTGTAGTAATGCATTTTTTTTTTCCTTGTATATGATTGTTCTCTAACTTTTCTACGAAGTTATCCGGGAATACCTTTTTCTTGTAATTTTTACATGGATAAATATAGCGATGCACTTAATAATTGTAATAAACTTTACTCTGGAGCCTCTCTTTAATTTTAGAAAAGAAAGGTATTAGTGTAGCATATATTGAACTAATTAAAGATATTATGAGAAAGTAATGATCAGAATGAAGACTTTAGACAGATTAATTGAAGCATTTTCAATAAAGATAGGGTTACATTAAGGATTAACTCTAAGTCCCTATCTTTTTTACACTAATAATGAATGAACTCATTGGACACATTCAAGACGCAGTATCATAGTACATGTTGCATATGATATTGTTTTGGTAAATGAGACACGTAAATGAGTAAATGTTAAATTAGAATCTTTACGGAAAACATTAAAAGTGAAAGATTTTAGACTTGGTAAAGTAAAGACAGAATATATTAAATTTAAGTTTAGCAATATGAGACGTAGGAAATGACGAGTTATTTGGAACTGAAAGCTTTAAATATTTAGGATTATTTTTGCATGACGATGGAGAAATTGAGAGAGATATCTTACCTAGAATACAAACAGGATGGTTGAAATGGAGAAGCACGTCGAATGTTTTATGTGATCATAAAGTACCTCTAAAATTTAAAGAGAAATTTTATAAAACATCGGTTAGACCTACTATGTTATATGACGTTGAATGTTGGATTACAACCCGAGCACATGAGAAGAAAAAAAGAGTTGCATAGATGAGAATGTTAAGGTAGATGCGTGGACATATGAGGATGGACAGAATAAAACATGAGAACATTAGAGAAACTCGATTGAGAGAAAACATCGAGAGACACATTTAAGGTGGTACGGATATGTACTTAGAAGATCAATAAATGTTCCAGTTAGGTTATATGAAACTATGATAAATACGCATATCAAACGAGGAAGAGAAAGATTAAAAAAGACTTAGTTAACAACAATAAAACAAGATAAAATTTATTTAAGTATAGATGATGATATGGTAGGGGATAGAGTCTATATAGTCAATCCCACCTAGTGGGATAAGACTTGGTTGTTGTTGTTATTACTGCTAAGAACTTCATCAATATGAGGCTGTATCAGGAAGCAACATGGGTCAATTGACATTTGTTTCATGGTTTCTCTAATTTTCTCCTTCTTTTTTGCTCATGCAACTAATTAATGTTGAGCAAATTTCTGATAATGTTACATATCTTTTAGTGTCTATCCAATCGTGCTTATAGGAAATGAACAGAGAACATAAAACAATATAAATAAATCTTTTAGAAATCAGTCAACATACTCACGTGAACATTCTGTTGCTTTTCTTTTTGCTGGAGTTCATCAAAACCACTTAGAGGACCCATTTCAATTGCGGACTTCCTCCGTAGTTCTCTGCTTCTACTGGCCTCACAACCTTTTGTCATGCTCTGAATTGTAATTCCCGCACATCAGGGAGTATCCCACATCTCCCATGGGAGCAATATAGTATAAGTGACTTAAGAATCATATTAATAGAGTGATCCCAAAGAATTCAACAAATTGCTCGTTACAAACGACTACAAAATCGTATAAACAAAAGATCAAATGAACAAAACAAAGACACATCGATGTAGAAGCCAAATAAAAAATCAACAAGTCGAGATCTCTGAGCAACTCTATATATAAGTTGAAATCAATTATAATATCAAATGGTGTTTGTGCTTGCAAAACTGAAAGTAAAAAAAAAGCAAACAGTAAACACAAATTACTAAGTAGTTAATTAGAAAAAACGTATATGAATTTAATTTTGTTTAAGAGCTAAGGAACTAAAGTAAATTATAATTTCATGTCATATCTTTAAATGTGTTCTTTAAATTCTTTGGCTTATACATTTCCAGATATATAAATATATCTATAATCGTCTTTTTCCATTATTGGTTGTTTATTAATATTTAGAGTTACTATTACTATTTCTTATTTATCGTCTTCTTTTATTATCAATTAAGATAATTTTCAATTATTATTGTGTATAAATGATATCAATGATATAAAGGTCAATGTGTACAAACGTCATTGATAATATCATCATACAATCTATATCTAAAAGTTATACAACAAAAGCTATAAGTATCAACAGAAGGTCAAACAATATAAATACAAATATTATTTTAATCCTATTTGGAAAACAATTATATAAGTATGTATAATCTATTTTATCTGTTTATTCATGCACAAAGGAATATGTATTGAAGTCAAATGATAGATTTACTCACCTCTATGTACAATAAAAGCTTCGAGTGTCGGTATATAACTGCACTCCACTCAAATTCGTATCCACAAATACAATAGGAAAATGACTCAAAAACTCAAATTAATATTCAACAATAATAATAATAAAATCTGGGAAAAGAATTGGATCTTGATCGTGCTACTTCCTTAAAATTTTACTTGCTACACGAGACCTCTACTATAATCGAATAACAATTTTGTTTAACCAACCTAATTAAAAATATAATAAAATAAAATATATACCTTATAATTTGCCTTTGATCAACGAAACAACAGATGTTTCATTGACACGAAACACTCGAGCCAATCAAACCTGTACATCAAAATGCAATTCATCCAAATGAATTCATTAATTCTCCTTGAACAAGCCGGAAGGATTGCAAACAAAGAAAACCTACTATCTTCTTTGGTTCGGGCATTAGGAGAGTTGTTGGAGGCGGCAATTCGTTTAATTGGATTATTGATATTGTCCTGTTGCTGGAAAACCATGAAGAAGGGGGAAAAAATGATAAATAGTAGGTTGGAAGAAGGCAATGCTCATGACAATTGATGTTGTTTGCTGGAAATTGAGATGACGAAATTTTTTTTAAAAAAATTGTGGCTACTGTTGCTGCCTTTGCGAAGAGAAGAAATGGAGCTACTGCTGCAGAGAGGCTTACACTAGTTAGTTGATCTTGGTTGGCTCCAATGTCGAGCGCAGCTAGTGCTGGCTGTAGCTTTGACTAGCTTCGATGGCTACTGCAATGGCACAGAGAGAACGAGGATAGGAAATAAAAAAAAAAAAAGAAGGTTACTGTAGTTATTGGCTGGAAGTTGCAGGGGAAAAGAAGAAAAACTACTGACCGGCAGTTGAAAAAAAAGAAAAAGAAAGAGGAAACTGCAGTTTGCTGGAAGAGATGAAAAGAAACAAAAATGCAGGAAAAGAGGGGACTAAAGAAGAAGAAATGAAAAGGGGAGGAAAAAGTCGGTGCACACCACGGTGGGCTGCCATCTCATACGCGGAAGAGAGAAGGGGGAAAAAAAGGTAGAGAAAAAGAGATAGAAGAATGGAATCAGGTTGAGTTTGACCTGACATGATTCATATCTCTACTCTTATTTGATGGATTTAGTTCGAATTCGATCGAATTTAATTCAACGCCCTCATTTGGTCTTTGACTGTTCATTCTCTTTTCTTTTTTTTATCAATTCAAAAAAACTAATAAAATTTAGATTTAACACTTTTCTTTTTCAAATCCTGATACATGTAGAAAATAAAATACAATGAATGTAAGCAATCATTCTCTGTATGGAAACTGTCCATGTACTCCCATGAGATGGATGAACAGTTTGCTGCTTCAAATATTCCGTCAGCCAGAATTTACTTTTAGGTACATGTTTTGCTCCTATGGTCTCTCACTTGTAGTTCAGATTGATTTTCTTACATGAATCTCCAATAATGCGTTTTATTTGTAATCATGGACGCTAACACAGATGGGAGAGGAACAGGGAGACTGAGCAATAAAAAAAAAAAGGAAGTTTGAGAATCAGCCAGTCTACCTGAATAATCTGCTGCTTTCTTTTTTGTTGGTACACTCCATCAAAACCACTTAATCATTCCCTTTCATCTTCTTGGCCCCCCTACTGTTATCTGCATGATCTTTCACCGGTTTGACTTTTTTTTTTTTTGTTAAACTCTCGACCTGAAAGTGGTTATAGAAAGTGCAGTACATGCATGGAAAGTGCGAATATTTAAACTGGTGGTATGGAGCTCTTTCCGTGTAATTCATTGTGATGCTGATTGGTTTCCTGTTTTTTATTCAGAAGAGATTATGGAGGCTAATTGTTTTAATCCACTGACCTTGACTTGTGGTTTTCTTTAAAATAGTAGTTTCAGGGAAGTTGTTTGACGAGTAATTTGACAGATTTTGGCACCATGTGCAACAGTAACCCTGCTTAATAGTTACTGGATTTCTAAATTTGGAGTACTTTTTATCTCAGGAAGAGACTGAGCATGCATAATTTGATACCTCTACAAGGGGCAAACTTTAAGTTGGTGGCTTCTATATCGTCAGCACTTTCCGATTTGTAAGTAGCTGATGGAAAACTCTCGGTGATCGATCATTTTCAAAATTAATCGGATTAAATACTTGAATACCTGATGCTAATTAAAAAAAATAGTTGGGAGTGACAGAGCACTAATTTGATCTGGAATGAATATTTCAGTTGTATTTTAAATTTATTTGGTAGGTAAAATTAGAAAGAAAAAAAAAACCCGTGTATTTTTAGGATCGGGTGAAATTGAGACACTTAATTATAATTTCCTATTGTCAATATCTTTTGGGAGAGGATATTTTAAAATGTGATACAGCTAATCTACAATTTAGCTGGGTAGTTTCGTATTCTCAATATCTTTTAGGAGAGGATATTTTAAATGAGATACTGCTAATCTTCAATGATTCTTATTTTTGAGTTTCTTGTCGCTTTCGTCTGTTATTTTTCTTCCTTATACTCACCTAATCCCCTTTTTAATTAAGCACCCTTAGCCCTGCCTTAATTCGTCATTTATTCTTAAGGACAAAGGAAAGAATAACTTGCATGCCGATCGAGATGTTTTTTTTTTAATTATTTATTTGTTATAAATCTAAAAATATATATATGGTTCTAAATGTATCTGTGCATTGATTTTTCTTTCTTTTTTATCCGTCCAAAATATAAATTTTTCTTTCTTTTATTAATTTCGATGATTTCAAGTTCTCTCCTAACTTCCCCTTGATGAATAAACTGTTGCCCACGTTGGTATGGCCAATTTGATACTCGATAGAATTGCAACATTATCTGGGCAAGACTGATCCCCGAGGGGTTAAATCAGGACTAGCTAACTTTGTTTCTACGGGAATAATACATTGATAAATACGATAGAGAATTTATATAAAGAGTAAGATTCGATTTTCTATGTATTTATCATCGCATCAAAGTTAAATCATTTATGATTTACTCTTTTTCATATTTGTTGAACCGAAATGAAAAAATCATTATGTTGAAAGTTTCGATCTTTTACAAAGGGGGCTCGTAGGTATTGTCATCTCCATAATTGGTCATCTGTCAGTAGTGTGCCAATATGAACAAGTGATCGAAAAGTCATGCTAACTGAGTTCACGCGTGACTTCATCATTTTTGTCTTTTTTTTTTTGTTAGATTTAAGCTAAAATTAATCTAGATTATACATCCGTCTGTCTATAAGTATATAAATATGCAACTATTTTATTCCACGGTAGGATCGGATGACTAGTACGGAAATAAATTTATTATAATGAATAAGAATTGATCTCTGAGGATTATAAAATCTTTCAGAAATATTTGTTCTTCTGTCACGCTAGTGTTCGATTGAGTCATAAAAAGACTCCCTATAATTTACCTTCTTTACGATGATTTTGGGTCCAACTGATAGGAACGCTTAGAGTGAGCGTATAATCTTTTGCTATAATAAATATATAACTATTGCTCCCGGAATTATAGTGCAACGGTAAGGAAGTTTTGTATCCACTTAGACATCTAAGATTCGATCTCCGATTGTGGCATGGAATTTTTCTCCGGTGGAATGACAAATCTTAAGATGTTGGCCTACTGAATTTTCTATCGTAATGCTTTCCAATTTACTCTAGTGATTGATGAAAACTTCAGTGAGACCAAACTCATCCATCTCAGATCGAATATCTACATACCTGGATTATAAATAAATATGCAATTATTTTATAAAAATAATCTATATATACTTCACAGACATATAATCTAAGGATATATAATATAATGAGATAATAATTTTTTTTACATAATTACAAATCACTTGTGTGTATCTTGTATTCAATATTTATTCAACCTCACTTGAGCAAAAGGTTGGAACCGTCAATCTAACGACTCTCTTATCTTAACCTCACAAGTATGACGAAGTAAATCACAGAGCTTCACAAATATAAGAGAAAGTAAATCATAGACGATCATTGATTTTGATGTAATGGTAAGTACGGTGGAGGACGTGACCCGACATGAATATTAAATAATCCGTTAATACGGAGATCGAACTTTGTTTCTTATGTAAATTCTGTATCGCACTTATCAATATTTATTCATCCTCACGAGACTCATTTGTCTTGTTTGATTCGGGTCATATTTATCATCTGTCTAACTTGTTTAGTTAAACAGATTATAAATTATAAGATGACCAAATGTAGAGTTAGAGATTTTAACACTTTTATTAAACGAGTTGAATTCGACAATCAATCTGAATCACCATCTTCGGACAAAGGAAATATCAAGAATTTATACATTGGAAACGATGATTTCTCAGAAATTGAATAAAATGCACATTGCAATTTTGGATTTCCTTTGCAGTGACGACAAGAAAGCATTTTGCTCTGAATTAACATAATTTCATTATATATGCTACTGAATATTATTAGCAAGGTCCTGAGACCAGAGATGCTCACTCACTCCATTTCTCTCTAGCTAAATGGAAGAATTAATACATCATACAAAAAGAACAGGATCGACCACTACGTTATAGCAACCTATTCTTAAACAAATGGGTCAATTCTGCATCATCATCATCCACTAAATTGAAACATCATTCTTCCAACTGGATGAATATATCACCTATTATCATGTACCAGTGATTGCTAAAGAAACTCCGAGGTAAAATTTAAACAAAGCAAATCGCAGATTGAAATAGTTACTTGATATGGAATTCAGCAAAAACTTCATCATATCTGTCTTTGAATTTGCTTGCCAGTTTCAAATGCTTCGATCTCAAAATCCACCCAGGTTCCCAAGTGAGTGCTCATGTCATTTGCCACAAGTTCATCTACAATCCAGTTGCTCATAGATTTCCATCCTGAAATTTCATCATAAACTTCTTGGGCCATATCCTTCCTAGTCATCATTATCCCCTTGTTCCATGCTTCATAACCTGCCTTAAAGTAATGGTCATGTTTCGACTCCAAGCATTCTTGGACAGAGTCTTCCAGCAACTTGCTCCTTGCCTTATTGCCTACTAACTCTTCTTGTACAAATCTTTTATTACCTTCAAAGTTCTCGGCGATGCCGCCAGTTAAATAGTATGAACCTAAGTCCTCAGATGTCAATCCTTTGTTGCACAGCATTTTACGCACATACTTCAATTCCTGCTCGTTTGGTCTCATAGGGTCTGCTGTAACCTCCTGAGAATCTTTTGCTAGAGAAGAAGCTGAATCAGATAATTCGGGTTCTGCTTCAACAGATTTACTTGACGAATGCAAGTCGGCAATATTCTTGGCATTCACTGATGATGGACAAAGATCACTTCCTGGGGAAATTAGTAAGCACGAATGAATATAAAAAGAACAACTAAATGTAATCATATCCAGTAAACAATGCTTTACCATATGTACTTCCTGGGCTCTCTGATAACTGCCAGCTTTCACTTGAAAAGGAGGCATCAAATATGGAAAGCGGACTCTGATGATTGTGTTCCTCGATGCACAAGTTATTGTTGCTACTTTGATCGTTTTCAACTTCTACTGCCTGAAATGGGATTAGGCGTTTCAGGAGTTACGACAAAACCTTTTATTTTGCCACAAGAACGAATAACTTGTACAGATATTCACTGGGAAAGAGTGTTTCCCAACAATGGACAGCAACTAAGATCACCATTAAAACTCAATATGCTTGCATTACCCAGAAGCACAAGTCAATGGCTTATCGATAGTGAATTAGCCCACTAATTAACGTAAATAATAGTGATGTTTAGTACTACTACCATACAGATTTCCGTTCCATCTGCCTTACCAAAGCTTAAGGATTCCATGATTGACAGTGAGAAAAACAATGAATCTATACACGTGCACAGTCAGACAAACCATAGTTTTGAGAGCTCTTGTTGTGTTATTGCACATCACAAGGATCTTGGACATAAAAGGAAAAAAAAAACAAATCATGGGATTTGACATACAAAATTGCAAAGAGAACTGTAATGAATAGTTGAGAAGGCACTCTGCTTTGTCCAAAACACACTCGATTATTTATGTTTCCATGCTAAAGGAAGCAATATTTAAAATTAATGATCATCTAGAGACATCAATTTGCCTCTGGAGTATGACCTCAAGCACTATTTTCTTTTACATAATAGACAATTGACATGCCTAAATATGTTTAATCTATTGATGTTATTTACAACAAGTGTGCCCAGTCCCAACTAAATGGAGATTTACAAATCCTATGAATAAGAATTATTTGTGATTTGTGAAAGTGTTCAGTTTACGCGCCTAAATATGTTTAATCTATTGTTGTCGTTAACTATAAGTGTGCCTAGTCCCACTCATGGTCGCTCCTTCTTTTGTAAAAGCCTAAAAAGGCGTTGGGCGAAATTTTAAAATAGGCCCCAATTTACACGTAATGTTTTTTTCTAAAAAAAAAATCCGAGCTTGAATAAGAGCCTAACCTTAAAAATTTTGAGCCTTGGGCGGGGCCGACAGCCCTAGCCAAGGCCGGCTCTTGTCCCAATTATATGGAGATTTACAAATCCTACGAATAAGAATTATTCCAAGTGTTATTTGTGATTTGTGAACGTGTTACCTAAGAACACTATTTGAAGGTTGATGTGTCAGATATGTGACATGAAATATTTAACTATGAGAATCTTCACTATGATGCCAGACTTAACAAGCGTGCCATGAAAGAAGGCCAAAGGCCTGTTGCATAACACATTAAAAGGATCCATGAGCAAGCAACCAACGCTATTTGTACAATGTACTGGAAATGCAATGAGAATTATTCCCAACTGTTATTTGTGAAAATATCAGATAAGACATATCCAAAATACTATGCCAGTGTATATCTAACCAACAATAATTAGATACGATGAGCAATTTTGCATGGTAAATTTTTTTTTAAAGATAACTTACTAACAGCTTATTGTTCATTCCAATCACCTGAGAATTTGTTGAAGAAATACCAGAGTTAACTACAATTCCAGGTCTATCTTTCGATTGTCTAGGTTGAAAATCCTTGTGTTGTGCTGTCAGAGTGTTCAAACCATAACAAGAAGATTTCAGAGCCTGTTGAATAGGGCCAGAAGCTGTGAACTTCGTTGTTCTGGTGAATTCACAAGATAACTCTGTAGGAGAAGTCAATTCTCTTAGTTTCCGTTCTAAAAAATGACTCAATGCATCACCACCTAAAATATCCAATCCTGGTGATGACAGACTCTTGTTTACACCTGAAAAATTATTTTCTAAACTAAATTTCTCTTTGTCCCATTTATCGACTGCCAAACTGCCTGATTGAGAACCACCAAATGTTTTTATCAAAGGGGATGTGAACGTAAAAGATATAATGTCGGTGGTATTTCTGTTGTCCTCAGTTCGTTTTGTTTGTTCATCTATTACCATATCCGATTTAACTTGCGTTTCATGTCTCTTCATAAGCCCAGTGTAAGTAGGTAAATTATTTTCACTGTTGAAGCCTCCTTCTATCAACCTCTTCTTTTGTGGGAAATCCTTGTTACTGGAAGATGACCCTTCCAAATCAAGGCCTGTGATTTTCCTGCAATTATTTCTTAAAGTTCCTGAAAGCTTGTTTGCATTCTTATTTTTTCCAGATGAAGGATCTGCAGATGCGATTTTCCTGCTGTGCTGTTGACTCGATTGCTTCAAGCCCAATTTGCTTTTGCTTGACTGACAGTTCTGTTTCTGATTGTTTTGTCTAAGGACACCAGAACCATTGGCTGCTGAGAGCTTTTGTTGTGACTTATTTTTCTGGTTGTTAGCTTGTGTCCTGAATGGTTGATTTCCTTTGTAATCTTCATGCTCCTTCTGAACAATTGTACTCCTACTTGAAGAACCTAGCCCTTCCCTTTTCTGAACATTAACTTTAGCTTGGATAGCTAAAGAGATGGATTTACCCTTACCTCTTGCTCCAGCTCCATTGATTTCATAAGGATCTGGAGAGGACCTAACAATGACAATATCTTCAGCCCTATTCCAATTCCTGGGCTGTCCTCTAGAGTATTGAGAATCATCCAACTCAACTTGTAACAGACGCGTTGTCCTCTCTGTAGTAGATATGCTATTCTTCGGTTCACGAACTCTTATAGGAATTGAAGGTGAACCAATCTTCCCTTTTGTACTAGGATGCATTTGCAGCCCTGGTTCAATAATCTTTGCAGCTGCCTCCATAATTTCCGTTGCATTCTTTGCTGAGGTGAAGCCAAGGTTCCTGTTCGGCGATACCAACTTGTGGTGGCTTAGTGGAAGGGACTTCCCCAACCTTGGAGGCAATATTTCCCTTTGGAACCTTTCTATAGGGCTGCTGGGCATCTTCTGGGACCTGGATTCCATGGGCTTCCTGAAGTACCCCTCAGCATTGCGGGGAACACAGTTGAAATTTTCATTTGTGTAAAAGTCAGGACTTCTCTGGCTCTGGTTGTAGCGAAAAGATTGTGCATCAAAGAAAGGAGTGGAGTATGGCTCTGGAACTCCTGATGTTGGCATGGAATCAAGACCCATGAGCCTTGCCACTACACCTGGGGCTCTTGTTCCATTTCCATCATCATCAGTCACTGATGACGCGCAACTATAGTCACTACTTCCTTTGATACTTGGAACGGCGAATATTTCATCATCGTCAATCTGACAATAACATAAGAGATGGGCATTGATGAATGTAATTCAGCTTAAGCAAGCTATAAAATAAGAAGCAAAAACAAAAAATAAATCACGCTCACCAGACGGAGCTGCGTTGCTGGCAAATTATCAGTGCTTCTCTTCCCTTGCTTTGTGCCCTCTAAATGACGAACATGACGAAATATTACAGTTTCAATCAAAAAAGAGATTTTTTTTTTAAGCTCAGGTTTGATGAATAGGGCAATTAGATTTACCGGGCGAAATGGAGAACAATTTCTTCCTAGACTTCCGGTTCCAATCAAAGAGATGAAAGAATCCACTACTTTTGGAGCCGCCCTTCTCCCCTCCCATTATCGTCTTTATTTCTTTATAAACCTTCAAAACCACCGAAGCATTTCAATTCACCAAGAATGATTTGCAAATAGGGAACAGAAAAACTGATTTTTTTCTTTATTTAAAAAAAACGAAATCATAAGATAACGACGAGTTAAACCTAATTTAGATAACTTCAAAGAAGAGATCAGATACATTAAGTGTCGGCTTTAAAACCCTAATCGCCAAATTAAACAAGAACCTCAGACAGGGATAGCAGCACCAACATACCTATCCAAAAATCACAGGTCGCCGCCCTCCTCAAAACTTGCAAATCTTGCATCCCGATTCCAAATCAGGCCGATGCACTGAGCAACACGAGGCGGAATCGCCAGAAAAACCGATACCTGAGCATTTAAATCCCGTTCATAGATCCGATTTAGGTTTCCGAGAGAGAGAGAGAGAGAGGTCGGGCTTTGAAGTTTAAATTGGTAGATGTGTTAATAAAATATTAGGGTACGAAATATAATTGAAAAAGGGAAACGATAAGGCAACGGCTCGCTTTGGGGAGAGGGAGATCCATTTCAAATTCCAAACGGTCGCTTATTCCTCTACGACAACCGCCATATACACTTCTATGCGGATGCGCATCCATCCCTCCATTCGATTCTTCAAGACGATCCTCTCCCCGAGACGGGACAAAGCTCGCAGGTTCCACGCGCGGGAGCCGCTGCCTCACCGCCGCTGCTACGTCAAATCTTACTGATGACGTGGCGCTTAGTTGTTGCCGAAGCGGCGTGAATCTTGTTTTAAGGAGAGAGGCGGATCCAGCGAAGGCGAGTCAAATGGGCATCCCAAAAAGGAGGTAAATGGACGGACACGATATGGTGTGGTGGGGTGCATCGTGTCTGGTTCCCCACAGCAGCCATAATTCCAGGAGTTTTGAACGAGCACCTGATCGTTGGATCTCTCTCACCACCCCCACCAGAATCATTAGCTATGAGAGCGCTTGTCCCACCGAGATGACACATTATTTTTTTAGGTATTTGATAGAGAGAAATTTTTTTATTTTTTATTTTTATTTTTTGAGAAAATAAGAAAATGTATTTAATTGATGTTTTCCATCTCCGTTTTCTAGAAAATAAAGGAACGTTTTCTGGAAAACTGAAAAACTCTAAAAAATAATTTTTTTGTTTTCATTTTCGTTTTCCAAAAAATAAAAAAATATTTTCTGAAAAATTAGAAAACACTAAAAAATCCTTTTCTGTTTTCTGGAAAAGGAAAACAGAAAACAGAAAATGAAACTGCCAAACGCTACCTAAAATTTTTTCTTTGGCTCGGATGATTCTCTTCTGTCCTGACCAATCGTATCAAGACCAAAGGTCCCATGCGGTTTAAAAGAGAATCTAAGGAGGTGTTTGGTAGAGAGAAAATTTTCCATTTTTTATTTTTATTTTCTGAGAAAACGAGAAAATACGTTTGGTTGGCGTTTTCCATCTCCGTTTTCTAGAAAATAAAGGAACGTTTTCTGGAAAATTGGAAAACTCTAAAAAATCATTTTCTGTTTTCATTTTCGTTTTCCAAAAAATAAAAAAATATTTTCTGGAAAATTAGAAAACACTAAAAAATCCTTTTCTGTTTTCTGGAAAAGGAAAACAGAAAACAAAAAATGAAACTGCCAAACGCTACCTAAAATTTTTTCTTTGGCTCAGATGATTCTCTTCTGTCCTGACCAATCGTATCAAGACCAAAGGTCCCATGCGGTTTAAAAGAGAATCTAAGGAGGTGTTTGGTAGAGAGAAAATTTTCCATTTTTTATTTTTATTTTCTGAGAAAATGAGAAAACATGTTTGGTTGGCGTTTTCCATCTCCGTTTTCTAGAAAATAAAGGAACATTTTCTGAAAAATTGGAAAACTCTAAAAAATCATTTTCTGTTTTCATTTTCGTTTTCCAAAAAATAAAAAAATATTTTCTGGAAAATTAGAAAACACTAAAAAATCCTTTTCTGTTTTCTGGAAAAGGAAAACAGAAAACAGAAAATGAAACTGCCAAACGCTACCTAAAATTTTTTCTTTGGCTCAGATGATTCTCTTTTGTCCTGACCAATCGTATCAAGACCAAAGGTCCCCTGCGGTTTACCTCTCTTATAATGACCGTGGAACAGAACGGTAAAGATCGCTAAATTGACAGTTTCAACCTTTTGTGAAATTAGCTTTAAGAGTACTTGTCCCCACGGAAATAACTTGTTGGTTGGGAGAGGATGACACTTGCGAAATGAACATAAGTCGGTTCCGGTGGAGGGTCTAGAATTCTTTCTTGAGCTCAGATGACCCTCCTCTGCTCTGGTCAATCACGTCAAGGCTAAAAGTCCCCCGCGATTTACCTCCCTCAATGGTGGTAGGATAGACCAGTAGGGATTGTTAGGTTGACGGTTCCAACCTTTTACGAAATTAACTTTGAGAGTTCATGCATCACTAATAAATATTTTTTTTAATAGCACCAAGTATCTAGATTTTCGACCTGATTAATCCTGAAATAATAAACCCTATCCTACAAATCTTAGACGGAGTGCTAAATAATCCCAAGTTAAAATATACTCTACTGAATATAAAAATAAATAAATACTCACGTAGACAACCTCAATAATTATATTATTTTAATTTATCATTCTATTTGAAAGAAAAATTTATGAATAAATTGATAAATATTTTTCTCTTGATTTTTTTTTTTTTTTTTTTTTTTTTTATTTACAAGTGGTATCCAAGCTTCGCCCGACTAGTCCACTTGGCGAACCGGCCCTGCCCCACGGCCTCCGAAGAGTCTCCACCGGTCCACAAGGGTAAATCAGGAAGACGCGCCACCAAGTCGCCGTGAGGGGTTTAACGCCAATCAGGGTCCGCAGACACACCAACTCACGGTAAACGGAACCCGCCTCGCAGCAAGCGAGTGGAAAACGGAATTCCTCCGCAAGCCGCAGATCGAACCATATATTTTTCTCTTGATAACTAGACGAGTAGTGGAGCAATTTCATGTTCGAAGCTTCTTTGACATATCATAAATAGTCACATCAATGATTGTCAATCGCATGATCGATAATTTGCAATGAACAGCAATCCAATAATCATAAGTTCTGAAGTGCGAAACAAGTGTCTTAATGTAAAAAACACAATAAATGAAAGATGTCTTTCTTCCACCTAGAAACTTGAAGCCTATCAAAGAATACAAGTCATGATTTTGGTAAGAGATGAGTACATGATGGAATCTGACATAACAAAAATTATGCAAACAGAATAATGCATGACCTAACCTGGCTTGTGCCATCTCTGAACTTCCCTAGTCAAATCACACTCACAGAAACCTTGTTTGTCATAGATTCACCAATAAATGCAAGAGAGATATTTGCCAATTTGTTTTCTTTGCTAAGATCAAACCAATCTTGTTTACTTTGACTTTGTTCTTTCATTTCTATACTCAACCACATGTCCAGTAGAACAGATCATAGACAGAAGCACCGAAAAGAATCAAAGGGTTTTGGTTACCAAGCAGCACACCAGTGTAGGAGATCGTTTGAATGTTAGAGAAGGGATAAATAGTGTCGTGTTATGCGTCGATTAAATTTTTTCATATATTCGTCTATAAACTTCGTTAGCGCAGCAAAATATAGATAATAATAACGATAACGAAATAAACCAAAACACGCAAATACAAATATTTAACGTGGTTCAGAATCGAATAGTTCCTACTCCATAGATCGAACTCTAAAGAACTCTAGCGATGTCACAAACACCACTAAGCAATAAACTCCTTCTCGACAATACGTCGGAGGTGGAGAAACCTCTTACAACAGATTACAACAGTAATACATGAAAATACAAGCAAAATAAAAGGAAATGTAAAGAACACTTTACAAAACTAAGATTTGAGCGCTTTGCTTGTTGTTTGCTTGGATGAGATTGAAGGGCCCTAAAATGCACCTGCAAATCGTCTTCAAATTGCTCCAAGAAAGCTCCCAAAGAACCAATATCGAAATCCTCCTCGAGCTCCTCTTTTTAACCTGCATCGGGCTGAATTTCCGTCGATCAGTCGACTGCCATAAGTCACCAGTTGACTGATGTTACTGTTGCTGTGAGACAAAAGCTCAATCCACGCTGGAAAAGTTCCAACGGAACTCTCACCAGTCGACTGCTAACATTGACAGTCGACTGACAGCGTCCGTAGTCGACTGCCCAGTCGGCTACGGAGCATTCTGTGCTCGCGACTAAACCAGCGATCGACTCAGTCGCCCGGTCGATTGTTGTCAACATCGATCGCTCAATGAGCGATCGTATCGAAAAATAGCTCTAAAGCCGGTAACTCTAGTCGACTCACGTCGATCGAACATCATAATGCGGTCATTTATGACCTCAAACATAAGGTTTTAATCCAAGTATGGTGTCCCCATATTTGCTAGATCACCCTTAGCCTAGACTTAAACCTTCTAGCCACCTCCATCAGCCTCACGCCTCTCGGATCCCTCCAAGTCATCCATGACTTGTTCATCCATCGCGCTAGCCTTCAGGTGCTTCCATCAGCTATGTCATGCTAACGGTGTCTACACCGCCAAAGCACATTAGACTTACGCCGTCAAGACTCCGCTTGAACTTTACGCCGTCAACTATTGGACTTATGCTGCCAAGACTCCCGCTTGAACTTTACGCCGCCAATATCAATCCCCTTGGACTTCTCAAATGCCAAAACTCAAGCTTGGACTTTCCCTTGCCAACCCATATTGGACTTTCCATTTGTCAAGACCCATGCTTGGACTTCCCATGCCAAGTACTCAAGACTTGAACTTTCCCAATAACCACATGATCAACCCTAGTCAACCATTAAAGTCTCCCTTGAGTCAAACTCGAGTCCGGTCAATCATTACCCGGATCGATTAATCCAACAATCTCCCCAACATATTAACCGACATTAATGTCAAACATCAATGTCAACTCACTTTGTCAAACATACTATGTCAAACATCAAAACATCACTCGAGTCTGGTCAATCGTGACCTGGGCCGATTGCACCAACAATCTCCCTCTTTTTGATGTTTGACAAAAATAACCTTGAGTTAGGCCCATAACTCAAATTCCCTTACCAATTTCCCAAATTGGTAATCTCACTCCTTACCAATTTCCCAAATTGGTAATCTCACTTTTCTCAATAAATTCTCCCCCAAAACATTCTCCCCCTTTTTGACTAACATCAAAAAGATTTTCTCTCCAAGGAGGTCAATGTTTCATGTCCCAATGAGATCTTACAATCTCCCCCTTGGTCCAAAAATACCTAGGATGCCTACCATCTTCCTAGTGATAAGTCTCATATCACTCAAGAGAGACAATCCTATTCACTCTCCCAATTTCCAAATTGAGTATCAAAAACCCATCAATTTTCCCAATTGATGACATTCTCCCAATAAGTCCTCCCCCTTCAAGAAGAAAAACACATACACATCCCATGATAGATACCTCCCCCTAAAGGTTTGCTCCCCCTTGACCATTGCACCAACAATGTCCTTGGGAAGTCCCTAAGCCAATAGGAACTCTAAACCATCAAAAATAAGGTTCAAAGTTCAAACTTGAACTTTCCACACCTTAAATTTGATATATTGACCTAACACATCTCCTAATCCATATCCAATGGATTTTCACCCTTTATAATGCTTCCCAAAGCATATCCTAGGGTTAGGAGTGATTAGAAACCTTTACCATAGCTGAACACGGGCTAAACAATCTTGTTTTTCTCGAAATCAGTTTGACAGTCGACTACTTACAGTTATTAGTCGAATCGCTTGAAGATCGATCGCCATCAAGCGGCCGATCGATAATCAAATTCTCGAATTTCAACTATCAGAATCGAATTTTGACAAATCATAAGTAATTCTACGTATTTTGAAAATTCATGAAAATTCATACGTACATACATTACTTATAAGCAATACAATGGGTGAAAAATGTTTGAAAAATATTTTTCCCATAAAATAGTGAAATTGATACAAAATTCAAAAGTGAAGAAAAACCTTCTAAGTTTTGGCTCACTTTGTATCAACTTCATCAATGATGATTGCTATCAAAAGATAGACTTCACCAAGGTTTTCTAAATTGATTTTGAAATATTTTTTAAAACCTTATTTTGAATCATATTCCTTGGACTCTATGTACATGACTTGTACACAAGTTTTTCCAATGATCCATCAATGAAATAAGATGAGTTTTAGTTCATCTAGATGCAAAAACTATGCACCTTGAATTTAACTCATATCCTAGCATCTCACATGTATCTAGGGTGTATAAAACACACAAAAGTCAATGTGATGTGAGATGTGGGCTTTGTTCTCCTAATCTAGGATTTCATGCATTTTCTAAGGCAACTCTACTTATTCCCTTATAAATGGGACTCCAAGTCATGCTAAAGTCCTTAAATCAATTTTAATCAATTTAAATGCATAAAATGATCATGACATAATGATAACATAAGTAAATCACGACCAATGATCATGATGTCATGACATATGATACAATTTAAGCATACATGACATTTAACCTAACCCTAAGCATGATCATGACATTTTAAATGATTAAAAATAAGTATGATGTTATGACATGTTATATGACAATCAAAGGATGACAAATAAGATATAAAAGTATATAATACCTAAATTTCAATATTAGTTGTCATTTGAAATAATTAGGTTTATTTGTCATATTACTATTAATCTCTCATGTGTACCAAAAACCCAAAATGACACACAAACCTCTAAACCTAAATTGTGCCAATTTAATCGATTTTTCAATCTTCTTAAATGATATTGGCACATCCTAAAATCTTTTAGGATTTAACATCAAATCTATTTTCAAGGTATCCATAACCTTGAAAATAACCTACAATGTCACCTTTACTATGGTTGAGTTAACTACACATCCAATCAAGGTTGACACACCCTAAACCCATCTAGCGTGAATCAATCACGCTCTTAGGAACCCAAAACCTATTTGAGCTCCTAGGGTTAATTAGATATTCTTTAGGGATAACCTCTCTAGATATCTTCCTAATGACCCTTCTAGGCTTGTTAGCCTTGGTCATTTTGGTCTTGCCTAGGTTAACCTTAGGGATTGCCTCCCTAATAACCCTCTTAGTGGTCATCCTAGGTTTCCTTGAAACCCTAGCCACTGGACACAAACCTTGGTTACTCTTAGAGATAACTTCTCTATTGACCTTGGTCTTCCTAGACCTAGATTGTGTTCCATAATCAAATAGAACACTATGATAAGCCACCTTAGACTTATGTTTGTAACCCAAACCTTGCTTGCCCTTGGTTGACTTTTGACTCTTAGATCCTAAGTGTTGACTTTGACTTTTGGACATAGACTTTTGATCATTTGACCATTTAAATTGATTTTGCATAATTTTAAGGGTCTTCTCAAATTTTTCAAGCCTTGATCTCAAGGCTTGGTTCTCTAATTCTAATTGCCCAATTTTAGAATTTTGATTTTGTCTTTGAGCATTGTCTTTTCTAGGCATATGCCTAGTCCATTTATGATTGAAACCTAGGTGCTCTTGTATTTTTCTAATAGATTCCCTAAGTATGGTTTTTCTAGGGACATTAGTCTCAAATTTCTTCTTATTTTCTAAGTGGACACTTTTAGCTCATAAACAAAAATATTTATTTCTAGCATGCTTTTCATAGTGAATTGCAAGAGAATTAAAATTCCTAGCATGCTTTTGACTTTTAAATTTAGAAGGTGCATTATTAAAATGATATACCTTAGGGTTTGCCTTAGTGGCTCCCCCTACATGTGTCACTCCTTCTTGTCCCTTCTTCTTCCCCCTTGGGCATTGACTCCGGTAATGTCCCGGTAGTCAGCATTTGAAGCAAATCACTTGCTCCTTGCTCTTTTGCATTGAGGGACCGACATCTTTGACTTTTGGCGTCGGTGGAGCTTTTCTTACTCTCTTTGGGCACTTGCTCTTATAATGTCTGATTTCCTTACACTCAAAACATATTATATGCATTTTATTATTAACACGTATGTTTGAGTTACCTAAGTCAGTGGAGGCCGGAATCGGATTTTGAGTTTCTTCATCTTGACCGGATATTGAAGCTTCTTCTTGGTGTTGCTCCGGTTCCGGTGTGGATGGTCTCTCCTCCCCCTCAATCCTTGAAGTGGAGGCTTCTTCCACTTCTTCCACCGATCCGGAAATTGATTCCCTATCAACTTCCGAATCTTCAAGCTCTTTAGATGACGATGTAATTGCTTGAGCTTGAGAGGGTGAGCACTTCTCTTTTTGAATTGATGATGGATTTTCATGGAGCTTTGCCACTTGACTCCACAACTCCTTAGCATCCATATAGTCCCCTACCATACACACAATATCGTTAGGAACCAAATCAAAAATAAATTTTACTACCTTCATGTTTTTCTCGAAGGCTTGAATTTGATCTTCACTCCATCTCTTCCTTTTGAGGAATCCACTTTTTGGTCCTCTTGGATACTCAAATCCTTCTATTAATAAGGACCATTCCTCAAGGTCTCTCATCATCAAAAAAATCTTCAATTCTTTTCTTCCAAGAATTGAAGCCTTCTCGTCCGTATAGATTGTAGGGCACCGGTGTGTTGATGTCCCATCCTAATTGTTCTTGGACTTCCATCTTCACCCTCTAGCGTACTCTCTTAGTTGTTAAACTTCAAGAGCGGTCTCGCTCTGATACCACTTCTAGGGGATCATTTGAACGCTAGAGGAGGGTGAATAGCGTCGTGCTATGCGTCGATGAAATTCTTTCGCGTGTTCGTCTACAAACTTCGTTAGCGCAGCGGAATATAGATAATAATAACGATAACGAAATAAACTAAAACACGCAAACACAAATATTTAACGTGGTTCGAAACCTATACCACGGATCGAGCTCTAGCGATGCCACAAACACCACTAAGCAATAAACTCCTTCTCGATAACACGTCAGAGGCGGAGAAACCTCTTACAATAGATTACAACAGTAATACACGAAAATACAAGCAAAATACAAAGAAATGTAAAGAACACTTTACAAAACTAGGGTTTGAGCGCTTTGCTTGTTGGTTGCTTGGATGAGGTTGAAGGGCCCTAAAATGCACCTGTAAATCGCCTTCAAATCGCCCTAAGAAAACTCCCAAAGAACCAATATCGAAATCCTTCTCGAGCTCCTCTTTTTAACCTGCATCGGATTGGATTTCCACCGATCAGTCGACTGTCATAAGTCACCAGTCGACTGATGTCACTGTTGCTGTGAGACAACGACTCAATCCACGCTGGAAAAGTTCCAACGAGACTCTCACCCGATCATCGCTGGCGTCGTAGTTGATCGCCCGGTCGACTACGGAGCATTCTCGTCTCGCGACTAAACCTCGTGATCACCGTCCCTTGGCGATCATTGCAGAGCAATTTTAACTCTAAACCGATAGTCGAACTCTAGTCGACTCACGGCAGTCGAACCGGTCATAATGCCAGTCGACTGCCAACCTCAAACATGAGGTTTTAACCCAAGTATGGTGTTCCCATACTTGCTAGACCACCCTTAGCCTAGACCTAAACCTTCTAGCCACCTCTATCAGCCTCACGCCTCTCAAATCCCTCCAAGTCATCCATGACTTGTTCATCCATCGCGCTAGGCTTCAGGTGCTTCCATCGGCTATGTCATGCTAATGGTGTCTACACCGCCAAGACACATTGGACTTACGCCGCCAAGACTTCGCTTGGACTTTACGCCGTCAACCATTGGACTTATGCTGCCAAGACTCCCGCTTGGACTTTACGCCGCCAATATCAATCCCCTTGGACTTCTCAAATGCCAAGACTCAAGTTTGAACTTTCCCTTGCCAACCCATGTTGGACTTTCCATTTGCCAAGACCCATGCTTGGACTTCCCATGTCAAGTACTCAAGACTTGGACTTTTCCAATAACCACATGGTCAACCCTAGTCAACCATTAAAGTCTCCCTCGAGTCAAACTCGAGTCCGGTCAATCATGACCCGGATCGATTGCTCTAACAATCTCTCCAACATATTAACCGACATTAATGTCAAACATCAATGTCAACTCACTTTGTCAAACATACTATGTCAAACATCCTATGTCAAACATTAAAACATCACTCGAGTCAAGTTCGAATCTGGTCAATCGTGACCTGGACCGATTGCACTAACAACCAGGACAGATCTTTTCAGCTAAGGTTACCTGCACTAGCTCCCTAGCACCATTCATGTCAGCAACCAAATTAATTTGCGAGAAGAAACCAATTATTCAAGATATTTTCTTCTATTTTGTAAAATACGCAGCGTGCAAAGATTTTGGTCATGATAAACTATGCAAACTTCCCTCGCTTTGTTGAACCTCTTGTGCTGTAGCATTACCTTCCACTTTGACATTGGATGCATCATTTTGATGAATCATCTGCCGTGGTCTACTGTTAGATAACAAGATGCATATGCGTTGATGTATGGCACGTCTTCCAGATAAAGTTGATCCACCAACACCAGTAACCTGGTACATTGCTGCAAAATCATCATCTAATGTAGGAGGGGCATTCAGATCGAATCTTTGTGAAGCAACCCGACGTGGAAAGGATCCAGATGGTTGAGAATATGAATTGGAATTGATATATGCAGCATCTTCTACCACTTCGTAGCCATGTATTAAGGATTCACTCTCAGGAACTCCCCCAGAGAAGTCTTGATTATGCACATACGATGATGCAGTAGTCGCAGACCTACAGCAACCACAATACCAATTTCCTTCTGGCACTTCCCTCCCAAGACCGGCACAATATGTATGAGCACAAGAATCACAAATATCGCATAGCAACATGAGGTGATCATCTACAGCTTGTTGGCATTCCGTGCATACAATATTTCCATATGGATCCAGCATTTGCCTAATTTCTTCCTCTGAAGGTTGGTAAATCTATAAATAGATGATCACTAAGTCAGATAAAGGCTTGTCATAAGAAGTCAAACTAAAGCTTCATCTAGTTGTAGGTGTTTTAAAGAATCCCAGCTGAGCAGCAATTAATCTAAAAGAGAATATGCCGATAGATGAGAAAATTTAAGTCGCTTAAATGAAGATAATCAGTATCTTTTTGGAGCACTCAACGGATAAAAATGAAGAATGAAAACTGTGAATTGGAGATTGGATAGCTAGATATATATTAAGATTTTCAGACCAAACTAGATGTCAACAAATAGATTTGCTATTGCAATCCAAACAGTTCGACAAAAAAAAAATCAAAAAACAAATACATCTTTGTAACACCATTTACAATAGGGAAAAGGACTGACAATAATTCCTTGTGGTTCAGGTTCCAAGATGACGAAGCCATCAATATTTGTCCGGGTTTGGATGAAAAAGATTGAGAATTACATTTCATCTAGAAAGTCAACATCCAAATTTATCTAAATTTATTAACATGAATTGAAGTCCCATTTTTTATGAGGTTTGATCATCCCCTATAAGTAATATGAGGAATTTTTACCATCCGAGTAAGTTGATTTGCAAACACTATGCTAGAAGGTCACTCAGAAGCAACCCATCACATCCCCCTAAATGTGATGCAAAATAACCAACATACTCACAATATTAAAGGCCAGTGCGAGTAAAGAAGCTTGTCCATAAATATAAATTAGGTTAGCAACTAAAAATATATGAACACTCTTAGAGAAAGAACTAGGACTAGCAGATGCCATGATTAGAGAAAAATTAACATAATTTGCTTACAGGAATCCGAATGAGTTGGAGATAATGCTAGAGAAATACATAATATAGGTTTCGAATTTTATACTTTGAAAAAATTAAACACAAAAATGCAATAAATATTATGTCAGAGAATAATTATAAGTTTTTCCAAAGCTAAGAGATCTATAAATAAAATCATTGTGCTAAGTTAATTTTAGAAAATGAGATACTAAGCAATATAAGTGTTTATGCCGCCCAATTAGGATTGGGTATCAAATCAAAAGGAAATTTTGGCAGAACATAGCTCAAATTATTAACATTATACCTATGTCTATGTCTGAAAACAATTATATACAGGAAGATTTAAATGAACAAATGCAGAGAGTGTTTTTTTCTTACAAGAAAGTTAGATAAAATTGTGTGTAAAAAATTGCAAGGTAATGCCTAAGGAATGCTTAACTAACCAACATCCATAAGGTATTAGATATAGGTCTTAGAAAAAAAAAATCTACTTTTAGAAAAAAAAAATAGATGGTGAAAATTTAAGGGCAAAAATATGACCTTTGGAGACAAAAACGATGAAAGAAATTTGAGACGTGCAGATATATGGAGAGTTAATGGTGATGTGAGGAGGCACAAAAGACTATTGTATGAGTTTAAATAAATTGTGTTTTAAACATTGGCAAAATTGTAAAAAATGAAGATATTTTGACAACATATAATATATAAAAAATATATACTATTAAATAATTATATGAGATATAATTTAGTTAATATATCATAATATAATGACAGTTCAATATGGTTTTTTTGGGGCTTTATATGAAAACCCAAAAATCCTACCCAAACTGAAATACAAATATTGAATACCCAAAACCTGACTCCAAACCCCAAAAAACTAGATTTGAGTTCAGTTTGGATTATATATGTTAGTTTTTCTGAACATCCAGCTACAGTAGAAAGCTATGGGACTATTCTACTGTTCATGAATAATAGGGATATTTATGAAGATATAATTAACAAAATGAAGAATGGAGGGTTAAAATAAAGAGAAGTTTCCAGAATTTTGTGTGATCATCATGTCCCCTTTTTAAGGGCTAAAAGATAAAATTTTACAACACTATGGCATGCTCTATACTTTATGAATTGAAGTGTCATGTTGTTACAAATAACAGATACAAAAATTGATATTACAGAAATGAAAATACAAGATGGATACATGGAGCTAAAAAAGGGTAAAATAAGACACTTCCACTCGAAAAATCTGTGCTAGGCCAAATAAGATATACAGTTATCCCAAGAAACAGGTGTGCAATTCTCCTATGAATGAATGTCATGAACTAACTTCGTCACTAGCAGATTGGCACTAGATATTTCACATCAGCAAAGACATGCTTTATGACTAGACTATCAACCAATTAGATTTAACCATGCATATATGAAGGGGAGCCTTGATGCAATAGTAAAGTTCCTGTTGTATGATCTAGAAGTCACAAATTCGAGTCACGAAAATAACCTCTTACAATGCAAGATAGACCCTTCTCCGGACTGCTCTTATACATGAAATAGCAGCTAATAGTAGCAGTAAAATGTCAATATACTTCATGATGCAGAAGCAAGAAAACATAAAATTTTCAGTTTGTTGGTAGATTCATAAAATAAGAGGATACCTGATCCCGTGTTTGAACTCTCACAACCTTGTTCATACCGAACATAGGATCCAACTTCGAGGTCTTGGTGATGGTTGAAAACCTACGCTTGCAGACTGGGCAACGGGTCTCCACTTTCGACCACTCCATTATGCATGCAGAGCAGAAGAAATGAGCACAGCAATCCAATTTCCCTTGAACTGTCCTCTTCTGATCCTCTGAAAAGCAGATCCCACAACGCTGCTTTCCGAATTCCTCACCTACTTTCTCCCCGTACTGCTTCATACAAATGTCCTTGTTCTTCAACTGTCCTTCAAATATTGAGGAATCAGAATCTGAGTCTGATACAACCAGCAATCTCTTCCTGCACTCCGCATTCTCGATCTTATTCCTTCGCTTATTCAATGCCAGGCTGTTTGCAATAAAATCCTCGTCGGAATTGGATACATCACAATCAAAGAATGGCTCGCATTCCACGTCAAAATCGTTGTCGTTGTAGTCATCTGGTCCTTCTCCTTGCAGCTTCTTCTTCAAATTTCGCCTGGAAGCCTTAAATTTCCACCTCTTTTGGAAAGGTTCGCTATCTTCGTCATCAACGTCCTCATCCTCGCCATCATCCGGCAGGAAATCTTCATCATGGTCATCATCCTCCTCCTCGTCTTCAGCATAATCCAAAACCGCAGCGTTCCGCCGGCGAGATCTAACCAAACCCTCATCCAACTCCTCCTCGGCATCCGCCTGAACCAAATCCCTAGACCGCTTCGCCCTCCCTATACTCGCCATCACACTGCCCGCATTGACCTCCTCCAAAGCCACCACCTCCTCATCGTCAGCCTCATTCCCCTCCTCCTCCTCCACCTCCTCCTCGTCGTAATCGAAGTCCGGCTCCTCCTCAGAGCCACAGCTGGACTCCCCCGACTCAAACTCCTCCTCGGTGGCATCTCCGGCGAGCGAGTCGTCCAAGCTCCCCTCCACCTCCTCCTCTTCCCCGAAGACGTACTCTTCGTCGTCCGATCCGCTGCGGCGCCAGCGCTTAAATGCGGCACCGTCCCTTTTGCAGATGGACCCTCTCTTTCTTCGCATATTACCAATTCGTCCCGTGAACAGTGAGCAATTTCTTCACAAAATCCTCCCTGATCACATCGGCAATGAATGCGTTCCCGACGCTAAGACTGGAAGGAGGAGGAGAAGAAGAAGAAGATGGCAGATTTAATGGTGGAGGGAGAGAACGAGCAAATGGATTCGTGGAAGTAGAAGTTATCTTTGTCTTCCCTTCCATTGCTTGTTTTGTCGAACAAACGGCGGACAATGTGTGGAATCTGATGGCCGACTCCATCAAATCCATGGGCCGATGCGTCGAGGTCGCAGTTTTATTAGACACGGAGTCAAAGCCAATCGGATTCGGATCCGAATCGCGATAAGTGGCAGAGCGGGCGGTCACTAGCGCGGAGCGCTAGGCTAGTTAGCGCCGCCTAGGCTTTAAGCGATCGATTTTTTTAATATTTTAAATATAATAATATATAAAAAAAATAATATATTAGGGGACACTCAAAAGTCAAAACTCACTTTGTAGCCTCCACAAGTCCACATGCATGTAACAAATAATAACTAATAGCAACTCAACAAGTAACAAGAATATTAAAAATGTTTAAGATTATAAACAATAAGAATTGTAAAATATAAGAATTAAAAACATAATTGCAAACAATATTAAAAATTCATTGCAATAATAAGAATTGACAATTGTAAACAACAAGAATACTTGACAATAAACAATAATTTACCCAATTTACACATCAAGCAACATTGCAACAATAAGCATTGCAAACAACAAGAGCACAACACACAAATCACAATAAAGCACGACACAATAACAAATTTAATCTGGATTAAAAAACTATTAAGAATACTTGACAATAAGCATTAAGCAACGCATCTAACACTAATAAAATGAAGAAAACACATTCCTACATATTGTGAATGTTTAGTTGAAAAAGATCCTTTATCCAAAAAAGACCAAGAATACATCAACAATAAAGTGAATATCATCTTAGCAGATAAACAAAATATCATTTCTTGATTTACTTTACAGAGCGATCTAGATTTTACCATAATTCTTCAACTTCTTCTAGTTCATCTCCATATTTCTCGAACACTTCCTCTCAGTATCATTCAACTCAAAATCCATAGCATCTTTCTTCTTCATCCGATACAAATTCTTCTTCGTGAAGTTCTCTTACATCTTCAATATTTGTCTCAACATCTTCATCTCCACCATCAACAATCCATCCTTGTGCCATAGTTGCTTCACTAGCAAGTAACACATCAACTCCTTTTTCTTCTAGTCTTCTTTTTTGTTTATGATCTTGGCATTGAATCAACATAAACTAAATTGTTCAACCTTCCGGTATCTAATTTATTTCTTTTCTTTGTATGGATCTACATTAAAGAAAATTAGAAAAATATTAATATTGATTATTGAATACATATTTAGACATTTAGTATAAGAAATTAAAAACTTACTCCATCAAAATTAATCCAATTTCTTTCACAACCTAAGAACTCGTAGTTAAAGAAAGAATTCTTTTAGCCATTTTTTGCAATTTAGGTACACCATTTCCAAAAAGATGCCACCATCCAACTAAATAAAAATAAACCCAACAAGCAAAATCAAGAAACAACCAATAAAGATTAAAAATTACAAAATAAAGTAAGCAATTCTTAGTTCTTAGTTCTTACCTGGATCATATTTCTCATCATTTTTTGTGCACCCCACTATAGCCAATGTTCTTCCAAACCCCCACTTTATTGATATCAATAACTCCACATTTACTATGTCACTTTGACTATCAATATCATTAGGAAAGAATGTTTCAACACAAGTGAAAAATCCATTCATAACCACTTCTTCACTTCCTATGCTCCGGCCATTGAAGGAGTAATAAGGGTTCAAGAGGTAGGCCGCCAAATGTAGTGGACTATCAAGTCGATTCGACTTTTTCATCAATAATATTTGATAGTGAAGCTCCCGATTGTTGAATGTCACTTTAATATCCTCTCTCGCTCTAAGTAATTCTCCATACACAAAACCCATAGATGGTTTATTATCCCCATCAACAAGACGAAGCACCTTAATTAAAGGGGAAAACACCTTCAAGCAAAACTTACCCCATTCCAAAAAGAGGTACTCAAAGCGATCTTATATGCCGCCTTCCCCTTTGCACTCTTTGAATGTTTGCATGTATTCCATTCTTCACTAGCAACCAAAGATCTAAGTTCACTTTTCTTCTCTATCAAGCTTTGCAAAGATAAAAAGGCGGTTGCAAATCGTGTTACTCAGGCCTCACTATGTCTCTTTTTTGGTAAACTTTCTCATAATTGATAATGTCTTGTGATGTGCATAAATAAAGATTGTCAAGCTCTTTGCCTTTTCAATCACCCCTTCAACTTAGGTTGATTCCCAATTCCTTGAAGCATAAGATTCACGTGTGAGTTGCACATGAAGTCCAAAATATATGTGGTCTCTTCTCCTTCAATGAGATCTTTTGCCGTCATTTTATTCGAAGCTTTGTCCGTTACCACTTGAACTGCATTTTGGGGTCCAACTTCTTCAATACACTTTTCCATATATTCTAATATATAATGTACGGTGTGTGCTTCATTCGATGCTTCCCTAGAAGAAAGGAAAGTTATGCCTTCTTTACAATTGATACACAAATTCATGATACTTCTTCTTTTTCGATCAGTCCATGCATCAGTCGAACAACCATTCAAAGCTCATTCTTCTTCTTGCTTCTTTAACGGACTTTTAGTTCTATCTACCTCTTCTTTCAATAAGGGCTCCTGTTATTGAGTTGGAGGGCGATAACACGGGCCAAATTGACCAACCGCTTACGCAAACCTCTTGAAGCTATCATTGTCAATGGCATGAAAAGGAATACCAGACTCATACACCCATCGAGCTAAATATTGGTGCACACTATGTGTCCTTTGCTTCCAAAGTGCATCAATAATATTTTGTTATTGTTTTGTCTTCTTACTTTCACTCAATGAAGAATCAGGATCAATGAGATACAAATTGATCCATAGGCCCAAGAGTACGCTGATTCTTTTTGTCCCTCGATTCCGTTCGTCCACCTCATATTCTTCAAGAACAACTTCTTCTCTCACCTCCATTTCATTCATATTCTTTTGTTTCTTTTTTGTTCTTGCATCTTCAATAGCATTCTTACACTTCACTTTATCCTCATCCGAAGACTTCTTACACGGGGCAACATTTCCTTTGATATTGGCAACATGTTGTTTGAGCCTATAAATTCCACCACTAGTAATTTTTCCACACAACTTACATTTCAACTTATCCAAACTTTTAGGATCCACCAATTCCGTAAATTCCCATCCAATATCATTGGAATTACGCTTCAAACGAAAATCAATCTCGGACATTGAATTAGATGCTTGAAGATATAGTACGACATTCTTGATTTCTTGCACTACAAAGGATAAAAATGAAACCCTTGTATAAGCTGAATCAAAATGCAAGGCGGATCTATTTATTGTTAGTAAGGGAAAGAAAAACCAATTTACGATGCCAAGAAGAGAAAGCACGCAGTGCTACACTACAAGAACAATAAACAGAACAAAATTCACACTGAAATCAAGCTTTTTCCATCAAAATTGAATTGTATGTAATTGCTGGATGAGGAATATTAAGAAATGGAATAAACAAAAGGAAAACACAATATGTGTATTAGCTAAGATACCATAGAAAGAAATCTTAATCAGAGCAGTCATATGGATCAATCTCATTTTCGGCGTATTAAAATAACACGGGCGTGTTATCAGCGACACGTCCGTGTCAGGAGTTCTAGCGCTCAACACGCCCAACCAACACGCCCCGTTCAAGCGCTGACACGGCCGGGTGAGAAATATGCGACATGCCTGTGTTGTGCTCAACACAGGCATGTCGCACATTTCTCTGTGCGACACGCCTGTTGTGCTCAACACAGGCGTGTCGCTCACAGTGCGACACGCCTGTGTTGTGCTCAACACAGGCATGTCGCTCACAGTGCGACACGCCTGTGTTGAGCACCACAGCGTCGCTTTCGGTCGCGACACGCTGTCTTGTCAACACAGCGTGTCGCTCAACATCGCGACACGCTTTTTCTCACCGGCGTGTCAGACTCCTGAAAATGAAAACAATCAAAAGTTCAAAACATATAACTCTTGTATAATTAATCCCTTACCTTAGTCCGGTGCGTGGCGCGCACGAAGGGAAGGGCACATCGAAGCGGTGGCGACCTATCCGGACGAGGGAGAGCTCGAAGAGGGGAGAAAGGTGAGCGATGAACGCGGAATGGGTGTCGACGCGGGGGGGGATCCGGATCGGTGCGCTTGGCTTCGGCGGCGGTCGGCAGCGAGCGAGAGACTCGACGGTCAGAGAGGCGACACGCGTGAAGTCGAAGCTTGGCCCTGCGCACAGCGGAGACGAAGAAGCGAAGAGGTAGGGATTCCAAAATTTGGCACGATTAGGATTTAGTGATTTACTGATTCAGAAATCGCGATTCGTGAATCGCGAATTCACGATTACGCTTGCCGGGTCGGTCGCCTCGATTAATCGAAGCCATCGATTAATCGTTCTGGGCGCCGATTAAAGCGGTCGACGACGCCGATTAATGCGGCGACGCCTAGCGGCGTCGCCTCTGGAAATATCGGGGCGGTGGACGAGCGTCCACCGCCTATGCACCGCCTAATCAGGTAAAATCGCCGATTTTTAAAACACTGCCCTGAAGTGACGCCCCAACGACTAAAGGTGCAGAATAGTTGGGTTAAATCGATTAAATAATATCAAAATCGAAAGTCTGATTTGAAAGTTTAATTTTTATTTTTAAAATATTATTCTTTTTTCAATTAATTCCATTGAATTTCGAATTTTGAATTAAAAAAACAATTTAATAGATAAAATCAAATTAAAATTTATTAATCAACTGTAGCAATTGAATATACTATAGCATCAGTATAATTATTTTATAAATTCGATTCATCACTTCTAATGACAAGCCTTCTTCCCATTCCCATGGATTGAACATCTCTGCGAGTGTTTTTTTCGAAATGACTCATTAACTAGAGCAATACAGATGTTATTACATATGGACATAAATATAAATTTTTGTGATTTATTTTTCTTCTTCATCATCAAGGACCGACAATAAAAGACTTTGGGACAAACAAAAGTAATCACTTTTTACTATAAAGAACATCCACATCCTTGCGAGCATACCTGCTGACAAGTTTGGAATTCAGGATAGAAGACTTGACATTACGTAGCTTACAACGAACAGTACTCAAAACTTAAAGGGTAAAAGACTTCATCAGAACACTTCATGCAGTGTTGCCTCTCAACAGCACTGCCAGTTCTCCATATGCATCGTCATACATACTCGACGATACCACTGGACAAGCAGACTTCATGAACGCAGCTCTTCTGGAAGAGCGTCTTGCAATGGCCATCAACCTTGATACTGCTTTCAACTTGACCCACTTGCTCGAAAAAATTTGAGCACCAAAGCGAGGGGCATGTGAGGCACAGATTTTGCATCTTCTAGCGTCTGGCACACGAACCAAGTCACTAGGTTGGTCCCAAAGCACAGGGAATTGAGATGAGCGTAACGTGTCGACTGCTGGTATTACGGGCTCTGCAAAGCTTCCAGTTTCATAATTGACCGATGGCGTATCGCGGTAGCACCTTGGGTTACCGTCTAACTGGAAGGAATAGGATCTTTGCACCTGACCAGGCCCAGTCCCAGAGAATGTGTTTATGGTTTGATAAAGCTCATGCATGGTGCCATCTCCTTTCAGATTGGATAGACGCAAAGGACTCGTGTTTAGTATCTGATCATCTATCAAAAGTAATTGTGTAAAAGAACTATACAATAACAGTTTGGAAACAAAACTCTGAGGGACTGATTGAGTTACCATGATTTCCAAGGGAAGTGCGGGGGATGTGCTCGTCAAAGAAGCTTACAGCTGGGAAAGTCAGAGCATCAGGCGAAAGCAGCCTCTGAAAGTTGCCAGCCAGTGGTTGAATGATCTCTAGGATGCGATCTTGTGATGCATAAGCATCCTGTTTAAGTTTGTGGATCAATGCCTGCAAGAACAATCTAGTATGAGTTTGGAAAGCAACGTCTTGCTACACACATTGTATGTAGATAAATCATATAACCTTTGTGTACTAATTTTACATACTTGATTTGAGCTTCACAAATTGTGGAACACGAACCTTTTCCGTTGGAGGAAGCTCATCTAGACAGTAAAGTTTATCTTGAATTATTGCTCCGAGCAGCTCGTTTATGGCATTAAACACGAGCATGAGATCTTGACTGCAGTTATATGAGTATAGCTTCTCGTGCGGTATAATGCATTTCTTAGCATGCTCAACAGTTGCATCCCACATCTTATTTGACATCCCAGCGCCGAGCATCTACAGGTAAAAAGGAGAAAATAAGTGCCAACTGCATTGAAATGTCTGTGTAACCAAGAAACCCACCTGGCGCAGCTTATCTGGATCCATTACAAAATTCTTCAGGAAGTCTTGAACAGTCACTATTCCGTATTCTGCAAGTCTTTTATGAAAAACACCGTCTTTGCCTATCTTTTCTAATCGCCATACATCATCTTCCAATGATGGAGGATGATGTTTCTTGTACACTGAAAATAAAACAAGTCTAAGCCTGTCAATACAGACGAAAATGAACAAGCTGAAACAGAAAATAATTGCTAACTCATGCTGCAAAGAGACTAAAAATTGAGTTCCAAAATTAAATATAATGGCCAAAGCAAAGTTTGCAGGACACGTGTGCGCAAAGTAATGCCGATATTTTCTTAATTATTTTGTAGGTTAGAAACAATGGGAACGGATAAACCATAAATAATACTACATAGATTAAACAGATACTCTATTATTCAAGGGTGGATTTACTTGGATAGAAAAAATATGGAACCACCACATTAACAACCCCCCTTCGGCTGCCTCTACCAGTGGAGAAGGTAAATCAGAATCCCAATTGGAAGTGCAAAGGAAAGGGATCGATCGATGGCTCAGGGTGATGAATTCCCTAAGAATTGACCCCTGACCACTACGGACAAATCTTTTTGTACTTACCAACTAGATTAGCCCTGGGAATAGAAAGATAAGAAGGGACGGGGACGGAAAAGTGGCACAAAAGTGTCCACGATTGATGAAGCTCCATGTGTAATCTCGTGAGTCTTTCCCTCTCCCTCCCCCTACCCGCCTCCTAAGTTCAACTTTCAAGGCAATTATCCAAGTAAACCTAGCCTAAAAGATCAATTCAAGGTTGAAACCTCTAGACCTTCCGGATCTCATAATCACATCTTGAACTGTTTTTTGTTTTTTATTGTTTATCAAGGCAAGAAACAAAGAGAACCATAGTTAATCAGACAAATCAAAACAAACCTCGCTTTCAGCTTAAAAATGGAACTTTGCTTTCTAGTATATGAGCACATGATAACACTTCTTTGAAGTTTAGACTATATATATGCAGAAGCTAATTCTGCAGTGCAGAAAACTTATATATTTGGTTGAAAATGTGCATCATAGTTTGGAAGTAAAGTCATTTTCCAATGAGCTCATGGCTGTTGTCCTGGATGAATTCTTTCTTGACTACAAGAACTTCAAGCCTTTGATGTCGCACTAGTTCTGCTGTATTACCAGTGTCAAATTTTCATGTTCATGTAACCAATTATTCAAATATTCATAATAATGTTAGACCTAAAAAAATTCATGATAACGAGAGCTATAAATCATGAGTGTCAAATAACTTATTTACTGAAAATATAACAATAAAAGTTAAGCTAAACGCACATTCTCCACGATGATCCTTCACCAAAAAAGATCCACTTAATGCTTCCTGAACTCTATGTCTGAATCTGTTTTGACAAACCCTTGCACCAAGCCTGAACCTTCGACTTCTAGTCCAACTGGAGTTATCCGTAAAGTTAGCATCTCCAAGACGACCAACCCCTTTGTTGAGTATAACCATCAGCTCACCAGATAGCAAAGGCCTTTTGCCCTCTCTTTCACGTACTATGCTATCATTGAACTCCTTTTCTGTCCATTCTTCTTGTCTGTCAACACCAAAATCGCCATCAAGTACAAGAACTTCGACTTTGATAGAAGAAAGAGGACCGTGTGTAATAATCTGTCTTGTTTGAGAGTCGATCAAAACAATCTCAACAGGCTCCTGACCCTCAGCTTCTATTTTGCTGCTAGTGAATAGAGTTCCTGGCAAGCTGTTTTGAAATAGGAGACGGTACTGGTTGTTCACAGATGCCTGGATTTTGTTAAGGGGAGCTCTATAACATGCAAAATATGGCAAAAAAATTAGCAAAGAGCTAAAGTACATATTTTAAAACAAGCAATTTCACTAGTTCCTCTTGTATGTCTGCATCTTTCTGTTTAGTACTTTAGATTTATATGTCAGAATTAGACACAGATTAACAAAAATGATCTGATACTTGTTGACAAATAATGCAAGACCCTAAAAAAGCAACTGCAAGTTTCCAGAAATCTGAAGGAATCTGTAGGAACTAGAATGGAGGGAGAGCTATAGGAAGCAACAAAAAGTTAATTCTGAGGCAATTATGAATGCTAATAATGAATAAGGACCTTCTATTGTGTATACTTGGTCTCTTGTATAGATTTGTGAATCCCATCTTCTATATTTACTATATTTGATAGGCACTCTGCTTTTGACTAACAAACAAGAAAATTCAGAAAACTCAGTTGCCAAAGGTGAGGAAAATCAACCATCTTATCTTTTGCAGATTATATTCATTTGAAGGCATTATAATTAGATCTTGCTAGATGTGATGCAATTAGAATTCTCACCAAAATGAAATAAGAATCAGGTTCGATTAAGATAGTTCACATGCCTGACAAGGATGATTACACTTGCCATGTATCTTATTAGCCCAAATTTGTACCTGGGAGTGAAGTGCACATTGCGCCATATAGCATTTTCAACCTCTTCTTGCACCTTGCCAAAAGTATAAAAAAAAAAAGAGCACAATAATACGTTATTAACTACTTCTCCAACTAAATAACTACTTCAATGTAAGTTCTGAAATCATCATTAAATAATCTTCTAAGAAAGATTCTCATGAATTAAAAAGTCTCTCGTGAATTTTTTATATACTTTCCTCCTTCAAAAGGATTGATTTAGTGATGAGGCAAAGAAAATGTTATCATCTATTTTACAGAGTTTTTCATCTTGCTGTTTTTCAGGATACAACTTACTTCTTTGAAAAAAGTAGCCTATTGAACAAAATGCTTATAGATTAGCAAGTTAAGGGAGTCAAATGAGCAAGAAGTTAAGTGGACTTACCAAAGATAAACAATGATAATAACAGCTACCATAAAGATAATGTTTCAGAAGTTTAAGATGCAATGATTATTATGCTTACATACAAACAAACAAGCAATGCAAGCACTCCATAATTGTTTATTTTTGTAGAATTGAAAATGATCTAATAAAGATAATATTGCCAGCAAGTACTACAAGCAGTTTTCCTTATAAATGAAAATGGTAACTGTATGTGTGGTGTGTCCAAGGGCAGATCTAAATGTGATTGCACACAGACCTCAATTGACCAGGAATGGTGATTCTATAATAGGCCATTATTGAACCAAGATTTTATAATCGCATCTATTATATTTATTCTGACTATATACTTGCCAATAAATTTACTGTTGTGGATCATCTCTGTTAAGCATTTCAAAGTCATAGTTCTTCAAGTAACTAGTTAGAAGAAGGAAAATTGAATAATTTAACAAATAGTGATTCATGAAAGTTCATCAAAGGAGTGGAATTAGTAATTGCAAGTTATAAGTTCATTCGAAAAAAAAATCACTAAATACTTCAATTTGGGGATTAAACTTTTCTGCCCATTAGTTATTGTATTTAACTAAGACATTATGAAAAAACATGATATGCCTAAAGGTACCAATAGGTGACTCCTAAGAAAAGCCTGAAATGGACCTAGAGGACATGATTAGGGAAAACATTGCCCCCAGGAATGTTGGTTGATGGAAAATGCTAATATGTCTTTCAGCTCAACCTTTAAAAAAAAAATCTTGTTTCTTTCAAAGGGACACAAATTGAAAGGATGTGTTAATGTGTCGAATTGTTCTGCCAAATGGACTAGCACTGTAGCTAGGTGACATACTAGTTAGTGTAATTTATTCGACCAATTTAAAAATCATTTGGCCAATCCAGAAAATTAGAAAATGTAAATCATTTATAACGTAACAATAAATATAATGTTTCAACTATTGGAGATTTATTAAGTAAACCTTGTCCAATATAATTGGATATATAATTATGTACATACGACAATCTGTTTCTGATTCAACAAATAGAAATGAACCCAAAAAGATAAAATGGTAAGAAATTCTCACCACTTTTCGAAGAAATGGTTCTATGTTTGGCAAATGCTGCTGTATATATTGTGCTGCCATCACTACTTTCATTGAGCTGCATTGTTGAAACCACAAATTACGACGAAATATCAACCAATTATTCCACTACTTCAATTGGTCCGACCAAGCAAACCACTTACTCAAGTGAGGTACGCTGCCGTTTTGCATCATGGACCAAATGCCCATCTTCTACCGCTTCTCCTCCTGCATCACCTTTAACACCCATCATGAGCGAGATCAACTTCGGCAAGCTCACAAACCTAACCACAGCGAACTGCGGAAATGTAGCGCGTATACCGGATTCATAAACATTTACGGAAGCGTATGAAAAGGCAACTTTATGCCGAAGCAACTACGAAACTTCTCGAAATCGTAAGGAGCACACCCGTCCGTGGGTGAGGGAGGAGATCGTCGTGATGATCCCATGAAAAAAGGGGCACGATTCCAATATTCTTTTTGTAGGGCAACTGGTCCCGGCAATCTAACCTCAAGCTGCGATCTGCAAAAACGCAACGCCGACACGAAGACGAAAGGACAAATTGAAATCCGAGGGAGGATGGAGCCCCCGTCGACTGCACTCGCAGCGACGAAGGTTCCGCGAAGGAGGGAGGAAGATCGCGAGGGCCGCCGATCGAGGGAGCGGGACGAGGACCCATCGCGCAACCAGAATCGATTCCGATAGATGCCGAGCCCGACGAGGCAAAAGTGAGCGAGCGAGCGTGAGAGCGAGGGCAAAGCGAGAGCCCACAAAGCTGCGCGCTTTATTCCGGACCCTTTTCCCGTCTTTTGATGTCGCCTTCAACGCATTTTTGTTTTGCAAAAGAGAAACTCCACTAAAATTACCCGCATCAGATACCTTTGAAGTAATAATAGCCGGGCCCCGCGCCAAGAAAGGACGAGTTGTGATGGAGCGGGTTTAACACGAGTGGGTGGAAAAGTGGGCCACTTTTTACCAGTTTTTTTCCTTTTTATTTTTTTATTTTTTATGTCAACGGTCAAGCGTGATAATGCAACGGGCACAGAAAATCATTTTTAAAATTAATCAAATTAAAATTTTAAATACTTGAGAGAGAAAAAAAAAATAAAGACGTCATTCGAGAATAACAATTAAAAATGAAAATAAGATAGATGAAAAAAAAAATTCTCCTTTTTATTCAAATCATCTAATCAACTATCCTTTTTATTTATTATTATTCATTTATCTCACTCCATTTTTATTTTTAAAAATATCTTTTTTTTAATATTATCATTACTCTCGCAATATAAACAATATTATAGTATAGCTATTATAATATACATATTTATTTCTGATTAAATTATATTATACTAAATCGTAACTTATTTGAACGTACATTTCTAATTAATATTATATTATTGCAGATAAGAGTTTTTTTTTGTTTTATAAATTTTTCTTTAATTTTTTTCCTTTTTTTTATGTATATATTTATTTTTTATTATTTTGCGTTTAACAGCGTATGCACGCTTTAACATCTTAACGGCGCACTGTGTAGCGAAATAGGTGAAGACCCCCCTTTTATAAGGGGGTGCGTCCAAAGAGAGAAGAGAGGAGGGAGTAGTGAGTCACGCCGAAAGGTTGGTTGGGAGATAATCGGAGTGAATAGAAACACCAAAGTGCTGTCGGAATTTGTCTCGTGGAAGAGGAGGATCTTTCCGACGTGATTGATCCTCAAATGGTGAGCAGAAACTTCGTCCAAAACAGTACCAGAAAGCGAGAAGATTTCTGATGACCGCTGTAAGTTTTTTTTTTCTTTCTTTCCCAGTTTTTTACATATTCATTTTTTCCATTATTTTGCTTAGATAATCTCTAATTAGATGCTAAAACAACCAACATTGGTATCAGAGCCTTGTTGGAAAGCATCTAATAGAGTATAGATTTTTTTCTGCAAAAACCTGCTCTGTTCATCATGAAAATCGCGAGGAAGAAGACGATGAACAATGCAGAAATCACCGTTTCTGCGGTGAATGGAAAACCACTCTGGACAAACCACCCTGGTCATTCCAGAGTGATTTGTTGAGTGGAAAACCACTCTGGACAAACCACTCGCCATTCCCAAACTACCCTGCAAGGGTGGTTTCAATGCATGACAGGGCAGTTTGATCCCTGCCAGGGCGGTTTGAGCCCTGGTAGGGCAGTTTTAAGCCTTGTCAGGGCAGTTTGTGCCTTGACAGAGTGGTTTTCAACCTTGTCAGGGCAGTTTCAGCCTTGGCAGAGTGGTTTTAAACCTTGTCAGGACAGTTTGTGCCTTGGCAGAGTGGTTTTCAACCTTGCCAGGGCAGTTTGAGCCTTGGCAGAGTGGTTTTGAGCCTTGTCAGGGCAGTTTGAGCCTTGGCAGAGTGGTTTTCAACCTTGCCAGGGCAGTTTGAGCCTTGACAGAGTGGTTTTAAGTCTTGCCAGGGCAGTTTGAGCCTTGGCAGAGTGGTTTTCAACCTTGCCAGGGCAGTTTGAGCCTTGGCAGAGTGGTTTTGAGCCTTGCCAGGGCAGTTTGAGCTCAGGCAGGCGCCATTTGGCTGTGGAGGTTTATCGCCGTATGATTTATCGTCTGCCAGGCGATTTCATCACCGCCAGCTGGCGGAGCTCACCGCCGGCGGCGGCCGTCCCGTGGCGGTTTTCCGTCGCTGTGGTGGTTTACGGCCTCGCCAGAGTGGTTTACCGCTGCCAGGGCGGTTTTCCGCCTGCCAAGGTGGTTTTATGCCCGGCAAAGCAGTTTAATTGTCGGCAGAGCAGTTTAATTGTCGGCAGAGCAGTTTACCGCCAAGCAGGGCGGTTTTGAGAGTTGGCAGGGCGGTTTTAACGCTGGAAAGAGCGGTTTAGCCCTGGAAAGGGCAGTTTAAGCCCTGGAAAGGGTGGTTTTACTGCAAACAGACCGGTTAGCATAGGAAATCAGTTTGGTGACTGGTTTAAACCGGTCAAGAATTCACTTAAAGTGGCCGGAACCACAGTAAGTGCCCAAGAAGTTGAATTTGGTCAACTTGACTCATAACTTAATAATCAAGTAATTGTTTGGAATAATTAGGACTTGAAATAAACAACTTAAAGATAGACCAAATGAACTAGAGTTGAAGGCTAGGAATAATGTGAAAAATTAAACAACCATTTATTTCACTCGAGTGTCTGGGGTATTCGGAGAGAAATAAAGGAGTTTTGGTTTTTCACATAAATGGTAAAGTCAAAACAGTCTAGACCAATTAGACTTAGATGATAGTCGATTGGTAAGAGTACCATTTGACCGTCTAAGTCGATGATCATTCTCCATAAAATCAAGGAAATTTATTCTTGATTTATTATGATAGATCCATGCCTATATATAAATTGAATTAAGCTGGTATATGTACTGGTTTGTCGGTTTTGTGCTGACTTAATTAATTTCAATTTTTCCAGATGGCACAGATGATTACCACTATGACTAGACACGATGTGTTGCGTAATCGGCTGAGAGAGGCTATCCAGGGGATAGAGTATGACTCAGCTCATGGAGTCGGGTGGCACATTGGGAGGCTTGATAGATTGTTCTGGAGACTCGAGATGCAGGAGTTTCCGATTCTGGAGAATTATAGAATTTGGGCTCTAGTCCGCTCACTGCCACAACACCTGAGTGAGATTGCGCATGAAATCTGGGGGCGCTATGAGGGTCGTGTCTCTTATACCCAGTTATGCACTGAGCTGCTTCACTACGAGGCCTGTGAGGTGCATAGTGATGATCCAGAGGATAATTCGGATGAGGACCCTAATGGAATCTTTCCTTTTGGATCGCTTCAAAGGTGTCCTACAGAAGATTCTGTATCCTGGCATCATTTTGAGAGCATCTCGACGGGGGATGTCCTAGTTCAGCCCAAGAAGATTGGGCATGTTTGGATCATTACTGACTAGTGTTTGTCCTAGTGGGAGTAATTATTATCTATCTAGTTGTTTAGTTTTTATTTTTCAGTTATGAGTAGGAAGAATGTTATATGTAACATTCTTAGTAGAGTTATCTTTGTTATTTGTTGACAATGTACAACAAGTTTAATTAATGATATGTTCATTTTATGCTGTTAACTCTACATGACGCATGATATTTTGCTCTTTGATTTGATTATATTGAGTACAATTTAAATGATAGGTTCATTTAATAATATCATGTTAATATGGGATGTATGTAATGTAATTGATCAAAGTCGATTCGATTGGTACATACAGATGATGAGTGGCAATTGGATTGTCACTTGATTTTGTAAACCAAATCGAATTTACGTTGAGTCAATTTGTAGATTACATACATAAAATCATACACTGAATAACTAAATAATGTGTTTATTTATGTTAGGTTATGACAACTAAAAACATCATAGCTGAACTCAATAAGGGTGAGAAACTCAATGGGGATAACTACAAGATCTGGCACCTCAAGATACAGTATGTACTTGAGGAACAAGAAGTTCTAGAGGCTGTAAATCAGGTCATGGTAGAACCTGTAGATGGTCCCACTGCACAAAACAGACGAGATATTGATGCCTACAAGGCATGGAAGAAGAAAGACTCCACTGCTAAGGGCATCTTGATTAGTTCAATGATAGATGACCTAGTTTTTGAGTATGAGTCGTATCCTTCAGCTCATGCTGTCTGGGTTGCCCTTAAGGACAAGTACAGCGGAGTCAGTCTGAGCAAGCTTCGACAGCTAACGATCAAGTTCGATAGCTACAAGAAGCGCCCGAATGTCACTATGGTTCAACATCTCAGGGAGATGTCGAATATGATTCGGGAGCTTAAAACTGCCGGTCACGAGCTGACAGATGAACAACAGGTTCAGGCAGTCATTCGATCCCTTCCAGATTCTTGGGAGACCATGAAGCAGACCCAAACTCACAGCGAGAGTATTAAGACTTTTGCTGATGTCTCGCGCCATGTTGAACTAGAGGTGGAGAGAGTAGAATCCGCGAGGATTTCTGGCCAAGCCTATTTGGCTGCCGGTTCTGCTGGATCATCTGGATCCAAGAAAAAGAGATGGTTCAAGAAAGGGAAGGGAAAGAAGAAGGAAGTTGCTGCTGCAGGTGGGACAGGCCCAATCAAGAAGAAGAAGAACAAGAAGACGGGGAAGAAACCTAAAAGCAAGGTAACTTGCTTTAATTGTGACAAGAAGGGTCACTATGCTCGGGAGTGTACCGAGCCAAGAAAGGTAACTTCTAGTCTGTCTTCTGAGCATTTTGTTGCTAGTTCTGTGTTGTTGGCTGATTCTTATCCTTTGTGGATTATAGATTCGGGAGCAACCAACCATGTAGCTCGGGAGCGAGTTACATATGTGGAGTATCTTCTTAGGACCGGTGGCAACAAATGGATATATGTAGGAAACAATACAAGAGTCGAAGTCAAAGGAGTCGGCACTTGCAAATTTAACCTTCGGGGTGGAAGAACTTTGTTTCTACATGATGTCTTGTATGCTCCTGAGATTCGAAGGAATCTTATTTCTGTTACTTGTCTTCTTGATCTAGGGTATTGTATAAATTTTTACAGTCGGTGTGTTGAACTCAAGATTGACTCAGTGTCAATCGGTTATGGTTTTTTAACGAATGGTTTTATGGTTCTTGATGTGGAACCAAATGACAATTGTGCGATTGATAATTGTTTTTCAAATATTGCTCTTACTAGTGATGCAGAAATAACTGATGATATTTGACATGCTAGATTAGGACATATAGGACAAGATCACATGAATCGATTAGCTAAAGAGGGCTTATTGGGCTCTCGAGCTAAGATTAGCTTGTCTATATGTGAGCATTGTCTTGCTGGAAAAGCAATTAGGAAACCATTCGGTAAGGCTATTATAGCAGAGTCGTTATTGCAATTGATTCATTCGGATATTTATGGTCCAATGAATATGAGGGCTAGACATGGAGCTTCCTATTTCATTACATTTATTGATGATTTCTCTCGTTTCGGTCATGTGTATTTGATTTCTCACAAATCTGAAGCATTAGATTGTTTCATTCGTTATATGAACGAAGTTGAGAATCAAACGGAACGTAAGGTTAAGACTTTACGCACTGACCGTGGTAGAGAATATTTGTCTGATATGTTCAAGACAATATGTAATGATAAAGGGATTATTAGACAGCTAACGATCCCTGGAACTCCACAGCAAAATGGGGTTACTGAGAGAAAAAATAGGACTCTTCTCGAAATAGTTAGGTCTATGATCGCTGCAGCCTATATACTTAACAAAGTGTCTTCAAAGTCAGTTTCATCTACCCCATATGAACGTTGGACAGACAGAAAACCAAATTTGGGAAATCTAAGACCCTGGGGGTCGGCTGCCTACGTTCATGAAAGTTCTCACAAGTATGGAAAACTAGGACCTCGAGGTAAGAAGTGTATCTTTATAAGATATTCTGATACTTCAAAAGGTTATGTTTTCATAGGTGAGCAATCAGATGGAACAATCTCTGAATTGAATTTGAGAGATGCCGCTTTTCTCGAAACTGAGTTCTCAATTAGAGGTGAAGTTGATAAGACAATTCCTCTATTTGAGGAGGAATAGTCGTTATCAACTGGACATGTGTCTAGTGGGATACCTGGAACTAGTCAACCCAGTAGGAGTACTTTGCCTAGTCACGGGGTGACTTCTCAACAACCCAACTTACGGAAAAGTGTTCGTAAGATCAAACCTAAGAAGAGGTTTGATATTGAGAATGAGGCAATGATTACACTCCCTGTTGACGATGATGAACCTCAGTCAGTAAAGGAAGCTCTGGGCTCTAGAGCTGGAGAAAGGTGGAAAGTTGCAATGGTTGAAGAAATGGAGTCAATGATTAAGAATCATGTTTGGGAGTTAGTCGATCTTCCTCCTGGCCGAAGGGCTATTGGAATAAATGGATTCTCAAAATAAAGAGGAAAGATGATGGATCGATTAACCGATACAAAGCTCGTCTAGTTACAAAAGGATTTACCCAATTAGAGGGTATTGACTTTGAGGAGACATTTTCTCCCGTAGTAAAGTTTGTGTCAATCCGAGTCATTTTTGGCTTTAGTGGTTCACTATAACTTGGAGTTACATCAAATGGATGTAAAAACCGCTTTCCTTAACGGTGAGCTTGATGAAGAAATCTATATGGTTCAACCAGAAGGTTTCGTTGTTGAAGGCCAAGAAGATAAAGTATGTAGATTGAAGAAATTTATATATGGGCTAAAGCAAGCATCAAGACAGTGGAACATAAGATTTAACGAAGTGGTTTTATCTTATGGTTTCGAAATGATCAATGAGGATCATTGCGTTTTCCTGAAGAAGGATAAAGGAAAGTATGTCATTTTATCGTTATATGTTGATGATATGCTGATTGCAGGAAATGACATAGGTTTTGTGATAGAAGTCAAAAAGTGACTTTCATCACAGTTTGACACAATAGATATGGGAGAAGCTGAATACATCTTAGGAGTAAAGATTATCAGGGATAGATCTAAGAGACTTTTGGGTTTGTCTCAAGAGTCTTATATAAATAAGATGTTACAACATTTCAGCATGTCCAATTGCAACAGTGAACAGACACCTACTGTGAAAGGTACTGTTCTGAGGAAGAGTATGAGTCCCAAAACTCTAAATGAAATAGCCGAGATGAATAAAAAACCATATGCCAGTGCTGTTGGTAGTTTTGTAAAATACTGCAAAAAAAAAATACTTGTTAATTAGGAAAACACCCTATGGAATTTTGTTAGGAATTTTACATTTTTTTTCTAAAACTTAAATGAAAATTTCTACGACAGTTGTGGGGAAAGATTTAATAGGCTTTGGAAAAGCCTGTTTGGGATAAATTAAATCTTGATGAGGCATGGTTAGTAGTTAATTTAAACCTAACCTAGGTTCAAGGTCTATTAGGTTAATTGTTTGAACCTAGGTTTAAGGGAATGGATTTAATCGAATTTAGATTTAATCTAAAACCCGACCCGACCCGTTAACCTCGCCGTTTTCTCTTCATTTACTTCTCGCGAACGGATGTCTTCACGCAACCTCCTCTCCCATGCGATCTGCCTCCCTCGCGTCCCCATTCTCGCCGCAGCCGACCTCCTTTCCTCTCCTTCTTCCTCGTGGCAAGCGGCGACCACGACAAGTGGGCGCGGTTGGAAGGTTAGATTGGTGGCGACAGCACCGTACTCGGATCGGAAGCCACGACCTCCGCGCACTCGCCGCCTGGCCTCTTCTGCCGTGTATAGTCCTCTCTTCTTCCCGATCTTCGCTGCCAGTCGAGTTGCCTCCGGCCACCACGGATGACCTTGGTTGTTCCCCTATCTCGATCTCACTCGAGTTTGCCCCTCTTTGTTTCTTCTGGTTTGAAGGCAGCCGGTGTTGCCGCCCATCACAATTTGCAACACCATCATTTGGACATCCGTGTTGCCACTCTGCCGGACCGACGGGTTACTTTTGCCAGATCAGCGTCGCTGGGAGTTGACCTAGCCGGTTGTCGTCGGAGCAAGGTAAGGGCACGATTCTTGGTTGATTTCGGTCGCCTTTCCTTCTTTCCTCTTGTTTTACATTGAACTCCCGGCGGCGAGGCAACACGGTCGATCGTCACGGAGTTAGGGCGCGGAGATTGTGGCGGCCGAATAGAGGCGTGGCGTTTACGTGGGATGCGTCGGTGGGGATCTTCTTTGCTGTTGAGGTTTCTATTGTGGTAAGCAAATCAGTTTCCCCTCTTGTGTTGTGATTGTGGTTGCAGCAGGCGATTGGAGGTTGATTCGTGACCTCTGTCGAAATTAGGGCAGTAATGGTTTTCTTCCGGCAAACAAGGCAATTAGGGGAGAAACACCGCCGATGGATCCTAAGTGATGGTAAATATCCTGATTGCTCTTTCATTTGGGCTTGTGATGTCTGATCAATTCGGATTAAATTGAGGTTGAAATCCTTTTTGCGGATCAAGAAGAGGATGTGAACCGGTGTTAGATTTTGAGGAGTCTTGTGAAACCAATTGTGCTATGGAAATTGATCGTTTGAGGTAAGTTCATGTTTGAATAGTTGCAGATGCTTATCGTTTGATAGGTTGTTAGTTAATCTAAGTGTGAATGCTTGATTAGTATGATGGAATGGGGGATTTGCATGTTGTAATTGGACAAGGAATCAATTCAGTTTAAAAGGATTCATAACTAATTACTCATATGATTAGTAGGGATTAACTAATCAGAGTTTAGAGTTGATTTAGGGTTGCACTAGAGATTTATTGATAAGCATATTGAATGTTGCAGGATGCTGATTCGAGACACTCATGAACGTGAAGGTCCTTGATATGAGCTTCTCTACAGGTAGGTAATTTCCTACTAGTCGAGCAGATGTAATGATTTTCAGATTTAGACATAGATATGAACCTTAGGTGTTCATATTACCTTGATCATGCTCTGTTTATCGTATGCTTGAACTTACCGTTGATATATATGTGTGCTCGATTATTGATAACACATATTCCCTAGCATGATCTAGAGTTCTGGATGTGATGTAAGTAGGTCTAACTGTTTAGTAGGGTGTAGATGTTAGAGTACGGAGGTTGACCTAAATTGTAAATTTGGCAAAAAGGTCCTCTGTGGATAAGTATGACCCTAGATGTAGGACTTATTCTATACCTGTATGTTGCACATTTATTCACCAACCACGGGTTGTGTGAATGGTCATGAGAGTCGTGGACAGTGTGTCGCTACGGACCGATGGTCCTAGCTTGTCCTAATTAGATGAGTGACTCTCTATAGGATAGAGAGTGTACTGATCAATTGGGTGTGACTCTTTGTTGAACAGAGAGTCTAGGGTAGATGTTCTCAGATGTGAGACAAGTCATCATGTCATTGCATGCATACTGACGACATCGTCTCCCCTTGGGGTTGAGAGAGAGTCGTCAGTCATCCTGCCTCCCAGGTTACTTCCAGAGGAGTAACTGGTGTGAGGGCATAGCATTTGTTGTGCCGCACTCTACCATTATTGACGATGGTTGTTGGAGTTGCGTGCAGTTGTCCTGGGTGCGTGACACTCGACCGCTCATCGGCGATGGTCACCGGAGTGACGGCAGGACCCCCATGCGTGTAGCGAGCTCTTTACGCTCATATGCTACTTGATCATACTACCCAACCCGGTCACTCGAGAGAGTGGTGGCGGAGTCGGGATAGTTGTCATGTCGTGCCACCTAGGCCACTTGGGTCGTAGTAGCAGTAGGGGTGAGCATGACCATCGCATCTTGCATTGCGTATCATTGATTATATATATATATACATACACCTTGTATATATATATATATATGGATGATGATGATTAGTATACATACAGTATATCTATATACTCACTTTGATGATGCATTTGTATGTATTATGCTTGTTGCATTTGTTTGTACATATTCATACATGAATCGCATTTCTGTATGGTAGTAGGTGTACTTTTATACATTAGATATTCCACAGTGATACCCTTGACTCGAGTTAGGATATTGTGTTAGTAATATACTTTTATACCCTATGATGTGATTATATGCCCGAGTTGGATCAAGATAGAATAATTTGATGTTGATTTATTTAGTATATGCATGCATATCTATTGTTATCTTGATGTATACTTGTTGTCATGAGTAGATTAAATTTGTTGAATGATATGTAATATTGATACATATATTTACATGTTTTCTCGATTACTCTGAGTTTTACTCACCACCTCCGACTACAGGTTTTTACATCGCCCGGTAGTAGCAAAAGCCTTTGTGACGACTTGGGTCGATCCATCCCATCTCCATTTTCCGATGTCTCCCGAGGAGTTTATTTTGTTTCTCTCTCTTATGGTTATGGATTTTGGTCCTATGTCATGGACCCTTGTTTTGTTATGGACTTGTCGTGATGTCGATGTTTTATTTTACGGTTTGATCAGGACTTGTCGGTGGTGTACACTGTATATTTTGTTATGTATGTTGTGGGTATGCGCTCTTTATTTCATTCTTTGTTATTTGTTGTTTGTTATATATATTATTGTTGTTGTGGGCCTACGGGCCTTGTATTAACCCGAAATGTTGCCACGTACAGGGGAGGTGCCGTCCGTTTGATTTTCGGCTCGGCATGCTCTCGGGGCGTGACAACTTTAGTGGTATCAGAGCCAAAGGTTCTGCGATGCCATACAATGATTTTTGTTTTGAGTCTTGGATTCTCGGGAGTCGGTATATTTTTCGGATTTGGTTTTTGTGAGATGGGATTGACCGCGGCATAAGCTCTAGGCAGCACGAAGTGAGTATTTCTGATAACTCATATTTCAGATAGTTACTTATCTAAATGTGTTTAACAGGTGTATATCGTTAAAGATTTATGACACCTGTGCAGACTTGTAGTAGGGGTCGTCCATCGAGGCGACCAACCGGAGTGACCTTTAGGGTTTATACTTCCGGTTATGTTGGCTATGCGTTTAGAATGCTTATACCAGGGAATAACCTATAGTGTGTTGGTTATTGTTTGTAGTCGTGGTATGAGTTGACCCCGAAAATGACCTGTTCAGTATGTGAGTCTTGAACCCGTGTCGAAAAGGTGATTTACCTTTAAGGGCCGACTGATACCGAGTCAAAAAACATGGGGCAAGTCATCACATTTCTGGTTGAAATCAAAGATTTCAGCCGTAGAGATTTTCACTAACGGTGCTAGTCAGATCATTACCTGTTGGGTAATGGACAAGACAAATTGTCTATTGTTGATGCAAATAGCGGGATGTTAGTTTATGGAGTTTCATAGGGATTTTAACCCTGAGTTGTTCGTACTGAGTTGTATAACTTTGAGAGTACTTTTAAGTACTTAACTCATGTTATACCGAGAAGGTAGAGTTATTTGCATACCATTATCGGGGTCAAGCCGGTATTTGGTGATAAATGCAAAAAATAATCTTCGGAAAATAATATACCACTTGATCATGGTTTAGTGATGTTGAAAGAGAGTATTTCCCCGTGTCACTTTTAGTGACGCAATATAAGGAATTCTTGAGCTTCAAGAAAAGGTGACCGGTTAGTAATAGATATGTCTTGAGTCGTAAGACTTGTGGAGGTTACGGCCACCTAATAGCTCAAGCAGATGAATGGATGATTTAAGCCACCTAGAGTTATTGGCTTATAGTTAGTTTAGGATGTTGGAATCTTCTACCAGATCCTGTCGGAAGACGTTGGATTGAGACAGGAGTTTAGAAATGACTCCGTACAAGAGTTTAAGAGTTGGAGACCGGTAAGCAACTATTGCAGGTCAACTGATTAGAGTCAGAAGTCTCCGACTATTGGATAGAAGGAGCAAGATCGGAGTTATAGGCTTTGAGCTATTTTCTGATTATAGAAGACCAATCGCAGATCATCAGAAGGTTCTTGTGGATATCAGCAAAATCAGAACAAAGACTCCGAAGGGATTGTGTGCGTGCAGTGCAGATCACGAAGACACGTGAAGCCAGAATATCTGTTGGAGCAGTTTAGCTGTTGCTATTGTGAGCAACCAGTACAGTGGAGGAGTTATACTTTGAAGACTCAGTTGAAGACTATCCGGGAGATTCCGAGAAGGTGATGCACCGTCTCGACAGCAGAGATCAACACAAAAGATTTGGGTTATCTCAACAACAACAACCTACTACCTCAGGCATGGTTGGAGTTCCTTGATACTCCCCTTCAGCAGAGATCAACACAGAAGCAGCATCAGCAGAAGACATTATAGAAGACTCAGCAGACAACAACAAGTAGTTATCCCTAGATGTGATTTGATTAGTATAGAGGAGAGAGTATACGACGATGGTCGTATTTATTCAGTATTCTATAGTTGTAGCTCATAGGATTAAGGGATGGATTAGATGATCTAGGAAAAATCCTTGGATCATTCATCGCAGAAATGCGACCGTTTTATCGCGGACTGTTGGATCTGATCTTAGTCTCTTCGGAGAAAGGCCGAGACCTGCGTGGAGCCTTTAGGATCAGATCGACAGATATATCATCGTTCAGGGTATTACTCTAGTTTTACCCTCTGGGTTAATATGTTGAGAGATGCTTGTGGTTACAGGTATCTGTATCTAGAACATTCTCAGTTGGATTAGAAGGGTCCTTTACATCGACTTGTGGGTCGATGGTATCTCTACCGTCAGGTGAGAAGTGGACCAACGATTAAGAAGTCAAGGGAGGTCCTTAGACTTGGATAGACATATCTTTACTATAGACATATCCTTACGGATGGTCAAATTGTTGGAAGTATGGTACGATATGTCTCTCGGATGTGCGTATAATCTGAGAGCCTTCGGATGTAATTTCGGATGAACTCCAAGGCTTGCCGTTGCTTAGGCAAGTGGAGTAGGCGTTCGAAATGATTGCGAAAATAGTCCGGTATCGAAGATCACATAACGAGTGATATTTTTGTTGGTATCAGTGTTGTTAAACACTATAAAAGAATCGGAATAACGTGAGTTGCGATTATAGGAGATGTTGGAGGGAATATCTATCTATCCCAGTATTTCTCCTTGTGAAGATCCAGAACTCTTTGTCGAAAGAGAGATGGACATTTGAGATTGTGCATCGATTGTCGATGATGGAATGCGATGATTGTTGAAAGTAAATATCCTACGTTGAGGATAAATGAGTTGTTATTTTAGTTCAATGAATGACAGTGTATACTCTAAGGTTGGTTTACGATTGGAGTACTGATATTGTAGTGACATGATGTCATACGATTATCATTGTCGATGTGATGATTAATATATATCATCAACCAAGAGTAAAGGGGATGCAGGTGTGTAGATATGCCAATTTCATACTTGGTATAAATTGTATGAGTTTTGATTGTGTTGTTAGACTATTAAACGATTTAGTCGTCCAGGGATTTGAGAATCGTGTATCCTGAACACGATTGGATCCATTCGTGATTGTTGGAGTTGCGTAACTTGGCCACTGTTGATTGTGGTAGTTGGAGTTGCGCACTCGACCACCGTAGATGGTGGACTTCCTTGCATGATTTGGTTATTCCTACGAATGTGGATAGGTTGCTTTTAAGCATTACTATACCACGGGCTTGTTTGACAAAGGTGATGATGGAAATCAGTTAGTCGGAAGCTGGTGAAACCAGTTATAAGACCTAGACGGCGGTTAACTTTTACACGAGTATTAGTTAATCCTTCCAGAGTTGATAAAAAGGATGATGTACGCAGATGCGTTGTTTCAGGGATCGGAATGGTTCCGATGCAGATGAATGAGGCATATCTTATGCCTACGACAGTTAAGAAACTACGAGATAGTCTGTTATATACATGACGTGACTTTAGTAGTTATTTTCTGGATTTGTAGTTGTATGGAGCAGAAGTGTTTATTGAATTTGACTAGCTACTGGGTAGCTACTATAGAGTTGCTGGAATGCGAACGGTTGCAACCAGTGAGATTGATCGCTATAATCTTCCATGCACTTACAGTGTGTGTGGAGTGTATCTTGGAAGGTTGATGGACTTCTCTTTTGAGAAGATAATTCTCCTTCTCTGATAAGGATAGTGTGTTCCGGATACGCGACCAATCATGGAAGAGTCGTTACAGAAAGCACATCATTCAAGATGGGTTATATACTTTGGCGGTACTCAGATGTACCTAGATTGGAGACATTTATATTGGTGAAACGGTATGAAGAGGGTTATAGCAGATGTTGCTGCTCGATGTTTAGTATGCCAGCAGGTGAAAGCTGAACATCAGAAACCCGCTGGATTGCTTTAGACAATTCCGATTCCAGAATGGAAGTGGGAGCATATCATGATTGATTGCGTTACGGGATTGCCTAGGACCCGTAAAGGACATGATACGATTTGGGTGAGTGTGTATCGACTAACCAAGTCAGCTCACCTTTTGCCTATGCGTAGAATGTACTCGTTAGATCATCCGGCAGAGTTGTATTGTCGGAAGATTAGCGGATTGCGTGGGGTACTTTTGAGTACTATATCTGATAGAGACCCACGTTTTACCTTACGATTTTGACAGAGTCTGCATCAGACTATGGGCACAGAGCTTCGCCTTAGTGCAACATTTCATCTGCGAACTGATGGACTGTCTGAGCATGACATTCAAACGTTGTAGGATCTATTTAGATCTTGTGTTGTGAATTATGGAGGTGTAGTTTGCCGGTTGGCTTTACCTCTGACACTTGCAGGTGCTCACAACGTATTTCCTGTTGTTATACTGAGGAAATACGTGTCGCATGTTGATTATGTTATGAAAGAGGTTCCGAATTCTACCTCAGTCTAATGCGACTTAAGAGAAGATCCCAAGGTGGAGATTGGGTCGCAAGGAGCGACAGTAGCGGAACAAGACCATCCGACTCGTAAAAGTTGGATGACAGTATCCGACTGATGAGGAGGCTATGTGGGAGCTGGAAGATACTATCCGAGCTCGATAGTCTCATCTGGTCACTTGAGGAAGGTATGTGGTCCTTTCGGAAACTTGCTTGAAGTAAATTTTTGCATGTTAGTACGAAATTTGGGGACCAAATTTTTATAAGTGGGGGAGAATGTAAAATACTGCAAAAAAAAAAAAATACTTGTTAATTAGGAAAACACCCTATGGAATTTTGTTAGGAATTTTACATTTTTTTTCTAAAACTTAAATGAAAATTTCTACGACAGTTGTGGGGAAAGATTTAATAGGCTTTGGAAAAGCCTGTTTGGGATAAATTAAATCTTGATGAGGCATGGTTAGTAGTTAATTTAAACCTAACCTAGGTTCAAGGTCTATTAGGTTAATTGTTTGAACTTAGGTTTAAGGGAATGGATTTAATCGAATTTGGATTTAATCTAAAACCCGACCCGACCCGTTAACCTCGCCGTTTTCTCTTCCGAGCAGCGATTTCTCTTCATTTACTTCTCACGAACGGATGTCTTCAGGCAACCTCCTCTCCCATGCGATCTGCCTCCCTCGCGTCCCCATTCTCTCCGCAGCCGACCCCCTTTCCTCTCCTTCTTCCTCGCGGCAAGCGGCGGCCACGGCAAGTGGGTGCGGTTGGAAGGTTAGATCGGCGGCGACAGCACCGTACTCGGATGGGAAGCCACGACCTCCGCGCACTCGCCGCCTGGCCTCTTCTGTCGTGTATAGTCCTCTCTTCTTCCCGATCTTCGCTGCCAGTCGAGTTGCCTCCGACCACCACGGATGACCTTGGCTGTTCCCCTATCTTGATCTCACTCGAGTTTGCCCCTCTTTGTTTCTTCCTCAAGGAAGCGTAGGTGCTAGCCCATCACACACCATCATTTGGACATCCCGCCACTCACGGATCGACGGGTTGCTTTTGCGGATCGATTTGGGAGTTGACCTAGCCGGTTGTCGTCGGAGCAAGGTAAGTGCACGATTCTTGGTTGATTTCGGTCGATCTCTGCCTTTCCTTCTTTCCTCTTGTTTCTGTTGAACTCCATGGCGGCGGCAAAGACACGATCGATCACGGAGTTAGGGCACCGAGATTGGCGGTGAATAGGCGTGGCGTTTACGTGGGATGCCGATCAGTGGGGATCTTGCTGCTGCCGTTGAGGTTTCAATTGTGGTAAGCAAATTCGTTTCCCCTCTTGTGCTGTGATTGTGGTTGCAGCAGGCGATTGAAGGTTGATTCGTGACCTCTGTCGAAATTAGGGCATCAATGGTTTTCTTCCGGCAAACAAGGCAATTAGGGGAGAAACACCGCCGATGGATCCTAAGTGATGGTAAATATCCTGATTGCTCTTTCATTTGGGCTTGTGATGTCTGATCAATTCGGATTAAATTGAGGTTGAAATCCTTTTTGCAGATCAAGAAGAAGAGGATGTGAACCAGTGTTAGATTTTGAGGAGTCTTGTGAAACCAATTGTGCTATGGAAATTGATCGTTTGAGGTAAGTTCATGTTTGAATAGTTGCAGATGCTTATCGTTTGATAGGTTGTTAGTTAATCTAAGTGTGAATGCTTGATTAGTATGATGGAATGGGGGATTTGCATGTTGTAATTGGACAAGGAATCAATTCAGTTTAAAAGGATTCATAACTAATTACTCATATGATTAGTAGGGATTAACTAATCAGAGTTTAGAGTTGATTTAGGGTTGCACTAGAGATTTATTGATAAGCATATTGAATGTTGCAGGATGCTGATTCGAGACACTCATGAACGTGAAGGTCCTTGATATGAGCTTCTCTACAGGTAGGTAATTTCCTACTGGTCGGGTAGATGTAATGATTTTCAGATTTAGACATAGATATGAACCTTAGGTGTTCATATTACCTTGATCATGCTCTGTTTATCGTATGCTTGAACTTACCGTTGATATATATGTGTGCTCGATTATTGATAACACATATTCCCTATCATGATCTAGAAGTTACCGATGTGATGTAAGTAGGTCTAACTGTTTAGTAGGGTGTAGATGTTAAAGTACGGAGGTTGACCTAAATTGTAAATTTGGCAAAAAGGTCCTTTGTGGATAAGTATGACCCTAGATGTAGGACTTATTCCATACCTGTATGTTGCACATTTATTCACCAACCACGGGTTGTGTGAATGATCATGAGAGTCGTGGACAGTGTGTCGCTACGGACCGATGGTCCTAGCTTGTCCTGATTAGATGAGTGACTCTCTACAGGATAGAGAGTGTACTGATCAATTGAGTGTGACTCTTTGTTGAACAGAGAGTCTAGGGTAGATGTTCTGTATGTGAGACAGTACCCTCATGTCATTGCATGCATACTGACGACATCGTCTCCCCTTGGGAGAGAGTCGATCATCCCGCCTCCCAGTTACTTCCAGAGGAGTAATCGGTGTGAGGGCATAACATTTGTGCCGCACTCTACCATTATTGATGATGGTTGTTGGAGTTGCGTGATTATGGGTGCGTGACACTCGACCGCTCGCGGTCGATCGGTCAGTGGCGGCCAGGGGACCCCCGTTGCGTAGCTAGCTCTTTACGCTCATATGCTACTTGATCATACTACCCAACTCGGTCACTTGAGAGTGGTGGCGTCTAGAGTCGGGATAGTTGTCATGTCGTGCCACCTAGGCCACACTGGGGTCGTGGTAGCGAGTAGGGGTGAGCAGGCATGACCATGCATGCTGCATTGCCGTATCATACGGTGTTTTGCATATGATTATATATATATACATACCTGCTTGTATATATATATATATGGATGATGATGATTAGTATACATACAGATACAGTCTATATGTATACTCACTTTAATGATGCATTTGTATGTATTATGCTTGTTGCATTTGTTTGTACATATTCATACATGATACTGCATTTCATGTATGGTAGTAGGCTGGTACTTTTATACCTGTTAGATATTCACAGTGATACCCTTGACTCAGGTTAGGATATTGTGTTAGTAATATACTTTTATACCCTATGATGTGATTATATGCCCAGGTTGGATCAAGATAGAATAGCTGACTGGTATATGTCAGCATCGTTGATGTTCAGTTTATTTAGTATATGCATGCATATCTATTGTTATGCTGATGTATACTTGTTGTACGAGTAGATTAAATTGTTGAATGACATGTAATATCGATACATATATTTACATGTTTTCTCGATTACCTGAGTTTTACTCACCACCTCCGACTCGGTTTTTCCACCCGTAAGGTGTAGACGCCTTTGTGACGACTTGGAGCTGCGCCGATCGATCCATCCCATCTCCATTTTCCGATGTCTCCCGAGGAGTTTATTTTGTTTCTCTCTCTTATGGTTAAGGATTTTGGTCCTATGTCATGGACCCTTGTTTTGTTATGGACTTGTCGTGACGTCGATGTTTTATTTACGATTTTGACTGTGGACTTGTCAGGTGGTGTGCACCTTTATATTTTTGTTATGTATGTTGTGGGTATGCGCTCTTTATTTCCGCTGCTGTTATTTGTTGTTTGTTATATATATTATTGTTGTTGTGGGCCTACGGGCCTTGTATTAACCCGAAATGTTGCCACGTACAGGGGAGGTGTTGTCCGTTTGATTTTTGGCTCGGCATGCTCTCGGGGCGTGACAACTTTAATGTACACTACGTTGTGTACTCGTCCCGATATCAGCTATGTTATTGGCTTAGTCAGTCGTTTCCAGTCAAACCCAGGACCGAGACACTGGAAGGCAGTAAAAAAGATATTCAGATATCTGAAAGCGAGGACAGATTATAGTCTCTGTTATCAAGGATCGGATATGAGCCTGAAGGGATATTCAGATGCAGATTGGGCCGGGGACCTGGATGATAGAAAATCTACATCAGGCTATGCGTTCTTGTTGAATGGTGGCGCCATCTCTTGGAACAGCAAGAAACATGCCTGTTAAGGAGGTTCTTAAAGCATTTGAAGATTGCTGAAGACAGTGGGAGTCCAGTGAATGTCTACTGTGACAGTCAAGCTGCGATAGCTTTTTCCAAGGATCCCAAATATCACAGCAAGGGCAAGCATATTGCTATAAAATACAATTTTATCAGGGATATTGTTGCTAAGAAGAAGGTTATTCTTGAGTATATCCCTACTCGAGCTATGCTTGCAGATCCTTTTACTAAGCCAATGACTAGAGAGTCATTTAATGAGCATGTAAAGTCTATGAGACTTCGTAGAATGTAACAATTTTGTAATGACAATCGGATATTGTAATTTGATTGTTCTTTAATGCAAGTCATAATTTATTCAGTGTATGTGATGTTACATTCTGATAAGATCTCGGTGAGCATGTTGACAGGTAGTGATTGGTCCTCTCACATGGATAATCATCTCTGTTTGTTATGTACGAATAAAGGTAAGACTATTGCTTATAGGATAGCTTTGGAAGCTATATGTATGGGATACATACCTATAAGTTGGGGTCGTCTTGATATGTATATCAAGATAAGATCATTTAAGAAAAGTGATCGAAGTAAATGTTTCCAACATTTATTATACATGTTTGTGAGCCAGATTAGAATTCATATGTTGAATTCAGGATTAGACATTTGGAATGTCTGGATCAAAATTTGTACGATGTTGAGGTAAACATGCGCTCTTTATTGATAAAGAGAATAACATCGTAGCATGTGATTCATACCACATGTGCTAAGGCGACAATAAGGGTAGTAGGAGAATATAGATCCCTTCTTCTCTACTATGTGAGTCCTTTTGAAATTATATGTTGATCTCAGCATTTGCCCTTTGTGACTATTTAGGTGTCTGCTTGAAGTTTTAATCAGGGTTTGCTACTTTAGCATGTAAACCTATTGACTATGGATGATTCGGTCTATGGAACATGACTAGGAAAATGACTGATTAAAATGAATGGATTCACACTAAAAAGGAAGATTAAATATGTTTACATCCTTTGATAATTATTCACTGGTCGACCCATTTCTGTTATGTATGGAAATGTTTGTGAATATTAAGAATATAGAACATGCTCTTGACTTGATGGTCATAATGAGGGATTAGAGATGTTCATATTGATGTAAGTGGAGATTATTTAATCTGGGCAAATAGCAAGACATTATATCCAGGAAAACGGGTAAGTACCACCAGGAGAAAGGTTCAGTACCACCTGGTAAATGGCTGGGAGTCACCTGGAGGATGACAATGGGTCATCAGGTGAGTGACTATGTGTCATTCAGAGAATGGTTATACACCATTTATAGAGCGGCTAAGTTAGGTGTAACAACTTTTCTTAGCATTGATCATTTTTTGAGCAGCTATGTAAGGTGTAACAACTTTCATAGCATTGGATTGCTCAGTGTGTTTGCTGTCGCACGAGCCATTTTTCTAAGTATGAATTGGTTATTCTAATGGTCTTAGTGACTATTGATCTCTATTATATTAGTCTTTTGGGACTATGGTCTCTGACACGATTCTGGTCTATGTGACTGGATACTTCTATTAGTCATTTGTGACTAATGACTCCGGCTCTATTTGATCTATGTGACTAAATATCTCTTATTGATTTATGTGACCACTTTGTCTATGTGACATACTTTGGACGAGTGGGAGATATAATATGCTGCACATGCTTGCGTTTACGCGTGTGCACGCGCGCTACGAAGCGGTTGACTTCGCGCGCAAGAGTGAAGACCCCCCTTTTATAAGGGGGTGCGTCCAAAGAGAGAAGAGAGGAGGGAGTAGTGAGTCACGCCGAAAGGCTGGTCGGGAGATAATCGGAGTGAATAGGAACACCAAGGCGCTGTCGGAATTTGTCTTGTGGAAGAGAAGGATCTTTCCGACGTGATCGATCCTCAGATGGCAAGCAGAAACTTCGTCCAAAACAGTACCAGGAAGCGAGAAGATTTCTGACGACCGTTGTAATTTTTTTTTTCTTTCTTTCTCAGTTTTTTACATATTCGTTTTTCCATTATTTTGCTTAGATAATCTCTAATTAGATGCTAAAACAACCAATAAAAGCCAAACATCAGCCTTTAAATTCACGGTTGGCTTGTCATATTCATTTTTTTATTTATTTTTTTTTCCATTTATTATTTTTTTAAGTTTTATTTTTTTATTAATTTTATTTTTTTGTTAATCAATTTTTTGACATATGTTAAAGGAAGGAGGAGGTGTTTTAACATGTGTCAATGGTTGGAGGATGAGTAACTTAAAGAGGGTAAGCATGTGTTATGTGTCAAGGGTTTGAGGGAGTGATGATTTAAAGGGAGAGAAGATTCTGACATGTATCAAGAGTTGGAAGGAGGTAATTTAAGTGTCGAATTAGGAAGGTAATTAAAAAAAAAGAAGAGATTCTGATCTATGTTAAAAAATATATAAAATAAAAAAATAATAAACAAAATTGATTAAAGAAATAAAACTAAATAAAAATTAAAAAAAAAAATAAACAAAATTAATTTAAAAATAAAACTAAATAAAAATTAAATTAAATTAAATTAAAAAATATATATTGTATTAATGAAAAAATAATAAACAAAATTAATTTAAAAAATAAAACTAAATAATATATATTATATATATATATATATATATATATATATATATATATATATATATATATATATATATATATATATATATATATATATATAAGTTAAAATAAAATAAAAAACAAAGAAAAAAAAGAGTAAAAATTAAAAAACATTAAACAAAATTAATTTAAAAATAAAACTAAATAAAATTTAAATTAATTTAAAAAATATATATAATATTAATGAAAAAATAATAAACAAAATTAATTTATAAAAATAAAACTAAATAATATATATATATATATATATATATATATATTAAAAAAAGGGTAAAAAAGTAGTTTGAGTGGGAGAGAGAGAGAGTAAAAAAAGTAGTATTATTCGTTATAGATAATACTTATGGATAAATTATATAAGTGAGTATAAATCTAATCGTCAAATACCAAACTTATTTATAAACATTTGATTCATTTACAACTCCAAATAAAATGGAAAAAAAATAAAAAACGTTTTTAAATATCAGAATCTTGAAAAACAATACCTCCTCTTTAAACAAAAAAAATAAAAAAAATTACTCCATATTTTTCATATTGAAAATAGTACAAAGTATAGCTATTACAATGTGAAAATAAATCTGTTTAACTTAATCAAAAATATTATATGTAAAAATATTTTTTATACTAAAAAAAAAATATCAACTTTGTTAAAATTACTTAAATTTGATAAAAAAAACATTTCAACATGGTCCAGATAACCATAAACACCTATTATAGCAACCCTTTTCTTTTAGTAGTTAATACAACATTTTAACAGGTATTAAATATGATCGCTAAACTATTTTACAGCCGTCTAATGATCAAAATATAATAAGAAATTTCTCCGTATAAAAATTATTTAAAAAGTATAATGGAAAGCCCTTTTGATTTTTGCCCAAATAGAAAGCTTTTACACAATTTCAATACATCCATTTCCATTTACTACTTACTCTTTCTTTCAATTATATTCACTAAATAGAGAAGAAAATGAAATGATTTTCCAAATAATTAAAATTTAAAATTCATTCAGTGCAAATTAAACACTTATGGTGCTCGAACTACTATTTTTACTTGCTAGTTACTACAAAGCATTACCATAGTTCAGCTTGAAACGCCTTCATATATTGCTCGACCCTCTAAGGTAAGGAAAACAATTAGTAATTTACCTTAGTTTATTTACCTTTATAATTCGCCCTATTATTTAATATAAATTAATACGGTACAAATCTTCTGTCTCTTGTAAATGAAGGTATTAAAAAGGATTCGGGTTTTCTCCGATCGCAATAGTAACTAATCTGAGGATAAAAAATTTAACGTGGATCCGAATTCAAATTTCTACTCTACGGATGAACTCTAAAGTGAGCTCCGATACTAGACACCTTCACTACAATCTCACCTTATCGAAAGTACCTCCAGAGGTGAAAAAACCTCTTATAAATAAAAGCTTATATAAAGTAAAAGAAATAACGTGCAGATAGTTCTCCCTCAATCTTATCCTGTCAAAGATGCTCTTTCTCTATCCACTGCAGTAAAGATCCAAAGAAAGCTAATGCGTGTTAAATCACTGCCCCTCTCCTTATCGATCACCCTCCTATGCTTCAGTTAGAATCTGTATCTGTAAAATACCGAAAAATAAAAAAATTTAAATTTAAATTAATATAATATAATATAATTAAAAAAATGAGATAAATAAAATAAATTTGTTTATTTATTTTATTAAATGTAAATTGAACTATTTGTCAACATTTTAGTTTCGGGATAATATTTTGAGCTAAGCCTAATTATCGTAAGGTTGATTAATTCAAAAGGGCCTAATTATTTTTACCCAATCATAATTAGGAATTGACCAATTAAATTAACCCTAAGTTATATATAGAAAAACCTAAGTTGGATGAGGAAATTGGAGATTTAATCCTGTTTTTATTTTCCCCAATCTCGCATTGCCGACTCATCGCGCCGCGCCTCTTCCTCGTCGCGCGCCGCTGCTCTTCTCTTCGCCGCGTGCTATTGCCGTCACCGCCTTTCACAATGGTCAGGTCGCCATCGCTGCGGGTGACAACCGTGTCGCTGCTCCTCTCCCTTCCTCCTCGCCTTAGCGGTCGCTGTTGATTTGGGGCGGAGTGCGATCTCTGCCGTGGTTGCAGCAAGTGGTCTTCCATTGGATTTAGGAGTTTAACCACTAGTAAGCTCGATCTGCTTCTTTTCTTTGTTCATACGATGGTTAATTCTTGTTATCTACAGTTGGATTTTTGATCTGTGGAGTTGGCTACGAGTTTGAGTTGGTTTGGTCGTTTAAGTTGACTGCGATATTTATGTTTGGAGATTTTGCTGGGGTGTTCTGTACATGCTCGTGAAGGAGCTGTGAATATATTAAATTGGTTGATTCGGGGTGGGTTTTCCTTCGGTGGAGCAAGTTGGATAGTGATCTGTGTGGTGTTTTGGGCTGTGAGGGTGATGTGCCGACTATGGTGAGTAAAGAAGACCTGGGTGAGTTGTGTGAGCATCGTGATCGCTGTGAAAGAGTGTCACTCGGTCGTGGCTGAGTGAGAGGTGGTTGTTTCGTTGAGGTAAACTTGGCGGTTGCTGAGGTGTTGTGGGTGTGTCGAGAGATTGTACTCGTATTCGATAGATTAAGTGAATACGGGGTCGAAGTAGAATTTAGTCGAATATTAGTTGTGAATGGTTTAGAGTGTGTTTTGATGTGTGAGGTAGCCATTTGGGTTTTGGTCCCGTCCTATGGATGGTGAATTTGGTGTATCTAGTTGAATGTGTAGGTTAGCGTATTTGCTACTTGTAACGGTGGGTTTGAGAGATCAACCCTGGGAAATTGGCAATCCGAGGTTGATACGGTGGATGTATGGGTATGGGGATATTTGGTTCATGCCTTGATATTGGGGAGATGGAAATGGTTAAATAACTGTTTGGGTTTAATTATGGTGTTAAATATACAAGTGGGGGTTTCTAATTCGTATTCGATAAAAGGATACGAATATAGGAACTGTATAGTAGAAAGTTAGTATGTTGTCGTGTGCTTGAATTAATCGTAGTTGATGATATTTGCAGGACGTGGATACGAGGCCGGTCCATGGGCGTAAAGACAGTTGATATTCTTCATAGCAGGCGGGTATCTTTGACTTATCTTTTTTTTAGATATGGTCATCTTGTTGTGCATTGTTTACTATAGCTAGTAGTAGTTTTCTATACTTATTAACTGCCCTGGTATGTCACTACCTAGTACGTGTTGTAGTCGTTTCATATGTTTATTATATTATGCTCTATCATTTTGATACTTGTCATTTGTTTATTTAGCACTAGAGTAGTGACATACCTTACATACTGAACATTGAATGAATAATGAATATAACTTGCATGTGTACATAGACTTATGTACTTAGGTTATTTGATATGGGATCCTATTGGTACATACCATAGGTAGCCATGGATTGATAGGTGTATCGTGTATTAGTGACATGCACCATCTTGTATTATTGTATGACTAACGATCATTGGCTCCTCGGTAGGAGGTGATACTACTTAGTAGTTGAGCCCATCGTCAGTCACATTATCTACACACACAACCACTCGTGAGTTAGTGGTATGTCAGGTGTGTGTAGTTGCTCTGTCAGGGCTCCACGGTGGTCGCTCAAGTTATTGGTATTGCGACGTGGTAGCAGACAGGGATCCCTCCTTTGTCGTGAGACGAGGAGATGAGACGAGGTGATGTCCCCCATATACATACATGGGGTAGGAGGGTGATACTCCGCCAGCATCCTGTCCACTCGGTCACATAGGTGTAGTGATAGCAGAGTGTATAATTGTCACAACCCTATCCACTCGGCCGACACACATGACATATCGGTGGCTTGACTGGTGTCAGGGGTGACACAGGTAATTGCATCATGTGCATACATTTTTACTATATGCATTGGTTGTTGCACTTTTGATTGTTACATATGATTGTCATGCACATACAGGAGGTATTATGTTGTTTGTTTTGGTGATTCTACATATGCTTGTGTGGATGTATTTTATGTTAGCTCATGTGATTTCTGGTATGTACAGTTTTAGGTATGTATTTTTGTTGAGAAACTATACTAGCATGATTACTATTGCTACTTATAGTTTACTATACATGACTATTAGATATTTGCTAAGTTTTACTCACTCCGTTGATATTTATTTTATTTCAGGATGAAGCCTTCCGGAGGGTCCAATTGCCAGTCCCTTGATATGACGACTTCGTTATTTGGTTTTCAGGCTTCCGCATTTTTTTTTTGTTATCTCTAGTACTCTATGTTTCAAACTTGTAGTATTTTATACTCATGGTTGTTTGGTAGTGTTTGATTATGTCCTTATGAATTTTTTGTTCGATTTGTTTTGGTTATGTGTGTAGTTGTGTATTCCTGCTCAGATAGCAGAAGAGGTGAGTCTAGTAGTTTTAGGCTTCGTATGTACTTTAGATTGTTGGCCTGAGATCATATACTATTTGTATTGTGTTTTATATTCTAGCCATGTTGACCGATGTATAGTGGGTCGTGTGGTTCTTGTATACATGTTTCAATTATCCGTAATACAGGGGAGGTGCTGTCCGATTTTCGGACAAGTACCCCTTCTCGGGGCGTGACAATTTATTTGGTATCAGAACTTAGGTTTCCAAGTTCCCAAGGGATTTTTTTGGGTTTTCGGAGTTCGCCACATTTGGCAGGTCAACTTGTGCATTTTTGGATTTTTATGAATTTTCGTTGATTTGACGTCTCGGATATTTTGGAGTCATAATTCGACAAGATCGTATTGGGGACTTGGCGGCGATAGGACATCTCCATATGACTAACAGGTGAAATTATTGATTTTCTATCTGTAGTAATACTTGAGTAATAATTTAGCAGATATTAAACGAGGTGGGCATGCTCTCGCGCCGAGGCGTGGTGTCGGGCAGCCATGCAAGAGGACATTGAGATCTCTGGCGATGGAGTTGCCAGAAAGGTCTACGGAGAATGAGCCCGTCGATCAGGTCCAAACATCACATGGTGTCGTGGTGTAGTTGGTTATCACATTCATTTATTTCTCGGATATTCCTGAGAGAGATTGGTAGACTACCCACACTTAGGCCACAAAAATTAATGGTATCTCTGCCCTCTGGGGATAAATTAGAAGTCACCCAGGAGGTTATAGGATGTCCATTAGTTTTCGACAGCGTTATACTTTCGGTAGATTTGTTGATTCTCGACATGATCGAATTCGATATCATACTTGGCATGGACTGGCTAACAGCGTATCATGCCACTATGGATTGCCAGACGAGGGTGGTTACGTTCCATCCTCCTAACCAACCCTCGTGAGATTTCACTGGCACCAAAAACGATGGTATATCGATCGTTTCTGCGATTCAGTCTCGGAAGGTTTTATCACACGACTGTCAGGGTTTTTCTGATATCATTGATCAACGCCGAGGACAGTGGTGACTCTCATATCTCGGACATTCCTAGTATCCGAGAATATCCGGATGTCTTTCCAGAGGAGTTACCGGGCCTGCCTCCCAGAAGGCAAGTGGAGTCCACAATTGAGTTAATTCCGGGGACGGCGTCGACATCGAAAGCTCCTTATCGTAATGGGCTCGAAAGAGTTGGACGAGCTAAAGGCCCAACTTCAGGAGCTTTTGGATAAAGGTTTTATCCGCCCTAGCGTATCCTCCTGGGGTTCTCTGGTTCTCTTCATAAAGAAGAAAAACGGTTCGATGAGAGTATGCATCGACTACAGACAGTTGAATGTCGTTACCATCAAGAATAAATATCCCCTGTCACGTATTGAGGACTTGTTTAATCAGCTCAGAGGTACGTCAGTGTATTCTAAGATTGATCTGCGGTCCGGATATCATCAGCTAAGGGTCAAAGATTCGGACGTTCAGAAGACAGCGTTTCGTACCAGATATGGGTACTGTGAGTTTTTGGTAATGTCATTTGGGCTTACAAATGCTCCGGCATTATTCATGGACTTGATGAACTGTGAATTTATGGATTTCCTAGATCGGTTCGTCATTGTCTTTATTGACGGCATTATGATCTATTTCCGTTCCGAAGAGGAACACACGCAACATCTTCGCATTTTCCTAAATAGGCTTCGACAGAATCAACTATATGCGAAGTTCAATAAACACGCATTTTGGTTTCTAGCAAAGACATTTCAGTTGACCCCCAGAAGATCGAGGCTGTCACTAGTTGGGAGCAGCCGAAATTAGTTCAGGAGGTTCGCAGTTTCTTGGGCTTAGTCGGATACTACAGACAATTTGTTGAGGGTTTCTCGAGCATTGCTATGTCGTTAACACGCCTTACCAGGAAGGGCGTGAAGTTCACGTGGTCAGAGGCCTGCGAGACCAGCCTTCAGGAGTTGAAGGAGAGACTGGTGTCAACACCGATTCTGGTATTGTCATCAGGGGATGACGGTTTCGTCCTTTATATCGATGCGTCTCTCTAGGGTTTAGGCACAGTACTGATACAACACGGTAGGGTGGTCTCTTATGCTTCTCGCCAGTTGAAGGAGCATGAGAACAACTGCCCAGTATCAACTTTGATAGACATTCTATGCTAGATGTATTGGATAACCCTAGGCTTAACACCCTAGGATAATCGACTGCCCACGAGACTTGTTTGTAGTAGCATGTTGTTGCGTGCAGTCGATAACTAGATAGTTATACACTGACTGCCCAAGTGTTCGTGGTAGCATATTATTGCGTGCAGTCGATAACTATATAGTTATACACTCTGACTGCCCACGAGACCTATTCGTGGTAGCATGTTGTTGTGTGCAGTCGATAACTAGATAGTTATACACTCTGACTGCCCACGAGACTTGTTCGTAGTAGCATGTTGTAGCATGCATGATTGAATTGGTAGAAATGATATATAGATAGGATACTTTTGTTAGGGTATATCAAGTAAGAAATTTGGAGATCACATTTTTATTAGTGGGGGAGAATGTAAAATACCGAAAAATAAAAAAAAATTAATATAATATAATATAATAAAAAAATGAGATAAATAAAATAAATTTGTTTATTTATTTTATTAAATGTAAATTGAACTATTTGTCAGTATTTTAGTTTTGGGATAATATTTTGAGCTAAGCCTAATTATCATAAGGTTGATTAATTCAAAAGGGCCTAATTATTTTTACCCAATCATAATTAGAAATTGACCAATTAAATTAACCCTAAGTTATATATAGAAAAGCCTAAGTTGGATGAGGAAATTAGAGATTTAATCCCGTTTTTATTTTCCTCCTCCCCATCTCGCGTCGCCGACTCATCGCGCCGCGCCTCTTCCTCGTCGCGCGCCGCTGCTCTTCTCTTCGCTGCATGCTGTCGCCATCGCCGCCTTTCACATTGGTCAGGTCACCATCGATGCGAGTGATAGCTGCGTCTTCGCTCCTCTCCCTTCCTCCTCGCGCGCGCTTGCTACCAGGCGAGTCGCCACTGCATGCTGATTTGGGGCGGAGGCTGCGATCTCTGCCGGTGGTCGCCGGAGCAAGTGGTCTTCCAGCGAACAGGGTGGATTTAAGGGGGGTTACTGCCGGTGAGGTTCTATGTAAAATATCACAGAAAAAATATAATAATAAAATAAAATAAAATAAATGTTGGGTAATTAGGAGATTATCTTATGAAATTTTTCAGGAATTTTTAGAAATTTTCCTGGACTTAAATGGAGATTTCTAAGGCAAATGATGGAGGAAGATTTAACGGTCTAAAAGGGGTTTAATCGAAACTAGGTTTACATCTTATAGGGTTATTGGATCCAACTCGTATGGTCAACCCGATCCAATTCCTTATTACGAGCGGCGTCTCACCGCGAGCTCGACGACTTCCCCTCTTCCTCGTCGCGCGTTTCACCCATCGTCGATTCTGCGCCGTCCAGCTTTTAATCCCTGCAGTTTATTTTTCGGTCGTTTCTTCCCAGTCGTAGCCGCAATTAACTCCTCTCTGAAACGAAGCCCTCTTCGCTTGTCTGCTTCTTCTCGCGACTCTCCCCTCTGCAAGCAGCGGCCGACGACCTCGATAACCTCCCCGGGATGGCTGGAAGCTTCGATTTGGCAACTTTTCGACGGTAGGCGGTCGGGCGATTTCTGATCTCTGTTGTCCGTTCGTCGCCGGAGCGAGGTAAGGGTTGTCCGTTCCCTTGTTTTCCCTCGGTCTCTAAAGGGGATCCGTTTGTGGATGAACTCATGCAGTGGTTTTCTTTCCCTGAGCTTGACCTAGTGATTTGGGCAAAAAATCGGGAGCGCCAGTGGTGCCGATGAACAGGACTGTCAGATTCTGGAAGTTGGCTGCTGGTCTTGGGGTTTGAGCTGCCGGTGGAAATTACAACAGCAAGGTAAGGCGTGGATTTTTCTTACAGTGGATGGGATTTTGGAGTTCTGTGGATTTGTCGTGGCTAATTCGAATTGTGTTGGTTTGGGCAGCGGTCTTGAGCAATTGAACGGGGCTGCCAAGTTTCGAGGAGTTGCTGTCGGTGAGGATCAAATTGCGTGTAATCAAGCCATTTTTCTTTTGGTTATGTCCGTGAAGATCAGTTCATTGTTGCCCTTGATTTAGCTAGTTAATAGTGGGAAGGGTTGATGGAGGTGGTTGTGATTGTAATGGGTCGGCTGTGAACAGATTGATAGTTGTTGGTGTGGCTATGAGTGGAGTTAGGTCAGTTGTAATTGTCTGAGTGAGCGAGGATCGGATGTACAGCTGGAATTGAGTGTAAAAGACTGTGTGAGTAAGCTGTGAACAGCTGTGTGGCTGTGGGCAAGGAATTATCGGCGGTGCGACTGTGAACAAAGCTGCTCTTGGTCGAGAAGGGGCTGAAATGACCTTGAAATGGTTGGTACTGGGTTTAGCTCGGTTGGGGCTAAGTGGAAAAGAGTCGGTTGGAATGGAGTGTGTCAATTAGAGTGGTTAGACATCTGATTTGGCGTAATTATGGGTGGTTATGTTTCAAGGTGAGTAATTAGGGCTTGGTCGAGTTTAGTCAGGTCCTGAAATTAGTGTGAAATGTCGATTGTCGATTGAGCTATGAGATGCTCTGATCTCAGCTACAAATGGGAGTTATAACTCGTATTTGATAAGGGATACGGATATGAGGATAACGTAGTAGCTAATTCATATTTTGTTGTATGCTTTCACTAAATTATAATTGATGATATTTGCATGACGTGGATACGAGACAGGTCCATGGCCGTGAGGATTTTATTACTACGAGCATTTACAGCAGGTGGGTAATTCTTACCCTGGTCAGGTAGTTTTAAATGCATGCAAATTTAGATGCATGATCATCTTATATGATCATGTTACCTTGACTCTATTCTTATTTACTCTTGCGCTTGATACCTTACCTTTCGTTGTTAACTCCATTGCTGCTATCATGTTTCATTTTATCATGATTAGGAGTTATATATATAGGTGATGTAAGTAACCTAGAATTTGTTAAGTTAAGTGCAAATAGTAAAGTCCGGATGACACCCTGATTGTAAATTGAGCAAAGAGGTCATCTATGGGTAGGTAATGTTTTTAAAAGTAGGGTTAATTCTAATACCCTTAGGTTGCATGTTTATTACCGACCATGTACTGTGTAAATGGTCAGGTGAATTGCACTTAGTGTGTCGCTACGAACTGGTGGTCCTAGCTCATTATAATCAGTTGAGTACGACTCTCTACAGGGTAGAGAGTGCGTTGATCTGATTAGTATGACTCTCTGTAGAATAGAGAGTCTGTAATGGATGTCTATTTGTGACAGAGCATTCATGTCATTTGCATGCATGCTGGCGACGTGGACTCCCTTATGGTTAAGAGGGTCGTCAGTCATTCTGCCTCCACGGTTACTCATAGGAGGAGTAACCGGTGTGAGGGTAGAGCATTATGGTGCCGCACTCTACCACTATAGACGATGGTAGTGGGATTTGCGTATCGTAGTCCTGCGTGTGTGACACTCGACCACTCATGGGTAGTGACTGTCGGAGTGGCCAATAGCAGGGACCCCCATCGTGTAGCTTGCTCTTCACGCTTATATGCTACTCGATCATACTGTCCACTCGACCACTCGAGAGTAGTGGTTGGTGTTGAGTTGGGACAGTTGTCATGCTCGAGCCACCGAGGCCACACTGGGGTCGTAGTAGCTTAGGGTGTGCCGACATGACCATGCATGTTGCATTGCCGACTTATGGTATTTTTGCATATATATATATATATATATATATATATATATATATATATATATATATATATATATAGATGATTGTGATTAGTATACATATATAGATTCAGTCTATATATATATGCTTATTATGATATTGTATTTGATTGTACTATGCTTGTTGCATTTGGTTGTACATCATCTTCATACATGCTACCCACATCACTTATATGGTCGTGTCGGATATCTGTATAATTGTTGAATTGTCTATTGCATTCTTTGACTTGTATTTATGTCGTTATATGGTTTAGAGCAGACTTCCTGTATATGTATATATTGTGGATATGTGCTTAGGTTGGATAGGTGTAGCGTAACAGACTTTCAGGTATGTCTGCATTTTATATTGGCCTTTGGTTAGAAGGTATATACATGGATATGTTATCATGCTAGTGTTACCTTATATACCTGTAGATTTTTCTATCAAATTACATGTTATATTGATATATACATGTTTTCCTATTACCTGCTGAGTTTTACTCATCACCACGGACCCTAGGTTTTTCTATTGCCCAAGTAACAGGTAGAAGTCTTCGTGACGACTTGGAGCTGCGCCGACGATCCATTCCATCTCTGCATTTTTCCGAGTCTTTCGAGGATTTTGTTTATGTTATGGACTTTGATTATGTTATGGACTTGTTTTATATTATGGACTTTGTCGTGATATCGTGGATTTTATTTCTGTGTCAGATGCTTTATGTACGGTTTTATTACTGTGGACTTGTCAGGTGGTGTACATCTGTATATTTTTAGTATGTATGTTGTGGGTATGTGGTTTATATTTCCGTTGTGTTTGATATCTTTATATTATGTTGTTGTTGTGGGCCTACGAACCTTGTATTAACCCGAAATATTGTCACGTACAGGGGAGATGTCGTCCGTTTGCTTTTTGGCATGACATACTCTCAGGGCGTGACATTCTAACCACTGGTAAGCTCGATCTGCTTCTTTTCTTTGTTCATACGGTGGTTAATTCTTGTTATCTACAATTGGATTTTTGATCTGTGGAGTTGGCTACGAGTTTGAGTTGGTTTGGTCATTTAAGTTGGCTGTGATATTTATGTTTGGCGATTTTATTGGGGTGTTCTGTACATGCTCGTGAAGGAGCTGTGAATAGATTAAATTGGTTGATTCGGGGTGGGTTTTCCTTCGGTGGAGCAAGTTGGATAGTGATCTGTGTGGCATTTTGGGCTGTGAGGGTGATGTGCCAACTGTGGTGAGTAAAGAAGACCTGGGTGAGTCGTGTGAGGGTCGTGATCGCTGTGAAAGAGTGTCACTCGGCCGTGGCTGAGTGAGAGGTGGTTGTTTCGTTGAGGTAAACTTAGCGGTTGCTGAGGTGTTGTGGGTGTGTCGAGAGGTTGTACTCGTATTCGATAGATTAAGTGAATACAGAGTGGAAGTAGAATTTAGTCGAATATTAGCCGAATGGTTTAGAGTGTGTTTTGATGTGTGAGGTAGCCAGTTAGGTTTTGGTTCTATCCTGTGGATGGTGAATTTGGTGTATCTAGTTGAATGTGTAGGTTGGTGTATTTTGCTACTTGTAACGGTGGGTTTGAGAGATCAACCCCGGGAAATTGGCAATCGGAGGTTGATACAGTGGATGTATGGGTATGGGGATATTTGGTTCGTGCCTTACTATTAGGGATATGGAAATGGTTAAATAACTGTTTGGGTTTAATTATGGTGTTAAATATACAAGTGGGGGTTTCTAATTCGTATTCGATAAAAGGATGCGAATATAGGAACTGTATAGTAGAAAGTTAGTATGTTGTCGTGTGCTTGAATTAATCATAGTTGATGATATTTGCAGGACATGGATACGAGGTCTGTCTACGGGCGTAAAGACAATTGGTATTCTTCATAGCAGGCGGGTATCTTTGACTTATCTTTTTTTTAGATATGGTCATCTTGCTGTGCATTGTTTACTATAGCTAGTAGTAGTTTTCTATGCTTGTTAACTGCTCTGGTATGTCACTACTTAGTACGTGTTGTAGTCGTTTCATATGCTTATTATATTATGCTCTATCATTTTGATACTTGTCATTTGTTTATTTAGCACTAGAGTAGTGGCATACCTTACATACTGGACATTGAATGAATAATGAATATAACTTGCATGTGTACATAGACTTATGTACTTAGGTTATTTGATATGGGCTCCTATTGATACATACCATAGATAGTCATCGATTGATAGGTGTATCGTGCATTAGTGACATGCACCATCTTGCATTATTGCATGATTGACGATCATCGGCTCCTCGGTAGGAGGTGATACTACTTAGTAGTTGAGCCCATCTTCAATCACATTATCTACACACAAATCACTTGTGGGTTAGTGGTATATCAGGTGTGTGTGTGTAGTTGCTCTGTCAGGGCTCCACGATGGTCGCTCAGGTTATTGGTATTGCGACGTGGTAGCAGACAGGGATCCCTCCTTTGTCGTGAGACGAGGAGATGAGATGAGGTGATGTCTCCCATATACATACATGGGGTAGGAGGGTGATACTCCGTCAGCATCATGTCCACTCGGTCATATAGGTGTAGTGACGACATAGTGCACAGTTGTCATAACCTTACCCACTCGGCCGACACACATGACATGTCGGTGGCTTGATTGGCATCAGGGGTGACACAGGTGATTGCATCATGTGCATACGTTTTTACTATATGCATTGTTTGTTGCACTTTTGGTTGTTGCATATGATTGTCATGCACATACAGGAGGTATTATGTTGTTTGTTTTGGTGATTCTATATATGCTTGTGTGGATGTATTTCATGTTAGCTCAGGTGATTTCTAGTATGTACAATTTCAGATATATATTTTTGTTGAGAAACTATACCAGCATGATTACTATTGCTACTTATAGTTTACTATGCATGATTATTAGATATCCGCTGAGTTTTACTCACTTCGTTGATATTTATTTTATTTCAGGATGAAGCCTTCCGGAGGGTCCAGTTGTCAGTCCCCTGATTTGACGACTCTGTTATTTGGTTTTCAGGCTTCCGTATTTTTTTTTGTTATCTCTAGTACTCTATGTTTCAAACTTGTAGTATTTTATACTCGTGGTTATTTGGTAGTATTTGATTATGTCCTTATGGACTTTTTGTTTGATTTGTTTTAGTTATGTGTGTGGTTGTGTATTCCTGCTCAGATAGCAGAAGAGGTGAGTCTAGTAGTTTTAGGCTTCGTATGTACTTTGGATTGTTGGCCTGAGGTCATATACTATTTGCATTGTTTTTTATGTTCCGTCCATGTTGGCTGATGTATAGTGGGTCGTGTGGACCTTGTATACAGGTTTAAATTGTCCGCAGTACATGGGAGGTGCTGTCCGATTTTCGGAAAAGTACCCCCTCTCGGGGCGTGACAGTATCTCAGAAGGAATAAGAAGAAGCACACCGGAGTTGTTGTCAGAAAACAGTGAGTGTAGATAGAAAATAATGAGAATCCCCTCTCCATCTTCGTCCTTCCGCTTTTTATATCTGCTACCCCTAGTGTCAGTTGTTGTGTAATAAACCATTCGGATCACCATCCACATGGAGAGTCATGTAGGTTCGAGAAATCATATTGTTATGTCATTAGTGAGTATACACTATTAGGAATCTTCTATAGAGCCTCCGAGGTGCCTTGGTTGGTTACAATATATAACAAACTCTTATGAGAACATACTGTGGAGTCCTCTCTTTCCTTTATTTTACCCCTATGTCATTCCTTCAATCAACCCTTCTCGTAATCTCCCCGACTCAATTCTTCTTCTCGAGTCACTATTTTTTTAGTTCGGCTCAATTCCTCGAGTCGTTACTCGACGTCATTATAGCCACCTTCGGATCATGTGCTCAGCCCGATTCCCCGAGTTGTAATCTCCTCAGCTCGGCTCAACTTTCCGAGCTAAATTCTACTTGACTCAGCTGTATACCCGAACTATAATCCTATTTGTCTGATCCTATCCTTCGGATCATGACTCTCCATTTTTTCTTTCTCTATTTTATAAGTCGTGTTATTGTTGGAGTATTGAGAATACAATCAAAGTCTCACATTGGTAAGATATAGAAAAAATCATGTGCTTATAAGATGAAAAGATATCTCCATTGGCATGAGACCTTTTGGATAAATTCGAAAAATAAAACCATAAGGACTTAGGTCAAAGTAGATAATATCATACTATTGTGGAGATATGTGAATCTTATAGGCACTAACAATTGGTTTCAGAGTCATGGTCCATGTCAAGCCATGAATCTCGAACGAAGGAAGTGGAACTCCTATGTCCAGATCAAGAAGATCAGACATTAGGCAGGAAGTCCAATTGGGTCGTAAGGAGCGAACAACTGGCAAGAAATTCAGTTGGGCCAAAAGAGATGGACAATTGACATGAAATCCTGGTAAGTTGAGGATCGAACATCAAACAGAGGATGTCCTTCGAGGACGAATAGGCTCGAGGGGGGTCAATGTGGTCTTTCGTTTGAGAGAGAGATTGTTGGATATTGAGAATACAATTAAAGTCTCACATTGGTAAGATATAAAAAAGATTATATGCTTATAAGATGAAAAGATATCTCCATTGGTATAAGACTTTTTGAGTAAAACCCAAAAATAAAACCATGAAGGCTTAGGTTCAAATTGGACAATATTATACTATTATGGAGATATATGATTCTTATAGACACTAACAATTATAACAATATAATAAATAAATGTTATACATATCAAAGAATTTTATATAAAAGAGAATTAGTAGTAGGCTTGTATATATATATTTATTTTTTTCTTAACCTTTATTTCCTTGCTATTTTTATAACCCCTCCCAGGCATGGAAGGCAAGTAACTAATCCATCTTCACCTTTAATTCCCTATTATCTAAAACAAATTAATCTTATCCATTAATAGTGGTTTGATCACATGCCAAAGTAAATAGAAGGAATATACCATCATTAATATTTTTAATTTATTTTTTTTCTCTAAATAAAAAAAGGTTTCCCAACTCCATATAAGCATAGATCATCCCTTCGATTTCGTTCACCACAAACTCAATATCATTATTGCAAGCAAGATCAGTGCCATGGCCATTCGAAATATTTATTATCTCATAGTGTTTATCGTCTCGACTATTTTTACAATTTCAACAAGTAATCTCTTTTATATTCAATCATATTTCATTGATTTTATTAAATAACAAGTAACCTCTCTCGTATTCAATCATCTATTCGATCACTATGATTTTATTTTATTTGTTTTACTAAATGCTAAATTTATTTTTACGATATTTCAACGAATAATCTCTCTTGTATCCGATCGTCTACATCTATTCACTGTGAGTTTATTTGATTAGTTTTACTAAATGCTGAATAAGTTAATAGTGAAATACAAGGGGAATTTTGAAAAGTAGTTAAAACGCGAGGAGTAAAATGAAATTGCTCTCGGGTTAATATTTTTTATTTTTTTATTTTTTGCAACAGGAGTGGAAGCCATCGGCGTTTGCTATGGGACGATCGCCGACAACTTGCCGCCGCCGGCCGACGTCGTGGCCCTCTTCAAATCCAACCAAGTAAGCAGCATGAGGATCTACAACCCCAACCCCGATATACTGGCGGCCCTGGCAGGCTCCAACATCGCCCTGACCGTCGGGACCCTCAACCAGGACGTCCAAACGCTGGGCACCGACGCTACGGCGGCGCAAGCGTGGGTGGCCGCCAACATCCTCCCCTACGTCAACTCCGTCAACTTCAGCTACATCAACGTCGGCAACGAGATCATCCCCGGGGCGTCGGCTCAGTTCATCCTCCCCGCCATGATCAACATCCTGAACGCCCTCGTCGCGAGCAACATCAACAACATCAAAGTCACCACCTCCATCGCCTCCAGCGTACTGTCGGCTTCCTTCCCGCCCTCGGCCGGGCAATTCTCGGTCGACGCGCAGCCGATCCTCGGCCCCATCTTGGAGTTCCTCGGGGCCCGCGGCGCCCCGCTCCTCGTGAACATCTACCCTTACTTCGCCTACAAGGACAACTCGAAGGACATCAGGCTGGACTACGCCCTGTTCAACGCCACCGGAGTGGTGGTGCAGGACGGGCAGTTCGGCTACCAGAATCTGTTCGACGCGATGGTGGATTCGATGGTCGCGGCGATGGAGAAAGTCGGAGCTGGGAGCGTGAGACTGGTGATCTCCGAGAGCGGTTGGCCGTCAGGCGGCGACTTCGGTGCGAACGCCGACAGCGCCCGCGTCCATAACCAGAATCTGATCGACCATGTGGCCAAAGGGACGCCGAGGAGGCCTGGAATTCCGCTCGAGACCTACCTGTTCGCCATGTTCAATGAGAATCAAAAAGGTCCGCCGGAGTTGGAGAAGTTCTTCGGTCTCTTCTTCCCGGACAAGACGCCCGTGTATCCTATAAGGTTTGTCTGATCGGGCGAAAATAGTCGCTTCAAAGTTTTTTGTTTTTGATTAAGATCGTGTTTTATTTCGAATAAATTTCATCTTGTTCATAAACAAGCATGCAAATGGATGAGATTGAATAATGAAATCCAATGCTTATAATTTGGCTTATGCAGTCGACGGGGCGTCATGTGTCTTTCATTTTGCCTCCAATTGAAATTTTAATATATCCTTTTTATAGATAAATATGATGTAAAATTTATACCAACAATAAGATTCGATCTTCGTATTAATAGACTATTTAATATTCATATCGGACTATATCTTCTATAAAAATTAAGAATCTGTCCAACTAGCAGTCCCCTGTCATCCGTCCCAGGGCACTGGCGAGAGAGAGATAAATCGCGGAGGGATAAAGTCCTTTGACACCGTGACAAGACAGGGAGAGGTCCATCTGAAATCAGAGGGGATTTTAGACCCCTCATCCTGCATCGAATCTAGCCTATTCTACAAGTAACATCCTGCCTTATCATCGCGCCGTCTCGTGGGGATACATCCTCGATTATACTTGTCATAGTATAAGATTAACGATCATCCGTGAGTAATTCCTTCTCATATACACTTATAAAATCGGAATGAGAATGCCGTTAAATTAGTCGTTCTAATCTTTTTTAAAGGGCAATTGTAAGGACTACTAATACGGCAATTTACCAAACAACGTACGTCACTACAAGAAAATCATAAATTAGCAACGGAAAATTCGGTCGCTAAATTGCATTAGCGACCGATTAAACTGGTCGCTTTAATGTGTGTCGCTAAACGATTTTAGCGACAGAAAAAAAATTCCGTCGCTAAAATTAAAGACAGATTTTATTTTTCGTCGCTAAATTTAACGACGAAAAATAAATTTCGTCGCTAAAACCATCGTTAATTAGCTACGGAAAAAAAAATCGGTCGCTAAATCTGATTTTTTTAACCATTAAAGTTTATTTTTCGTCGCTAAATTTAACGATGGAAAATAAATTCCGTCGCTAAATCCGTCATTAATTAGCGACGGAAAAAAATTCGGTCACTAAATCTGATTTTTTTAAACCATTAAAGTTTATTTTCCGTCGCAAATCCGTCGTTAATTAGCGACGGAAAAAAAATTCGATCGCTAAATCTGATTTTTTTAAACAATTAAAGTTTAATATTTAGCGACCGAATTTTAATTCGGTTGCTAATTTAGCGACGGAATTTTAATTTATTCGCTAATTAGCGACAAAATTTTAATTTGGTCGCTAAATTTGATTTTTTTTAAATCATTAAAATTTAATATTTAGCGATCGAATTAAAATTTGGTCGCTAATTTAGCGACGGAATTTAAATTCGGTCGCTAATTAGCGACCGAATTTTAATTTGGTCGCTAAATTTGATTTTTTTTTAAATCATTAAAATATAATATTTAGCGCCCGAATTAAAATTCAGTCGCTAATTTAGCAACGGAATTTTAATTTGGTCGCTAATTAGCGACCGAAGTTTAATTCGATCGCTAAATTTGATTTTTTTTAAATCATTAACATTTAATATTTAGCGACCGAATTAAAATTCTGTCGCTAATTTAGCGACCGATGGTTATGAAGTAGTGAGTTCCCCTCTTAATTCCTCCAGAACAATCTTACTAATGAGCTTGCGGTTCATCACATAGTCTTCCTCTAGAAATCTGTCATTCGTGCTAACGATCACCCTCTGATTTCTAGGACTATAAAATAAAACACCTTTCGTTCATCTAGGATAGCCAACGAACATGCGCACTTCTGTACGAGGTTCCAACTTACCAGCATCTGCCTTCAACACATGTGTTGGACTCCCCTAAATTCGAATATGTCTCAGACTAGGCTTTCGCCCAGTCCACAATTCTGTGGGAGTAGAAGACACTGATTTAGATGGTACCAAGTTCAGAATATACACTGTCGTATCCAGAGCATATCCCCAGAACAAATCTGGCAACTCAGAATAACTCATCATCGATCTAACCATCTCCATAAGAGTCTTATTCCTTCGCTTCGCTACACCATTCTGCTGGGGTGTTCCAGGTGCAGATAATTGGGATTGAATCTCAGCCTCTGATAAGTAATTCCTAAACTCTCCCAAGAGGTACTCACCACCACGATCATATCATAGTGTCTTGATACTTTTACCTTGACGTTTCTTCACATCAGCCTTGAATTCTTTGAACCTGTCAAAGCATTCAGACTTGCAGCGCATCAAGTAAATGTATTCATATCTTGAATAATCGTCTATAAAAGAAACGAAATATTCAAAACCATCTCTTGCCTGGATAGACATAGGACCACACAAATCAGAATGAACCAATTCCAACACATTTTTGGCTCTATACCCCTTGGCCTTAAAAGGTCTCTTGGTCATTTTACCTTCCAAGCAAGATTCGCAGGTTGGGAAATCTTCCACCACCAATGAACCCAAAGGTCCATTAGCTATCAACCTTTGAATTCTACTTAGGTTAATATGATCTAACCTTAGATGTCAAAGATATGTTTGGTTCATTTTTGAAGGTTCTTTTCTCTTATTAGAATTAGAAGATGAGTTGTTTACTTTTACTTGCATTGTGGGAGCTTTTGGTTCAAGGGTATATAAATTTTCTATCATTGAACAAGAATAAATAATCTCCCTATTCCTTTTTATAACAACTCTGTCATTAAAAGAAATAGAATATCCATCCATAAACAATTTAGAAACCGAAATGAAATTTTTTCTAAATAAAGGTACATAAAGATAATTTTTCAGAACCAAAATTTTATTCCTCTCAAAAGATAAATAAACATCTCCCACTGCAACAGCCGCCACCTTCGTAGCATCGCCCAAGTAAATGATAATCTTCCCCTCAGCCAGTCGTCTAGTTTCCTGGAACCCCTGCAAAGTATTGCAGACATGATCAGTGGCTCCCGTATCTACACACCAGGTGTCGGTAGATAACACCGCTAAATATGTTTCAACGACTAGACCAAAAGATATACCTTTGTTCTGCTTCCGGTCGGGACAGTCCTTCTTCCAATGTCCAGTCTGCTTGCAAGTGAAACACTTGCCTTTCGGCTTCTTCACTCCTCCCTGAGATCCTCCCGCCACCTTTGCCCCACCTTGTTTCTTCTTCTTCTTGCCTTTCGGCTTAGAAGTAGAAACCTTTTGGACAACCATAGTCTGTGCCTGAGCACTCTGACGAAAAAGCCCCTCTGCCGCCTGGAGTTTTGTCAGAAGCTCCGCCAACGAATACAATCTCTTGTTCATATTGTAATTCAGGCGAAACTGCTCAAAACTCCTAGGTAGAGACTGGAGAATGATATCGACCTGGGTTTCCCCATCGATCTCAGCTCCAAGGACTTCCAGCTCATTCAAATGAGCCATCATCTTGAGAACATGATCTCTCACGGGTGTTCCCTCGATCATGGTGGTCGTCATCAAGTTCCTCATGGCTTCCTACCTAGCAGCCCGATTCTCCATTCCGAAAAGCTCCTTGAGATTGAGCATCTTGTCATAAGCAGTGGGCATGACTTGATGCTGATGTTGCAATACATTTGACATAGAAGCCAAAATGTAACACCGCGTCATCTCATCAGCCTTTATCCACTTCTTATAACTCTCCTTCTCCTTTTCCCCAAAATCATCCACAGACTTAGGAGGACACTCTTCGAAGAGTATATACTTGTACTCCTCAGCAGTCAAGACAATATCAAGATTCTTTTTCCAATCAACATAATTGGGTCCAGTAAGTTTATTCTCTTTTAGTATCACATCAAGCGAGTTGAAAGTCATTTTTGAAAAACCTAAGAATTACATAAAACAAAACATTAGATTTCAAAAAATTATTGATTCCTCAAACAATAAAATTTTAAAATCAACTAACACCTCAAAACACCGAGAATATCGTATGCCACGATAGTGTGGACATATACGAATTCCTCATTTGTAAGAGGAGGTTTTACCCATTAATTTTACTATCTTGTCAACCTAACTTTTTGACAAATAAAATTAATAGTTGGTTCTTCTTCGGCCCTACAAATAAAAGCAATGACTCCGATGGGGAAGATACTTCTATTTGCATCTAAGTGTTCACCATTACTCGATACCAAAGTAATTATCTCGGATTATGTGCCTTCCGATGGGGAAGTACACAACCTCCTAAATAATTTCCTATAACCATATTCGACCCTGTGATCCGCAAAACAAACTCATCCGATGGGGAGGAAGACACTCATAGCTGACGCGCAAGTTTGTTTGCATCACATGTCAAATCGTAATGGAGGCCGTGGGAATTTTAAAAAAATTATCCCTCTCTCACTTAGTAATTTAAAATTGAGGAATTTTCCTAGCACATGATATGCATATCAAACAAGAAGCAATAAATATGAAAAAAATATTTTCCAACTATTATGGATTTTGTTCTCCAATATGCGTCCTGTCGTATCGCCATTTCGTCCGCTCCTCCCTATGCCATGTACAAGTCATTCGGAGATTCGAGCTGAGAATAATTATTTTGATTTACATCCATCGATCCTATATTCCATGAAGGAGTGTACATGAAATCTATATCGGAAGTAAACTAAAATAAAAGAGTGGCTAAACAATGTCGTACTTAATTAAAAAAATTAAATACTAGCCTCGTCAACCCCGAGGAATCAAATAATAATACAATTACACACATCCAATCACATACATACATATATGGCCATAATAGTTGGATCTTATGCCTGCAACCAAAAAGTTAGCCTGTGCACATCCTACTATCATCCGACACATACAATATATGATAAGTGCATAAAAGTAACCGAATCCTAAACACACAAAATCGGAAACCGTGGCTCTGATACCACTTGTAGGGAATTGCTTCCCTTCTCGGTCGCTTGTGCATGGCGATCCCATCGACGTCTCCGGAAAAAAAAAATTTAATCCTCTACGAAGAGTGATTACCCAAGCAACCGATCCATCGTCGTGCTATTCGAATAGAGTAGTCACTTGAACAAACTTGTTGTTCAAGTAACCTACCTCTTATTTTCGATTAGCCGTGGAATAGATGATGTATAGATCGCCGATTTTTGTATTTGTCTTCGGGGTCCAAGTAAATTAGCCACATACAATACATACAAATTGCATAGAAAAGAAAACATACATAAATAAGAATTATACCTCTTGTTTACCTCAAGGTCTTCTATTGTATGTCCTTCCTCCTTTTGGACGTCGTGTGGGTGACGATCTTCCAAAAGTCGAAACCTCCTAGATCACGTTCTTCCCTTCCTTGCTCGCTCCGAACAAAGGAAAGAATAAAACAAAACTTCTTCTCCTATCTAGAACCGACCACCAAGCCAAGGACCTTGATGTTGCCGCCGACCAAGGAGAGGATGAAGGAGCGCCGACCAACCTTGAAGAAAGGTTGTCGTCGGCCAAAGAAAGAGAGAGAGAGGGAGGAGTTGCCGGCCAATCTAGAGAGAGAGAGGATGAGGCACTGCCGGCCAAGAAGAGCCAAAACTTAGAAGCCTTGCCGCCGCCCAATAGGAAGAAGACCACCTAGGGTCGTTGCCCACCTCTTCTCTCAAGCCAACTTCAAAAAACCCTAACCCTAATTGGATGTTCTCTTTATTGCCACCCAAGCCCTAGCCCTTATTTATAGAGTTAGGCTTAAGTCTCCTTTTAATCTCCATCGTCGGATCTAGAGATTTAATCTCAATCGTCGGATCTAGAGATTTAATCTCCACCGTCGGATCTAGAGATTTAACCTCCACCGTCGGATCTAGAGTTCCATTTTCCACCATCGGATCTAGGCTTCATGAGGGTTTTAATAGGATATAATAGGGACCATGAGGAGGAGTTGAATCTTGGCCACCCAATGGATCTGGCCCACATAAAATATGATCCATTAATGATAATTCATTCCACTAGAGGATTATCATTGATCTACCTCACCAACCCCCATAAATAAATATGGGCTCCATATATTAATTGTACAAATATCTCTTCGTGTTTAAGATCTCGAATGTCCGCCAATTAATTAATTTACTGATAATTAATTAATCAACATCTAACTCCATGAGTAGTACCACTCAACCTTATCATTATGTCATACCAAGTCCACCTGCAGGGTTTACATGATGAACCTTATGAGCTCCTCAAGGGGACATCATCATCCTAATATATAGGACACGGTTTCCTCCTATAATCAACGACACACCATTTAAATAATATCATTTTCCAACTTACTGAGCCTATCGATTTAATCTATAAATCTCGCCCATTGGTAAGTCAAAGAAATAAATACTAAGTATATGTGCCCGTTATTATATCGAGATTAAGAGCATGTACACCATAATATTCAAGGTCCGATTCAATTATGTAGTCAGCAATAAATTGAATCACCTCTAAGTCAGTCATGTTTAATACACACAAAGTGTACTAGTGTAATTTTATGATCTAGACAAACCAATACCAAATCACACTACAACCGTACCAATGGTTTATCCAAAACCATCTCGGTTGTGAGCCTTTACTTATACTTTACAAGGAACTGATAACATGATCTCTCGTATGACACTACACACCATGTTATCTAAAATGTAATGTATTAGACAATATACATAATCATAAATATGAAAATAATGATCATGTGATTCTTATTTCAAAAATAAAGATGTTCATATAAAAGATAGACTTTTCAGTATACATCCCAACAAGAGGGTGATACTCTGCCAGCATCCTGCCCACTCGATCACATAGGTGTAGTGACGGTGGAGTGCACAGTTGTCACAATCCTACCCACTCGGTCGACACACATGATATGTCGGTGGCTTGACTGGCGTCAGGGGTGACACAACTGATTGCATCATGTGCATAGGTTTTTACTATATGCATTGTTTGTTGCACTTTTGGTTGTTGCATATGATTGCTATGCACATACAGGAGGTATTATGTTGTTTGTTTTGGTGATTCTACATATGCTTGTGTAGATGTATTTTATGTCAGCTCAGGTGATTTCTGGTATGTACAATTTCAGGTATGTATTTTTGTCGAGAAACTATACCAGCATGATTACTATTGCTACTTATAGTTTATAATGCAAGACTATTAGATATTCGCTGAGTTTTACTCACTCCATTGATATTTATTTTATTTCAGGATGAAGCCTTCCGGAGGGTCCAGTTGTCAATCCCCTGATCTGACGACTCCGTTATTTAGTTTTCAGGCTTTCACATTTTTTTTGTTATCTCTAGTACTCTATGTTTCAAACTTGTAGTATTTTATACTCGGAGTTATTTGTGTTAAATACGAAAAATTTAAAATATTAAATTAAATGGCCAAAGAATTAAGAAAAATAATCCTGGATATTTTTCAGGATTTTTAGGGAATTTTAGGAATTTTTCCAGAATTTTTTCTAGATTTAAACGGAGCCTGTACGAGATAATTACGGGGATAAATTAAATAGGCTTTGGTGAAATCTATTTAAGGGGGTTAATAGATGGGATTAACCTAAATAGAAAACCTAGATTTCCCATTTTCTTTCCCGTTGCACCCGACTCTCTCTTCACGCGATCTTTCTTCGGCAGCCTCGCATGATCGATTTCTTTCTCCCGACCTCGCGCAACCGTTGCCTTCGCTACAAATCGCCGTCGCTCCATCGCAGAGGTCCGTCATTCCTTGCCTTTCCAAGGCGGCGCAGACTCTTACGCCATCTTCTTCCTCTCGTTCTTCTGTCTTTGTGAGCGGCAACGAGGGGAGCAGCCTCGCGGGTCTCCACCTACGAGAGGGCAGCGTGGGTCGGTGGTGTTTTTCTCATCGACGAGATCCTGACAGTTTCTGTCCTAGCTCTCGCTGGCAACCTTGAGTGGGTGGAATCGACGACATCGCTGCCACGGGAAGTGTGTGGCGTTGTCCATTCATCGCCGGAGCAAGGTGAGGCGTTGTTCTCCCTTAATCTTGGACGAGATCCCTTTTCCTTTGAGATGAATATCAATTTAACGAGATGTGGTGTTCTATGCATGCGATTTCTGTAGGGAATAGGGGAATTAGGGCAGCGACATTGGAGTTGCGTTTTCAAGCGTACAGGGCGGCTTTAGGGGAAGGGTTGTCGGTGGTGGTTCCTAGGGCTAGTAAGTTTAATCGATCCTCTGTCTTTTAGCTGTAATTGCTAGATTCTGTGATTCCTAGGGTTGGGATTTGAAAGTTTGGTCGACTGTGAGGTTTTTGCATGGTTGTTGTGGTGGCGGGTGAGTGGAGAGATTGGATTGGTTGTGGATGGGTTGATTTTAGGGGTTTGGCCTGCTGTGATTGGGTTGTTGTCGGCTGTACGACCATAAATGGTATGTTAAGTGAGCGATGAATGGTTCAGAATGTGTTTTGATCTGTGGGATGGATCTACTTTTGGTGAGTTAGCTGTGAGGTTTTGTTTGGATGTTGTACACATCATGATAGGGGTTGAGAAATTATATTCGAGTAATTGGATGAAAATGTTGGTGCAGTGGGCACCAAAGTCGAACCGGTATTTTGATTATGGCAAAAGGCTCAATAGTTAAGGGTATATTTGTTATCTTACGAGCTCAATTAAGTGTGCAGAAATGCTAAAGTTGAGCGGAAGGTCTGCGACACCCGGTGGGAACCGAGGTGGTCGGGCAACGCCAGAGGGACTTTGAGGAAGCCGAGGTACTGGTGAAGACCGGAACGAGGCTACAAGGTAAGCTGCAAGGTCGTTGCGTAGATCCGACCCAATACCTCCAATGGAAGGTCTAGGTCGAGATCTGATGGTTAGAACCATCGACTTTATATTTTAAGCTAACTTGTATCAGCAAAACCCTTTGACTAGCCTACTACTAATGCTAGTCTAGTTCCACCTCGAGAATCGGGACAAGGGGGTGAATTTGGACTTGACTCGTTTTGGTACAAAGGGTGATGTGGCATCAAGGTGGTCATCCAAACCCTCCCCAAGCTTGGACCTCATCCTTGAGTTGGCTTGAAGGCCTCCTTGAGGTGGCACAAGATGGTTGGCTCCCATGATGTGGCACAAGTTGGATGGCTTCTTCTTCTTGGCGTGAAGGCCTCCTTGAGGTGGCACAAGATGGTTGGCTCCCTTGATGTGGCACAAGTTGGATGGCTTCTTCTTCTTGGCGTGAAGGCCTCCTTGAGGTGGCACAAGATGGTTGGCTCCCATGATGTGGCACAAGTTGGATGGCTTCTTCTTCTTGGCGTGAAGGCTTCCTTGAGGTGGCACAAGGTGGTTGGATGAAACACCTCATCCTTGAGTTGGGATAAGAACCTCACCTTGGACACTACCTATGTCTAAATTCATAGATCAATATCCATAAATAGACATGTTCAAGCCAAGCAAATAACAAGAATTCAAGAGCTCTCAACACGTGGCCGTAACGCCGCTACTACTACTCACATTTGCTACGACTGCCACGCCGACAACGAAAAGCTACATCTTCTACTTATAAGAGTTGTATATTTATTTAAGTTCTACTTCTTTAAATTGTCTTTGTGCTTTAATCGTAACAAGGAAAGGGGAGGTCCTTTGCCTTGATTTCTTTTGTAATCGCTGTTCTACCTCCAACGAGGAGGAGTGGTTTTAGTGAATTGCCTCCGTGACGTGATCAAGGATCACTAGGGCCGTGGATTAGCAATCAAAGATTGTGAACCACGAAAATATCTTGTCTACTTTATATTTCAGTGCACTCTCTACTTGCTTTTTACTTATTGCAAAAGTTTTTAACGACATCAGATCGCTTATTCACCCCCTCTAGCTTACACTTTCGATCCAACAATTGGTATCGAGTCGGGCGCTAAGATTCGTGAAACCACCAATCTAGCTTTGTTTTCTTTTTTTTACAGATTTTTTATTTATTTATTTCTGTTTTCGTATAATTATTTCACTTGCTTATCTTCTCCTACATATAGAATTGCATTAGAGGCTTTAGGATCCTGATAAGGTTGTCCTTGTTAGATCCCGAGTAAGGTTGTCCTCCGAACTTCAACGACATTCGTGATTTGATTGTTTATTTCTTTTGCAAGTTACATTTTATATATCTTTTTACTTCTCAAGACTACTAATCCAAGACGAAAGTCTTGGAATATTCTTTCCGTGTGTGTTTTGTAAGATTCTTTTTCGTCTTCTTCTTGTTTTTAAATGGCCCATCTCGAAGGGTTTAGCATCACTCACCCCCGCTTTACAACGGTAATGACTTTCGCTATTGGAAGGGTCGGATGGAATGCTTTCTTAAAACCCAATCGAGATGTGGATCGTAATCCAAACCGGTTTCACACTTCCTATTAATGAAGATGGTGAATCTGGGTTACGTATCAATGGTCAAATTCCATGAAAACAAGTAGAAGCCGATGCCAAGGCAACTCAAATCTTGCAATGTGGGTTGTCCAAGGAAGAGCTCAACCGCGGGCCCCTTCATTAGTGCAAAGGACTTATGGACCAAGCTAGTGGAACTACACGAAGGCACCGACGACACGAAGGTATGTAAAAGAGATTTACTTTAAATAAATTGTATAACTTGAAAATGCAGGAAAACGAGACCACAACTCAACTACATGCTCAGATCCAAGACATCGCCAACCAACTCCATGCCATCGACAAAAGGTCGAGAATCGCGACCTTATCGTATTCTCTTAACTCGCTTCCTAGACTATGGGCATCCATGGTCGATGCCTACAAGGTCTCCAAGGACCTTTCTAAAATTAGGTTAGACGAATTGTTTTCGAACTTGAATTACATGAGCAAACTAACGTGGTCCGTGCCGAGAAGAGTATTGCGCTAGCTGCGTGTTCCAAGAAGAAGAAGCCCGCAAGCCACCCCGAAGGAAGAAGACGAGTCCGAATCGGAAGTAGACTGAATAGAATCCGAACTAGTCAATCTAGTTCGAAGATGACTAAGAAAGCGCCAAACGCTACTCTTGGGAGGAGTTGTCGGAGGAAGAAGGCGATATCCAAGCTCTAATGGCCAAGCCGACCGAGCACGACTCAAACCGAAGAAGAGAAGTCCGAATCCGATGATGAGCTTCCATTCAAGACAAGCCACGGATCCGTATCCGGTTCAAAAGAATCATTAAGGGTAAGTCGGTCGTTACTTAATACTTTGTATGGTGCAATTAAATTTTTAAATAAGAAACTAGCTAAGTCCGAGTCCAAGGTCGAGACCCTAATTGAGGAGGTTAACCTTCTCAAACATGAGGTCTCCTAACCTCTTCGACTACTCAGATTCAAGAGGAGGACTCAACTGCTTGAAAAGCTTGAAGTTGAGAACTCGCTTTTGAAAACACAAGTCGAAGACCTTAGGAACACGTTGGAAAGGTTCACTTTGGGATCCAAGGGACTTGACCTCTTACTTGGATCACAAAGGGCCGTGTACAACAAGGCCGGACTCGGGTTTAACTCAAATACAACCAATAAGTCATATATGTCTATAGTAAACCAACATAAGAAAAATGTCCAAGCATGGGTCCCTAAGACCACTTTGATTTCAACTTTAGGATCTAACATGTATTGGGTTCCCAAGGACCAAATTCACTATGTGAATAGACCCACTCGATTCAATGGTCCAGGGGGAGCCAATATAAAATGTATTTTTGTTAAGTCTTAGAAATTGCATACTTAGTTTTTCCTTTATTTTTAGAATGGTTAGATATGACTCATAACCAACTAAAATCCTACGAAAAGATTGAGCCTCGGGGAGCCTCTTTTCAAAAATAAACCAACTAAAATCCTACGAAAAGATTGAGCCTCGGGGAGCCTCTTTTCAAAAATAACTAGTTAGACCAAGACGTAGTCTCAAGTAAGTCGAGTTATCAATTTCTTGAAATTAGCTTTGTCTAAGGAAGTGGTCGTTGTTCCGATCAAAGAAGGCCTCTGTGCCTCGCCACGACCTAGAAGCTAATCTCTTGAAAAGATTACTTGATGAGCTTAGACTAAATCCGAATCTAACCTAATGTTGGTTAATTTAAATTCATTAAAATTAATCAAGTAAAATTGAAAGTCATCTCACAGTAACACATAGGAATAACATGTTTTGATCATGTAGATATTAGTGAGATGATTTAGGTTTAAAAACTTACAAACAACCCTTTAGTAATTCCATTGATCCTACACATAAGAGTCGAAGAAACCATTAATATAGTTTTCGACGAAGGACACGAACCCGTTCAATCCTTAACAAAACCAACTAGCAAATCAACTTATAGCTAACCCGACTCTGATCTTGAACTTGAATCTCGTCCTAACCCAAGTCATCCTATCGACCAAGTGATAGATGACTCTAACCCAAGTCAAACTAGAACTCACCCAAGTCATCCTATCAATCAAGTTATAGGTGATCCAAATTTAGGGGTTCGAACTAGAGCTTCATCAAACCTTAGTCAAATCTCGTTAATTTCCAAAATCGAACCCAAAACTATTGAACAAGCACTTCTTGATCCCGACTGGATTATTGCTATGCAAGAAGAGCTAGCTCAATTCACTAGAAATGAAGTCTGGGAATTAGTACCACCACCTAAAGAAAAATCAATTATTGGTGGGTATTTCAAATAAACTTGATGATAAAGGTGAAGTAGTTAGAAATAAAGCCAGTTAGTCGCAAAGGGTTTAGTCAAGTCGAAGGTTTAGATTACGATGAGACCTACGCCTGTAGCAAGACTAGAGTCCATCCAATGTTGTTAGCATATGCGCACATCGAGGTTTTAAATTGTTTCAAATGGATGTCAAGTCGGCATTTTGAATGGATACATTAAGGAAGAAGTTTACGCTACCAACCTCCGGATTGAAAATCTAGATAAACACGACCATGTCCTTAGACTTAAGATTTGAAACATTTATTAGAAGCAAAGGTAAAGAGAGATATAGTAGATTTTGCTCGATGTTTAGTATGCCGATGGTTAGTGCAGGGAAGGCGACATTGCGTTGCCTTATCTACCACCGGCCGAATCACGTTGCGATGGGTGAGTGTGTCTCTCACCTCGTGGATGAAGCACACTCTCCAAGACTTTAGCTTAATCTTTAACAACATTAAAAGTTAGGTATGTGCGTAATAGAGTAGGATTTAAATTTTTCTATATATGTACTCTACTTTTGCTTCTTTTTATGAAATTAGCCTAAGTCTTACCTTAGAAATCATATTGGGAACTTGCTTGGACTTACAAACCCTAAAATATATTTACAAACTTTTTGAGTTAAGGCAAAAGGGGGAGAAAGTCACAAAAGTAACCAAAATTAACCAAAATTAAAGGGGAAGAAAGTAAACAAAATTATTACCTTTTATATTAAGTAATTCCGTTTACTTAAGCAACTATTAAGGGGGAGTAAAAATTATTTTTCAAGAACTCACCTTCGGTCAAGGGGGAGGTTACCTCAAAGGGGAGAACTTGGAACAATAATATTTCTCACTCATACTTAATCATTATGCTAGCTCATTCATACTTAATCATTATGCTAGCTCATTCATATTTAATCATTATGCTAGCTCATTCATATTTAATCATTATGCTAGCTCATTCATGCTTAATCATTATGCTAGCTCATTCATATTTAATCTTTATGCTAGCTCATTCATGCTTAATCATTATGCTAGCTTACTGTTATGCTTAATTTTTCCTTAACTTTTGTGTCGGTTTGCCATGAATCAAAAAGGGGGAGATTGTTGGTGTAGTGGGCACCAAAGTCGAACCGGTATTTTGATTATGGCAAAAGGCTCAATAGTTAAGGGTATATTTGTTATCTTACGAGCTCAATTAAGTGTGCAGAAATGCTAAAGTTGAGCGGAAGGTCTGCGACACCCGGTGGGAACCGAGGTGGTCGCAACGCCAGAGGACTTGGAGGAAGCCGAGGTACTCGGGTGAAGACCGAGCGAGGCTACAAGGTAAGCTCGTGTGAAAGCGGCAAGGTCGTTAGCGTAGATCCGACCCAATACCTCCAATGGAAGGTCTAGGTCGAGATCGGATGGTTAGAACCATCGTACTTTATATTTTAAGCTAACTTGTCGGTCAAAAAAACCCTTTGACCAGTCGTCTACTACAGTCAACTGCTAGTCTAGTTCCAGCCTCGAGAATCGCTGGACAGGGGATGAATTTGGACTTGACTCGTGTTTTGGTACAAAGGGTGATGTGGCATCAAGGTGGACATCCAAACCATCACCAAGCTTGGACCTCATCCTTGAGTTGGCGTGAAGGCCTCCTTGAGGTGGCACAAGATGGTTGGCTCCCATGATGTGGCACAAGTTGGATGGCTTCTTCTTCTTGGCGTGAAGGCCTCCTTGAGGTGGCACAAGATGGTTGGCTCCCTTGATGTGGCACAAGTTGGATGGCTTCTTCTTCTTGGCGTGAAGGCCTCCTTGAGGTGGCACAAGATGGTTGGCTCCCATGATGTGGCACAAGTTGGATGGCTTCTTCTTCTTGGCGTGAAGGCTTCCTTGAGGTGGCACAAGGTGGTTGGATGAAACACCTCATCCTTGAGTTGGCGCAAAGGATGTGGATGAACAAGTCTTGGGGGATAAGAACCTCACCTTGGACACTACCTATGTCTAAATTCATAGATCAATATCCATAAATAGACATGTTCAAGCCAAGCAAATAACAAGAATTCAAGAGCTCTCAACACGCCGTCGTAACGTCGCTACTACTACTCACATTTGCTACGACGAAGTGCCGCCGACAACGAAAGCTACATCTTCTACTTATAAGAGTTGTCGGTATATTTATTTAAGTTCTACTTCTTTAAATTGTCTTTGTGCTTTAATCGTAACAAGGAAAGGGGGAGTGTCCCTTTGCCTTGATTTCTTTTTGTAATCGTTGCTCCTACCTCCAACGAGGAGGAGTGGTTTTAGTGAATTGCCCTCCGTACGTGATCAAGGATCACTAGGGCCGTGGATTAGCAATCGAAAGATTGTGAACCACGTAAAAATATCTTGTCTACTTTATATTTCCGCTGTGCACTCTCTACTTGCTTTTTACTTATTGCAAAAGTTTTTTAACGACATCGTATCGCTATTCACCCCCCCCTCTAGCGACACTTTCGATCCAACAGAAAAGATGGATTATATTAGGTGGAAGGTGATCGAGATTTAAGCCTTTGGGTTAATTGGTTATGTAAGAAATCGATTAAGTATTCGATTTGACGGTGGATTGCATTTTTGTGCTTAATAATAGTTATGTTGTATGCAGGTTTTGGTCACGAGGCAGACCATGGTCATGACGATTTCGTGGTTTTCTCGAGCATTTTATCAGGCGGGTATTTTGACTTATCTCTTAGATATAGTCATGTTGATATACTAGTTAGTATAGCTTACAATAATTTTCATGTTTATTTGCGTTGCATATTTTTGTGCCTACTTGATACATGCATTTGATCGGTTTTTGGTTATACTTTCCCTAGTTTATTTGGATCATTGATATGTTCTTATTGGTTGTGCATATTATTCTGATATGTATTTTAGTTGGTATTTACATACTTTAGTATCATGCACCATCTTGCATGATTGCATGCTGGCTGGACGGAGTTCCTTTATAGTTGAGCCCGCAGCCAGTTACATGGTATGCACACGCTGTCACTCATGCATTAGTGGTACATCAGAAGGGTGTGTCACGATTGCACAGTTCGAGTCCGATCATGCTCAGGTAGCGATGAGGCGCGTAGCGGTAAGGATCCTCCTCCGCAGTCTACACACGGAGATGAGAGCTTTGCTCCCCACTGTTTGGCGGGAGGATAGGTGTACTCGACGGCAACATCTGTCCCACTCACCGCTCAGAGCGATAATGGCAGAGTGCGCAGTTGTTATAACCCTATCCACTCGGCTTCACCATCGCGTGTGAGGCGGCTGACTGGCGTCAGGGGTGACCATGTCATTTGCATCGCATGCATTTTTGCATGGATAACATTTGTATTGTGTTTGCTGCATTTTGATTGCTGCCTTGGATGTTGCATATGATTGTCATGCATACAGGATACATATTTGTATTTGGTCTGACGACTTTATTTCTTCTTGTATGGCACATGCTCCTATATCAGGGTAGGAGATTCAGGTAAGTACAATCCTTTTATATTTCTTTCTTGCATACCCTATATATATGAGACTGTACTGACATGATTGTTATTGTTAGCTATATCTTACCTTGCATATCGACTATATCCGCTGAGTTCATTGAACTTATCCCGTTGATTTTATATCTATTTCAGGATGAAGCTGTCAGGAGAGTCCAGCTGCCAAACTCCCTCGTCGCGAAAGTTTATTAATTATTTGTTTTATGGTTTTGGATATTTTGATTAGAATATATGTTTAGGACTGGAGTTGGATTTATGTACTCATGGATTTTTGGTGTCCTTAGGGACCTTTATTCGGATTTTTATTGGATTCGGTTGAGTATCCTACCCAGATGACAGAAGGGGTAAGTCTAGTTATTGTAGACTGTTTACCATTTACTTTAATTGTTGGCCTGAGGCTTTATTTATGACCTGCATGTGTAGTTTGTTTCCGATCGTGTTGACCGATGTATAGTGGCCATGTAGGCCTTGTATGCAAGATTTGTATTGTCACCCATACAGGGGAGATGTCGGATTTTCATCTGGTGGGGACTCCCCTGGGGCGTGAAAATTTATTCGGTTCGTCATTATCTTTATTGATGACATTCTGGTCTATTCTCGTTCCGAGGAGGAACACGCGCAACATCTTCGCCTTGTTTTGGATAGGCTCCGAAAGAAGCGACTATATGCGAAGTTCAATAAGTGCGCATTCTGGTTAACCTCAGTCGGTTTTCCGGGACATGTGGTTTCTAGTAGAGCCATTTTAGTGGACTCGTAAGATCGCCACTCCAAGGAGTTGGGAGTAGCCAAATCAGTCAGAGGTTCGCAGCTTTAGGCTTACCGGTTATTATGACATTTATCACGAGGGTTTTGAGACATTAGCAATACGTAACTGAACGAAGTACAATCGTGAAGTTCATGTGGTCAGAGGCGTGCGAGCCTAGTTTCCAGGAGTTGAAGAAGAGATTGGTGTCAGCACCGATTCTGGTATTGCCATCAGGGGGCGACGGTTTCGTCCTTTATATCGATGCATCTCTCAAGGATTTAGGCACAGTACTGATGCAGCATGGTAGGGTAGTCTCTTATGCTTCTCGCCAGTTGAAGGATCATGAGAAAAACTATCCAGTTCATGATCTAGAGTTAGCCACTATTATCTTTGCCTTGAAGATTTGGAGGCATCATCTGTATGGTATTACGTTTGACATTCTCACTGATCATAAGAGTCTCAAATATCTATTTACGCAAAAGGAACTCAATATCAGACAGAGGAGATGGATGGAGTTCCTGAAGGATTATGACTGTACCATTAGCTATCACCTAGGGAAAGCCAATGTGGTTGCCTATGCACTTAGCCGGAAGTCCCGAGGGACTTTAGCTTCCTTCCGAGTTTTAGTCATGGATTTGATTCAGAGTTTCTCCGAGTTGGGCCTTGAGGAGCAGGGACCGACAAAGCAGGGCGTTCTGGTTACCATGGTTGCTCAGTCGTCTATCCGGATGAGAGTTCGGGAGGCTCAGGTCAGTGATCATCATTTACATTTCATTGGCAGCCAGATAACCTTTGGACAGCAGACTGAGTTCACCCGAGATGATGAAGGTATAGTTTATTTCCGGGGCGGATTATGCGTACCTCAGTCTCACCCGGTTATGGAGGAGTTACTTCAGGAGGCTCATCACTCTCGATTTGCGATTCACCCAGGCGGAACCCGCATGTATCGATATTTAAGGCGTTTGTATTGGTGGAAAGGCATGAAGAAAGACAGTAGATTTCGTAGCTAGATGTCTGGTTTGTCAGCAGGTAAAGGCTGAGCACCAGAGACCAGCCGGATTACTTCAGAGGATTCCTATTCCTGAGTGGAAGTGGGATCACATTACCATGGATTTTGTGGTGGGTTTGCCTAGGACACATCAAGGCCATGATGCGATTTGGGTAGTCGTTGATCGACTAACCAAATTCGTGCACTTCTTAGCGATTCTGAAGACTGACTCTCTGGATCATTTGGCAGAGTTATATGTTGGAGATTTGAGGCCGCTAGAGGGGGGGGGGGGGTGAATAGCGTCGCATGATGGAATTCGTTTCGCGTTCGTCTACAAATTTCGTTAGCGCGTAGCGGAATAATAATGAAGCAATACGAAATAGACAAACACAAATACACAAGTATTTAACGTGGTTCGGAATCGAACGGTTCCTACTCCACGGATCGAGCTCTAAAAGCCCTAGCAATGCAAACACGCACTACTAATCACAATAACTCCTTCTCGACACAAGTCGGAGGTGGAGAAACCTCGTACAAATGATCTTACAACAGCAAGAACGAAATACAAGCAATATACAATGCAAATACGAAAGACAAGTAAAGAAAAGACTTTACAACACTTGTTTTTGATTGCTTGAATGCTTGGTTGCTTGCTTGCACTTGGAGACCTAATTTGCAGCAACAAATCACCCCAATAGCTCTCAAGAACCGGATACATTTTTCTCCATCACGAGATCCCTATAAAGCTTCAACCTGTACTGGAAAAAGTCGATTAGTCGACTGCTGAGGACCATCAGTCGACTGATGCCACTGTTGTCGTGAGACAATGGCTAGATCCACGCTAGATAAGTTCAACGAATCCATCATCAGTCGACTGATGATACCCATCAGTCGACTGATGGGGCCTTCACTCGACCAGTCGAGTCTCGACTCCATTTTGTGCTCGATTTCACGAGCACCAGTCGACTGCTAGGTCTATCAGTCGACTTCCCACTTCTAGCAGTCGACTGCTAGTCCTATTCCCGTAGTCAAACCTTAGTTGACTATGCCAGTCGACTGTCACATGGCACCAGTCGACTGGCACACCTCAAACATGAGGTTTTAGCCCAAGTATGGTGCCCCCATACTTGCTAAACCACCCTTAGCCTAGACCTAAGCCTTCTAGCCACCTCCATCAGCCTCACGCCTCTCGGATCCCTCTAAGTCATCCATGACTTGTTCATCCATCGCGCTAGCCTTCGGGTGCTTCCATCGGTTATGTCATGCTAACGATGTCTACACCGCCAAGACACATTGGACTTACGCCGCCAAGACTCCGCTTGGACTTTACACCGTCAACCATTGGACTTATGCTGCCAAGACTCCCGCTTGGACTTTACGCCGCCAATATCAAACCCCTTGGACTTCAAATGCCAAGACTCAAAAAAATGTGGAACCGCCACATTAGCGGCCCCCTCCGGCTGCCCCTACCGGTGGAGGAGGTAAATCAGGACCCAGGTGGCAAGTGCAAAGGAGAGGGTTTGTCGATGGCCCAGAGTCATGACCTCCCCGAGAATTGACCCTTGCCCACTTAAGAGTTGCCCCTTTGCACTTACCAACTGGGCTAGCCCTGGGGGCTCAAATGCCAAGACTCAAGCTTGGACTTTCCCTTGTCAACCCATGTTGGACTTTTTATGCCAAGACCATGCTTGGACTTTCCCTTGCCAACCAATGTTGGACTTTCTATGCCAAGTACTCAAGACTTGGACTTTCCCAAATGCCAAGTGTCCCACTTGGACTTTCCGTGCCAAGTACCCAAGACTTGGACTTTCCCATGACAATTAAATTATCATATGTTTTTGTCGAATATCAAAACATTACTCGAGTCAAACTTGAGTCCTGGTCAATTGTGACCTGGGCCGATTGCACCAACAATCTCCCCCTTTTTGATGTTTGACAAAAACCAAACAAACCATTGAGTTAGAACACTAACTCAAATCCCTTACCAATTATCTCAAATTGGTAATCTTATCTTTCTCCAAAATATTCTCCCCCAAACGTTCTCCCCCTTTTTGACTAACATCAAAAAGGTCTTCTCCAAGGAGGTCAATTTCTCATGTCCCAATGAGATCTTACAATCCCCCCTTGGTCCAAAGATACCTAGGATGCCTACCATCTTCCTAGTGATAAGTCTCATATCACTCAAGAGAGACAATCCTATATGCTCTCCCAATTTCCAAATTGGGTCTCTCAAAATCCCATTTTCCTCCTCATGAGGAAAAATATCATTCATCATCCCATGATGAATTCCTCCCCCTAAAGGCTTGCTCCCCCTTGACCATTGCACCAACAATGTCCTTGGGAAGTCCCTAAGCCAATAAGAACTCTAAGCCATCAAAAATAAGGTTAAAAGTTCAAACATGAACTCTCCCTACCTTAAATTTGATACAATATCCTAACACCTCTCCTAATCCATATCCAATGGATTTTCACCCTTTATAATGCTTTCCAAAGCATATCCTAGGGTTAGGAGTGGTTAGGGACCTTAACCGCAGCTGAACAAGGGCTAAACAAACCTTGTTTTCCCTAAATCAGCATTGGCAGTCGACTCGTCGATACTGATCACATCACATTAATCGATCGCCACCAAGGAAATCGATCGTGAAATTTTTGAATTTCAGTTATCAGAATCGAATTTCAAAAAATCATAAGTAATTCTACGTATATAAAAAAATCACGAAATTTGATACGTATAATACTTATCACACATACAATCGGTGAAAAATCTTGGAAAAATATTTTAACCATTAAAATAGGAGATTGGTACAAAGTTCAAAAACTGTTAAAACTTTAAAAATTTTGATCTACTTTGTATCAACTTTTACAATGATGATGGCTATCAAAAGATAGACTTTACCAAGGTTTTCTAAAGTGATTTTAAAATATTTTTGAAAACCTATTTTGAACCATGATTTATTGGCTAAATATACATAACTTGTATATTAGCTTTCCTCATAATTCTTAGTGATGATTGAAATAAGTTAAGTTCATCTAGATGCACTACCTATGCACCTTGAACCTAACTTATTATCCTAACATCTCACATGTTATCTAAGGTGTATACACACACATACATGTCAATTTAGATGTGAGATGTGAAGTTAGGATTAATATGGCCTCATGCATTTTCTAGGCAACCCTACTTGATTCCCTTATGAATGGGACTCCAAGTCATGTCATTGTCCTTAACTCAATTTTAATCAAGTTAAATGCATGAATGATCATGGCATAAATGATAACAATAATAAAGCATGGAAATGATCATGATGTCATGATATATCAATTAGTTTTTTTTTTAAATGAACATGACATCTACAAAAGTCCTAATCAACAGCATGACATGGTATATGAGAAAACAGAATTAGATGTCATGACATAGTAAGCTTACACAAACACATTTCAACCAAACATACAATCAGACACCAATGATTTTAGAAACAAAATATTTCATTAGAAACTTCAACTTTTTTACATCCAAGATATGAAATGTTCAAACAAAGAGACATCCTAAATTGCTAAACATCCTAATAGCGCTAGTCCTCTGCGGAAGGTGGAGGCGGAGGTGGCTGTTGACCCAAAGTCCATGCTCGCATCATCTCGTACATATCGAGTTGACGCTGCTCAATGCGGCTCTGTGACTCCTCAATCCGAATGTAGCACTCCTCCATCCGATTGAGATGCTCACCCATGGAGGATTGCCCTGATATAAGCTCTGCTAGTCGAGAGTCCATCATCTCGCCGATAGTCTCGAAGATGGACTCCACCGGGCAATCCGATCCGGGGACTCGCCACGATGCATCTGCTAGCATTTGGTCCTCCTCGTCAAGATGCTAGGATCCTCATGCCATGCAAGCTCCCCAGATCGGAGGTGGCTCCCTATGTGGCCCGGGCGGAGGTCGAGGTACCAGCTCCATCTGTCCATGTCCGATCCGCAGCTTCGCCAATGAGAAATTACGAACTGATATACAGACGTAAACCTCGGAAAGCGCCCTCAGAGATCCCCTATTAATGTTAATGCCTACAGACTCTAGCCATGTAGTGATGAGATGGCCAAAAGGCATATGCACTTTCCCTTGCACAGGGGATATGAAATATACAATGCAATGAAACATGTTCAATGCAATGTTTATATCTAATCTATGGCGCAAGGCATACATAAGAAAAAGATGGGGAGGCCGAATCTTGGTCAGACCCCGAGTCACGATAGGAAGAAAACACTCAACAATGACTTTGTAAAGTATATTGTCATGGGAAGATAGCTCAGTGATAGGGAATAGGTTCTGAGCTGGTGGGCGAGGATGATGAAAAATGTCCTCATGCATGGAGTCCAAAGAAATATGATCAAATGGCTCAGGAGGAGGGGCATCGAAGGTAAGATAAAAGATGAAAGTATCATCCGATGGCCTACACTCAAGAAACTCCTGCAATATCGCATGAGTGAACTCTAAGTCGCGTTTTGCAACGCGAGTAGTGTAGGTAGGACCATCGTCTACCTTCCTTAAGTTTTGATAGAACTCCTTAAGGAGATCATCATTTATGGCATGAGTGCAAAGGACTATCTTCATGAGTTGATAGTATGATAGAATCTCCATGATATCGCCACAATAATGCCTAAAGAAGTCGATATCGATGTACCTAACTGACATGGGTTAGTACAATCGTGATGCGACCTCAGTCGGGTCGTTCCTACGTCGTCGTCTATATGAATGCAATGCAATGAAATGAAATGCAATGATACAAAATATACGATTAGATCACAATGAGGTGTAAAGACAAAAATCTAGGGTTTAAGGGGTATAGAAGTTATACTTTGGTGTCATTTGAAGGTGATGAAGGGAAGGCACAAGGCAGCTGCTGAGGGGAACGCCGGAAAGATCGCCGGAGAAGGGTCTCGCCGGAACCCTAATCGTTTGGGGGAGAAAAACTAGGGTTGTGAGACACCATTAGGGTTATAGAGAGATGAAAGACACAACCGGAAGAGAAGACTACTAACCCTAGGACTTTGGTCGCCGGCGTGGACGAGGAAAGGATGGTCGGAGACGATAAGCACCGATCAGAGCGAGAATCGCGAGGGAAAAACACGTGTGAAGATGCCAAACCCTAGCGGTTCGGCGTTATAAAATCGCGACTCCAGTCTACTGATGTGTGACAATAGTCGACTGATGGCGGATTATGAGCGGTTTACTGAACCAGCTGATCGTCGGCTCAACACTGACCGCTAAGTCTTCGTCCGTGCTATAGTAACATCACCGATCGATGTTGGTAATCGCCGATCGATGCGATCATCACTGATTGCTCACCACTCATCGATGATCCTCCGCCTCGATGAATGCACCATCATCTACAAAATAGTCGAGTCCTGGAAACAACACTCGACTGCCGGACTCACCATATCATGCTACAGTAGTAACATTCGACTGATAAACTGTATTAGTCGATTGATCTCTGATTTTCAGTTCTGAAATTGAGTGAATTTCGATTTCTTCACTCAATTTGTTTCATTTTATCATGTTTACTCTTATATGTCGAATATATTAATGTTATTCTTATATTTATGCATTTATTAATGTATTTTGATATTTTATTTCATTTTAACAATCATTAGCATCCAATGATTTTAAAATCCTAACATCTCACCCTTTCTAAGTGTGGAAATACACAATCAAGATGAATGACCTGTTTTGTGAGATGCAATATACCATAAACATTCCTTCCATGCAAACATATGGTAAAACACATGAAGCATGGTAAGTGTAAGACATCAAGGTGTGTGGCGCTTAAGTATCACTCTTGATGTGACTTATAAACTTTAAGCACTTCTCTTGATACATTAATTCTTAAAGTGTGTCAAAATCCTAAAATGACACACCATGACCTCTAAATCTAAATTGTGCCAATTTAATTGATTTTTCATAATTCCAAAAATGCATTGACACATCCTAAAATCTTTTAGGATATTGATTCAAATCTATTTCCAAGATAACCATAACCTTGAAAATAACCTAAAATGTCAACTTTGCTATGGTTGAGTTAACTACCCATCCAATCAAAGTTGACACATCCTAACCCATTTAGCGTGAGTCAATCACGCTCCTTGGAACCCAAAATCTATTTGAGCTCATTGGATTAATTAGGTATTCCTTAGGAATGACTTCCCTAGATACCTTTCTAATGATCATTCTAGGCTTGTTAGCCTTGGTCATTATGGTCTTACCATGGTTAGCCTTAGGGATTGCCTCCCTAGTAACCTTCTTAGTGACTTCCTTAGGTTTCTTAGAAACCCTAGCCACTAGGAACATACTATGGTTGGCCTTAGGCATAATTTTCCTAGAGACTTTTGTTTTCTTAGATTTAGGTTTAGTTCCATAATCAAATGGAACATTGTGATAAGTAGGCATTACTTTCTTAGACATAGGCTTGTGATCCAAACCTTGTCTCCTAGATGATTCTTGCCTCTTACACCCTTTTTGTTGACTTCTAGATCCTAGAGTTTGACAATTTGACCCTTTAAATTGATTTTGCATACTTGCAAGGGTCTTTTCCAATTTCTCAAGCCTTGACCTCAAGGCTTGATTTTCTAACTCTAATTGCCCAATTGATTTTTGATTAGGTTTTTGGGCATTACCATTCTCTTTAGGCATATGTCTACCCTTATTAGAGTTAATGCCTAAATAGTTTTTAATTTTCTTAATTGTTTCCTTAGGAAGGATATTTCTAGGGACATTAGTCCCAAATTTTTCCTTCTTTGAAATAGGTCTAAAGTTATCATTTCTAGATTTCTCCTCAGTCCTAAAACCAACATGTTTAGCTTCTAGACAACCATAATTATTATTTCTAGCATGCTTTGATTCATGAGTAATAGCAAAATTATTTAAATTAATTCTAGCATGCTTTTGCTTAGAATTTAAAGAATGAGCATTATGAAAATATACCTTAGGGTTAGTCTTAGAGACTCCCCCTACTTGTAAAGCTCTCTCTTTTCTTCTAGGACATTGGCTTCTATAGTGTCCCGATTGTCGGCATTTGAAACACACCACGTGCTCCTTGCTCTTCTTGGTGGGGACGCCGGCATCCTTGACTTTTTCATTGACTTTTGGTGCCGGAGGAGCTTTCTTAACCCTTTTTGGACACTTACTCTTGTAGTGTCCGGATTCCCTACACTCAAAGCATATTATATGAATTTTGTTATTAATTGACATGCTTGAGTTACCTAGGGTGGTGGTGAGGTTCTCTTGAGCTTGCTCTTCTTCTCTACCGGATGTAGATGATTTTTCTAGAGATTGCTCCGGTGTAGATGCTCTAATCTCCTCCCCTTCAATCCTAGAGGTGGAGGTCTCCTCTTCTTCCACCAATCCGGAAGTTGATTCCTTCTCAACTTCTGAGTCCTCACTCGCTTGTGAAGATGATGATGATTCTTCCTCGACTTCTTCCTCTTCTTGAGCCTATAAAGATTCTTCTTCTACTTGTGCCAAGTGAGGCTTCTCATGGAACATGGCCAATTTGTCCCATAACTCCTTGGCATCTTGAAATTCACCTAAACTAGACAAAATGTCATTAGGTATCAAATCTTCTAAAAGTTTTGTTACCGTGACTTTGGTCTTGAACTTGAGACGTTGCTCTTGTGTCCACTTCATCAATTTCAAGACATTTCCATTCTTATCCCGAGGAGGTTCAAAGCCTTCTACGAGGATGAACCAATCCTCTATATCCATCATCAAGAATGTCTCCATTCTTGTTCTCCATGCCGAAAAGTCTTCTCGATCATATGGAGGTGGAGTGTTGATGTCCCATCCAAGCTTATCTTGGAATTCCATCTTCCCTCTAGCTTCTTTAGCTCCCGACGGTTAATCCGTAGAAGAGCCTCGGGCTCTGATACCAATTATTGGATATTTGAGGCCGCTAGAGGGGGGGTGAATAGCGTCGCGTGATGGAATTCGTTTCGCGTTCGTCTACAAATTTCGTTAGCGCGCAGCGGAATAATAATGAAGCAATACGAAATAGACAAACACAAATACACAAGTATTTAATGTGGTTCGGAACCGAACGGTTCCTACTCCACGGATCGGGCTCTAAAAGCCCTAGCAATGCAAACATGCACTACTAATCACAATAACTCCTCGACACAAGTCGGAGGTGGAGAAACCTCGTACAAACGATCTTACAATAGCAAGAACGAAATACAAGCAATATACAATGCAAATACGAAAGACAAGCAAAGAAAAGAAAAGACTTTACAACACTTGTTTTTGATTGCTTGAATGCTTGGTTACTTGCTTACACTTGGAGACCTGATTTGCAACAATAAATCGCCCCAATAGCTCTCAAGAATCGGATACATTTTTCTCCATCACGAGCTCCCTATAAAGCTTCAACCTGTGCTGGAAAAAGTCGATCAGTCGACTGGTCAGGACCATCAGTCGACTGATGCCACTATTGTCGTGAGACAACGGCTAGATCCACGCTGGATAAGTTCAACGGATCCATCATCAGTCGACTGATGATACCCATCAGTCGACTGATGGAGCCTTCACTCGACCAGTCGAGTCTCGACTCCATTTTGTGCCCGATTTCACGAGCACCAGTCGACTGATCACAAGATCAGTCGAGCCTATCGGTATCACTTCATTGTCACTTCTAGATCATAGTCCTATTCCCGCAGTCAAACCCTAGTTGACTACGTCAGTCGACTGCCACATGACACCAGTCGACTGGTACACCTCAAACATGAGGTTTTAGCCCAAGTATGGTGCCCCCATACTTGCTAGACCACCTTTAGCCTAGACCTAAGCCTTCTAGCCACCTCCATCAGCCTCACGCCTCTCGGATCCCTCCAAGTCATCCATGACTTGTTCATCCATCGCGCTAGCCTTCAGGTGCTTCCATCGGCTATGTCATGCTAACGGTGTCTACACCGCCAAGGCACATTGGACTTACGTCGCCAAGACTCCGCTTGGACTTTACGCCGTCAACCATTGGACTTATGCTGCCAAGACTCCCGCTTGGACTTTACGCCGCCAATATCAAACCCCTTGGACTTCAAATGCCAAGACTCAAGCTTGGACTTTCCCTTGCCAACCCATGTTGGACTTTCCATGCCAAGACCATGCTTGGACTTTCCCTTGCCAACCCATGCTGTACTTTCCATGTCAAGTACTCAAGACTTGGACTTTCCCAAATGCCAAGTGTCTCACTTGGACTTTCCGTGCCAAGTACTCAAGACTTGGACTTTCCCATGACAATTACATTGTCATATGTTTTTGTCGAACATCAAAACATCACTCGAGTCAAACTCGAGTCCTGGTCAATTGTGACCTGGGCCGATTGCACCAACATTATATTGTCGGGAGATCATCAGATTGCATGGTGTTCCTTTGAGCATTATATCAGATAGAGATCCCCGGTTCACGTCCCGGTTTTGGCAGAGTCTGCAGCAAGTCTTAGGTATGCAGCTTCTGTTGGGTTTCCGGCACCGTGGCGAGTGTGTGTTCGAACATATTTCGTAAACATGTGCACAGCGGAAGGAATAAAAATAATAAATCTATATTTATTACAACACACACATCACACGCATGCATAGTACAACATGTGTAGCCATAACCGTAAATTTAAATTTGCAATAAAAGTAAATTTAACTACGTATACCTTTCGTATCACGTGTAGCAGGAACGACATCAACCGGAACGATCCTCTCTAGAATCGTCTCTATCCGTATCCACGCTGAGTATCCTCGGGATGACTTCGCTAAGTCACGAGCCTCGTCTTCGTACGGGTCACTAGCCTCGTGTTGAAGACGATGTGATCGAGAGATGATCACGATCCGAATCCAAATTCGGATCCAAAATCGAGCCCTCAAAACTCACTTCTCCGGAGAGGTATTCGTCAACCGTTTGACGAATCCTTTGTCCTCCACCTCAGAGGATTACCGGAGATCGAATCCCCGGTAAGTTAGGAGCTGTCGGAGCTCTAACCGTCGTCCAAACAATGCTCCGACGTGAGGAAAACGAGCTGTCCAGAAAACTGGACAGCTTTGGTGGAGGAGTAGGCGCCGGCCAACCAAGGGAAGCCAAGTGCTCACCTTATCGCCGAACCCAAGGGAGATCACCGAAGAAACAACCGACAGTAGCTCGACGCCGGCGAGGGGGAAGGAAGGCTCCTTCTGGACACCGGTTGGAGGAGAAGAGGGGGCGACAATGGAGTTGGCGCCGACTCCTTCAATGGGGTGGGCGGCAACTCTAGCTAGGGTTTTGGATTAGGGCTTAACAATCCCTTAAGCCCTCTTTTATAGAGAACTAATTCTCTTAATGGTTATTGGATCATAACCATGAGGCCCGTTAACCCGCTCCATTAATATAAGTTAAAATAAACCAAACCATGGTGGCTTATTTTAAGTTAAAACGAACCGAACCAACTTTTGGTTCATTCGTTTAAAATAAACCAAACCCTTTGGTTTATTCTCCTCCATTGGATTAGAACCAAACCATTTTGGTTCATCCATTATGTCTTCATAAGACATGGCCCATCCACGCTTCCATTGCGACTGAAACGATTTCATGCTCGCTTCTTGTTTGGTCCAACCAAACCTAGTTTCTCTCGGTCTGAGAATCCCATTCTCAAGCTCGTTTTAAATCCTTCGGATTACGCTCGTTGTGCGTGTGACCAAATAGGTTCTCGGTTTATATTGGTCGTCTATAATTAACCATTAATTATAGAACGATCATGAGTGACACCTAGTAGTACATCATGATCCCCAATTAACCGAAAAGATCAACGGTTGATCCAGAACTATTTCTGAAACCCTTCAGCAGCTCGAATGATTCGTGCCCCATTCCCTTCACTCATCTTAGACCCACTTGGTTCAGGACATGGTCTATAGTGTCAGTCCCCACTAGGCTGACTACGTCACACCTAGCCCAAGTATCATTTCCTCGTCCTACGGATTCTAGTTACTCCACATGTATCGAAGAGTACCTTACTCTAAACATGTAATGCTTTGGCCAAAGACTTTAGTAACAATCCGACGAGAGGCCATGGGTATACATCTCCTCGCAAGGAGTGGTGAATCCTTTATAGGCTATTCAAACACCTTCGATCACTTCGACTTATACCCAATCATCCCGGGTCCACATCTCCTCGGAGATGTTTTGCTTAAGATGTCAAAGCATAAGTCTCCATGATCAAGATGACTTGAATACCGCAAGTCAAAGGAACATCGACTTAAGCCACAAAGAAGAACTTCATTGACATATCTATATATGCAGAGAACCATATGAAGTCTTACTACCGGTCACTCCAATGAACTAGTTACCATAACTAGCATCCACGATTAACTCCGACATCACAATGTCTCCAAAAGGAGAATCACCGCTTGATACACCAAGGAGTATACACTAGTCTCGTAATTGATGGTGTCCAAATCCATCAATTCATCGACTAGGATAATTCCGATACATCACAATTACACATGTAGAGATACTCACTAGTTGTGATCCAATCACAAATTCTCTCATGCCGTGAATCGATCGTGACATTCAAGAAATGAGTTTAAGATCCAATCAAATACATAAACATGTATACTCAAATAGTGAATCTTCATTTATCATATAAATGGTTCATACATAAGGCGCATTGCCTTAGGACATCTCTCATATATTACTAACAGACTCCACTTGGCCTAATGCCAATCGCTACAGATTCAATACCATAAGCTCTAACATGACCTCAAACTTACTTTGAGGTAATGCTTTAGTCAAAGGATCCGCTAAGTTCCTTTCAAAGGGGAATTTTCTCGATTTGTATTTCGCTCCTACCGATGATCTCTCGATAAGATGATGGGCAGCACATGTTTGGATTATGATGAGACCTTGGCTCTTTCGCTCGCGGCAATTGCTCCATTGTTGTCGCAGTAGACCGTATTGCTTCAACAATGGTCGGAATCACACCAAGTTCATAAACGAACTTTGATCCAAACCGCCTTTGTCGCCTCAAGCCGCAATGTATTCCGCCTCGTGGGTAGAATCCACATTGTCTTGTTTGGAACTTTTCCAACTCATCGCGCCCATTCAAGGTGAACACGATCCGCATCGAGACCGAATCATCCTTGTCCGTCTCGAAGCCGCATCCGTGATACCCGCGTGATCACCATGTCCCCTTCTCCATATATTAGGAACACATCCTTAGTTCTTCTTAAGTACTTAAGGATCGCCTTAACACACCAATGATCCATTCCTCGGATCGATCCGGTATCCGCCGTGACACTTAGAGCATACGATACATCGGGCCTCGACATAACATAGCATACATGATAGATCCTATTATGGATGCATAGGAATCTTACTCATGCAAATCCTCTCGCCTTCTGCTGGACACATAGACTTCGAAAGGTGTACCCCATGCCCGATGGGTAGAAACCTTTCTTGATTCCGACATGCTAAACCTCTTAGCACTTGGTCTATATATGTAGACTGCGAAAGACCAAGCAACCGCTTTCGATCTATCTCTATAGATCTTAATCCCGAGGATGTAGGTTGCTTCTCCTGTGTCTTCATGGAGAATGTCTTGATAACCAAACCTTAATCTGATCGTAAGATTGAAACATCGCTTCCTATAAGTAATATGTCATCGCATATACAATACTAGGAACACGATCGAGACTCTACTAACCTTCTTGTACACACAAGGTTCTGGATTTTGTGAGAAATCAAACTTTTGATTGTCTCATCAAAACGGATATTCCATCTCGGATGCTTGCTTCAATCCATAAATGGACCGTCGCACTTGCATACCTTGGTTTTATCAACCGATGTGAAACCTCAGTCAGTATCATATACACGCCCTCGAGCAAGTTTCCATTAAGGAAAGCTATTTTCACATCCATCTGTCATATCTCATAATCATAATGAGCCGCTATGGCCAGGAGCATCCGAATGGATTTAAGCATAGCTACAGGCGAATAGGTTTCGTCATAATCAACACCTTGCTTTTGACGATATCCTTTCACCACCAATCTAGCCTTATAGGTAATCACATTACCATCCATGTCGGTCTTCTTCTTGAAACCCCACTTGCACCCTATAGGCTTAATGCCTTCCGGTGGGTCAACCAAGTTCCAAACTTGGTTTTCATACATGGAATCCATTTTCGACTTCATGGCATCAAGCCACTTATCCCTTTCTGAAATTGTCAGCACTTCTTCATAACTGGTAGACTCCTCATCATCAATGAGTAACACGTCGTTCGATTCACTTACAAGAAATCCATATCTCTCAGGAATATTACGTTTTCTACCAGATCTACGAAGATGTGGTGTTACAATAGGTCCAGCCAATTGCTCATCACTATGAGTTGTCGGCTGTTGTGCTTCACTAGGTATCTCATCAATGTCTATTTGAGTCTCTCGAGCCTCCTCAAGCTCGACGACACTCCCACTGTTTTCTTGCAAGAGAAACTCTTTCTCTAGAAACACAGCATGCCTTAAAACAAACACCTTTTGTTCCACAGGATGATAGAATTGGTAACCCCTTGTTTCCTTAGGGTATCCAATAAATAGATATTTATCAGACTTAGCATCCAATTTATCTAATACAGTCTGCTTCACATAAGCAGGACAACCCTATATCTTCAAGTAAGATACATGAGGTTTCTTACCATTCCATATCTCATATGGAGCAGTAGAGACTACCTTGGTTGGCATTCTATTTAACAAGTAAACAGCTGTCTGAAGTGCATAGCCCCAAAAGGACTTGGGAAGATTCGCATGATTCATCATTGACCTGACCATGTCCAACAAGGTCCGGTTACACCTCTCAGATACACCATTATGCTGTGGTGTATATGGCGGAGTCCATTGAGACAATATACCATTGTCTCTTAGATAATCAAGAAACTCCTGACTCAAGTATTCACCACCTCGATCCGATCGAAGTATTTTAATACTCTTGTCATGTTGTTTCTCTACTTCATTTCTGAATTCTTTGAACCTTTCAAAGGCTTCAGACTTGTGTTTCATCAAGAACACATACCCAAACCGTGAGTGATCATCGGTGAAGGTAATGAAGTAGCTATAGCCTCCTAAAGCTTGAGTTGACATAGGTCCACATACATCAGTATGTATTAGACCTAGTAACTCTCCCACTCGTTCACCTTTTCCAGTAAAAGGTAACTTAGTCATCTTGCCTTTTAAGCATGATTCGCATGTATCGTATGAATCCAATTCAAACGATTCCAGAATTCCACATCTGTGTAATTCGGACATGCGTTTCTTGCTTACATGGCCAAGACGACAATGCCACATGTAGGAGTCTAATTGATTACCCTTTCGAGCACACGTGTTGCTCGCTTCGATATTGAAAATGTCACTGGATACGTCCAACGTATAAATGCCATTACTCAAAGTTCCAGTTCCATAAAGTACGCCATTTAAAGTTATATAATAATAATTGTTACTAAACGTCAAATGGAAATCATTTCTATTTAAACAGGAAATAGAAACAAATGTTCTTTATTAGAGAAGGAACATAATAGCAATTGTCCAGTTCCAAGACTAGTCCACTGGGGAGCTTCAGCAAATAAGTTCGGATGGCGACCGCAGTAACCTTTGCTCCATTGCCAACTCGCAAATTTGACTCCCCTCTGACGAGTCTTCTTCTATTCCTTAGCCCCTGTGTTGGTGCAGGGGCACTAGATAATCGAACCTGTGTTTTGATTATGGCAAAGACACAAAGTTAAGTTTATATTGTTATCTCACGAGCTAAATCAAGTGTGCAGAAAAGTACTAAAGCTGGAGCTGAAGGCTAGCGACACCCGGAGGAAGCCGTGGTGGTCGGGCGACACTTGAGTGAATTCGGAGGGAGCCGAAGGAATCGAGTGGAAGGCCGGAAGCGAGAGCTACTATCGAGGTAAGCTCGTGTGAGTGAGAGATTGTAAGGTCGTGTCCTCTTTACGGGGATGACCGTAGGCGACGATTCGACTAAGACTTCCTGTGGAAGGTCTAGGTCGAGATCGGACGGTTAGAAACCGTCGTATTTATCATTTTCCGAGCTAATCTCTTACTGCAGGGAAGTGGCCAGTGGGCAATGATTCTTGGACATTGCGCCATCGTTATCGCTGATCGATGAGATGCATCAATCGATCAATCATCGGTGATGAGGAGGCATCGATCGTGATGGCGCGATTCACTGCTAGGTCAAAACGGATAACGTTTGACGCGGCCACTTCGCGATAAAAATTTGGAAAAATTCATGATCCGCTCCAAAGAAATAGGAGACAAATTCAGAGGCTAAAGTCTATAAAAGGAGGAGGATTCATCTCCAAATCACATCAATTATTCATCAAGTGCTCTACAACGCCAACGCTTCAACACCGTCATAACGCCGACGACGCCAAGTTTTGATCTTCTTCGTCGTGATTCAAGTAATATTTTTGATATTATATTCTGTATTTTTATCTTCATAACGAGGTGAGGTAGGCTTGTTGCCTCATCCTCGTGTATTCGGTTTTTGTAATCGTTGTCTCCTACCTCCAACGAGGAGGAGACGTTTTAGTGCTTTGCCCTCCGTACGCGGTCTAGGACCGATAGGGCCTTGGAGTAGCAACCGCTGGGTTGTGAACCAAGTAAAATAAACGTGTTCATTTATTTTCCGCTGTGCTTACTTTGCGTATTGAACGAACGAAAAAGAAAAGATTTACGATCGCTATTCACCCCCCCCTCTAGCGACGCTTCTCGATCCAACACCCTGTATGTCATTACATATATGTGAGCCACACCCAGTATCCAATACCCAAGTGTCTAAGGAAATAGAATGACAATCAATAACGAAGATACCTGAAGAGGATGGGGCATCGGATGCCTTCTTCTTCTTCATGGACTCAAGATAAATCTTGCAGTTTCTTCGCCAGTGGCCTTCCTTGCCACAATGATGGCAAGTGCCCTTTTGTGCTGGTTCTGCCTTCTTTGCCTTCTTGTTCTTCCCTTTCTTCTGTTCTTTTGCCTTCCTCTTAGAACCTTTCTTTGAGGAATCAACTAACAGAACCGCCTTCTCCTCATGCTTCACAGAAGGCTCCACAGTCTTCAGCATATTGAGGAGCTCAGGAATAATGGATTCCAATTTGTTCATCCGATAGTTCATCACAAATTGAGAGAAACTCTTGGGCAAACAATGCAGAATTAAGTCAATACTTACTCATGATCCATCACAAACCCGAGGGTAGCTAGCCGCTCGATGTACCCATTCATCTTTAGCACAAACTGCACTACAGACGAACCTTCTTGCATCTTCGTGGTGAAGAGGAGCCTAGAGACCTCGAACCTTTCGGATCTCGCTTGCTCATCGAACAACTCATGAAGATGGAAGACCATAGTATTAGCATCCATATGCTCATGCTGCTTTTGCAGCTCAGGTACCATCGCCGCTAGCATGATGCAACTCGCCAACTCAGAATCTGCCACATGCTTCTGATAAACCAACATTTGGTCTGGAGTTGCATCGTCCTTAGGATGGTTGGGAAGAGGCTCTTCAAGGACATATGCTAGCTTTTCCGCCTTGAGAACAATTCTCAGGTTTCTAAGCCAGTCCAGGAAGTTAGGCTCAGTCAGTTTGTTTGAATCCAAAATAGTGCGCAAATTCAAAGACGTCATGATCAATTTATTGACCTAGAAATACAAAACGAGCATATATGAGAAAATAATTTTAAAATGCATCAATATACATTTATAAATCCCATTTATTTTTCGAATTTCAAAAACCCCAAAATCACTTCGGGAGATCGTAGGTCCATCTCTGAATGGGCTGATATCCATCATAGATATGAACAACCTTGGAGAGAGTCCAAAAAGTCATTCATAACTACGACGGTAGGTATCAACTATACCGATTGCATATCACGTATATGCAACTATCACAATGTGCTATCAACTAATTGAATGTTCACACATACATCGGGTTGTTAACACATTAACAAGTATATATCATATGCATAGCACCCAACTTCACCTCCCTTTACATCGACCTTGGAGAGAGTCCAACAAGCCGATGCTCCAGGTTAAAGTCAACCCATTAATCAAGAAATAGTTTTAATATGGTTAGAGCGCATTCAACCAATTAGCTCAGCTTGGAGAGAGTCCAACAACCAAAGCTAACGATTGACCTCTGACTCTTACCATATTAGTATTAAACTATTCCATGGTTTGAACATGTTCGGGTTCGATCCGGGCTTAGAGAGAGTCCAACAACCCAAACAAGAAACGGAACTCTGGTTCTAACCATATTAATGGAAGGTGTAGGCTTTAATATTGAGTAAGGGTTTTTATGTCTCATCCTCTTTGCATGCAAATAACTATTATCTACATGACATGACATACATCTACATGTCACGACACGCATGGCATTATGATATGCATATAATGGAATTAGGAAACAAATTTCCAAATCTAATCACATATTTTATTTATGGAAATAATTGATTAAGGAAAGTCAATTTAGGAAACAAATTTCCTAAATCATCAAAACTACTTATGGAAATAAAATATTTTAAGATTTGATTTCCCAAATCAAATCATGATTAAATTAGGAAACAAATTTCCAAAATCTAATCAAATATTTTATTTATGGAAAATATCAATTTCCATAAATACTTCCAACTTTCCAAAAGTGGAAGATTTCCATAAATACTTCTAGGCTTTCCAAAATTAAAAAAATTCCATAAATACTTCTAACTTTCCAAAAGTAGAAAATTTCTAGAAATATCATTATGACTATCGCAAAACCATTTTACGATTATGTCGAAACACAACCTGGGCTCTGATACCACTGTTGGGTTTCCGGCACCGCGGCGAGTGTGTGTTCGAACATGTTTCGTAAACATGTGCACAGCGGAAGGAATAAAAATAATAAATCTACATTTATTACAACACACATATCACACGTATGCATAGTACAACATGTGTAGACATAACCGTAAATTTAAATTTGCAATAAAAGGACATTTAACTATGTATACCTTTCGTATCACGTGTAGCGGGAACGACATCAACCGGAACGATCCTCTCTAGAATCGTCTCTATCTATATCCACGCCGAGTATCCTCAGGATGACTTTGCTAAGTCACGAGCCTCATCTTCGTACGGGTTACTAGCCTCGTGTTGAAGACGATGTGATCGAGAGATGATCACGATCCGAATCCAAATTCGGATCCAAAATCGAGTTCTCAAAACTCGCTTCTCCGGAGAGGTATTCATCAACCGTTTGACGAATCCTTTGTCCTCCACCTCAGAGGATTACCGGAGATCGAATCCCCGGTAAGTTAGGCGCTGTCGGAGCTCTAACCGTCGTCCAAACGACGCTCCGACGTGAGGAAAACAAGCTGTCCAGAAAACTGGACAGCTTTGGTGGAGGAGTAGGCACCGGCCAACCAAGGGAAGCCAAGTGCTCACCTTATCGCCGAACCCAAGGGAGATCACTGGAGCAACAACCGGCAGCAGCTCGACGCCGGCGAGGGGGAAGGAAGGCTCCTTCTGGACGCCGGTTGGAGGAGAAGAGGGGCGGCAATGGAGTTGGCGCCGACTCCTTCAATGGGGTGGGCGGCAACTCTAGCTAGGGTTTTGGATTAGGGCTTAACAATCTCTTAAGCCCTCTTTTATAGAGAACTAATTCTCTTAATGGTTATTGGATCATAACCATGAGGCCCGTTAACCCGCTCCATTAATATAAGTTAAAATAAACCAAACCCTTTGGTTTATTCTCCTCCATTGGATTAGAACCAAACTATTTTGGTTCATCTATTATGTCTTCATAAGACATGGCCCATCCACGCTTCCATTGCGACTGAAACAATTTCATGCTCGCTTTTTGTTTAGTCCAACCAAACCTAGTTTCTCTCGGTCTGAGAATCCCATTCTCAAGCTTGTTTTAAATCCTTCGGATTACGCTCGTTGTGCGTGTGACCAAATAAGTTCTCGATTTATGTTGGCCGTCTATAATTAACCATTAATTATAGAACGATCATGAGTGACACCTAGTAGTACATCATGATCCCCAATTAACCGAAAAGATCAACGGTTGATCCAGAACTATTTCTGAAACCCTTCAGCAGCTCTAATGATTCGTGCCCCATTCCCTTCACTCATCTTATACCCACTTGGTTCAGGACATGGTCTATAGTGTCAGTCCCCACTAGGCTGACTACGTCACACCTAGCCCAAGTATCATTTCCTCATCCTACGGATTCTAGTTACTGCACATGTATCGAAGAGTACATTACTCTAAACATGTAATGCTTTGGCCAAAGACTTTAGTAACAATCCGACGAGAGGCCATGGGTATACTTCTCCTCGCAAGGAGTGGTGAATCCTTTATAGGCTATTCAAACACCTTCGATCACTTCGACTTATACCCAATCATCTCGGGTCCACATCTCCTTAGAGATGTTTGCTTAAGATGTCAAAGCATAAGTCTCCATAATCAAGATGACTTGAATACCGCAAGTCAAAGGAACATCGCACTTAAGCTACAGTAAGAACTTCATTGACATATCTATATATGCAGAGAACCATATGAAGTCTTACGGCTGATCACTCCAATGAACTAGTTACCATAACTAGCATCCACGATTAACTCCGGACATCACAATGTATCCAGCCAGTGAGAATCAGCTGCTTGGATACACCAAGGAATATACCTCATGCTAGTCTCGACAGAATTGATGTTGTTCAAATCCATCAATTCATCGACTAGGGATAATTCTGATACATCACAATTACACATGTAGAGATACTCACTAGTTGTGATCCAATCACAAATTCTCTCATGTTGTGAATCGTATCGTGGACATTCAGTAAATGAGTTTAAGATCCAATCAAATACATGAAACATGTATACTCAAATAGTGAATCTTCATTTATCATATAAATGGTTCATACATAAGGCGATTGCCTTAGGACATCTCTCATATATTACTAACAGCTTCATTTTAGTACTGCATTCCATCCGCAGACAGATGGACAGTCTGAGCGGACTATTCAGACACTAGAGGATTTGCTGAGGTCCTGTGTTATAGATTTCGGGGGCAACTGGGAGGACCACTTGCAGTTAGTGGAATTCGCCTACAATAACAGCTATCATTTGGCTATCCAAATGGCTCCGTTTGAAGCATTGTATGGTAGACAGTGTTGTACACCCACCCTCTGGGAGGAGGTTGGGGAAGCCCAGTTGCTAGGACCCTAGAGAGCTCAGCATGAAGCAGAGTTGGTTCGTACTATCAGACGTAGGATGACAGAGGCGCAGGATCGCCATAAGAGTTATGCAGATCGGAGACGGAGACCTCTGGAGTTCTCTATTGGTGATCATGTATTCCTTCGAGTTTCACCCACGAAAGGGGTGAAGAGATTTGGCCTCCGAGGTAAACTATCTCCTAGATACATTGGTCCATTTGAGATTTTGGAGAGGATCGGAGCAGTCGCTTACCGCCTAGCACTACCACCGTCCTTGGCTGGTGCCCATGCAGTGTTTCATGTGTCCATGATGAGGAAGTATGTGTCAGACACTACACATATTATGTCAGATGTGTCAGGTTCAATTCAACCTGATGCTACTTATGCAGACGTTCCGGTACGGATTTTGGATCACAAGGAATGACAGTTGCGGAATAAGGTTGTGCGACTTGTCAAGGTCGGATGGAATCACCACACCGACGAGGAGGCTACTTGGGAGCTTGAGGAAAAGATCAGAGCTCAATACCCCCACCTATTTACTTAAGGTACGTGAGATATATTTTCAGTACTTGTGGTATCTCTTACTCATTATGCATCTGAGTAGGAAATTTGGGGACCAAATTTTTATTAGTGGGGGAGAATGTTAAATACGAAAAATTTAAAATATTAAATTAAATGGCCAAAGAATTAAGAAAAATAATCTTGGAGATTTTTCAGGATTTTTAGGGATTTTTCTAAAAATTTTCTAGATTTAAACGGAGCATGTACGAGATAATTACGGGGATAAATTAAATAGACTTGGTGAAATCTATTTAAGGGGGTTAATAGATGGGATTAACCTAAATAGGAAACCTAGATTTCTCCTTTTCTTTCCCATTGCGCCCGACTCCCTCTTCACGTGATCTTTCTTCGGTAACGTCGCATGATCGATTTCTTTCTCCCGACCTCACGCAACCGTCGCCTTCGACGTAAACCGCCGTCGTTCTGTCCCCTCGACGCACCAGCAGCCATCGCCGCAAGCTATCGTCGTTCCTTGCCTTCCCCGCGGTTAAGCAAGGATGGTGAGTTTACGCCGATGGCAACGGCGATGACTCCTTCCGCCTTCTTCCTCTCGTTCTTGTCTGCGGCGGCGGGAGGAGCCGGTCTCCACCTACGAGAGGGCAGCGTGGGTCGGCAGTGTTTTTCTCATCGGCGAGATCCTGACAGTTTCTCTCCTATCTCTCGCCGGCAACCTTGAGCGGGTGGAATCGACGACATCACTGCCACGAGAGGTGTGTGGCGCTGTCCATTCATCGCCGGAGTATGGTGAGGCGTTGTTCTCCCTTAATCATGGACGAGATCCCTTTTCCTTTGAGATGGATATCAATTTAACGAGATGTGGTGTTCTATGCATGCGATTTCTGTAGGGAACAAGGGAATTAGGGCAGCGATATTGGAGTTGCATTTTCAAGAGTACAGGGCGGCTTTAGGGGAAGAGTTGCCGATGGTGGTTCCTAGGGCTGGTAAGTTTAATCGATCCTCTGTCTTTTAGCTGTAATTGCCAGATTCTGTGGTTCCTAGGGCTGGGAGTTGAAAGTTTGGTCGGTTGTGAGGTTTTTGTACGGCTGTGGTGGCGGTGGGTGAGTGGAGAGACTGGATTGGTTGTGGATGGGCTGATTTTGGGGTTTTGGCCGGCTGTGATTGGGTTGTTGTCGGTTTTACGACCATAAATGGTATGTTAAGTGAGCGATGAATGGTTCAGAATGTGTTTTGATATGTGGGATGGATCTACTTTGGGTGAGTTAGCTGTGAGGTTTTGTTTGGATGTTGTACACATGATTATAGGGGTTGAGAAATTATATTCGAGTAATTGGACAAAAAGACGGATTATATTAGGTGGAAGGTGTAGGGGGGTTGCTGCGGAGGCTCATTGGCTCCCATGTCCCCGGATTAAAATTTTCACTAATGAAAGAATTAATCCGGATGGGATGAGTTTCCTTATCACAACCAACTCGTCGTCGTGCTAACAACTTGAGTGGTCGCTTGAACAAACTAGTTGTTCAAGAAACACAACTCTTCTAGTTGGTTAGCTGCGGAAGAGACGACGGACGGATCGCCGGTTTTTGTGTTTGTCTTCGGGGTCCATGATTATACAATATATATACATACGCACACATGTATAATCAACACTAAAAGGAACATGCTCAGATCTGAAAATAAAGTTATAAAACTTTATACCTTACGATCTTCTACCGTATGTCCTATCCTTCTCGTGGACGACGTGTGGACGAAGATCCTCCACGAGTAGAAGCCTTCTAGATCGCGTTCTTCCCTTCCTTGTCCGCTGTGAACAAAGAGAAGAACCAATAAATACCTATCCTTTCTAGAACCGGCCACCAAATTAGAGAATTTGATGCAACCGCCGGCCAAGGAACAAGTGGATGAGGCGCCGGCCACCAATGGAAGGAGAACCGCCGGCCACTTTGGAGAGTATGGAGGAGTGAACGCCGGCCACCAATGGAAGGAGAACCGCCGGCCAAGGAATAAGAGAGAGGCCTAGAAGATGGGCGCCGGCCAAGTCTTGATGGAGGAAGATGGGCGCCGACAACAAGGAGAAGGAAGATGGTTGCCGCCCAAGCTTTTGCTCCAAACCCTAGCCGCCCACTTTTAGAAGAGCCAAACCCTAACTCCAATTCAATTATTTCTTGCCGCCCAAGCTTAAGCCTTCTATTTATAGAATTGGGCTTAAGCCTCCTTTAATCTTCACCGTCGGATCTAGGGATTTAATCTCCACCGTCGAATCTAGGATTTCATCCCAACCGTCGGATCTAGGGTTTCATCCCATCCGTCGGATCTAGGGTTTTATCCCAACCGTCGGATCTAGGGATTTAATCCCAACCGTCGATTCTAGGGTTTCATCCTAACCATCAGATCTAGGGATTTAATCCCAACCGTTGGTTCTAGGTTTTGTTTTACATTCTTGGATCTAGACTTCACAAGGATTATATTAGGCTACGATAGGGACCATAAGGAGGAGTTGGATCTTGGCCACCCGATGGATCGGAACCACACAAACTTGATCCATCAATGATGTTCCATTCCACTAGAGGATCATCATTGAACTACCTCACCAACCCCCATAAATCAATATGGGCTCCATATATTATTTGTACATTAATCTCCCCGTGTTTAAGATATCGAATGTCCGTCAATTAATTGATTTACTGACCATCAATTAATTAACATCTAATTTCTCGAGTAGTACCACTCAACCTTATCATCATGTTGACTAAGTCAACCAGCTGGGTTTACATGATGAACCTTATGAGCTCCTCAAGGGGACATCATCAACCTAATATATAGGACACGATTTCCTCCTATAATCAACGACACACCATGTAAATAATATCATTTCCCAACTTATCGGGCATATTGATTTAATCCATCTAAATCTCACCCTCTAGTAAATCAAAGAAATAAATACTAAGTACATGTGCCCGTTATTATATCGGGATTAAGAGCATGCACAACATAATATCCGAGGTCCGATTCAATTATGTAGTCAGTACTAAATTGAATCACCTCTATGTCGATCTTGCTCAATACACCTAAGTGTACTAGTGTAACTTTATGTTCAAGACAAAACAATACCAAGCTACACTACAACCATGCCAATGGTTTGTCCAAAACCATCTTGGTCGTGAGCCTCTACTTATATTTTACAAGGGACTGATAACATGATCTTCTGTGTCATACCAAGCACCATGTTATCTACAATGTAAAATATTAGACAATATGCACACATATATAATAAATATATAAAGTGCAAACAATGATCATGTGATTCTTATTCCAAAATAAAATGTTCATACAAAAAGAACTAGACTTTCAGTATACATTCCAACAATCTCCCACTTATACTAAAAGACTATGCCGTCATCACTCTGCCATACATCTGATCCCCATGTCCTCCACATGCCTATCAAACGCTTTCGCTGGAAGGGCCTTAGTGAATGGATCTGCCAGGTTATCCTCTGATGCAATCTTGGAGACAACAACTTCTCCTCGCTTTACGATCTCTCGTATAAGGTGGTACTTGCGCTCTATGTGTTTACTCGCCTTATGGGCTCGTGGTTCCTTCGAGTTTGCAACTGCACCACTGTTATCACAATAAATTGTGATAGTTCCGGGCAAACCAGGAATCACATCCAAGTCCATCAAGAAGTTCCTGAGCCATACAGCTTCCTTGATTGCCTCAGAGGCTGCCACATACTCAGCTTCCATGGTAGAGTCCGCCATGCATTTCTGCTTGACACTCCTCCATACTATGGCTCCACCTCCAAAAGTAAACACAAACCCCGAGGTAGACTTACTCTTGTCCCTATCTGATTGGAAATCCGAATCCGTGTAACCCACATGGACTAATTGATCTGCCCGGTAAACCAGCATATAATCCCTAGTCCTTCTCAAGTACTTCAATATATGCTTTACCGCAGTCCAATATCCCTGTCCAGGATTACTCTGATATCTGCTAACCATGCCCACGGCAAAGCAGATATCCGGTCTCGTACACAGCATAGCATACATGAGGCTTCCTACTGCCGAAGCATAAGGAACCGCCTTCATGTCCTTCGAGGTTTTGGGACACATTTCTTTAGATAAAGGAACTCCATGCCTAAAAGGTAGAAAACCTTTCTTGGAGTTCTGCATGCTAAAACGAGCAAGGATAGTGTCAATGTATGAAGCTTGAGATAAGCACAACATCCTTTTCTTGCGATCCCTTATAATTTTGATCCCAAGGATGTGTCCCACTTCTCCCAAGTCCTTCATATCAAATTGTTTGGACAATCATACCCTTACGTCTGATAACACTTTGATATTGTTGCCAACTAACAAAATGTCATCTACGTATAGTACAAGAAACACCACTACGTTTCCGTCATATCTCTTGTATACACAAGGCTCATCCGGACTTTGAATAAATCCATATGACTGGATTACCTCATCAAAGCGGATGTTCCAAGATCTAGAAGCTTGCTTCAATCCATAAATGGACCGATTAAGCTTATATACAAGATGCTCTTTGCCTTTAGCAATGAATCCCTCTGGTTGTCGCATATAGATGTTCTCCTCAAGACTTCCGTTAAGGAAAGTTGTCTTGACATCCATCTGCCAAATCTCATAATCCATATGAGCAGCTATAGATAAGAGAATCTGGATAGACTTAAGCATAGCTACCGGCGAAAAGGTCTCCTCATAATCGATGCCCTCTTTCTGAGTATACCCTTTCACAACAAGCCTAGCTTTGAAGGTCTCAACCTTCACGTCTACTCCTCTCTTTCTCTTGTAGATCCACTTGCATCCAATGGCTTTTACACCATCGGGTGGTTCTACTAGCTCCCAGACCTGATTAGAATCCATAGATTCTATCTCTGAATCCATCGCTCTTTGCCAAGATACCGCATCTCTATCTTGGATTGCCTCATCATATGTCCAGGGATCAGGTTCATGTTCACCAGGGATTAAGTCCGAAGACTCTCCCAAAAACATGAATCTCTCGGGTTATCTAACAACCCTCCCACTACGACGAGGTGCCTCCTGTGTATGCTCTGTGACATGCGGTGCAGTGACTTGTGGTGTCTCCTCTTGTACCGGTGGTACTGAAATCGGGACTTCCCCTGTCAACTCCTCAAGAACAATCCTACTCTTGGGCTTATGGTTCATTACATAATCCTCCTCTAGAAATCTGGCGTTCGTGCTAACGATCACCCTTTGATCTCTAGGATTATAAAACAAACCACCTTTCATTCCCTTAGGGTAGCCAACAAACATGCACACTTCTGTACGAGGTTCCAACTTACCAGCATCAGCCTTCAGCACATGTGCTGGACTCCCCCATATCCGAATATGTCTTAGACTAGGCTTTCGCCCAGTCCACAATTCTACAGGGGTAGAAGGTACTTATTTGGATGGAACCAAGTTCAGAGTATACATTGTCGTATCCAGTGCATACCCCCAGAACGAAACAGATAACTCAGAATAACTCATCATTGATCTGACCATCTCCATAAGAGTCCTATTCCTTCGCTCCGCTACACCATTCTGCTGGGGGTGTGCCAGGTGCAGACAATTGAGATTGAATCCCAGCCTCTGATAAGTAATTCCTAAACTCTCCCAAGAGGTACTCGCCACTACGATCAGATCGTAATGTCTTGATACTTTTACCTTGACGGTTCTCCACATCGGCCTTGAATTCTTTGAACCTGTCAAAGCATTCAGACTTGCGGCGCATCAAGTAAATGTATCCATACCTTGAATAATCATCTATAAAAGAGATGAAGTATTCAAAACTACCTCTTGCCTGGATAGACATAGGATTGCACAAATCAGAATGAACCAATTCTAACACATCTTTGGCCCTATACCCCTTGGCCTTGAAAGGCCTCTTGGTCATTTTACCTTCCAAGCAAGATTCGCAGGTTGAGAGATCCTCCACCACTAATGAACCCAAAGGTCCATCAGCTATCAACCTTTGAATTCTACTTAGGTTAATATGACCAAGCCTTAGATGCCAAAGATATGTTTGGTTCATTTGCGAAGGTTCTTTTCTCTTATTAGACTTAGAAGATGAGTTATTGATTTCTATATGCATCGTGGGAGTTTTCGGTTCAAGAGTATATAAATTGCCAACCAATGTACCAGAATAGATAATCTTCCTATTCCTTTTTATAACCGCTTTGTCATTAAAAGAAACAGAATATCCATCCATAAACAATTTAGAAACTGAAATTAAATTCTTTCTAAAAGTAGGTACATAAAGACAATTTCTCAAAACCAAAACTTTATTCCTATCAAAAGATAAATAAACGCCTCCCACGCAATAGCCGCCACCTCATGAAGACTGTAATCTCTCCTCGCCTAGTCGCCGAGTCGAACCCCGCAAAGTATTGCGCATACATGATCGCTGGCTCAGATCTACACACACCATGTAATCGTAGATAACACCGCTAAACATGTTTCAACAACTAAACAAGAAGATATACCTTTGTTCTTTGGCGAGACAGGATACCGCCTTCCAATGTCCACCGCTTGCAAGTGAAGCACTTGCCTTTCGACTTCTTCACTCTCGCCGAGGTCCCATCGCCACTTTCTTCGCTCCACCTTGCTTCTTCTTCTTCTTACCTTTCGGTTTAGAGGAAGAAACCTTCGAGCGACCATGGCTCGAGCACTTTGTGAAAAGCCCCCGCACTCGAGTTCACGAAGCTCCGCCAACGAATACAACCTCTTGTTCATGTTGTAGTTGAGGCGAATCGCCAAAACACTCTAGGCAGTAGATGGAGAATGATATCGACTGGGTTTCATCGATCTCAAACTCGAGGACTTCCATCTCATTAAGATGAGCCATCATCTTGAGAACATGATCCCTAACGTGTTCCTCGATCATGGTGGTCGCCATCAAGTTTCTCATTGCTCCTCGCTTAGCCGCCTACTGATGTCCAAAAGTTCCTTGAGATTGAACATCATGTCATAAGTCGTGGCTATGGCTCGATGTCGATGTTGCAAAGACATTTGACATAGATGCCAAAATGTAACACCGCTGGCCATCTCATCCGCCTTGACCCATTTCTTATAATGTTCTTTCTCCTTTTCATCGAGTCATCTGAGGGCTTAGGAGGAGGACCTTGAAGAGTACAAATTTGTACTCCGCAGCTTAAGACAATATCCAAGTTTCTTTCCAATCAATGTAGTCGTCCAAGAAGTTTGTTTTCTTTTAAAATCACAAAGAAGTGGGTTGAAAGCCATTTGAAAATCCTAAAAATCACAATGATCAAAATATTAGATTTCAAATATTATTGATTCCTCAAAACAATAAAATTCCGAAATCAACCAACACCTCAAATCACCGAGAATTTCGCATGCCACGCTGTGTGGACGTATACGAATTCTACATTTGTAAGAGGAGATTTTACCCATTAATTTTATTATCTTGTCAACCTTACTTTTTGACAAATAAAATTAATAGTTGGTTCCTCTTTGGCCCTACAAATAAAAGCAGTGACTCCGATGGGGAGGATACTTTTATTTGCATCTAAGTGTGCACCATTACACGATACTAAGAGAATTATTTCGGATTATGTGCCTTACCGCTGTGGAAGTACACATGCTCCTAGATAATTTCCTATAACCATTATTTGACCTAGTGATCCACAAACAAACCCGTCCGCAGGGAGGAAGGCACTCAGAGCCAACACACAAGTTTGTTGCATCACACGTCAAATTGTAATGGAGGTCGCGGGAATTAATTAAAATTTCCCTCTCCCACTTAGTAAATTGAAATTGAGGAATTTTAAAGCATACACAACATGCATATAAAAACAAATCAGCAATAAATATGGAAAAAATAGAATTTTTCCAACTATTATGGCATTGTCCTCCAATACGCATCCCGTCGTGTCACCACCTCGTTCGCTCCACCTTTTTCCGTGCGCAAGTCACCAAAGATATCCGAGCCTAGATAAATCATTTTAATTTACATCCATCGATCCTATAATCCACGAAGGAGTGTACAAATAATCTAGATCGAAAGTAAACTAAAATGAGCGGCTAAACAATGCCGTATTTAATTATAAAAAATTAAATACTAATCTAGCCTCGTCAACCCCGAGGATTCAAATAATATACATACAATCACACACAAAACCATCACATACAACCAAATAGCCATAATAGTCGGATCTTATGCCTGCAACCAAAAAGTTAGCCTACGCACATCCTACTATTATCCGGCATACTCAATATATGAAATGTGCATGAAAGTAACCGAATCCAAAACACACAAAACCGGAAACCGTGGCTCTGATTCCATCTCCCCGTGTTTAAGATATCGAATGTCCGTCAATTAATTGATTTACTGACCATCAATTAACTAACATCTAATCTCCTTGAGTAGTACCACTCAACCTTATCATCATGTTGACTAAGTCAACCTGCAGGGTTTACATGATGAACCTTATGAGCTCCTCAAGGGGACATCATCAACCTAATATATAGGACACGGTTTTCTCCTATAATCAACGGCACACCATGTAAATAATATCATTTTCCAACTTACCGGGCATATTGATTTAATCCATCTAAATCTCACCCTTTGGTAAATCAAAGAAATAAATACTAAGTACATGTGCCCGTTATTATATCGGGATTAAGAGCATGTACAACATAATATCCGAGGTCCGATTCAATTATGTAGTCAGCAATAAATTGAATCACCTCTATGTCGGTCCTGCTCAATACACCTAAGTGTACTAGTGTAACTCTATGTTCAAGACAAAACAATACCAAGTTACACTACAACCATGCCAATGGTTTGTCCAAAATCATCTTGGTTGTGAGCCTTTACTTATACTCTACAAGGGACTGATAACATGATCTTCTGTGTCACACCCAAGCACCATGTTATCTACAATATAAAGTATTAAACAATATGCACATATATAAATAAAGTGCAAACAATGATCATGTGATTCTTATTTCAAAATAAAGATGTTCATACAAAAGAGCTAGGCTTTCAGTATAGATCCCAACAATCTTCCACTTATACTAAAAGACTATGTTGTCCTCATACTGCCATACATCTGATTCCCCTTCTTTTCACATGCCTATCAAAGCTCTCGCTAGAAGGGCCTTAGTGAAAAGGTCTACCAGGTCATCCTCTGATGCAATCTTGGCGACAATAACTTCTACCTCCTTTACGATTTCTCGTATCAGGTGGTACTTTCGTTCTATGCATTTACTTACCTTATGGGCTCGTGGTTCCTTCGAGTTTGCAACTGCACCATTATTATCACAATAAATTGTGATATTTCTGGGCAAACCAAGAATCACATCCAAGTCCATCAGGAAGTTCCTGAGCCATCCAGCTTCTTTGGCCGCCTTTTAGGCTGCCACATACTCAACTTCCATGGTGGAGTCCGCCACGCATTTCTGCTGGACACTCCTCCATACAATGGCTCCACCTCCCTAAGTAAACACAAAACCTGAGGTAGACTTACTGTTGTCCCTATCTGAATGGAAATCCGAATCCGTGTAACCCACAGGAAATAATTGGTCTGCCCGGTAAACTTGCATATAATCCCTAGTTCTTCTCAAGCACTACAATATATGCTTTTACCACAGTCCAATGTCCCTGTCCTGGATTACTCTGATATCTGCTAACCATGCCCACGACAAAGCAGATATCTTGTCTCGTACATAGCATACATGAGGCTTCCTACTGCCGAAACATAAGGAACCGCCTTCAGCTCCTTTATCACCTCAGATGATCTAGGACACATCTCCTTAGATAAAGGAACTCCATACCTGAAAGGTAGAAAACCCTTCTTGGAGTTCTACATGCTAAAGCGATCCAAAATCATGTCTATGTATGAAGCTTGGGATAAGCACAACAACCTTGATCCCAAGGTTGTGACCCACTTCTCCCAAGTCCTTCAAAACTGTTTGGACAACCATACCCTTACGTCTGATAACACTCTGATATTGTTGTCAACTACCAAAATATTATCTACGTATAGTACAAGAAATACCACTACGTTTCCGTCACATCTCTTGTATACACAAGACTCATCCAGACTTTGAATAAATCCATAAAACTGATTTACCTCCTCAAAGCGGATGTTCCAAGACCTCGAAGCTTGCTTCAATCCATTAATGGACCGATTAAGCTTACATACAAGATGCTCTTTGCCCTTAGCAATGAATCCCTCTAGTCGCTTCATTTGGATGTTTTCCTCAAGACTTCCATTAAGGAAAGCTATCTTGACATCCATGTGTCACACCTCATAATCCATATGAGCTGCTATGCATAAGAGCTCCCAGACCTGACTTGAATCCATGGATTCAATCTCAGTATTCATTGCACTTTGCCAAGATGTTGTATCTATATCTTGGATTGCCTCGTCGTATGTCTAGGGATCAGGTTCATGTTTGCTAGGGACCAAATCAGAAGATTCACCCAAGAACATGAATCAATAAGGTTGTCTAACAACCCTCCCACTATGACGAGGTATCATCTGTGTATCCTCTGTGACACGCTGCGTGATGACATGTGGTATATCCTCTTGTACCGGTGGTACTAAAGAAGTGACTTCCCTTTTAACTCCTCTAGAATAATTTTACCCTTGGGCTTGTGGCTCATCATATAGTCTTCCTCTAGAAATCTGGCATTCGTGTTAACGATCACCCTATGATCTCTAGGATTATAAAACAATCCACCCTTCGTTCCCCTGGGATAGTCAATGAACATGCATTGCAGACGAGGTTCCAACTTACCAAGACTCAAAGATACATGTGGACTCCCATATTCAATATGTCTTAGACTAGGCTTTCACCCACACTCAGGAGAAGACACCGATTTAGATGGAATCAGTTCGTAATGTATACCGTCAGATCTATAGCATATCCCCGTAACTAACCGCAAGTCGTAATAACTCATCATCGATCTAACCATCTCCATAAGAGTCCTATTCCTTCGCCTCGCTACACCGCTCACTGGGTGTGCCAAACAATTGGGATTGAATCCCAGCCTCTGATAAGTAGTTCCTAAACTCTCCCAAGAGGTACTCACCACCACGATCAGATCGTAGTGTAATCCATATCTTGAACAATCATCTATGAAAAAGATGAAATATTCAAAACTACCTTTTGTCTGGATAGACATAGGATCATACGAATCAGAATGAACCAATTCCAACACATCTTTGTATCTACTCCCCTTGTCCTTGAGAGGCCTTTTGGTCATCTTACCCTCTAAGCAAGATTCACAGGTTGGGAGATCCTCCACCACTAATGAACCCAAAGGTCCATCAGCTATCAACCTATTGAATTCTGCTTAGGTTAATGTGACCAAACCTAAGATGCCAAAAGATATGTTTGGTTCATTTTCGAAGGTTCTTTTCTCTTATCGGAATTAGAAGATGAGTTAATAACTTCTATTTGCACCGTGGGAGCTTGTGGTTCAAGTTATAAATTTCCTATCTATGTACCTGAATAAATAATGTCCCTATTCCTTTTATAACAAATCTGTCATAAAAAGAAATAGATTATCCATTCATAAATAATTTAGAAATCGAAATCAATTCTTTCTAAATAAAGGTACATAAAGGAAATTCTTAAGAACCAAAACCTTTATTTTTCTCAAAAGATAAATAAAACATCTTCCACTGCAATAGCCGCCATCTTTATGACATTGCCCAAGTAAATGGTAATATCCCCTTTAGCTAGTCGTCGGGTTTCCTGGAACCCCTGCAAAGTATTGCAGACATGATTAGCGGCCCTCGTATCTACACACCAGGTGCCGGTAGATAACACCGCTAACCATGTTTCAACGACTAGACCAAAGGATATACTTTTGTTCTATTTTGGATTGGGGCAGTCCTCCTTCCAATGTCCATCCTGCTTGTAAGTGAAGTACTTGCCTTTCGGCTTCTTCACTCCTCCCTGAGATCCTCCCACCATATTTGCTCCACCTTGTTTCTCCTTCTTCTTGCCTTTCGGCTTAGAAGTAGAAACCTTTTTGAGAAACCATGGCTTGAGGATACTCTTCGAAGAGTGCATACATGTACTTCCTTGCAGATAAGACAATATTTGGATTCTTTTTCAATCATCATTATTTGGGTACAGTAAGTTTATTTCCTTTAGTATCACAATAAGTGGACTGAAAGTCATTTTGAAAATCCTAAGAATCACATGGATCATTATTTTAGATTTCAAATATTATTGATTCCTCAAAACAATAAAATTCCGAAATCAACCAACACCTCAAAACACCGAGAATATCGCATGCCACGCAAAGGTGGACGATACGAATTCTACATTTGTAAGAGGAGGTTTTACCCATTAATTTTATTATCTTGTCAACCTTACTTTTTGACAAATAAAATTAATAGTTGGTTCCTCTTTGGCCCTACAAATAAAAGCAGTGACTCCGATGGGGAGGATACTTTATATTTGCATCTAAGTGTGCACCATTACACGATACTAAGGGGGAATTATTTCGGATTATGTGCCTTACCGCTGTGGAAGTACACACGCTCCTAGATAATTTCCTATAACCATTATTTGACCTAGTGATCCGCAAACAAACTCATCCGCAGGGAGGAAGGCACTCAGAGCCGACACGCAAGTTTGTTGCATCACACGTCAAATTGTAATGGAGGTCGCGAATTAATTAAAATATCCTCTCCCACTTAGTAAATTGAAAATGAGGAATTTTCAAGCACACACAACATGCATATAAAACAAATCAGAATAAATATGGAAAATCAGAATTTTTCCAACTATTATGGCATTGTTCTCCAATATGCGCCCTGTCAGTGTCAACACCTCGTCCCGCCCTCCTACGCCATGTACGAGCCATCCGGAGATCCGAGCCGAGAATAAAACCTATTTTATTTTACATCCATCGATCCTAGACTCCACGAGGGAGTGTACATGAAATCTAGATCGAAAGTAAAATAAATTAAAGAGTGGCTAAACAATGCCGTATTTAATTACAAAAATTAAATTCTAATCTAGCCTCGTCAACCCCGAGGATTCAAATAATATACATACAATCACACACAAACAACCACATACACACATATAGCCATAATAGTTTGATCTTATGCCTGCAACCAAAAAGATAGCCTACGCACATCCTACTATTATCTGGCATTCTCATTATATGATATGTGCATGAAAGTAACAATCCTAAGTATAATCAACATTCAAGAACTAAAGAATAATAAAAAGTTGTAAAACTTTATATCTTGATTTCTCTATCGTATGTACCTCCCTGAGACTTCGTGTGCAAGACCTCCACAAGTTGAAGCTTCCTAGATCCTCCACAAGAAGAATTAATCTCAACCATCGTACCCTTCTTTCTTTGGATTGAAGAAGATCTAGGAAGCTTCAACTTGTGGAGGATCTTCGCCCACACGAAGTCTACAAGGAGGTTAGGACATACGATAGAAGATCAAGAGGTATAAAAGTTTTACAACTTTTATTATTGTTCTTTACATGTTCTTATTGATATGCTAGCTTATGTCCTTTATGTTAGTATGTGTTGATTATACTAGTTTACATTTGTATGTATTTGTATAATCATGGACCCCGAAGATAAACACAAAAACCGGCGATCCGTCCGTCGTCTCTTCCGCGGCTAACCGACTAAAAGAGTTGATTGCTTGAACAACAAGTTTGTTCAAGCGATCGCTCGAGTCGTTGGCACGACAACGAATTAGTTGCGCTTAGGAAACTCATCCCATCCGGATTAGTTTTCATTGTTGAAAATTTTAATCCGGGGACATGGGAGCCGATGAGCATTCCGAGGAATAGCACATTGCCAACATATATTAGGCTACGATAGGGACCATGAGGAGGAGTTGGGTCTTGGCCACCCGATGGATCGGAACCACACAAACTTGATCCTCAATGATGTTCCATTCCACTAGAGGATCATCATCGAACTACCTCACCAACCCCCATAAATTAATATGGGCTTCATATATTATTTGTACATCCATCTCCCCGTGTTTAAGATATCGGGCCCAGCCTAAGGTTGAATAGCCTTCGTGATCGCTTGGAAATCTAACATAAAATTATTTCAACCTAAACGCACTTAATCAACAACAGCAATACGTAAATGGTTTGTCCAAAACCATCTTGGTCGTGAGCCTCTACTTATATTTTACAAGGGACTGATAACATGATCTTCTATGCCACACCAAGCACCATGTTATCTACAATGTAAAATATTAGACAATATGCACACATATATAATAAATATATAAAGTGCAAACAATGATCATGTGATTCTTATTCCAAAATAAAATGTTCATACAAAAAGAGCTAGGCTTTCAGTATACATTCCAACAGAAGGTGATCGAGATTTAAGCCTTTAGGTTGATTGGTTATGTAAGAAATCGATTAAGTATTCGATTTGACGGTAGATTGCATTTTTGTGCTTAACAATAGTTATGTTGTATGCAGGTTTCGGTCACGAGGCAGGACCACGGTCGTGACGATTTTGTAGTTTTCTCGAGCATTTTATCTGACGGATATTTTGACTTATCTCTTAGATATAGTCATGTTTATATGCAGTTAGTATAACTTGAAATAATTTTCATGTTTATCTGCCTTGTATGTTTTTGTGCCTGCTTGATACATGTATTTGATCGGTTTTTGGTTATACTTTCCCTGGTTTATTTGGATCATTGATATGTACTTATTGGTTGTGCATATTATTCGGATATGTGTTTTAGTTGGTATTTACATGCTTTAGTATCATGCACCATCTTGCATGATTGCATACTGGCTGGACGAGGTTCCTTTATAGTTAAGCCCGCAACCAGTTACACGGTCTGCACACGCTATCACTCATGGGTTAGTGGTACATCAGGAGGGTGTGTACAGTTGCTCTGTCAGGCTCCGCTGGTCCGCTCATGGGTAGTGATAAGGCAGCGTGGTAGCGGGTAGGGATCCCTCCTCTGGTCTACGACACTGGGAGATGAGAGCTTTGCTCCCCCACTCTGTTTGGGGCAGGAGGATAGGTGTACTCCGACAGCATCCTGTCCACTCGGTCACTCAGGAGCAGTGATGGCAGAGTGCACAATTTTCATAGCCCTACCCACTCGGATTCACCATCGCATGTGAGGCGGCTGACTAGCGTCAGGGGTGACCATGTCATTTGCATCGCATGCATTTTTGCATGGATAACATTTGTATTGTGTTTGTTGCATTTTGATTGCTGCCTTGGATGTTGCATATGATTGCCATGCATACAGGATACATATTTGTATTTGGTCTGACGACTTTATTTCTTCTTGTATGACACATGCTCCTATATCAGGGTAGGAGATTCAGGTAAGTATAGTCCTTTTGTATTTCTTTCTTGCATACCCTATAAATATGAGACTGTACTAGCATGATTGTTATTGTTAGTTATATCTTACCTTGCATATCGACTATATTCCCTGAGTTCATTGAACTTACCTCGTTGATTTTATATCTATTTCAGGATGAAACTGTCAGGAGAGTCCAACTGCCAAACCCCCTCGTCGCGAAAGTTTATTAATTATTTGTTTTATGGTTTTGGATATTTTGATTAGAAGATATGTTTAGGACTGGAGTTGGATTTATGTACTCGTGAATTTTTGGTGCCCTTATGGACCATTATTCGGATTAGGACTGGAGTATTCCTGCCCAGATGGCAGAAGGGGTAAGTCTAGTTATTGTAGATTGTTTACCATTTACTTTGATTGTTGGCCTGAGGCCTTATTTATGACCTGCGTGCGTAGTTTGTTTCTGGTCGTGTAGGCCTTGTATGCAAGATTGGTATTGTCACCCGTACAGGGGAGATGCTGTCGGATTTTCGTCTAGCGGGGACTGCCCCGGGGCGTGACAGTTTGGTAGTGTTTGATTATGTCCTTATGGACTTTTTGTTCGATTTGTTTTGGTTATGTGTGTGGTTGTGTATTCCTGCTCATATGACAGAAGAGGTGAGTCTAGTAGTTTTAAGCTTCGTATGTACTTTGGATTGTTGGCCTGAGGTCATATACTATTTGCATTGTGTTTTATGTTCCGGCCATATTGGTCGATGTATAGTGGGCCGTGTGGACCTTGTATACAGGGTTCAATTGTCCGCAGTACATGGGAGATGATGTCCGATTTTTGGACAAGTACCTCCTCTCGGGGCGTGATAGTATCTCAAAAGGAATAAGAAGAAGCACACCGGAGTTGTTATCAGAAAACAGTGAGTGTAGATATAAAATAATGAGAATCCCCTCTCCATCTTCGTCCTTCCTTTCGCTTTTTATATCTGCTACCCTTAGTGTCAGCTGTTGTGCAACAAACCATTCGGATCACCATCCACATGGAGAGTCATGTAGGTTCGAGGAATCATATTGTTATGTCGTTAGTGAGTATACACTATTAGGAATCTTCTATGGAGCCTCCGAGGTGCCTTGGTTGGTTACAATATATAACAAACTCTTACGAGAACATACCGTGGAGTCCTCTCTTTCCTTCATTTTATCCCTATGTTATTTCTTCAATCAACCCTTCTCGTAATCTCACCGACTCAATTCTTCTTCCCGAGTCACTATTTTTCTAGTTCGGCTCAATTCCTCGAGTCGTTACTCGACATCATTATAGCCACCAGGCCGATATACTTCTAGCTCAACCCGATTCCCCGAGTTGTAATCTTCTCAGCTCGGCTCAACTTTCCGAGCTAAATTCTACTTGACTCAGCTGTATATCCCGAACTATAATCCTATTTGTCTGATCCTATCCTTCGGATCATGACTCTCCATTTTTTCTTTCTCTATTTTATAAGTCGGGTTACTGTTGGAGTATTGAGAATACAATCAAAATCCCACATTGGTAAGATATAGAAAAGATCATGTGCTTATAAGATGAAAAGATATCTCCATTGGCATGAGACCTTTTGGATAAATTCGAAAAATAAAACCATAAGGACTTAGGTCAAAGTAGATAATATCATACTATTGTGGAGATATGTGAATCTTATAGGCACTAACAATTGGTTTCAGAGTCATGGTCCATGTCAAGCCATGAATCTCGAACGAAGGAAGTGGAACTCCCATGTCCAGATCAAGAAGATCAGACATTAGGCAGGAAGTCCAGTTGGGTCGTAAGGAGCGAACAACTGGCAAGAAATTCAATTGGGCCAAAAGAGATGGACAATTGACATGAAATCCTGGTAAGTTGAGGATCGAACATCAAACAGAGGATGTCCTTCGAGGACGAATAGGCTCGAGGGGGGTCAATGTGGTCTTTCGTTTGAGAGAGAGATTGTTGGATATTGAGAATACAATTAAAGTCTCACATTGGTAAGATATAAAAAAGATTATATGCTTATAAGATGAAAAGATATCTCCATTGGTATAAGACTTTTTGAGTAAAACCCAAAAATAAAACCATGAAGGCTTAGGTTCAAATTGGACAATATTATACTATTATGGAGATATATGATTCTTATAGACACTAACAATTATAACAATATAATAAATAAATGTTATACATATCAAAGAATTTTATATAAAAGAGAATTAGTAGTAGGCTTGTATATATATATTTATTTTTTTCTTAACCTTTATTTCCTTGCTATTTTTATAACCCCTCCCAGGCATGGAAGGCAAGTAACTAATCCATCTTCACCTTTAATTCCCTATTATCTAAAACAAATTAATCTTATCCATTAATAGTGGTTTGATCACATGCCAAAGTAAATAGAAGGAATATACCATCATTAATATTTTTAATTTATTTTTTTTTCTCTAAATAAAAAAAGGTTTCCCAACTCCATATAAGCATAGATCATCCCTTCGATTTCGTTCACCACAAACTCAATATCATTATTGCAAGCAAGATCAGTGCCATGGCCATTCGAAATATTTATTATCTCATAGTGTTTATCGTCTCGACTATTTTTACAATTTCAACAAGTAATCTCTTTTATATTCAATCATATTTCATTGATTTTATTAAATAACAAGTAACCTCTCTCTCTCGTATTCAATCATCTATTCGATCACTATGATTTTATTTTATTTGTTTTACTAAATGCTAAATTTATTTTTACGATATTTCAACGAATAATCTCTCTTGTATCCGATCGTCTACATCTATTCACTGTGAGTTTATTTGATTAGTTTTACTAAATGCTGAATAAGTTAATAGTGAAATACAAGGGGAATTTTGAAAAGTAGTTAAAACGCGAGGAGTAAAATGAAATTGCTCTCGGGTTAATATTTTTTATTTTTTTATTTTTTGCAACAGGAGTGGAAGCCATCGGCGTTTGCTATGGGACGATCGCCGACAACTTGCCGCCGCCGGCCGACGTCGTGGCCCTCTTCAAATCCAACCAAGTAAGCAGCATGAGGATCTACAACCCCAACCCCGATATACTGGCGGCCCTGGCAGGCTCCAACATCGCCCTGACCGTCGGGACCCTCAACCAGGACGTCCAAACGCTGGGCACTGACGCTACGGCGGCGCAAGCGTGGGTGGCCGCCAACATCCTCCCCTACGTCAACTCCGTCAACTTCAGCTACATCAACGTCGGCAACGAGATCATCCCCGGGGCGTCGGCTCAGTTCATCCTCCCCGCCATGATCAACATCCTGAACGCCCTCGTCGCGAGCAACATCAACAACATCAAAGTCCTCCATCGCCTCCAGCGTACTGTCGGCTTCCTTCCCGCCTCTCGGCCGGGCAATTCTCCGTCGACGCGCAGCCGATCCTCGGCCCCATCTTGAGTTCTCGGCCCGCGGCGCCCTGCCTCGTGAACATCTACCCTTACTTCGCCTACAAGGACAACTCGAAGGACATCAGGCTGGACTACGCCCTGTTCAACGCCACGGGAGTGGTGGTGCAGGACGGGCAGTTCGGCTACCAGAATCTGTTCGACGCGATGGTGGATTCGATGGTCGCGGCGATGGAGAAAGTCGGAGCTGGGAGCGTGAGACTGGTGATCTCCGAGAGCGGTTGGCCGTCAGGCGGCGACTTCGGTGCGAACGCCGACAGCGCCCGCGTCCATAACCAGAATCTGATCGACCATGTGGCCAAAGGGACGCCGAGGAGGCCTGGAATTCCGCTCGAGACCTACCTGTTCGCCATGTTCAATGAGAATAAAAAAGGTCCGCCGGAGTTGGAGAAGTTCTTCGGTCTCTTCTTCCCGGACAAGACGCCCGTGTATCCTATAAGGTTTGTCTGATCGGGCGAAAATAGTCGCTTCAAAGTTTTTTGTTTTTGATTAAGATCGTGTTTTATTTCGAATAAATTTCATCTTGTTCATAAACAAGCATGCAAATGGATGAGATTGAATAATGAAATCCAATGCTTATAATTTGGCTTATGCAGTCGACGGGGCGTCATGTGTCTTTCATTTTGCCTCCAATTGAAATTTTAATATATCCTTTTTATAGATAAATATGATGTAAAATTTATACCAGCAATAAGATTCGATCTTCGTATTAATAGACTATTTAATATTCATATCGGACTATATCTTCTATAAAAATTAAGACCGTCTAACTAAGAATTCCCTCACATCCGTCTGCGACATCGAGAGAGATAAATCGCGGAGGGATAAAGTCCCTTGACACCGTGACAAGACAGGGAGGAGTCCATCTGAAATCAGAGAGGATTTTAGACCCCTCATCCTGCATCGAATCCAGCCTATTCTACAAGTAACATCCTGCCTTATCATCGCGCCGTCTCGTGGGGATACATCCTCGATTATACTTGTCATAGTATAAGATTAACGATCATCCGTGAGTAATTCCTTCTCATATACACTTATAAAATCGGAATGAGAATGCCGTTAAATTAGTCGTTCTAATCTTTTTTAAAGGGCAATTGTAAGGACTACTAATACGGCAATTTACCAAACAACGTACGTCACTACAAGAAAATCATAAATTAGCATAAAAATTTTGGTCGCTAAATTGCATTAGCGACCGATTAAACTGGTCGCTTTAATGTGTGTCGCTAAACGATTTTAGCGACAGAAAAAAAATTCCGTCGCTAAAATTAAAGACAGATTTTATTTTTCGTCGCTAAATTTAACGACGAAAAATAAATTTCGTCGCTAAAACCATCGTTAATTAGCTACGGAAAAAAAAATCGGTCGCTAAATCTGATTTTTTTAACCATTAAAGTTTATTTTTCGTCGCTAAATTTAACGATGGAAAATAAATTCCGTCGCTAACTTCATTAATTAGCTTAAAAAAAATTCTTCACTAACGATTTTTTAAACCATTAAAGTTTATTTTCCGTCGCAAATCCGTCGTTAATTAGCGACGGAAAAAAAATTCGATCGCTAAATCTGATTTTTTTAAACAATTAAAGTTTAATATTTAGCGACCGAATTTTAATTCGGTTGCTAATTTAGCGACGGAATTTTAATTCATTCGCTAATTAGCGACGGAATTTTAATTTGGTCGCTAAATTTGATTTTTTTTAAATCAATAAAATTTAATATTTACCGACCGAATTAAAATTCGGTCGTTAATTTTACGACGGAATTTTAATTCGGTCGCTAATTAGCGACTAAATTTTAATTCGGTCACTAAATTTGATTTTTTTTAAATCATTAAAATTTAATATTTAGCGCCCGAATTAAAATTCGGTCGCTAATTTAGCGACAAAATTTTAATTTGGTCGCTAATTAGCGATCGAAGTTTAATTTGGTTGCTAAATTTGATTTTTTTTTAAATCATTAACATTTAATATTTAGCGACCGAATTAAAATTCGGTCGCTAATTTAACGATCGGTGGTTCTGAAGTAGTGAGTTCCCCTCTTAATTCCTCCAGAACAATCTTACTCATGGGCTTGTGGTTCCTCACATAGTCTTCCTCTAGAAATCTGGCGTTCGTGCTAACGATCACCCTCTGATTTCTAGGACTATAAAATAAAACATCTTTCGTTCCTCTAAGATAGCCAACGAACATGCGCACTTCTGTACGAGGTTTCAACTTACCAGCATCTGCCTTCAGCACATGTGTTGGATTCCCCTAAATTCGAATATGTCTCAGACTAGGCTTTCGCCCAGTCCACAATTCTGTGGGAGTAGAAGACACTGATATAGATAGTACCAAGTTCAGAATATACACTGTCGTATCCAGAGCATATCCCCAGAACAAATCTGACAACTCAGAATAACTCATCATCGATCTAACCATCTCCATAAGAGTCTTATTCCTTCGCTTCGCTACACCATTCTGCTGGGGTGTGTCAGGTGCAGACAATTGGGATTGAATCCCAGCCTCTGATAAGTAATTCCTAAACTCTCCCAAGAAGTACTCACCACCACGATCAGATCATAGTATCTTGATACTTTTACTTTGACGTTTCTCCACATCAGCCTTGAATTTTTTGAACCTGTCAAAGTATTCAGACTTGCAGCGCATCAAGTAAATGTATCCATATCTTGAATAATCGTCTATAAAAGAGACGAAATATTTAAAATCACCTCTTGCCTGGATAGACATAGGACCACACAAATCAGAATGAACCAATTCCATCACATTTTTGGCTCTATACCCCTTAGCCTTAAAAGGTCTCTTGGTCATTTTACCTTCCAAGTAAGATTCACAGGTTCAGAAATCTTCCACCACCAATGAACCCAAAGGTTCATCAGCTATCAACCTTTGAATTCTACTTAGGTTAATATGACCTAACCTTAGATGTCAAAGATATGTTTGGTTCATTTTCGAAGGTTCTTTTCTCTTATTAGAATTAGAAGATGAGTTGTTTACTTCTACTTGTATCGTGGGAGCTTTTGGTTCAAGGGTATATAAATTTCCTATCAATGCACAAGAACAAATAATCTCCCTATTCCTTTTTATAACAACTCTGTCATTAAAAGAAATAGAATATCTATCCATAAACAATTTAGAAACCAAAATCAAATTCTTTCTAAATAAAGGTACATAAAGACAATTTTTCAGAACCAAAATTTTATTCCTCTCAAAAGATAAATAAACATCTCCCACTGCAATAGCCGCCACCTTCGTAGCATCGCCCAAGTAAATGGTAATCTTCCCCTCAGCCAGTCGTCTAGTTTCCTAGAACCCCTGCAAAGTATTGCAGACATGATCAGTGACTTTTGTATCTACACACCAGGTGTCGGTAGATAACACCGCTAAATATGTTTCAATGACTAGACCAAAAGATATACCTTTGTTCTGCTTCCGGTCGGGGCAGTCCTTCTTCCAATGTCCAGTCTGCTTGCAAGTGAAGCACTTGCTTTTCGGCTTCTTCACTCCTCTCTGAGATCCTCCCGCCACCTTTGCTCCACCTTGTTTCTTTTTCTTCTTGCCTTTCGGCTTAGAAGTAGAAACCTTTTGGACAACCATGGCCTGTGCCTGAGCACTCTGACGAAAAAGCCCCTTTGCCGCCTGGAGTTTTGTCAGAAGTTCCGCCAACAAATACAACCTTTTGTTCATATTGTAATTCAGGCAAAACTGCTCAAAACTCCTAGGTAGAGACTGGAGAATGATATCGACCTGGGTTTCCCCATCAATCTCAGCTCCAAGGACTTCCAGCTCATTCAAATGAGCCATCATCTTGAGAACATGATCCCTCACGGGTGTTCCCTCGATCATGGTGGTCGTCATCAAGTTCCTCGTGGCTTCCTGCCCAGCAGCCCGATTCTGGTGTCTGAAAAGCTCCTTGAGATTGAGCATCATGTCATAAGCAGTGGATATGACTTGATACTGATGTTGCAATACATTTGATATAGAAGCCAAAATATAACACCGCGTCATCTCATCAGCCTTTATCCACTTCTTATAACTCTCCTTCTCCTTTTCCCCAGAATCATCCGCAGGCTTAGGAGGACACTCTTCGAAGAGTACATACTTGCACTCCTCAGCAGTCAAGACAATATCAAGATTCTTTTTCCAATCAACATAATTGGGTCCAGTAAGTTTATTCTCTTTTAGTATCACATCAAGCGAGTTGAAAGTCATTTTTGAAAAACCTAAGAATCACATAAAACAAAACATTATATTTCAAAAAATTATTGATTCCTCAAACAATAAAATTTTAAAATCAACCAACACCTCAAAACACCGAGAATATCATATGCCACGATAGTGTGGACGTATACGAATTCCTCATTTGTAAGAGGAGGTTTTACACATTAATTTTACTATCTTATCAACCTAATTTTTTGACAAATAAAATTAATAGTTGGTTCTTCTTCGGCCCTACAAATAAAAGCAATGACTCCAATGGGGAGGATACTTCTATTTGCATCTAAGTGTTCACCATTACTCGATACCAAAGCAATTATCTCGGATTATGTGTCTTCCGATGGGGAAGTACACAGCCTCCTAAATAATTTTCTATAACCATATTCGACCCTGTGATCCGCAAAGCAAACTCATCCGATGGGGAGGAAGACACTCATAGCTGACGCGCAAGTTTGTTTGCATCACATGTCAAATCGTAATGGAGGTCGTGGGAATTTTAAAAAAATTATTCCTCTCTCACTTAGTAATTTAAAATTGAGAAATTTTTCTAGCACACGACATGCATATCAAACAAGAAGCAATAAATATGAAAAAAAATATTTTCCAACTATTATGGATTTTGTTCTCCAATATGCGTCTCGTCGTATCGCCATCTCGTCCGCTCCTCCCTACGCCATGTACAAGTCATCCGGAGATCCGAGCCGAGAATAATTATTTTGATTTACATCCATCGATCCTATATTCCATGAAGGAGTGTACATGAAATCTAGATCGAAACTAAACTAAAATAAAAGAGTGGTTAAACAATGTCGTACTTAATTAAAAAAATTAAATACTAGCCTCGTCAACCCTGAGGAATCGAATAATAATACAATTACACACATCCAATCACATACATACACATATGGCCATAATAGTTGGATCTTATGTCTGCAACCAAAAAGTTAGCCTGCGCACATCCTACTATCATCCGACACATACAATATATGATAAGTGCATAAAAGTAACCAAATCCTAGACACACAAAACCGGAAACCGTGGCTCTGATACCACTTGTAGGGAATTGCTTCCCTTCTCGGTCGCTTGTGCATGGCGATCTCATCGACGTCTCCGGAAAAAAAAATTTAATCCTCTACGAAGAGTGATTACTCAAGCAACCGATCCATCATCGTGTTATTCGAATAGAGTAGTCACTTGAACAAACTTGTTGTTCAAGTAACCTACCTCTTATCTTCGATTAGCCGCGGAATAGACGATGTACAGATCACCGATTTTTGTATTTGTCTTCGGGGTCCAAGTAAATTAGCCACATACAATACATACAAATTGCATAGAAAAGAAAACATACATAAATAAGAATTATACCTCTTGTTTACCTCAAGGTCTTCTATTGTATGTCTTTCCTCCTTTTGGACGTCGTGTGGGTGACGATCTTCCAAAAGTCGAAACCTCCTAGATCACGTTCTTCCCTTCCTTGCTCGCTCCGAACAAAGGAAAGAATAAAACAAAACTTCTTCTCCTATCTAGAATCGATCACCAAGCCAAGGACCTTGATGTTGCCGCCGGCCAAGGAGAGGATGAAGGAGCGCCGGCTAACCTTGAAGAAAGGTTGCCATCGGCCAAAGAAAGAGAGAGAAAGGGAGGAGTTGCTGGCCAATCTAGAGAGAGAGAGGATGAGGCACCGCCGGCCAAGAAGAGCCAAAACCTAGAAGCCTTGCCGCCGCCCAATAGGAAGAAGACCACCTAGGGTCGCCGCCCACCTCTTCTCTCAAGCCAACTCCAAAAAACCCTAACCCTAATTGGATGTTCTCTTTATTGCCGCCCAAGCCCTAGCCCTTATTTATAGAGTTAGGCTTAAGCATCCTTTTAATCTCCATCGTCGGATCTAGAGATTTAATCTCAATCGTCAGATCTAGAGTTTTAATCTCCACCGTCGGATCTAGAGATTTAACCTCCACCGTCGGATCTAGAGTTCCATTTTCCACCGTCGGATCTAGAGTTCCATTTTCCACCATCGGATCTAGGCTTCATGAGGGTTTTAATAGGCTATAATAGGGACCATGAGGAGGAGTTGAATCTTGGCCACCCAATAGATCTGACCCACATAAAATCCGATCCATTAATGATAATTTATTCTACTAGAGGATTATCATTTATCTACCTCACCAACCCCCATAAATAAATATGGGCTTCATATATTAATTGTACAAATATCTCCCCGTATTTAAGATTTCGAATGTCCGTCAATTAATTAATTTACTGACAATTAATTAATCAACATCTAACTCCATGAGTAGTACCACTCAATCTTATCATCATGTCAGACCAAGTCCACTTGCAGGGCTTACATGATGAACCTTATAAGCTCCTCAAGAGGACATCATCATCCTAATATATAGGACACGATTTCCTCCTATAATCAACGACACACCATGTAAATAATATCATTTTCCAACTTACCGAGCCTATCGATTTAATCTATAAATCTCGTCCATTGGTAAATCAAAGAAATAAATACTAAGTATATGTGTCCGTTATTATATCGGGATTAAGAGCATGTACACCATAATATCCAAGGTTCAATTCAATTATGTAGTCAGCAATAAATTGAATCACCTCTAAGTCGGTCCTGTTCAATACACACAAAGTGTACTAGTATAATTTTATGGTCTAGACAAACCAATACCAAATCACACTACAACCATACCAATGGTTTGTCCAAAACCATCTCGGTTGTGAGCCTTTACTTATACTTTACAAGGAACTGATAACTGTTGGGGATTTGACGCCGCTAGAGGGGGGTGAATAGCGATGTGCCCATAGGAAGATGGAATTCGTTCGCGTTGCTTGTCTACAATCTTGTTAGTACGCAGCGGAATAAACAATAACAAATACAAACACAAGATACAATCACAACACGCACGATATAACGTGGTTCGGAACCGAACGGTTCCTACTCCACGGATCGAGCTCTAAAGAGCCCTAGTGATGCACACGCACTCACTAATCACAAATCCTCCTTCTCGACACAAGTCGGAGGTGGAGAAACCTCTTACAATAAGATTACAACAATAATCTAAATACAACAAGTAAATATAAGAAGAAATACAACAAGAGAAGTAAAGAACACTTTACAAAAACTCTTTAGAAGCTTGCTTGTTGATTGCCTTGGACTAGCACTTGAAAGCCCTGATTTGCGGACGACAAATCGCTTCAACGTCCAAGAAAATCGGTTAAAAAAACCCTCCCGTCGAGCTCCTTTTATCCTTGCGCGCGACTGGATTTCCGCCCATCGATCATTGCCGTAAGTCACGGTCGTGATGCCATGTTGTCGTGAGACAACGGCTCGATCCAGTGGAAAAACTCCAGCGGATCTCTTGGCGATCAGCGCCAACATTGGCGATCGTGCCCGCGTAATCGGCCCGATCGGCTCTGGGCGTCTGTCTTTCGCGGTGAACTAGCGATCGGCTAGGCCCTTAGCGGTCATTGCCGTAGCATCGGTTATTTGCTCAATGCGATCATTGCTCTTAAACGGCAGTCGAACTCAAGTCGACTCACGGCAGTCGAACCGGCCATAATGCCAGTCGACTGCCAACCTCAAAGATGAGGTTTTAACCCAAAGTATGGTGCCCCCATACTTGCTAGACCACCCTTAGCCTAGACCTAAGCCTTCTAGCCACCTCCATCAGCCTCACGCCTCTCGGATCCCTCCAAATCATCCATGACTTGTTCATCCATCGCGCTAGCCTCCAGGTGCTTCCCTCAGCTATGTCATACTAACGGTGTCTACACTGCCACGGCACATTGTACTTACGCCGCCAAGACTCCGCTTGGACTTTACGCCGCCAATCATTGGTCTTATGCTGCCAAGACTCCCGCTTGGACTTTACGCTGCCAATATCAAACCCTTGGACTTCTCAAATGCCAAGACTCAAGCTTAGACTTTCCCTTGCCAACCCATGTTGGACTTTCCATGCCAAGACCATGCTTGGACTTTCCTTGTCAACCCATGTTGGACTTCTCATTTGCCAAGACCCATGCTTGGACTTCTCATGTCAAGTACTCAAGACTTGGACTTTCCCAAATGCCAAGTACCCATGACTTGGACTTTCCATGCGCCAAGTGTCCCACTTGGACTTTTCATGCCAAGTACTCAAGACTTGGACTTTACCAAATGCCAAGACTCACTTGGACTTTCCATGCCAAGTACCCATGACTTGGACTTTACCTTGCCAAGACCCATGCTTGGACTTTCCCATAATCACATGGTCAACCCCAGTCAACCATCAAAGTCTCCCTCGAGTCAAACTCGAGTCTAGTCAATTATAACCTGGATCGATTGTATAAACAATCTCCCCAACATATTAACCGACATTAATGTCAAACATCAATGCCAAACCACTTTGTCAAATCCCTTTGTCAAACATCAAAACATCACTCAAGTCAAACTCGAGTCTGGTCAATCGTGACCTGAGCCGATTGCACCAACAATCTCCCCCTTTTTGATGTTTAACAAAAACCAAACAAATCATCTGAGTTAGACCACTAACTCAAATCCCTTACCAATTATCCCAAATTGGTAAACACTCTCCAAATGTTCTCCCCCAAACATTCTCCCCCTTTTTGACTAACATCAAAAAGGTTTTCTCTCCAAGGAGGTCAATGTCTCATATCCCAATGAGATCTTACAATCTCCCCCTTGATCCAAAAATAAATACCTAGGATGCCTACCATCTTCCTAGTGATAATTCACATATCACTCAAGAGAGACAATCCTATACTCTCTCCCAATTTCCAAATTGGGTATCAAAAACCCATCAATTTTCCCAATTGATGATACTCTCCCAATAACTTCTCCTTTTCAAGGAGAAAGACACATCAATCATCCCAAGATGGATACCTCCCCCTAAAGGCTTGCTCCCCCTTGACCATTGCACCAACAATGTCCTTGGGCAGTCCCTAAGCCAATAGGAACTCTAAACCATCAAAATTAAGGTTAGAAATTCAACATTGAACTTTCCAACACCTTAACATTGATACAAACCCTAAACAACTCTCCTAATCCATATCCAATGGATTTTCACCCTTTATAATGCTTCCTAAAGCATATCCTAGGGTTAGGAGTGATTAGGAACTTTTTCCATAGCTGAACACGGGCTAAACAAACCTTGTTAACCCGAAATCAGACTGGCTGATCGACTCGACGATGTCGATGCCACACACATCGATCGTATCACAGGCGGCGTGATCTAAAATCTCGATTTTTAGCTATCAGAAATAAATTTTGGAAATTCATAAATAATTATACGTAATTCGAAAAATCATGAAAATTCATACGTATAATACTTATGACACACACAATGGGTGAAAAATATTTGAAAATTATTTTACCCATAAAATAATGAGTTTGATACAAAACTCAAAACCATTGAAATTTTCAATGTTTTGGCCCTATTTTGTATCAACTTCATCAATGGTGATTGCTATCAAAAGATAGACTTCACCAAGGTTTTTCAAAATGATTTTAAAATGTTTTCAAAACCTTATTTTGGATCATATTCCTTGGGCTCTATGTACATGACTTGTACACATGCTTTCCTAATGATCCACAAATGAAACAAGATGAGTTTTAGTTCATCTAGATGCAAAAACTATGCACCTTGAACTCAACTCATATCCTAGCATCTCACATGTATCTAAGGTGTATAAATATACATACATGTCAATTGGAAGTGAGATGTGGGTTTTGTTCATCCTAATCTAGGGTTTCATGCATTCTCTAAGGCAACCCTACTTGATTCCCTTATAAATGGGATTTCAAGTCATGTCATAGTCCTTAATTCAATTTCAACCAAATTGTCTTAAATGCATGAATGATTATGGCATTAGAAATGTTATAAATAAGCATATGCTCATAATCATGATGTCATGGCATAATATGAAATCTAAAAGCACATGACATTTAATCCTTAATCCTAAACATGTACATGACATATAGAATGATTAAAAATAAGCATAATGTCATGGCATGTTATATGGCAAACAAAGCATGGCATATAAAATATATAGGTATAGTAATACCTAAATTTTAATATTAATTGTCATTTGATATAATTAAGTATATTTTGTCATATTAACCTAAATTTTCCCAAGTGTGCCAAAAACCCAAAATGACACACTACGACCTCTAAACCTAAATTGTGTCAATTTGACCATTTTATCAAGCTTCTCAAATAATATTGGCACACCCTAAAATCTTTTAGGATGATAATTCAAATCTATTTCCAAGGTATCCATAACCTTGAAAAATAACCTAAAGTGTCACCTTTGCCATGATTGAGTTAACTACCCATCCATTTAAGGTTGGCACACCCTAACTCATCTAGCGTGAATCAATCACGCTCTTAGGAACCCAAAACCGATTTGAGCTCCTAGGGTTAATTAGGTATTCCTTAGGGATAACCTCCCTAGATACCTTCCTAATAACCCTCCTAGGCTTGTTAGCCTTAGTCATTTGGGTCTTACCTAGGTTGACTCTAGGGGTAACTCCCCTTGCAACCTTCTTAGTGGCCACCCTAGGTTTCCTAGAAACCCTAGCCACTAGGCATACCCTTTGGTCAACCTTAGGGATGACTTCCCTATTGACCTTGGTCTTCCTAGACCTAGTCAGTGTTCCATAATCTAATGGAACACTATGGTAAGCTACCTTAGGCTTAGGTTTGTGACTCAAACCTTGCTTGCCCTTGGTTGACTTTTGACTCTTAGGTCCTTGGTGTTGACTTTGACTTTTGGACCTTTGACTTTGACCATTAGACCCTTTAAATTGATTTTGTATATTCCTAAGGGTCTTTTCTAGTTTTTCAAGCCTTGACCTCAAGGCTTGATTTTCCTTTTCTAATTGCCCAAGTTTAGAATTTTGATTTAAATCCTAGGCATTGGACTTCCTAGGCATATGCCTAGTCCATTTAGGTTTTAGACCTAGGTACTCTTGCACCTTTCTAATTGTCTCCCTAGGTAAAATTGATCTTGAGTTATTTGACCTAGGTTTGCCCTTAGGTAAAATATTTTTAGGGACATTAGTCCCAAATTTCTCCTTACTCCTAAGGTAAACATTTTTAGCACCTAAGCAAAATTCCTTACTTCTAGCATGCTCTTTATGAATTGCTAGAGAATTAAAATTTCTAGCATGCGTTTGACTTTTAAATTTAGAAGGTGCATTATTTAAATATACCTTAGGGTTAGCTATAGAAGCTCCCCCTACTTGTGATGCTCCTCCTTGCCCCTTCTTCTTCCCCCTAGGGCATTGACTCCGATAATGCCCCTTTGAATTGCACTTGAAGCATATGATGTGCTCCTTGCCTTTAGGTGTTGGGGAACCGACATCCTTGACTTTTGGTGCTGGTGGAGCTTTCCTAATCTTCTTTGGGCACTTGCTCTTATAGTGCCCAAATTCCCTACACTCAAAACATATGATATGATTTTTATTACAAATTGACATGTTTGAGTTACCTATGGTGGTGGAAGGTGTTGGAATTGAAACTTCTTCATCTTGACCGGATGTGGAAGCTTCTTCTTGATGCTCCGGTGTTGAGGAAACTCTAATCTCCTCCTCAATCCTAGAAGTGGATGACTCTTCCACTTCCTCCACCTCTTCCGATCCAGATGTTGATTCTCTATCAACCTCCGAATCCTCAAGCTCTTTGGATGAAGATGTACTTGCTTCTTTTTGAGCTTGAGAGGATGAGCACTCTTCTTCTTCTTCTTCTTGGACCAATGATGAATTTTCATGGAGCTTTGCCACTTGGCTCCACAACTCCTTAGCATCCATATAGTCCCCTACCATACACACAATCTCATTAGGGACCAAATCAAGAATAAATTTTACTACCTTCATGTTCTTCTCGAAGGCTTGGAGTTGATCTTCACTCCACTTCTTCTTCTTGAGGAATCCTCCCTTTGGTCCTATTGGATAGCTAAAACCTTCCATTAAGATAGACCATTCTTCGAAGTCCCTCATCATTAGGAAGTCTTCAATTCTTGACTTCCATTGCTTAAACCCTTCTTGTCCATAGAAGGAGTAAGGGATCGGTGTGTTAATGTTCCATCCCAATTGTTCTTCCATCTTCACCCTCTAGCTTCTTTGTCTAAGCTCCCGGCGGTTAGTCCGTAGAAGAGCCCCGGGCTCTGATACCAATTGTTGGGGATTTGACGCCGCTAGAGGGGGGGTGAATAGCGATGTGCACGTAGGAAGATGGAATTCGTTCGCGTTGCTTGTCTACAATCTTGTTAGTACGCAGTGGAATAAACAATAACAAATACAAATACAATATACAATCACAACACGCACGATATAACGTGGTTCGGAACCGAACGGTTCCTACTCCACGGATCGAGCTCTAAAGAGCCCTAGTGATGCACACGCACTCACTAATCACAAATCCTCCTTCTCGACACAAGTCGGAGGTGGAGAAACCTCTTACAATAAGATTACAACAATAATCTAAATACAACAAGCAAATATAAGAAGAAATACAACAAGAGAAGTAAAGAACACTTTACAAAAACTCTTTAGAAGCTTGTTTGTTGATTGCCTTGGACTAGCACTTGAAAGCCCTGATTTGCAGCAGCAAATCGCTTCAAAACGTCCAAGAAAATCGGTTGCAAAAACCCTCCCGTCGAGCTCCTTTTATCCTTGCGCGCGACCTGGATTTCCTCCCATCAGTCGACTGCCATAAGTCCCCAGTCGACTGATGTCACTGTTGTCGTGAGACAATAGCTCGATCCACGCTGGAAAAACTCCAACGGATCTCTTGGCGATCGCCAACATTGTGATCATTGCCGGTAGCGTAATCGACTACCCGATCGACTCGAGCATTGCTCGCGGCTAAACTAGCGATCATTGCCGACCCTTGGCGATCGTATCGTAGATATCACCGATTCGCTCCAATGAGCAATCGATCGCGTGAGCAGTTCCATCTCTTAAACGGCAGTCGAACTCAAGTCGACTCACGGCAGTCGAACCGGCCATAATGTCAGTCGACTGTCAACCTCAAAGATGAGGTTTTAACCCAAAGTATGGTGCCTCCATACTTGCTAGACCACCCTTAGCCTAGACCTAAGCCTTCTAGCCACCTCCATCAGCCTCACGCCTCTCGGATCCCTCCAAGTCATCCATGACTTGTTCATCCATCGCGCTAGCCTCCAGGTGCTTCCCTCGGCTATGTCATGCTAACGGTGTCTACACCGCCACGGCACATTGGACTTACGCCGCCAAGACTCCGTTTGGACTTTACGCCGCCAACCATTGGTCTTATGCTGCCAAGACTCCCGCTTGGACTTTACGCTGCCAATATCAAACCCTTGGACTTCTCAAATGCCAAGACTCAAGCTTGGACTTTTCCTTGCCAACCCATGTTGGACTTTCCATTCCAAGACCATGCTTGGACTTTCCTTGCCAACCCATGTTGGACTTCTCATTTGCCAAGACCCATGCTTGGACTTCTTATGCCAAGTACTCAAGACTTGGACTTTCCCAAATGCCAAGTACCCATGACTTGGACTTTCCATGCGCCAAGTGTCCCACTTGGACTTTTCATGCCAAGTACTCAAGACTTGGACTTTACCAAATGCCAAGACTCACTTGGACTTTCCATGCCAAGTACCCATGACTTGGACTTTACCTTGCCAAGACCCATGCTTGGACTTTCCCATAATCACATGGTCAACCCCAGTCAACCATCAAAGTCTCCCTCGAGTCAAACTCGAGTCTAGTCAATTATAACCTGGATCGATTGTATAAACAATCTCCCCAACATATTAACCGACATTAATGTCAAACATCAATGCCAAACCACTTTGTCAAATCCCTTTGTCAAACATCAAAACATCACTCGAGTCAAACTCGAGTCTGGTCAATCGTGACCTAGGCCGATTGCACCAACAATAACATGATCTCCCGTGTGACACTACACACCATGTTATCTAAAATGTAATGTATTAGACAATATGCATAACCATAAATATGAAAACAATGATCATGTGATTCTTATTTCAAAAATAAAGACGTTCATACAAAAGATAGACTTTTCAGTATACATCCCAACAGGAGGGTGATACTCTGCCAGCATCCTATCCACTCGATCATATAGGTGTAGTGACGGTGGAGTGCACAGTTGTCACAATCCTACCCACTCGGTCGGCACACATGACATGTCGGTGGCTTGACTGGCGTCAGGGGTGACACAGGTGATTGCATCATGTGCATACGTTTTTACTATATGCATTGCTTGTTGCACTTTTGGTTGTTGCATATGATTGCTATGCACATACAGGAGGTATTATGTTGTTTGTTTTGGTGATTCTACATATGCTTGTGTAGATGTATTTTATGTCAGCTCAGGTGATTTCTGGTATGTACAATTTTAGGTATGTATTTTTGTTGAGAAACTGTACCAGCATGATTATTATTGCTACTTATAGTTTATAATGCAAGACTATTAGATATCCGCTGAGTTTTACTCACTCCGTTGATATTTATTTTATTTCAGGATGAAGCCTTCTGGAGGGTCCAGTTGTCAGTCCCCTGATCTGACGACTCTGTTATTTGGTTTTCAGGCTTTCGCATTTTTTTTGTTATCTCTAGTACTCTATGTTTCAAACTTGTAGTATTTTATACTCGTAGTTGTTTGTGTTAAATACGAAAAAAATTAAAATATTAAATTAAATGGCCAAAGAATTAAGAAAAATAATCCGGGAGATTTTTCAGGATTTTTAGGGAAATTTAGGAATTTTTCCAGAATTTTTTCTGGATTTAAACGGAGCCTGTACGAGATAATTACGGGGATAAATTAAATAGGCTTTGGTGAAATCTATTTAAGGGGGTTAATAGATGGGATTCACCTAAATAGGAAACCTAGATTTCTCCTTTTCTTTCCCGTTGCGCCCGACTCCCTCTTCACGCGATCTTTCTTCGGCAGCGTCGCACGATCGGTTTCTTTCTTCCGACCTCGCGCAACCATCGCCTTCGCTACAAACAGTCATCGTTCTGTCCCCTCGGCGCACCAGCAGCCATCGCCGTAGGCCGCCGTCGTTCCTTGCCTTCCCTGCAGTTAAGCAAGGGCGGCGAGTTTGCACCGACGACAAACGGCGGAAGACTCCTTCCGCCGTCTTCTTCCTCTCGTTCTTCTGTCTCTGCGAGCGACAGCGAGGGGAGCAGCCTCGTGGGTATCCACCTACCAGAGGGCAGCGTGGGTCGGCGGTGTTTTTCTCATCGGCGAGATCCTGACAGTTTATGTCCTAGCTCTCGCCGGCAACGTTGAGCAGGTGGAATCGACTATATCGCTGCCACGGGAGGTGTGTGGCGTTGTCCATTCATCGTCGGAGCAAGGTGAGGCGTTGTTCTCCCTTAATCTTGGACGAGATCCCTTTTCCTTTGAGATGAATATCAATTTAACGAGATGTGGGGTTCTATGCATGCGATTTCTGTAGGGAACAAGGGAATTAGGGCAGCGGCATTGGAGTTGCATTTTCAAGCGTACAGGGCGGCTTTAGGGGAAGGGTTGCCGGTGGTGGTTCCTAGGGCTAGTAAGTTTAATCGATCCTTTGTCTTTTAGTTGTAATTGCTAGATTCTATGATTCCTAGATTTGGGAGTTGAAAGTTTGGTCGGCTGTGAGGTTTTTGCATGGTTGTGGTGGCGGTGGGTGAGTGGAGAGTCTGGATTGGTTGTGGATGGGCTGATTTTGGGATTTTGGTCGGCTGTGATTGGGTTGTTGTCGGTTGTACGACCATAAATGGTATGTTAAGTGAGCGATGAATGGTTCAGAATGTGTTTTGATCTGTGGGATGGATCTACTTTGGGTGAGTTAGCTGTGAGGTTTTGTTTGGATGTTGTACACATGATGATAGGGGTTGAGAAATTATATTCGAGTAATTGGATGAAAAGACTGATTATATTAGGTGGAAGGTGATCGAGATTTAAGCCTTTGGGTTAATTGGTTATGTAAGAAATCGATTAAGTATTCAATTTGACGGTGGATTGCATTTTTGTGCTTAATAATAGTTATGTTGTATGCAGGTTTCGGTCACGAGGCAGAACCACGGTCGTGACGATTTTGTGGTTTTCTCGAGCATTTTATCAGGTGGGTATTTTGAATTATCTCTTAGATATAGTCATGTTGATATGCTAGTTAGTATAGCTTGCAATAATTTTCTTATTTATCTGCCTTGCATGTTTTTGTGCCTACTTGATACATGCATTTGATCGATTTTTGGTTATACTTTCACTAGTTTATTTGGATCATTGATATGTACTTATTGGTTGTGCATATTATTCGGATATGTGTTTTAGTTGGTATTTACATGCTTTAGTATCATGCACCATCTTGCATGATTGCATGCTGGCTGGACGGGGTTCCTTTATAGTTGAGCCCGCAGTCAGTTACATGGTCTGCACACGCTGTCACTCATGGGTTAGTGGTACATCAGGAGGGTGTGTGCAGTTGCTCTGTCAGGCTCCGCTGGTCCGCTCATGGATAGCGATGAGGCAGCGTGGTAGCGGACAAGGATCCCTCCTCTGGTCTACGACACCGGGAGATAAGAGCTTTTCTCCCCCACTCTGTTTGGAGCAGGAGGATAGGTGTACTCCGGCAACATCATGTCCACTCGGTCACTCTGGAGCAGTGATGGCAGAGTGCACAGTTGTCATAGCCCTACCCACTCGGCTTCACCATCGCTTGTGAGGGATTTTGATTGTTGCCTTGGATGTTGCATATGATTGTCATGCATACAGGATACATATTTGTATTTGGTCTGACGACTTTATTTCTTCGTGTATGACACATGCTCCTATATCAGGGTAGGAGATTCAGGTAAGTATAGTCCTTTTGTATTTCTTTCTTGCATACCCTATATATATGAGACTGTACTGGCATGATTGTTATTGTTAGCTATATCTTACCTTGCATATCGACTATATCCGCTGAGTTCATTGAACTTATCCCGTTGATTTTATATCTATTTCAGGATGAAGCTATCAGGAGAGTCCAGCTGCCAAACCCCCTCATCGTGAAAGTTTATTAATTATTTGTTTTATGGTTTTGGATATTTTGATTAGAAGATATGTTTAGGACTAGAGTTGGATTTATGTACTCGTGGATTTTTGGTATCCTTATGGACCTTTATTCGGATTTTTATTGGATTCGGTTGAGTATTCCTACCCAGATGACAGAAAGGGTAAGTCTAGTTATTGTAGACTGTTTACCATTTACTTTGATTACTGGCCTGAGGCCTTATTTATGACCTGCGTGTGTAGTTTGTTTCCGGTCGTGTTGACCGATGTATAGTGGTCGTGTAGGCCTCTTATGCAAGATTTGTATTGTCACCCATACAGGGGAGATGCTGTCGGATTTTCATCTGGCGGGGACTCCCCCGGGGTGTGACAATTTATTCGGTTCGTCATTATCTTTATTGATGACATTCTGGTCTATTCTCGTTCCGAGGAGGAACACGCGCAGCATCTTCGCCTTGTTTTGGATAGGCTCCGACAGAAGTGACTATATGCAAAGTTCAATAAGTGCACATTCTGGTTAACCTCAGTCGATTTTTCGGGACATGTGGTTTCTAGTAGAGGCATTTCAGTGAACCCCCAGAAGATCGAGGCTGTCACTAGTTGGGAGCAGCCGAAATCAGTTCAGGAGGTTCGCAGTTTCTTAGGCTTGGCTGGTTATTACAGACGGTTCATTGAGGGTTTTTCGAGCATTGCTATGTCATTGACACGCCTTACCAGGAAGGGCGTGAAGTTCACATGGTCAGAGGCGTGTGAGTCTAGTTTCCAGGAGTTGAAGAAGAGATTGATGTCAGCACCGATTCTGGTATTGCCATCAGGGGACGACAGTTTCGTCCTTTATACCGATGCATCTCTCAAGGGTTTAGGCACAGTACTGATGCAGCATGACAGGGTAGTCTCTTATGCTTCTCGTCAGTTGAAGGATCATGAGAAAAACTATCTAGTTCATGATCTATAGTTAGTCGCTATTATCTTTGCCTTAAAGATTTGGAGGCATCATCTGTATGGTATTACGTTTGAGATTCTCACTGATCATAAGAGTCTCAAATATCTATTTACGCAGAAGGAACTCAATCTCAGACAGAGGAGATGGATGGAGTTCCTGAAGGATTATGACTGTACCATTAGCTATCACCCAGGGAAAGCCAATGTGGTTACCGATGCACTTAGCTGGAAGTCCCGAGGGACTTTAGCTTCCTTCCGAATTTTAGTCACGGATTTGATTCAGGGTTTCTTCGAGTTGGGCCTTGAGGAGCAGGGACTGACAGATCAGGCCGTTCTGGTTACCATGGTTGCTCAGTCGTCTATCCGGATGAGAGTTTGGGAGGCTCAGGTCAGTGATCATCATTTACAGTTCATTGGCAGCCAGATAACCTCTGGACAGCAGACTGAGTTCACCCGAGATGACGAAGGTATAGTTTATTTCCGGGGCGGATATGCGTACCTCAATCTCACCCGGTTATGGAGGAGTTACTTCAGGAGGCTCATTGCTCTCGATTTGCGATTCACCCAGGTGGAACCCGCATGTATCGATATTTAAGGTGTTTGTATTAGTGGAAAGGCATGAAGAAAGACATAGTAGATTTCGTAGCTAGATGTCTGGTTTGTCAGCAGGTAAAGGTTGAGCACCAGAGACCAGTCAGATTACTTTAGAGGATTCTTATTCCTGAGTGGAAGTGGGATCACATTACCATGGATTTTGTGGTGGGTTTGCCTAGGACACGTCAAGGCCATGACGCGATTTGGGTAGTCGTTGATCGACTAACAAAATCCGCGCACTTCTTAGCGATTCTGAAGACCGACTCTCTGGATCGTTTGGCAGAGTTATATGTTAGAGATTTGAGGCCGCTAGAGAGGGGGTGAATAGCATCGCGTGATGGAATTCGTTTCGCGTTCGTCTACAAATTTCGTTAGTGCGCAGCGGAATAATAATGAAGCAATACGAAATAGACAAACACAAATACACAAGTATTTAACGTGGTTCAAAACCGAACGGTTCCTACTCCACGGATCGGGCTCTAAAAGCCCTAGCAATGCAAACACGCACTACTAATCACAATAACTCCTTCTCGACACAAGTCGGAGGTGGAGAAACCTCGTACAAACGATCTTACAATAGCAAGAACGAAATACAAGCAATATACAATGCAAATACGAAAGACAAGTAAAGAAAAGACTTTACAACACTTGTTTTTGATTGCTTGAATGCTTGGTTGCTTGCTTGCACTTGTAAACCTGATTTGCAGCAACAAATTTCCCCAATAGCTCTCAAGAACCGGATACATTTTTCTCCATCACGAGCTCCCTATAAAGCTTCAACCTGTGCTAGAAAAAGTCGATCAGTCGACTGCTCGGGAACATCAGTCGACTGATGCCACTGTTGTCGTGAGACAATAGCTAGATCCACGCTGGATAAGTTCAACAAATCCATCATCAATCGACGGATGATACCCATCAGTCGACTGATGGAGCCTTCACTCGACCAGTCGAGTCTCGACTCCATTTTGTGTTCGATTTCACGAGCATCAGTCGACTGATCACAAGATCAATCGACTACTAGGCCTATCAGTCAACTGCCCACTTCTGGCAGTCGACTGCTAGTCCTATTCCTGCAATCAAACCCTAGTTGACTACGCAGTCGACTGCCACATAGCACCAGTCGACTTGCACACCTCAAACATGAGGTTTTAGCCCAAGTATGGTGCCCCCATACTTGCTAGACCACCCTTAGCCTAGACCTAAGCCTTCTAGCCACCTCCATCAGCCTCACGCCTCTCGAATCCCTCCAAGTCATCCATGACTTGTTCATCCATCGCGCTAGTCTTCGGGTGCTTCCATCAGCTATGTCATGCTAACGGTGTCTACACCGCCAAGGCACATTGGACTTACACCGCTAAGACTCCGCTTGGACTTTACGCCGCCAACCATTGAACTTATGCTGCCAAGACTCCCGCTTGGACTTTACACCGCCAATATCAAACCCCTTGGACTTCAAATGCCAAGACTCAAGCTTGGACTTTCCTTTGCCAACCCATGTTGGACTTTCCATGCCAAGACCATGCTTGGACTTTCCCTTGCCAACCCATGTTGGACTTTCCATGCCAAGTACTCAAGACTTGGACTTTCCCAAATGTCAAGTGTCCCACTTGGACTTTCCGTGCCAAGTACCCAAGACTTGGACTTTCCCATGACAATTATATTGTCATATGTTTTTGTTTAACATCAAAACATCACTCGAGTCAAACTCGAGTTCTGGTCAATTGTGACCTGGGTCGATTGCACCAATAATCTCCCCCTTTTTGATGTTTGACAAAAACCAAACAAACCATTGAGTTAGAACACTAACTCAAATCTCTTACCAATTATCCCAAATTGGTAATCTTTTCTTTCTCCAAAATATTCTCCCCCAAACAGTCTCTCCCTTTTTGACTAACATCAAAAAGGTCTTCTCCAAGGAGGTCAATGTCTCATGTCCCAATGAGATCTTACAATCTCCCCCTTGGTCCAAAGATACCTAGGATGCCTACCATCTTCCTAGTTATAAGTCACATATCACTCAAGAGAGGCAATCCTATATGCTCTCCCAATTTCCAAAGGTCTCTCAAAATCTCATTTTCCTCCTCATGAGGAAAAATACCATTAATCATCCCATAATGAATTCCTCCCCCTAAAGGCTTGCTCCCCCTTGACCATTGCACCAACAATGTCCTTGGGAAGTCCCTAAGCCAATAGGAACTCTAAGCCATCAAAAATAAGGTTAAAAGTTCAAACATGAACTCTCCCTACCTTAAATTTGATACAATATCCTAACACCTCTCCTAATCCATATCCAATGGATTTTCACCCTTTATAATGCTTTCCAAAGCATATCCTAGGGTTAGGAGTGGTTAGGGACCTTAACCGCAGTTGAACAAGGGCTAAACAAATCTTGTTTTCTCTAAATCAGCATTGGCAGTCGACTCCGTCAGATACCAGTCGACTGCCACTCACATCAATCGACTGCCACCAAGGAAAGTCGACTGATAACTGGAATTTCAATTATCAGAATCGAATTTCAGAAAATCATAAGTAATTCTACGTATATCGAAAAATCATGAAATTTGATACGCATAATACTTATCACACATACAATCAGTGAAAAATCTTGGAAAAATATTTTAACCATTAAAATAGGAGATTGGTATAAAGTTCAAAAACTGTTAAAACTTTAAAATTTTTGATCTACTTTGTATCAACTTCTACAATGATGATGGCTATCAAAAGATAGACTTCACTAAGGTTTTCTAAAGTGATTTTAAAATATTTTTGAAAACCTATTTTGAACCATGATTTATTGGCTAAATATACATAACTTGTATATTAGCTTTCCTCATAATTCTTAGTGATGATTAAAATAAGTTAAGTTCATCTAGATGCACTACTTATGCACCTTGAACCTAACTTATTATCCTAACATCTCACATGTTATCTAAGGTGTATACACACACATACATGTCAATTTAGATGTGAGATGTGGAGTTAGGATTAATATGGCCTCATGCATTTTCTAGGCAACCCTACTTGATTCCCTTATGAATGAGACTCCAAGTCATGTCATTGTCCTTAACTCAATTTTAATCAAGTTAAATGCATGAATGATCATGACATAAATGATAACAATAATAAAGCATGACAATAATCATGATGTCATGATATATCAATTAGTTTTTTTTAAAAAAAAATGAACATGACATCTACAAAAGTCCTAATCAACAGCATGACATGGTATATGAGAAAACAGAATTAGATGTCATGACATAGTAAGCTTACACAAACACATTTCAACCAAACATACAATCAGACACCAATGATTTTAGAAACAAAATATTTCTTTAGAAACTTCAAGTTTTTTACATCCAAAATATGAAATGTTCAAACAAAGAGACATCCTAAATCGCTAAACATCCTAATAGCGCTAGTCCTTTGCGGAAGGTGGAGGCGGAGGTCGCTGTTGACCCAAAGTCCATGCTCGCATCATCTCGTACATATCGAGATGACGCTGCTCAATGCGGCTCTTTGACTCCTCAATCTGAATGTAGCGCTCCTCCATCCGACTGAGATGCTCACCCATGGAGGATTGCCCTGATATAAGCTCTGCTAGTCGAGAGTCCATCATCTGCTGATAGTCCTGAAAGATGGACTCCAGCTGGGCAATCCGATCCGAAGGATCTGCCGCTGATGCATCTGCTAGCATCTGGTCCTCCTCGTCAGTAGCAGCTAGATCCTCATGCCGGTCTGCAAGCTCCCCCAGTACTGGAGGTGGCTCCCTACTTAGCCCGGGCGGAGGTCGAGGTACCAGCTCTATCTGTCCATGTCCGATCCGCAGCTTCGCCAATGAGAAGTTACGAACTGATATACAGTCGTAAACCTCGGAAAGCGCCCTCAGAGATCCCCTGTTAATGTTAATGCCTACAGACTCTAGCCATGCAGTGATGAGATGGCCAAAAGGCATATGTACTTTCCCTTGCACAGGGGATATGAAATGTACAATGCAATGAAACATGTTCAATGCAATGTTTATATCTAATCTATGGCGCAAGGCATACATAAGAAAAAGATGGGGAGGTCGAATCTTGGCCAGACCCCAAGTCACGATAGGAAGAAAACACCCAACAATGACTTTGTAAAGTATATTGTCATGGGCAGATAGCTCAGTGATAGGGAATAGGTTCTGAGCTGGTGGGCGAGGATGATGAAAAATGTCCTCATGCATGGAGTCCAAAGAAATATGATCAAATGGCTCAGGAGGAGGGGCATCGAAGGTAGGATAAAAGATGAAAGTATCATCCGATGGCCTACACTCAAGAAACTCCTGCGAATATCACAGAAGTGAACTCTAAGTCGCGTTTTGCAACGTGAGTAGTGTAGGTAGGACCATCATCTACCTTCCTTAAGTTTTGATAGAACTCCTTAAGGAGATCATCATTTATGGCATGAGTGCAAAGGACTATCTTCATGAGTTGATAGTATGCTAGAATCTCCATGATATCGCCACAATAATGCCTAAAGAAGTCGATATCGATGTACCTAACCGACATGGGTTGGTACAATCGTGATGCGACCTCAGTCGGGTCATTCCTACGTGGTCGTCTATATGAATGCAATGCAATGAAATGAAATGCAATGATACAAAATACACGATTATATCACAATGAGGTGTAAAGACAAAAATCTAGGGTTTAAGGGGTATAGAAGTTATACTTTAGTGTCATTTGAAGGTGATGAAGGGAAGGCACAAGGCAGCTGCTGAGGGGAACGCCGGAAAGATCGCCGAAGAAGGGTCTCGCCGGAACCCTAATCGTTTGGGGAAGAAAAACTAGGGTTGTGAGACACCATTAGGGTTATAGAGAGATGAAAGACACAACCGGAAGAGAAGACTACTAACCCTAGGACTTTGGTCGCCGGCGTGGACGAGGAGAGGCTGGTCGGAGACGATAAGCGCCGATCGGAGCGAGAATCGCGAGGGAAAAATGCATGTGAAGACGTCGAACCCTAGCGGTTCGGCGTTATAAAATCGCGACTCCAGTCCACTAATGTGTGACATCAGTCAACTGATGGCAGGTTATGAGCGGTTTATTGAACCAGCAGTCGACTGCTTCGACTCAACACTCGACTGCTGAATCTTCTGTGTCATGCTACAGTAACATCAGTCGACTGATATTGGTAATCAGTCGACTGATGCGATCATCACTCGACTGCTCAGCGACCACTCGACTGATGATCCCTCTGCCTCGATGAACAGTACCATCAGTTGACTGATGTACAAAATAGTCGAGTTCTGGAAACAACACTCGACTGCCGGACTCACCGTATCGTGCTACAGTAGTAATAGTCGACTGATAAACTGTATCAGTCGATTGATCTCTGATTTTCAGTTCTGAAATTGAGTGAATTTTGATTTCTTCGCTCAATTTGTTTCATTTTATCATGTTTACTCTTGTATGTCGAATATATTAATGTTATGCTTATATTCATGCATTTGTTAATGTATTTTGGTATTTTATTTCATTTTAACAATCATTAGCATCCAATGATTTTAAAATTCTAACATCTCACCCTTTCTAAGTGTGGAAATACACAATCAAGATGAATGACCTGTTTTGTGAGATGCAATATACCATAAACATTCCTTCCATGCAAACATATGGTAAAACACATGAAGCATAGTAAGTGTAAGACATCAAGGTGTGTGGCACTTAAGTATCACTCTTGATGTGACTTATAAACTTTAAGCACTTCTCTTGATACATTAATTCCTAAAGTGTGTCAAAAATCCTAAAATGACACACCATGACCTCTAAATCTAAATTGTGTCAATTTAATTAATTTTTCATAATTCCAAAAATGTATTGACACATCCTAAAATCTTTTAGGATATTGATTCAAATCTATTTCCAAGGTAACCATAACCTTGAAAATAATCTAAAATGTCAACTTTGCTATGGTCGAGTTAACTACTCATCCAATCAAAGTTGACACATCCTAACCCATTTAGCGTGAGTCAATCAAGCTCCTTGGAACCCAAAATCTATTTGAGCTCATTGAATTAATTAGGTATTCCTTAGGGATCACTTCCCTAGATACCTTTCTAATGATCATTCTAGGCTTGTTAGCCTTGGTCATTATGGTCTTGTTATGGTTAGCCTTAGGGATTGCCTCCCTAGTAACCTTCTTAGTGACTTCCTTAGGTTTCTTAGAAACCCTAGCCACTAGGCACATACTATGGTTGGCCTTAGGGATAATTTCCCTAGAGACTTTGGTTTTCTTAGATTTAGGTTTAGTTTCATAATCAAATGGAACATTGTGATAAATAGGCATTACTTTCTTAGACATAGGCTTGTGACCCAAACCTTGTCTCCTAGATAATTCTTGCCTCTTACACCCTTTTTGTTGACCTCTAGATCCTAGAGTTTGATAATTTGACCCTTTAAATTGATTTTGCATACTTGCAAGGGTCTTTTCCAATTTCTCAAGCCTTGACCTCAAGGCTTGATTTTCTAACTCTAATTGCCCAATTGATTTTTGATTAGGTTTTTGGGCATTATCATTCTCTTTAGGCATATGCCTACCCTTATTAGAGTTAATGCCTAAATGATTTTTAATTTTCTTAATTGTTTCCTTAGGAAGGACATTTCTAGGGACATTAGTCCCAAATTTCTCCTTCTTTGAAATAAGTCTAGAGTTATCATTTCTAGATTTCTCCTTAGTCCTAAAACCAACATGTTTAGCTTCTAGACAACCATAATTATTATTTCTAGCATGCTTTGATTCATGAGTAATAGCAAAATTATTTAAATTAATTCTAGCATGCTTTTGCTTAGAATTTAAAGAATGAGTATTATGAAAATATACTTTAGAGTTAGTCTTAGAGACTCCCCCTACTTGTGAAGCTCCCTCCTTTCTTCTAGGACATTGGCTCCTATAGTGTTCCGGTTGTCGGCATTTGAAGCACACCACGTGCTCCTTGCTCTTCTTGGTGGGGACGCCGGCATCCTTGACTTTTTCATTGACCTTTGGTGCCGGAGGAGCTTTCTTAACCCTTTTTGGACACTTACTCTTGTAGTGTCCGAATTCCCTACACTCAAAGCATATTATATGAATTTTGTTATTAATTGAGATGCTTGAGTTACCTAGGGTGGTGGTGAGGTTCTCTTGAGCTTGCTCTTCTTCTCTACCGGATGTAGATGATTCTTCTTGAGATTGCTCCGGTGTAGATGCTCTAATCTCCTCCCCCTCAATCCTAGAGGTGGAGGTCTCCTCTTCTTCCACTAATCCGGAAGTTGATTCCTTCTCAACTTCCGAGTCCTCACTCGCTTGTGAAGATGATGATGATTCTTCCTCGGCTTCTTCCTCTTCTTGAGCCGATGAAGATTCTTCTTCTACTTGTGCCAAGTGAGACTTCTCATGGAACTTGGCCAATTTGTCCCATAGCTCCTTGGCATCTTGAAATTCACTTAAACTAGACAAAATGTCATTAGGTATCAAATCTTCTAAAAGCTTTGTTACCTTGACTTCGGTCTTGAACTTAAGACGTTGCTCTTGTGTCCACTTCTTCAATTTCAAGATATTTCCGTTCTTATCCCGAGGAAGTTCAAAGCCTTCTACGAGGATGAACCAATCCTCTATATCCATCATCAAGAATGTCTCCATTCTTATTCTCCACGCCGAAAAGTCTTCTCGATCATATGGCGGTGGAGTGTTGATGTCCCATCCAAGCTTGTCTTGGAATTCCATCTTCCCTCTAGCTTCTTTAGCTCCCGGCGGTTAATCCGTAGAAGAGCCCCGGACTCTGATACCAATTGTTGGAGATTTGAGGCTGCTAGAGGGGTGGTGAATAGCGTCACGTGATGGAATTCGTTTCGCGTTCATCTACAAATTTCGTTAGCGCGCAGCGGAATAATAATGAAGCAATACGAAATAGACAAACACAAATACACAAGTATTTATCGTGTTTCGGAACCGAACGGTTCCTACTCCATGAATCGGGCTCTAAAAGCCCGAGCAATGCAAACACGCACTACTAATCACAATAACTCCTTCTCGACATAAGTCGGAGATGAAGAAACCTCGTACAAACGATCTTACAACAACAAGAATGAAATACAAGCCATATACAATGAAAATACGAAAGACAAGTAAAGAAAAGACTTTACAACACTTGTTTTTGATTGCTTGAATGCTTGGTTGCTTGCTTGCACTTAGAGACCTGATTTGCATCAACAAATTGCCCCAATAGCTCTCAAGAACCGGATATATTTTTCTCTATTACGAGCTCCCTATAAAGCTTCAACCTATGCTAGAAAAAGTCAATCAGTCAACTGCTCGGGACCATCAGTCGACTGATGTCACTGTTGTCGTGAGACAATGGCTAGATCCACACTGGATAAGTTCAACGGATCCATCATCAGTCGACTGATGATACCCATCAGTCGACTGATGGAGACTTCACTCGACCAGTCGAGTCTCGACTCTATTCTGTGCCCGATTTCACGAGCACCAGTCGACTGATCACAAGATCGATCATTGCTAAACCTATCGATCATTGCCCTTACGGCGGATCCTTTGCTGTCCTATTCCCGTAGTTAAACCCTAGTTGACTACGTCAGTCGACTGCCACATGGAACCAGTCGACTGGCACACCTCAAACATGAGTTTTTAGCCCAAGTATGGTGCCCCCATACTTGCTAGACCACCCTTAGCCTAGACCTAAGTCTTCTAGCCACCTCCATCAGCCTCACGCCTCTCGGATCCCTCCAAGTCATCCATGACTTGTTCATCCATCGCGCTAGCCTTCGGGTGCTTCCATCGGCTATGTCATACTAACGGTGTCTACACCGCCAAGGCACATTGGACTTACGCTGCCAAGACTCCGCTTGAACTTTACGCCGTCAACCATTGGACTTATGCTGCCAAAACTCCCGCTTGGACTTTATGTCGCCAATATCAAACCCCTTGGACTTCAAATGCCAAGACTCAAGCTTGGACTTTCCCTTGCCAACCCATGTTGGACTTTCCATGCCAAGACCATGCTTGGACTTTCCCTTGCCAACCCATGTTGGACTTTCCATGCCAAGTACTCAAGACTTGGACTTTCCCAAATGTCAAGTGTCCCACTTGGACTTTCCGTGCCAAGTACCCAAGACTTGGACTTTCCCATGATAATTACATTGTCATATGTTTTTGTCGAACATCAAAACATCACTCGAGTCAAACTCGAGTCCTGGTCAATTGTGACCTGGGTCGATTGCACCAATATTATATTGTCGGGAGATCATCAGATTGCATGGTGTTCCTTTGAACATTATATCAGATAGAGATCCCCGATTCACGTCCCGATTTTGGCAGAGTCTGCAGCAAGCCTTAGGCACGCAGCTTCATTTTATTACTGCATTTCATCCGCAGACAGATGGACAGTCTGAGCAGACTATTCAGACACTAGAGGATTTGTTGAGGTCCTGTATTATAGATTTCGGGGGCAACTGGGTGGACCACTTGCAGTTAGTGGAATTCGCCTTCAATAACAGCTATCATTCGGCTATCCAAATGGCTCCGTTTGAAGCATTGTATGGTAGACAGTGTTGTACACCCACCCTCTGGAGGAGGTTGGGGAAGCCCAGTTGCTAGGACCCCAGAGGGCTCGGCATGAAGCAGAGTTGGTCCGTACTATCAGACGTAGGATGGCAGAGGCGCAGGATCACCAGAAGAGTTATGCAAATCGGAGACGGAGGCCTCTGGAGTTCTCTATTGGTGATCATGTATTCCTTCGAGTTTCACCCACGAAAGGGGTGAAGAGATTTGACCTCCGAGGTAAACTATCTCCTAGATACATTGATCCGTTTGAGATTTTGGAGAGGATCGGAGCAGTCGCTTATCGCCTAGCACTACCACCGTCCTTGGCTGGTGCCCATGCTGTGTTTCATGTGTCCATGTTGATGAAGTATGTGTCATACTCTACACATATTCTGTCAGATGTGTCAGGTTCAATTCAACTTGATGCTACTTATGCAGACGTTCCGGTATGGATTTTGGATCACAAGGAATGACAGTTACGGAATAAGGTTGTGCAACTTGTCAAGGTCGGATGGAGTCACCACACCGACGAGGAGGCTACTTGGGAGCTTGAGGAAAAGATCAGAGATCAATACCCCCACTTGTTTACTTAAGGTACGTGAGATATATTTTCAATACTTGTGGTATCTCTTACTCATTATGCATCTGAGTAGGAAATTTGGGGACCAAATTTTTATTAGTGGAGGAGAATGTTAAAACTACAATCCGGTGCACGAAGCTCCCGCCACGCGGGGTACCGGAGAAGAAATTCATTGTACGCAGCCTTACCTTGCTTTTTTTACAAGAGGTTGTTTCCAGGATTTGAACCTGTGACCTCTTGGTCACAAGGCAACAAACCTAGATTTCTCCTTTTCTTTCCCATTGCGCCCAACTCCCTCTTCACGCGATCTTTTTTCGGCAGCGTCGCACGATCGATTTCTTTCTCCCGACCTCACACAACCGTCGCCTTCACCGTAAACCGCCGCCGTTCTGTCCCCTCGACGCACCAGCAGCCATCGCCATAGGACATCGTCGTTCCTTGCCTTCCCCGCGGTTAAGCAAGGACGGCGAGTTTGCATGCGATAGCAAGCGGTAATGAACTCATACATCGTCTTCTTCCTCGTTCTTACAGCGGCGAGGGGAGCGACCTCATGGTCTCCACCTACCAGAGGGCAGCGTGGGTCGGCGGTGTTTTTCTCATCAGCGAGATCCTAACAGTTTCTGTCTTAGCTCTCGCCGGCAACCTTGAGCGGGTGGAATTGATGACATCGCTGCCACGGGAGGTGTGTGGCATTGTCCATTCATCGCCGGAGCAAGGTGAGGTGTTGTTCTCCCTTAATCTTGGACGAGATCTCTTTTCCTTTGATATGGATATCAATATAACGAGATGTGGTGTTCTATGCATGCGATTTCTATAGGGAATAGGGGAATTAGGGCAGCAACATTGGAGTTGCATTTTCAAGCGTACAGGGCGGCTTTAGGGGAAGGGATGCCAGTGGTAGTTCCTAGGGCTGGTAAGTTTAATCGATCCTCTGTCTTTTAGCTGTAATTGCCAGATTCTGTGGTTCCTAGGGCTGGGAGTTGAAAGTTTGGTTGGCTGTGAGGTTTTTGCACAGCTGTGGTGGCGGTGGGTGAGTGGAGAGACTGGATTTGTTGTGGATGGGCTGATTTTGGGGTTTTGGCCGGCTGTGATTGGGTTGTTGTCGGTTGTACGACCATAAATAGTATGTTAAGTGAGCGATGAATTGTTCAAAATGTGTTTTTATCTGTGGGATGGATCTACTTTGGGTGAGTTAGCTGTGAGGTTTTGTTTGGATGTTGTACACATGATGATAGGGGTTGAGAAATTATATTCGAGTAATTGGATGAAAAGACGGATTATATTAGGTGGAAGGTGATCGAGATTTAAGCCTTTGGGTTAATTGGTTATGTAAGAAATCGATTAGGTATTCGATTTGATGGTAGATTGCATTTTTGTGCTTAATAATAGTTATGTTGTATGCAGGTTTCAGTCACGAGGCAGGACCACGGTCGTGACGATTTCGTGGTTTTCTCGAGCATTTTATCAGGCGGGTATTTTGACTTATCTCTTAGATATAGTCATGTTGATATGCTAGTTAGTATAGCTTGCAATAATTTTCATGTTTTTCTGCCTTGCATGTTTTTGTGTCTGCTTGATACATGCATTTGATCGATTTTTAGTTATACTTTCCCTGGTTTATTTGGATCATTGATATGTACTTATTGGTTGTGCATATTATTCGGATATGTATTTTAGTTGGTATTTACATGTTTTAGTATCATGCACCATCTTGCATGATTGCATGTTGGCTGGACGAGGTTCATTTATAGTTGAGCCCGTAGCCAGTTACATGGTCTGCACACACTGCCACTCATAGGTTAGTGGTACATCAGGAGGGTGTGTGCAGTTGCTCTGTCAGGCTCCGCTGGTCTGCTCATGGGTAGCGATGAGGCAGCGTGGTAGCGGACAGGGATCCCTCCTCTGGTCTACGACACCGGGAGATGAGAGCTTTACTCCCCCACTCTGTTTGGGGCAGGAGGATAGGTGTACTCAAACAGCATCCTGTCCACTCGGTCACTCAGGAGCAATGATGGCAGAGTGCACAGTTGTCATAGCCCTACCCACTCAGCTTCACCATCGCGTGTGAGGCGGCTGACTGGCGTTAGGGGTGACCATGTCATTTGCATCGCATGCATTTTTGCATGGATAAAACTTGTATTGTGTTTGCTGCATTTTGATTACTGCCTTGGATGTTGCATATGATTGTCATGCATACAGGATACATATTTGTATTTGGTCTGACGACTTTATTTCTTCTTGTATGGCACATGCTTCTATATCAGGGTAGGAGATTCAGGTAAGTATAGTCCTTTTGTATTTCTTTCTTGCATACCCTATATATATGAGACTGTACTGGCATGATTGTTATTGTTAGCTATATCTTACCTTGCATATCGACTATATTCGCTGAGTTCATTGAACTTACCCCGTTGATTTTATATCTATTTTAGGATGAAGTTGTCAGGAGAGTCCAGCTGTCAAACCCCCTCGTCGCGAAAGTTTATTAATTATTTGTTTTATGGTTTTGGATATTTTGATTAGAAGATATGTTTAGGACTGGAGTTCGATTTATATACTCGTGGATTTTTGGTGTCCTTATGGACCTTTAATCAGATTTTTATTGGATTCGGTTGAGTATTCCTGCCCAGATGACAGAAGGGGTAAGTCTAGTTATTGTAGACTGTTTACCATTTACTTTGATTGTTGGCCTGAGGCCTCATTTATGACCTGCATGCGTAGTTTGTTTCTGGTCGTGTTGACCGATGTATAGTGGTCGTGTAGGCCTTGTATGCAAGATTGGTATTGTCACCCGTACAGGAGAGATGTTGTCGGATTTTCGTCTGGCGGGGACTCCCCCAGGGCGTGACAGTTTGGTAGTGTTTGATTATGTCCTTATGAACTTTTTGTTCGATTTGTTTTGGTTATGTGTGTGGTTGTGTATTCCTGCTCAGATGGTAGAAGAGGTGAGTCTAATAGTTTTAGGCTTCGTATGTACTTTGGATTGTTGGCCTGAGGTCATATACTATTTGCATTGTGTTTTATGTTTCGGCCATGTTGGCTGATGTATAGTGGGTCGTGTGGACCTTGTATACAGGGTTCAATTGTCCGCAGTACATGGGAGATGATGTTCGATTTTCGGACAAGTACCTCCTCTCGGGGCGTGATAGTATCTCAAAAGGAATAAGAAGAAGCACACCGGAGTTGTTATCAGAAAACAGTGAGTGTAGATATAAAATAATGAGAATCCCCTCTCCATCTTCGTCCTTCCTTTCGCTTTTTATATCAGCTACCCTAAGTGTCAGCTGTTGTGCAACAAATCATTCGGATCACCATCCACATGGAGAGTCATGTAGGTTCCAGGAATCATATTATTATGTCGTTAGTGAGTATACACTATTAGGAATCTTCTATGGAGCCTCCGAGGTGTCTTGGTTGGTTACAATATATAACAAACTCTTACGAGAACATACCGTGGAGTCCTCTCTTTCCTTCATTTTGCCCCTATGTCATTCCTTCAATCAACCCTTCTCGTAATCTCACCGACTCAATTCTTCTTCCCGAGTCACTATTTTTCTAGTTCGGCTCAATTCCTCGAGTTGTTACTCGACGTCATTATAGCCACCAAGCCGATATACTTCTAGCTCAGCCCGATTCCCCGAGTTGTAATCTCCTCAGCTCGGCTCAACTTTCCGAGCTAAATTCTACTTGACTCAGTTGTATATCCCGAACTATAATCCTATTTGTCTGATCCTATCCTTCGGATCATGACTCTCCATTTTTTCTTTCTCTATTTTATAAGTCGGGTTATTGTTGGAGTATTGAGAATACAATCAAAGTCCCACATTGATAAAATATAGAAAAGATCATGTGCTTATAAGATGAAAAGATATCTCCATTGGCATAAGGCCTTTTGGGTAAATTTCAAAAATAAAACCATAAAGACTTAGGTTCAAAGTGGACAATATCATACTATTGTGGAGATATGTGAATCTTAAGGCACTAACAATTGGTTTCAGAGTAATGATCCATATCAAGTCATGAACCTCAAACGAAGGAAGTGGAACTCTCATGTCCAGATCAAGAAGATCAGACATTAGGCAGGAAGTCTAGTTGGGTTGTGAGGAGCGAACAACTGGCAAGAAATCCAGTTGGGCCAGAAGGGATGGACAATTGGCAGGAAGTTCTGGTGAGTTGAGGATCGAACATCAAACAAAAGATATCCTTCGAGGACGAATAGACTCGAGGGGGGGTTAATGTGGTCCTTCGTTTGAGGGGGAGATTGTTGGATATTGAGAATACAATTAAAGTCTCACATTGGTAAGATATGGAAAAGATTATATGCTTATAAGATGAAAAGATATCTCCATTTGTATGAGGTCTTTTTAGTAAAACTCAAAATTAAAACTATGAAGGTTTAGGTTCAAAGTGGACAATATTATACTATTATGGAGACATATGATTTTTATAGACACTAACAATTATAACAATATAATAAATGAATGCTATACATATCAAAGAATTTTATATATAAGAGAATTAGCAGTAGGCTTGTATATATATATTTATTTTTTCTTAACCTTTATTTCCTTGCTATTTTTATAACCCCTCTAAGGCATGGAAGGCAATTAACTAATCTATCTTCACCTTTAATTCCCTATTATCTAAAACAAATTAATCTTATCCATTAATAGTGGTTTGATCACATGCCAAAGGAAATAGAGGGAATAGGCCATCATTAATATTTTCAATTTTTTTTTTCTCTACAAAATAAAAAAAAAAAGTTTCCCAACTCCATATAAGCATAGATCATCCCTTCAATTTCATTCACCACAAACTCAATATCATTATTGCAAGCAAGATCAGTGTCATGGCCATTCGAAATGTTTATTATCTCATAGTGTTTATCGTCTCGACTATTTTTACAATTTCAACAAGTAATCTCTTTTGTATTCAATAATATTTCATTGATTTTATTAAATAACAAATAACCTCTCTCTTATTCAATCATCTATTCGATCACTATGATTTTATTTTATTAGTTTTACTAAATGCTCAATTTATTTTTACAATATTTCAACGAATAATCTCTCTTGTATTCGATCATCTACATCTATTCACTGTGAGTTTATTTGATTAGTTTTACTAAATGCTGAATAAGTTAATAGTGAAATTACAAGGGGAATTTTGAAAACTAGTTAAAACGCGAGGAGTAAAATGAAATTGCTCTCGGGTTAATATTTTTTATTTTTTTATTTTTTGCAACAGGAGTGGAAGCCATCGGCGTTTGCTATGGGACGGTCGGCGACAACTTGCCGCCGCCGGCCGACGTCGTGGCCCTCTTCAAATCCAACCAAGTAAGCAGCATGAGGATCTACAACCCCAACCCCGACATACTGGCGGCCCTGGCAGGCTCCAACATCGCCCTGACCGTCGGGACCCTCAACCAAGACGTCCAAACGCTGGGCACCGACGCTACGGCGGCGCAAGCGTGGGTGGCCGCCAACATCCTCCCCTACGTCAACTCCGTCAACTTCAGCTACATCAACGTCGGCAACGAGATCATCCCCGGGGCGTCGGCTCAGTTCATCCTCCCCGCCATGATCAACATCCTGAACGCCCTCGTCGCGAGCAACATCAACAACATCAAAGTCACCACCTCCATCGCCTCCAGCGTACTGGCGGCTTCCTTCCCGCCCTCGGCCGGGCAATTCTCCGTCGACGCGCAGCCGATCCTCGGCCCCATCTTGGAGTTCCTCGGGGCCCGCGGCGCCCCGCTCCTCGTGAACATCTACCCTTACTTCGCCTACAAGGACAACTCGAAGGACATCAGGCTGGACTACGCCCTGTTCAACGCCACCGGAGTGGTGGTGCAGGACGGGCAGTTCGGCTACCAGAATCTGTTCGACGCGATGGTGGATTCGATGGTCGCGGCGATGGAGAAAGTCGGAGCTGGGAGCGTGAGACTGGTGATCTCCGAGAGCGGTTGGCCGTCAGGCGGCGACTTCGGTGCGAACGCCGACAGCGCCCGCGTCCATAACCAGAATCTGATCGACCATGTGGCCAAAGGGACGCCGAGGAGGCCTGGAATTCCGCTCGAGACCTACCTGTTCGCCATGTTCAATGAGAATCAAAAAGGTCCGCCGGAGTTGGAGAAGTTCTTCGGTCTCTTCTTCCCGGACAAGACGTCCGTGTATCCTATAAGGTTTGTCTGATCGGGCGAAAATAGTCGCTTCAAAGTTTTTTGTTTTTGATTAAGATCGTGTTTTATTTCGAATAAATTTCATCTTGTTCATAAACAAGCATGCAAATGGATGAGATTGAATAATGAAATCCAATGCTTATAATTTGGCTTCTGCAGTCGACGGGGCGTCATGTGTCTTTCATTTTGCCTCCAATTGAAATTTTAATATATCCTTTTTATAGATAAATATGATGTAAAATTTATACCAGCAATAAGATTCGATCTTCATATTAATAGACTATTTAATATTCGTATCGGACTATATCTTCTATAAAAATTAAGAATTTATCCAACTAGCAGTCCCCTGTCATCCGTCCCAGGACACTGGCGAGAGAGAGATAAATCGCGGAGGGATAAAGTTCTTTGACACCGTGACAAGACAGGGAGGGGTCCATCTGAAATCAGAAGGAATTTTAGAGCCCTCATCCTACATCGAATCCAGCCTATTCTACAAGTAATATCCTGCCTTATCATCGCGCCGTCCCGTGGGGATACATCCTCGATTATACTTGTCATAATATAAGATCAACTATCATCCGTGATTAATTCCTTCTCATATGCACTTATAAAATCGGAATGAGAATGTCGTTAAATTAGCCGTTCTAATCTTTTGTAAAGGGCAATTGTAAGGACTACTAATACGACAATTTACCAAACAGCGTACGTCACAATAAGAAAATAATTAATTAGCGACGGAAAATTCGGTCGCTAAATTTCATTAGCAACCGATTAAACTGGTCGCTTTAATGTGCATCGCTAAACGATTTTAGCGACAGAAAAAAAAAATTCCGTCGCTAAAATTAAAGACGGATTTTATTTTTCGTCGCTAAATTTAACGACGGAAAATAAATTCCGTCGCTAAATCCATCGTTAATTAGCGACGGAAAAAAAAATTGATCGCTAAATCTGATTTTTTTTTAACCATTAAAGTTTATTTTCCGTCACTAAATTTAACGATGGAAAATAAATTCCGTCGCTAAATTCATCATTAATTAGCGACGGAAAAAAATTCGGTCGCTAAATCTGATTTTTTTAAACCATTAAAGTTTATTTTCCGTCGCTAAATTCCGTCGCTAAATCCGTCGTTAATTAGTGACGGAAAAAAAAATCAGTCGCTAAATCTATTTTTTTTAAACCATTAAAGTTTAATATTTAGCGACCGATTTTTAATTCAGTCGCTAATTTAGCGACGGAATTTTAATTCATTCGCTAATTAGCGACGGAATTTTAATTTGGTCGCTAAATTTGATTTTTTTTAATCATTAAAATTTAATATTTAGCGACCGAATTAAAATTCGGTCGCTAATTTAGCGACGGAATTTTAATTCGGTCGCTAATTAGCGACTGAATTTTAATTCGATCGCCAAATTTGATTTTTTTTTAATCATTAAAATTTAATATTTAGCGCCCGAATTAAAATTCGATCGCTAATTTAACGACAGAATTTTAATTTGGTCAATAATTAGCGACCGAAGTTTAATTCGGTCGCTAAATTTGATTTTTTTTTAAATCATTAACATTTAATATTTAGCGACCGAATTAAAATTCGGTCGCTAATTTAGCGACCGGTGGTTCTGAAGTAGTGAGTTCTCCTCTTAATTCCTCCAGAACAATCTTACTCATGGGCTTGTGGTTCATCACATAGTCTTCCTCTAGAAATCTGGCATTCATGCTAACGATCACCCTCTGATTTCTAGGACTATAAAATAAAACATCTTTCGTTCCTCTAGGATAGCCAACGAACATGCGCACTTCTGTACAAGGTTTCAACTTACCAGCATCTGCCTTCAGCACATGTGTTGGACTCCCCTAAATTCGAATATGTCTCAGACTAGGCTTTCGCCCAGTCCACAATTCTGTGGGAGTAGAAGACACTGATTTAGATAGTATCAAGTTCAGAATATACACTGTCGTATCCAGAGCATATCCCCAGAACAAATCTGACAACTCAGAATAACTCATCATCGATCTAACCATCTCCATAAGAGTCTTATTCCTTCACTTTGCTACACTATTCTACTAAGGTGTGTCAGGTGCAGACAATTGGGATTGAATCCCAACGTCTGATAAGTAATTCCTAAACTCTCCCAAGAGGTACTCACCACCACGATCAGATCATAGTATCTTGATACTTTTACCTTGACGTTTCTCCACATCAGCCTTGAATTCTTTGAACCTGTCAAAGCATTTAGACTTGCAGCGCATCAAGTAAATATATCCATATCTTGAATAATCGTCTATAAAAGAGATGAAATATTCAAAACCACCTCTTGCCTAGATAGACATAGGACCACACAAATCAGAATGAACCAATTCCAACACATTTTTTGGCTCTATACCCCTTGGCCTTAAAAAGCCTCTTGGTCATTTTACCTTCCAAGCAAGATTCGCAGGTTGGGAAATCTTCCACCACCAATGAACCCAAAGGTCCATCAGCTATCAACCTTTGAATTCTACTTAGGTTAATATGACCTAACCTTAGATGTCAAAGATATGTTTGATTCATTTTCGAATGTTCTTTTCTCTTATTAGAATTAGAAGATGAGTTGTTTACTTCTACTTGCATCGTGGGAGCTTTTGGTTCAAGGGTATATAAATTTCCTATCAATCCACAAGAACAAATAATCTCCCTATTCCTTTTTATAGCAACTCTGTCATTAAAAGAAATAGAATATCCATCCATAAACAATTTAGAAACCGAAATCAAATTCTTTCTAAATAAAGGTACATAAAGGCAATTTTTCAGAACCAAAATTGTATTCCTCTCAAAAGATAAATAAACATCTCCCACTGTAACAGCCGCCACCTTCGTAGCATCACCCAAGTAAATGGTAATCTTTCCCTCAGCCAGTCGTCTAGTTTCCTGGAACCCCTGCAAAGTATTGCAGACATGATCAGTGGCTCCCGTATCTATACATCAGGTTTCGGTAGATAACACCACTAAATATGTTTCAACGACTAGACCAAAAGATATACCTTTGTTCTGCTTCCGGTCGGGACAGTCCTTCTTCCAATGTTCAGTCTGCTTGCAAGTGAAGCACTTGCCTTTCGGCTTCTTCACTCCTCCCTGAGATCCTCCCGCCACCTTTGCCCCACCTTGTTTCTTCTTCTTCTTGCCTTTCGGCTTAGAAGTAGAAATCTTTTGGACAACCATGGCCTGTGCCTGAGCACTCTGACGAAAAACCCCTTTGTCGCCTGGAGTTTTGTCAGAAGCTCCGCCAACGAATATAACCTCTTGTTCATATTGTAATTCAGGAGAAACTGCTCAAAACTCCTAGGTAGAGACTGGAGAATGATATCGACCTGGGTTTCCCTATCAATCTCAGCTCCAAGGACTTCCAACTCATTCAAATGAGCCATCATCTTGAGAACAAGATCCCTCATGGGTGTTCCATCGATCATGGTGATCATCATCAAGTTCCTCATGGCTTCTTGCCTAGCAGCCCGATTCTGTGATTTTTACATGGATAACATTTGTATTGTGTTTGCTGCATTTTGATTGTTGCCTTGGATGTTGCATATGATTGTCATGCATACAGGATACATATTTGTATTTGGTCTGACGACTTTATTTCTTCTTGTATGGCACATGCTCCTATATCAGGGTAGGAGATTCAGGTAAGTATAGTCCTTTTGTATTTCTTTCTTGCATACCCTATATATATGAGACTGTACTGGCATGATTGTTATTGTTAACTATATCTTACCTTGCATATCGACTATATTCGCTGAGTTCATTGAACTTACCCCGTTGATTTTATATCTATTTTAAGATGAAGCTGTCAGGAGAGTCCAGCTGTCAAACCCCCTCGTCGCGAAAGTTTATTAATTATTTATTTTATGGTTTTGGATATTTTGATTAGAAGATATGTTTAGGACTGAAGTTGGATTTATGTACTCGTGGATTTTTGTTGTCCTTATGGACCTTTATTCGGATTTTTATTGGATTCGGTTGAGTATTCCTGCTCAGATGGCAGAAGGGGTAAGTCTAGTTATTGTAGACTGTTTACCATTTACTTTGATTGTTGGCCTGAGGCCTTATTTATGACCTGCATGCATAGTTTGTTTCTGGTCGTGTTGACCGATGTATAGTGGTCGTGTAGGCCTTGTATGCAAGATTGGTATTGTCACCCGTACAGGGGAGATGCTGTCGGATTTTCGTCTGGCGGGGACTCCCCTGGGGCGTGACAGTTTGGTAGTGTTTAATTATGTCCTTATGGACTTTTTGTTCGATTTATTTTGGTTATGTGTGTGATTGTGTATTCCTGCTCAGATGGCAGAAGAGGTGAGTCTAGTAGTTTTAGGCTTCGTATGTACTTTGGATTGTTGGCCTGAGGTCATATACTATTTGCATTGTGTTTTATGTTCCGGCCATGTTGGCCGATGTATAGTGGGCCGTGTGGACCTTGTATACAGGGTTCAATTGTCCGCAGTACATGGGAGATGATGTCCGATTTTTGAACAAGTACCTCCTCTCGGGGCGTGATAGTATCTCAAAAGGAATAAGAAGAAGCACACCGGAGTTGTTATCGGAAAACAGTGAGTATAGATATAAAATAATGAGAATCCCCTCTCCATCTTCGTCCTGTTAGGACCTGTGCGCTCGCTAGTGGGGGGTGAATAGCGCGTTCTCATTCGTACGATGGAATTCGATCGCGGTTGTCTCTACAGTTTCGTTAGTGCGCAGCGGAAATAGAAAAGTAATGACGATAACGAAATGAACAATACGCTAACACAAATATTTAACGTGGTTCAGAACCGAATGGTTCCTACTCCACGGATTGGGTTCGTACGAACCCTAGCGATACCAATCACACACCACTATGAAATAACTCCTTCTCGACACGAGACGGAGGTGGAGAAACCTCTTACAATTGTTTACAATAATAAACAAATAGCTACAAGCAAATACAATGAAATACAAAGCAAAACTAGTAAAGAAAACACTTTACAAATGCTCTTGAATGCTTGATCGCTAGGTTGATCGAGTAGCACTTGGAGACCCTGAATTGCAGCAGTAACTCGCCCCAAATCGCCTCAAAGAACCCTTAGTTTTTCCTCCATCACAAGCTCCATATATAGCTTCAACCTGTGCTGGAAAAAGTCGATCAGTCGACTGATCGGGACCATCAGTCGACTGATGCCACTGTTGTCGTGAGACAACGGCTAGATCCACGCTGGATAAGTCCAACGGAACCTTCATCACCGATCGTGATCATGACCATCGTCGATGGAGCCTTCACTCCCGGTCTCGAGTCTCGACTCCATTCGCGTGCTCGAATATCGAGCACCACGATCGATCACACGATCGGTCCGATTGCTCGAGCTATCATCGATCATCAACCTATGGCAGTCGACTGCTAGGCCATTACCCGCAGTCAAACCCTAGTTGACTCGGTCCAGTCGACTGCCACATGGCACCAGTCGACTGGCACACCTCAAACATGAGGTTTTAACCCAAGTATGGTTCCTCCATACTTGCTAGATCACCCTTAGCCTAGACCTAAGCCTTCTAGCCACCTCCATCAGCCTCACGCCTCTCGGATCCCTCCAAGTCATCCATGACTTGTTCATCCATCACGCTAGCCTTCAGGTGCTTCCGTCAGCTATGTCATGCTAACGGTGTCTACACTGCCAAGGCACATTGGATTTACGCCGCCAAGACTCTGCTTGGACTTTACACCGCCAACCATTGGACTTATGCAGCCAAGACTCCAGCTTAGACTTTACGCCGCCAATATCAAACCCTTGGACTTCTCAAATGCCAAGACTCAAGCTTGGACTTTCCATGCCAAGACCATGCTTGGACTTTCCTTGCCAACCCATGTTGGACTTTCCATGCCAAGACCATGCTTGGACTTTCCTTGCCAACCCATGTTGGACTTTACATTGCCAAGACCCATGCTTGGACTTTCCCAAATGCCAAGTGTCCCACTTGGATTTTCCATGTCAAGTACCCAAGACTTGGACTTTCCCATGACAATTACATTGTCATATGTTTTTGTCGAACATCAAAACATCACTCAAGTCAAACTCGAGTCCTGGTCAATCGTGACCTAGGCCGATTGCACCAACAATCTTCCCATTTTTGATGTTTGACAAAAACCAAACAAACCATTGAGTTAGACCACTAACTCAAACTCCTTACCAATTTCCCAAATTGGTAATTCCAAATCTTCTCCAAATAACATTCTCTAAATGTTCTCCCCCAAACATTCTCCCCCTTTTTGACTAACATCAAAAAAGTCTTCTCTCCAAGGAGGTCAATGTCTCATGTCCCAATGAGATCTTACAATCTCCCCCTTGGTCCAAAAATACCTAGGATGTCTATCATCTTCCTAGTGATAAGTCTCATATCACTCAAGAGAGGCAATCCTATACTCTCTCCCAATTTCCAAATTTGGTCTCTCAAAAACCCATCAATTTTCCAATTGATGATACTCTCCCAATTAACTTCTCCCCCTTCAAGAAGAGAAACACATCCATCATCCCATGACGGATAACTCCCCCTAAAGGTTTGCTCCCCCTTGACCATTGCACCAACAATGTCCTTGGGAAGTCCCTAAGCCAATAGGAACTCTAAACCATCAAAATTAAGGTTCTAAGTTCAACATAGAACTTTCACTCACCTTAAGATTGATACAAACCCTATAACCTCTCCAAATCCATATCCAATGGATTTTCACCCTCTATAATGCTTCCCAAAGCATATCCTAGGGTTAGGAGTGGTTAGGGACCTTTACCATGGCTGAACACGGGCTAACCAAACCTAGTTTTCCTGAAATCAGCCTTGGCAGTCGACTCTCGGCTACGATTTTGCCACACTCATCGATCACACTAGGCGATCGATATAAAATTTCCAAATTTCAATTATCAGAATCGAGTTTTGGAAATTCATAAATAATTATACGTTTATCGAAAAATCCTGAAAGTTCATACGTATAATACTTATGACACATACAATGGGTGAAAAATATTTTAAAATTATTTTACCCATAAAATAATGAATTTGATACAAAACTCAAAACCATTGAAATTTTCAATGTTTTGGCCCTATTTTGTATCAACTTCATCAATGGTGATTGCTATCAAAAGATAGACTTCACCAAGGTTTTTCAAAATGACTTTAAAATGTTTTCAAAACTTTATTTTGGATCATATTCCTTGGGCTCTATGCACATGACTTGTACACAAGCTTTCCCAATGATCCATCAATTGAAATAAGATGAGTTTTAGTTCATCTAGATGCAAAAACTATACACCTTGAACTCAACTCATATCCTAGCATCTCACATGTATCTAGGGTGTATAAATACACATACATGTCAATATGATGTGAGATGAGGGTTTTGTTCTCCCTAAGCTAGGGTTTCATGCATTTTCTAGGCAACCATACTTGATTCTCTTATAAATGGGACTCCAAGTCATGTCATTGTCCTTAAATCAATTTCAATCACATTAATGCATGAAATGATCATGGCATAATGATAGCAAAAATTAAAACATGGCCAATGATCATGATGTCATGATATATGATATAAACTAAAAACTCATGACATTAACCTAAACCCTAAACATGATCATGACATTTTATATGATTAAAACTAAGCATGATGTCATGGCATGTTATATGGCAAACAAAGCATGGCATATAAAATATATAGGTATAGTAATACCTAAATTTTAATATTAATTGCCATTTCATATAATTAATTATATTTTGTCATATTTCTATTTTTCTCTCAAGTGTGCCAAAAACCCAAAATGACACACTAATCTCTAAACCTAAATTGTGTCAATTTAATCATTTTATCAAACTTCTCAAAAATTATTGGCATATCCTAAAAACTTTTAGGATTATGATTCAAATTCATTTCCAAGGTAACTCTAACCTTGAAAATAACCTAAAGTGTCACCTTTGGCACATCCTAACCCCATCTAGCGTGATTCAATCACGCTCTTAGGAACCCAAAACCTATTTGAGCTCCTTGGGTTAACTAGGTATTTCTTAGGGATAACCTCCCTAGATACCTTCCTAATGATCCTTCTAGGCTTATTAGCCTTGGTCATTTGGGTCTTACTTAGGTTGACTCTAGGGGTAACTCCCCTTGCAACCTTCTTAGTAGCCACCCTAGGTTTCCTAGAAACCTTAGCCACTAGGCACAACCCTTGGTCAACTCTAGGGATGACTTCCCTATTGACCTTAGTCTTCCTAGACCTAGTTTGTGTTCCATAATCAAATGGAACACTATGGTAAGCCACCTTAGGCTTAGGTTTGTGACCCAAACCTTGTTTGCCCTTGGTTGACTTTTGACTCTTAGGTCCTAGGTGTTGACTTTGACTTTTGGACCTAGAAGTTTGACTAATTGACCCTTGCATTTGATTTTGCATAACCTTAAGGGTCTTTTCAAGTTTTTCAAGCCTTGATCTCAAGGCTTGATTTTCCTTTTCTAATATCTCAATTTTTGATTTTTCATTTTCTCTTGAGATATTTTTATTTCTAGGCATATGTCTAGATTTTTTAGCATTAAAGCCTAGATGTTCTCCTATTTTCTTAATGCTTTCCTTAGGTAATATATTTTTAGAGACATTAGTCCCAAATTTCTTCTTATTTCCTAAGTGAACACTCTTAGCTCCTAGGCAAATATATATATTATTTCTAGCATGCTTTTCATGCACAATAGCAAGACTATTAAAATTATTCCTAACATGCTTCTTATCCCTAGAAATTGAAGGTGCATTAATAAATTTTACCTTAGGGTTTGCCTTGGAGGCTCCCCCTACTTGTGTTGCTCCTTCTTGCCCTTTCTTTTTTCCCCTTGGACATTGACTCCGATAATGTCCCTTTGAGTTGCACTTGAAGCATATAATATGCTCCTTGCTCTTTTGACTTGAGGGACCGGCATCCTTGGCCTTTGGTGCCGGTCGAGCTTTCCTAACCTTCTTTGGGCACTTGCTCTTGTAGTGCCCATACTCCCTACACTCAAAACACATTATATGAATTTTATTTGAAATTAGAGTGTTTGAGTTACCTAGTTCGGTGGTAGGTGTCGTAGTTGTATTTTGAGCTTCTTCATCTTGACCGGATGTCGAAGCTTCTTCTTGTTGCTCCGGTATTGAGGATGGTCTCTCCTCCTCAATCCTAGAAGTGGATGCTTCTTCCACTTCCTCCACCTCTTCCGACCCAGATGTTGATTTCCTATCAACCTCCAAATCCTCACTTTCACTTGAGGATGAGCTCTCTTCTTCATCCTCCTTGTCTTCATGGATTGAATGAGGCTCTTCATGGAATTTTGTCAATTTGTTCCATACCTCCTTGGCGTCTTTACAATCCTCAAGGTCACCTAGACTATACAAGAGGTCATTAGGAATTAAATCAAAAATGAATTTGATTACCTTCTTGTTTTTATCGAATTGTCGGAGTTTCTCCTCACTCCATCTCTTCTTCTTGAGAAACCCTCCCTTTGGTCCCTTAGGATATTCAAATCCTTCTATTAAAGCGGACCACTCCTCAAGATCTCTCATCATCAAGAATTATTCGATTCTTTCCTTCTATTGTTTAAATCCTTCTTGTCCATAGAAGAAATAGGGAATTGGGATGTTGATGTCCCATCCCAATGGTTCTTCCATCTTCACCCTCTAGCCTTTTGTCTTAGCTCCCGACGGTTAGTCCGCAGAAGATCCACAGGCTCTGATACCACTTGTTAGGACCTGTGCGCTCGCTAGAGGGGGTGAATAGCGCGTTCCCGTTCGTACGATGGAATTCGATCGCGGTTGTCTCTCTGATTTAAGTTAGTGCGCGGAAATAGAAAAGTAATGACGATAACGAAATGAACAACACGCTAACACAAATATTTAACGTGGTTCGGAACCGAATGGTTCCTACTCCACGGATTGGGTTCGTACGAACCCTAGCGATGTCAATCACACACCACTATGAAATAACTCCTTCTCGACACGAGTCGGAGGCGGAGAAACCTCTTACAATTGTTTACAGCAATAAACAAATAGCTACAAGCAAATACAATGAAATACAAAGCAAAACTAGTAAAGAAAACACTTTACAAATGCTCTTGAATGCTTGATCACTAGGTTGATCGAGTAGCACTTGGAGACCCTGAATTGCAGCAGCAACTCGCCCCAAATCGCCTCAAAGAACCCTTAGTTTTTCCTCCATCACGAGCTCCATATATAGCTTCAACCTGTCGGAAAAGTCGATCGATCGATCGAGACCATCGATGACCGATGCCACTGTTGTCGTGAGACAACGGCTAGATCCACGCTGGATAAGTCCAACGGAACCTTCATCACCGATCGATCATGACCATCGATCGATGGAGCCTTCACTTGACCAAGTCTCGACTCCATTCTGCGCCCGAATACCGAGCAACAATGATCGATCACACGATCGGGCCGATCGCTGAGCCATCACCGACTGCTAACCTATGGCAGTCGACTGCTAGGCCATTACCCGCAGTCAAACCCTAGTTGACTCGGTCCAGTCGACTGTCACATGGCACCAGTCGACTGGCACACCTCAAACATGAGGTTTTAACCCAAGTATGGTTCCCCCATACTTGTTAGATCACCCTTAGCCTAGACTTAAGCCTTCTAGCCACCTCCATCAGTCTCACGCCTCTCGGATCCCTCCAAGTCATCCATGACTTGTTCATCCATCGCGCTAGCCTTGTACTTCCGGCTATGTCATGCTAACGGTGTCTACACCGCCAAGGCACATTGGACTTACGCCGCCAAGACTCTGCTTGGACTTTACGCCGCCAACCATTGGACTTATGCTGCCAAGACTCCAGCTTAGACTTTACGCCGCCAATATCAAACCCTTGGACTTCTCAAATGCCAAGACTCAAGCTTGGACTTTCCCTTGCCAACCCATGTTGGACTTTCCATGCCAAGACCATGCTTGGACTTTCCTTGTCAACCCATGTTGGACTTTACATTGCCAAGACCCATGCTTGGACTTTTCCAAATGCCAAGTGTCCCACTTGGACTTTCCATGCCAAGTACCCAAGACTTGGACTTTCCCATGACGATTACATTGTCATATATTTTTGTCGAACATCAAAACATCACTCGAGTCAAACTCGAGTCCTGGTCAATCGTGACCTGGGCCGATTGCACCAACACGTCCTTCCTTTCGCTTTTTATATCTGCTACCCTTAGTGTCAGCTGTTGTGCAACAAACCATTCGGATCACCATCCACATGGAGAGTCATGTAGGTTCGAGGAATCATATTGTTATGTCGTTACTGAGTATACACTATTAGGAATCTTCTATGGAGCCTCCGAGGTGCCTTGGTTGGTTAAAATATATAACAAACTCTTACGAGAACATACCGTGGAGTCCTCTCTTTCCTTCATTTTACCCCTATGTCATTCCTTCAATCAACCCTTCTCGTAATCTCACCGACTCAATTCTTCTTCTCGAGTCACTATTTTTCTAGTTCGGCTAATTCCTCAGTACTTGACGTCATTATAGCCACCAGGCCGATATACTTCTAGCTCAACCCGATTCCCCGAGTTGTAATCTCCTTAGCTCGGCTCAACTTTCCGAGCTAAATTCTACTTGACTCAGCTGTATATCCCGAACTATAATCCTATTTGTCTGATCCTATCCTTCTGATCATGACTCTCCATTTTTTTCTTTCTCTATTTTATAAGTCGGGTTATTGTTGGAGTATTGAGAATACAATCAAAGTCTCACATTAGTAAGATATAAAAAAGATCATGTGCTTATAAGATGAAAAGATATCTCCATTAGCATGAGACCTTTTGGGTAAATTTCAAAAATAAAATCATAAAGACTTAGGTTCAAAGTGGACAATATCATACTATTGTGGAGATATGTGAATCTTATAGGCACTAACAATTGGTTTTAGAGTCATGGTCCATGTCAAGTCATGAACCTCAAACGAAGGAAGTGGAACTCCCATGTCCAGATCAAGAAGATCAGACATTAGGCAGGAAGTCTAGTTGGGTCGTGAGGAGCAAACAACTGGCAAGAAATCCAATTGGGCCAGAAGGGATGGATAATTGGCAGGAAGTCCTGGTGAGTTGAGGATCGAACATCAAACAGAGGATATCCTTCGAGGACGAATAGACTCGAAGGGGGGTCAATGTGGTCCTTCGTTTGAGGGGGAGATTGTTGGATATTGAGAATACAATTAAAGTCTCACATTGGTAAGATATGGAAAGGATTATATGCTTATAAGATGAAAAAATATCTTCATTGGTATGAGGTTTTTTTAGTAAAACCCAAAATTAAAACTATGAAGGCTTAGGTTCAAAGTGGACAATATTATACTATTATGAAGATATATGATTTTTATAGACACTAACAGTTATAACAATATAATAAATGAATGTTATACATATCAAAGAATTTTATATATAAGAGAATTAGCAGTAGGCTTGTATATATATATTTATTTTTTCTTAACCTTTATTTCCTTGCTATTTTTATAACCCCTCTAAGGCATGGAAGGCAATTAACTAATCTATCTTCACCTTTAATTCCCTATTATCTAAAACAAATTAATCTTATCCATTAATAGTGGTTTGATCACATGCCAAAGGAAATAGAGGGAATAGGCCATCATTAATATTTTCAATTTGTTTTTTCTCTTAAAAAAAAAAAAGTTTTCCCAATTCCATATAAGCATAGGTCATCCCTTCAATTTCATTCACCACAAACTCAATATCATTATTGCAAGCAAGATCAGTGTCATGGCCATTCGAAATGTTTATTATCTCATAGTGTTTATCGTCTCGACTATTTTTACAATTTCAACAAATAATCTCTTTTGCATTCAATCATATTTCATTGATTTTATTAAATAACAAATAACCACTCTCGTATTCAATCATCTATTCGATCACTATGATTTTATTTTATTAGTTTTACTAAATGCTCCATTTATTTTTACAATATTTCAACGAATAATCTCTCTTGTATTCGATCATCTACATCTATTCACTGTGAGTTTATTTGATTAGTTTTACTAAATGCTGAATAAGTTAATAGTGAAATTACAAGGGGAATTTTGAAAACTAGTTAAAACGCGAGGAGTAAAATGAAATTGCTCTCGGGTTAATATTTTTTATTTTTTGCAACAGGAGTGGAAGCCATCGGCGTTTGCTATGGGACGGTCGGCGACAACTTGCCGCCGCCGACCGACGTCGTGGCCCTCTTCAAATCCAACCAAGTACGCAGCATGAGGATCTACAACCCCAACCCCGACATAATGGCGGCCCTGGCAGGCTCCAACATCGCCCTGACCGTCGGGACCGTCAACCAGGACGTCCAAGCGCTGGGCACCGACGCTACGGCGGCGCAAGCGTGGGTGGCCGCCAACATCCTCCCCACGTCAACTCCCTCCACTTCAGCTACATCAACGTCGGCAACGAGATCATCCCCGGCGCGTCGGCTCAGTTCATCCTCCCCGCCATGATCAACATCATGAACGCCCTCGTCGCGAGCAACATCAACAACATCAAAGTCACCACCTCCATCGCCTCCAGCGTACTGGCGGCTTCCTTCCCGCCCTCGGCCGGGAAATTCTCCGTCGACGCGCAGCCGATCCTCGGCCCCATCTTGGAGTTCCTCGGGGCCCGCGGCGCCCCGCTCCTCGTGAACATCTACCCTTACTTTTACTTCGCCTACAAGGACAACTCGAAGGACATCAGGCTGGACTACGCCCTGTTCAACGCCACCGGAGTGGTGGTGCAGGACGGCAGTTCGGCTACCAGAATCTGTTCGACGCGATGGTGGATTCGATGGTCGCGGCGATGGAGAAAGTCGGAGGAGGGAGCGTGAGACTGGTGATCTCCGAGAGCGGTTGGCCGTCAGGCGGCGACTTCGGTGCGAACGCCGACAGCGCCCGCGTCCATAACCAGAATCTGATCGACCATGTGGCCAAAGGGACGCCGAGGAGGCCTGGAATTCCGCTCGAGACCTACCTGTTCGCCATGTTCAATGAGAATCAAAAAGGTCCGCCGGAGTTGGAGAAGTTCTTCGGTCTCTTCTTCCCGGACAAGACGTCCGTGTATCCTATAAGGTTTGTCTGATCGGGCGAAAATAGTCGCTTCAAAGTTTTTTGTTTTTGATTAAGATCGTGTTTTATTTCGAATAAATTTCATCTTGTTCATAAACAAGCATGCAAATGGATGAGATTGAACAATGAAATCCAATGCTTATAATTTGGCTTCTGCGGTCGACGGGGCGTCGTGTCTTTCATTTTGCCTCCAATTGAAATTTTAATATATCCTTTTTATAGATAAATATGATGTAAAATTTATACCAGCAATAAGATTCCATCTTCGTATTAATAGACAAAATTAATCATTCAAACATCCGCAGAGATAAATCATGAGGAATAAAGTCCCTTGACACCGTGATAAAACATGAAAGGGTTCATCTGAAATCAGAGGAGATTTTAAACCCCTCATTCTGCATCGAATCCAGCCTATTCTATAAGTAACATCCTGCCTTACTATCGCGCCGTCCCATAGAAACACATCCTCGATTATACTTGTCATAGTATAAGATCAATGATCATTCGTGATTTATTTCTTCTCATATACTTCTTCTCATACACGGTAGTATATGGACCACTAATATGGTCTTACCATATTTTAGAAAGAAGAATAAATTTACAAATAACTAAGTTAAAATTTTATAAAATATAAATTAAATGTACATGATATTTAAATTATTAGTAATACTGAGTTATTCGGTAAGATATATTTATATTTTTAAATTTATTTCAGTGACAGGTAAAATTTTTTCGTGACATCGAATAGTCTACTTTTAGTATTTAATTAAATCGTAAAATTTGAATAGCTGATTTATATTAAAAAAATGTTAATTTCAAAAGACATGTAATAAAGGGTTGTTTTTTATAAATTTACAAGTCTATGCAAATTTATGTTTTTTCAATCATCGACAAATTGAATGGTATCATAGCAAATTAAATAGTAATAAAATTAAAAATTATATATATATATATAGTTAAATTGTTTTGGTAAAAAAATAAAAAGGTTGTTTTTTTTTTATTTTTATTACCGTTAAAAGGTATCTTATAATTTAAAATTATTAAAATAACATTTTTTCAAAAAAAAAATACTTTTATTTCAATCTTAGTGGGGCTCATGAAAGCCATCTTGATTAAATTAAACTAGTGCTATAGTCATTTTAAACAAGGGCATTGTGCATATAATAGTTAAAATTACTAAATTAGATAGAAGTTTTATTTAAAATTATTATGAACGTAGAAATATTTTCAGAATAAATATTATATATATATATATATATATATATATATCGTCTGAACTACGGGATTGCATAGTAACTGTCGAGGCATTGGTGTCGTCCTCGTTGTTGGTGCAATCAACCTAAGGTCAAGGTGGACCAAGTTCGAGTTGGGCTCAAGTTGAATTTCGATGTTTGACAATATGGTCAGAGGTAAAGGATGGGATGAGAGAGATTGTTGGTGCAATCAACTTCAAGTCAATGTTGACCAAGCTCAAGTAAGACTCAAGTTGGAGTTGAGTTTCGATGTATGAATGACGATATAATTATGGGATGGTATGAGACATCCATAGTCATGTAGAGTTTAGTGGGAAGTCCAATTGAGAGTTGGCAAATGAAAAAAGTCTAAGTCGGTCAAGGTTGTTCGGATACTTGGCGATGGAAAAACCAACGGGGGAGTTGGCAAGAGTGAAACCCAAGTTGGTGGTGTAATCGGCCTAGGTCATGATTAACCGGACTCGAATTTGTCTCGAATAGTATTTTGATGTTTAACAATGAGTTGACCATTGTTTGACAATAGATTGACTATATGGTTGACATGAGGTTTACTATATGATGGAGAAGTCCAAGTGGGACACTTGACAATTGGAAAGTCCAAGTCTTGTGTACTTGCATGGAAAGTCCAAGTCTTGTGTACTTGACAATTGGAAAGTCCAAGCATGGGTTTTGACAATTGGAAAGTCCAAGCATGGGTTTTAACAATTGGAAAGTCCAAGTATAAGTCTTGACAATTAGAAAGTCCAACGTGAAATTGATAAGGGAAGTCCAAAGGTGTGATATTGGCAGCGTAAAGTCCAAGCGGTAGTCTTAGCAGTATAAGTCCAATGTTTGACAGCGTAAAGTTCAAGTGTGTGTCTTGGCAGCATAAACTCAAATGTACCTTAGCGGTATAGACCTGGTTAGTATGACAATAGTCGATGGAAGCACCTGAAGGCTAGCATATGGATGAACAAGTCATGGATGACTTGGAGGGATCCAATAGACGTGAGGCTGATGGAGATGGCTAGAAGGCTTAAATCTAGGCTAAGGGTGGTCTATCAAGTATGAAGGGATCATACTTGAGTTAAACCTCATGTTTGAGGTGTGTCAGTCGACTGGGGTTATAGAGCAGTTGACTAGTCGAGTATTTGACACTTAGCAGCATAGTCAACTTGGATCAGTCGACTAAGGTTACTAACAGTCGACTGGCGGGAGTTGACTAATGCTCGATTGTTGTTTTGTGGTCCAACGGTCGGCTGCTAGGGTTTATCAGTCGATTGTTCTAGAGCAATCGACTGCCATGAAGGTGTTGGATCGAGAAGCGTCGCTAGAGGGGGGGTGAATAGCGATCGTAAATCTTTTCTTTTTCGTTCGTTCAATACGCAAAGTAAGCACAGCGGAAAATAAATGAACACGTTTATTTTACTTGGTTCACAACCCAGCGGTTGCTACTCCAAGGCCCTATCGGTCCTAGACCGCGTACGGAGGACAAAGCACTATAACGTCTCCTCCTCGTTGGAGGTAGGAGACAACGATCACAAAACCGAATATACGAGGATGAGGCAACAACCCTACCTCACCTCGTTATGAAGAAAAACAAAGAATACAAAAAATATTACTTGATTCTGCTGCCGACGAAGAAGATCGAAACTTGACGTCACGTCGGTGTTATGACGATGTTGGAGCGTTGGCGTTGTAGGAGCACTTGATGAATAAACTTGATGTGATTTGGAGATGGAATCCTCCCCTCCTTTTATAGAATTTGGCCTCTGAATTTGTCTCCTCTTTTTTCGGAACGGATCATGAAGTTGTCCAAATTTTATCGCTATGGCCGCCACAAACATTATCTGCTTTGACCTAGCGCAAAGCTAAATCGCCCATCACGATCGATGCCTCCCATCACGATCGATGGGCATCACGATCGCTCCATTTTCCAACAATGATCGCTAGCTTGGCTACACTTTGCAATAAGAGGTTAGCTCGGAAAATGTTAAATACGACGGTTTCTAACCGTCCGATCTCGACCTAGACCTTCCACAGGAAATCTTAGTCGGATCGCCGCCTATGGTCATCCCCGTAAAGAGGACATGACCTTACAATCTCTCACTCACACGAGCTTACCTCGATAGTAGCTCTCGCTTCCGGCCTTCCACTCGATTCCTTCGGTTCCCTCCGAAGTCATTGAGTGTCGCCCGACCACCGCGGCTTCCTCCGGGTGTTGCTAGCCTTCAGCTCAAGCTTTAATACTTTTCTGCACACTCGATAGCTCGTGAGATAATGATGTAGACTTAACTTTGTGTCTTTGCCATAATCAAAATACATGTTTGATTATCTAGTGCCCCTGCACCAACAATCTTCCCCTTTTTGATCTATGGCAAACAAACACAAAGTTAAGGAAAATTAAAGCATAAAACAAGTATAGTAAATGATGAATGTCATTTTCAAAAACTCCCCCTTAACCAAAACTCCCCCTTAACCCTTGGTGAGTTTTGAAAGAGATACTTTAGTTCAAAATTAAATAAATTTTGTATTACTCCCCCTTAACTTTCGCTCTTCTCCCCCTTTTGCCATAAATCAAAACAAATGTTGGGGTTTGTTATGTAAAAATGAAGTTTGTTATAAAAATAGGGGTTTAAAGACAATATGGTATATGCATGCATCAAGATAAATCAACTATGAGTCCAAACATGCGTCTAGCAATAATTAGATAGATTGGTTCGAGGTGTGTCCCTCTGCACCAATAATCTAAAGGTTTATAATATAACCCTTAGGGTTAGTTTGCTTTCCCCCTTAGTTAAATATATGAAGTATAAGAGATGTATGGGGCGCTAAACTTTGGCTTAAAGAGTCATTAAGTACAATAGTTGAGAAAATAAGTAGTATTTTGAAGATTGTTTTAAGTATATTTCAATTATCCTTAACATCTCACCCATTCTATGTGTCTCAGAATTTGTTCACCTTATATGTTTTGTGAGATGATTTTAAATTAATTAAAGATAGTCAACCTTGGGTTAGATTCGGATTTAACCTTTAGATCGTTAAGTAACTTTTCGAGAAACTGGCTTCCAGGTCGTGGCGAGGCACAGGGGCCTTCTTTGATCGGAACAACGACCACTTCCTTAGACAAAGTCAAATTCAAGAAAATATCACTTAAGTCACTTAGGGTTACTTCCTGGTCTAACTAGTTTAGGATACGGCGAGGTAGCTTCAGCTAGTTCCACTCGGTCAAGTGCACCAAGCTAGATACGCCTTATCTAGCTCGAATACACGAGACTTTGTTTCCCTAATGTACTATCATCTCGCCGCGTCCTGATACTATGTTGTCAAGAGTTGACTAATCATTTACCCTATCTAGCCATTCTAAAAATTAAAGTAAAATATGCAATGGTTTTGCTAAGTAAGCGGGTATACTATTTTAGTGTTAGCTCCCCCTGGACCATTGAACCAATATGGTCTATTCAAATAATGAACTTGATCCTGAGGAATCCAATACTTATTAGTCCTTATATGTGAGTTCAATAAAACCTTTGGGACTCATGCTTGGACTCTTTGATGACTACGATTTACGATAGACATATAAGACCTATTCGTAATCTTTGACTTAAATCCGAGTCCGGCTTTATTGTACACGGCTCTTTGGGTTCCAAGTAGTCGATTAAGGTTCTTAGATCCCAACGTGAACTTTTCCAACCTAGCCTCAACCTCTTGAACTTGGTCTTTCAAGAGAGAATTCTCCTCCTCAAGTTTTTCAATTTGAGTTGAGTTTCCCTCTTGAACTTGACTAGTTGAAGGGGTTAGAGTAACCTCTTGCTTGAGGGTTTCAACCTCCTCAAGTAATGACTCAACCCTAGACTCGGACTTAGTTAATTTCCTATTAAGCATTTTAATTGTATTGTAAAGCGTACTAATTAAAGAGCAATTAACCTTGACTTTCCCTTTGGTCCGGCTTTGAGTTTTCTCGATTCTCTCGAAATAATCTTCGGTGAGTCGGAGTTGTAGTTGGACTCAACTTCGGATTCTGACTCGGACTCCTCCGTTCTTGCCATGTAAGCTATGTCTTCTCTGTTGTCCCAAGTTGCATGGAAGGCTTTCCTTGCTCCCTTTTTCTTTTGGTTCTCATTCTTCAATTTCCTTCTTTCTTGTCGAACTATTCTCCGCACAATGTTGACTATTATGGCCTCCTCTTCGGATTCGGATTCGTCTTTGGGTTCGAGTTCATCTACTTGCTTAGTAGGTGGCTTCCTTCTTTGTCCTACAAGTAGAGCAATACCTCTCTCGGCCCGGACCACATTAGTTTGCTCATGAAGTTCAAACTCGGAAAATAATTCATCTAACTTAAGCTTCGAAAGGTCCTTAGAGACCTTGTAGACATCGACCATGGATGCCCATAAGGTAGTCCTAGGGAAAGCATTTAAAGAGTACCTTATAAGATCCCGGTTCTCTATGGCTTGCCTGATCGAATGAAGACCGTTGACGATATCTTGGATCCGCGCATGTAGTTGGGTGGTGGTCTCATGATCCTGCATCTTTAGATTGTACAATTTATTTAAAAGTAAATCTCTTTTACATACCTTAGCATCAGTCGTCCCTTCATGTAAATCAATCAATTTGTTCCAGAGGTCTTTGGCGCTAATGAATGGTCCGATGCGGTTGAGTTCCTCTTTGGACAAGCCGCATTGCAATATTTGGGTTGCTCTTGCATCGGCTTCGATTTGCCTCTTGGTTGCATTTGTCCATTTGTTGAAATCCAAGGCCTCTCCTTGATCATTGGTGGGTAGAGCAAAGCCGGTTTGGATTATTATCCAAGTCTCGACTTGTGTTTTTAGAAAACACTTCATCCGACCTTTCCAATAACGAAAATCATTTCCGTTAAAGAACGGAGGTCGGGTGGTGTTATACCCCTCAATGTGAGCCATTAAATATCTTGCAAAATACGAATAAAAACCAAAGAGAATTCCAAGACTTGGTCTTGGATTAGTAGTGCGGGAAATAATAGGAAATAAACAGAAATAAATAAGGAGAATAAGAAACTAACAAAAACTCGAAGCTTACGACCTTTGATATCCCCGAAAGGGTACTAAACGTTGGATTTTGGGGCTGGAAACAGTTTGTTACGAGGGCTTCGATTTGGTATGTAGATCGTTATGTGAGTCCACTTGTGCGAAAAGTTATGACCGTTTTACCATCGGCTACTCCAAGAGAGAAAACTTGCAAGCACAACCAAAGAACGACAAGACTTCTCTTGGATTAGTAGAAAAGGGAGGAAAAAGACCTAAAAAAACACGAATCGAAAAATACGAGCGAAAAACCAAACGCGTGCTAGATCGGTGGTTTCACTAAATCTTAGCGCCCGCTGATACCAATTGTTGGATCGAGAAGCGCCAGCTAGATGAATAGCGATCGTAAATCTTTTCTTTTTCGCTCGCTCGATACGCAGTAAGACATGAAAATAAATGAACACGTTTATTTTACTTGGTTCACAACCAATGTTGTTACTCCAAGGCCCTATCGGTCCTAGACCGCGTACGGAGGGCAAAACACTATAACGTCTCCTCCTCGTTGGAGGTAGGAGACAACGATCATAAAACCGAATATACGAGGATGAGGCAACAACCCTACCTCACCTCGTTATGAAGAAAAACAAAGAATACAAAAAAATATTACTTGATTCTCACGCTTAGAAGATCGAAACTTGACGTCGCTTGCGGTGTTATGGACGATGTTGGAGCGTTTCGAGCACTTGATGAATAAACTTGATGTGATTTGGAGATGGAATCCTCCTCCTTTTATAGAATTTGGCCTCTGAATTTGTCTCCTCTTCTGAACGGATCATGAAGTTGTCCAAATTTTATCGCTGGCCGTCAACGTTATCCGCTTTGACCTAGCGAAAGCGATCGCCATCATGACTAATGCCTCCCATCGATCGATCGCTCCATTTTCCAGAATGATCGCTAGCTTGGCCACTTCGCAATAAGAGGTTAGCTCGAGAAAATGTTAACATCGATGCTAAGTCCGATCTCGACCTAGACCTTCCACAGGAAGTCTTAGTCGGATCGCCGCCTATGGTCATCCCCGTAAAGAGGACACAACCTTACAATCTCTGACTCACACGAGCTTACCTCGATAGTAGCTCTCGCTTCCGGCCTTCCACTCGATTCCTTCGGCTCCCTCCGAAGTCATCGAGTGTCGCCCGACCACCGCGGCTTCCTCCGGGTGTCGCTAGCCTTCAGCTCAAGCTTTAATACTTTTCTGCACACTCGATAGCTCGTGAGATAACGATGTAGACTTAACTTTGTGTCTTTTCCATAATCAAAACACAGGTTTGATTATCTAGTGCCTCGCACTAATGTAAGGCGCTTGATCGCTCAAGGTGGACACAAACACAAAAACTTCGATAGTAGACTGATCAGTCGATTGTTAGGCCAATAGTCAACTGTTGATAAGGGTAGTCGACTGCTAGTGTATCCGTTGAAATTTTTTCAGCATAGATTGAGTTGTTGTGAGACAACGGTTATAGGGGCAGTCGACTGTTAAACGAAAATCAACCCGAATTGTAGCTTTATAAGGAGCACAAAGAGGAGGATTTTGGCTAGCTTTTCTTGAGGAATTTGAAGAGAAATTGCTGCTAAATTCCAGACCTTCAAAGCATTCCAAAAGCAATCAAAGATCAAGTATTCAAAGCTCACATTTGTAAAGTGTTTTTCTTTACTTGTATTCATTTGCTTAGTGTAATTGCTTGTATCTTTATTTTTATTATTGTAAGACTATTGTACGAGGTTTCTCCACCTCCGGTGTGTTACCGAGAAGGAGAGATTTGATTAGTGGTGTGTGCATCACTAGGCTCACTTGAGCTCACCCCGTGGAGTAGGAACCTTAGGTTCCGAACCACGTATACCCTTGTGTTGATTATTCTTATGTATTTGTATTTGTGTTTATATTGTATTTCTATATTTCGCTGCGTTAATAAATTTTGTAACACAAGCACAAAAGCGATCGAATTTTAAGTGAACGAACGAATGCGTCATTCACCCCCTCTAGCGCTTCACCAACGGTCCTACACAAGTCGGTCAAGGTACTTGGCACAAGGAGAGAAAAATCTAAGAAGATCAAGAAGGACCGAAGACTTAGTATCGAAAAATCCCTTGTAAAGGTCCAAATAGACAGGTAAAGGATGACCGGATGTTTGGTGAAATGAAGTCCTGATTGTTAGTACAATCGACCTCAGGTTAAGGTTGACTAAGCTCGAGTGAGACTCGAGTTAAGTTTTTGATGTTTGACAATATGATATAAAGATAGAAGATGGTTTGAAGGAGATTATTGGTCAATCAACTTCAGGTCGAGGTTGACCAAGCTCGAATGAGACTCAAGTTGGAGTTGAGTATAGAGAACAATATGACTATGGGATGGTATGGGACATCCGTAGTCATATGGAGATGAGCGTCAAAATAGGTCAAGGTTGACCATATAGTTGACAAATGGAAAATCTAAGTCGGTCAAAGGAGACCAGACACTTTGTGGTTGAAATCCAATTTGGAGTTGACAAGTGAAAAGTTTAGGTCGGTCAAAGTTGATCGGACATTTGACACGATGAGAGAAAAGTCTAAGCAGGTCAAGATTGACCGGAGGCTTAGTGTCGGAAAAACCCTTACAAGTTTGGAGACCGCATGCAAGGCAAGGGAAATCATGGGGGGTCAAGGTGACCAGATGACTAGGCAAGTGAAGTTCAGACAAGTCTCGGAGGTCATGCTTGGCAAGTGAAGTCCCGGCGATCCGAGAGTGACGCAAGTGAAGTCTTGCAGTGCCGTGACCGTGGCTTGCAAGTAAGTCCTGCAGTGTCCGAGATCGTGCTTAGCAAGGGAAGACCTGGTCGATCATGGAGATCGAGCTTGGCAAGGAAAGTCTTAGTAGGTTATGATTGACCGGATGTTAAGCAAAGAAGATTCCGACGGATCAACAAAGCGGATCGGATGTTGAGAAAAGTCTCGAGATTGAGGTCAATCGATACCAAGTGAAGTGAGAGTTGACTTAAAATTAGGTAGAGACTGAGGTATCAATCGACTAATGGAGTTTACCAGTTGTTCAAGCGTCATCGAGTTTATAACTCGACTATGAATAGTAATAGTCGACTACTATTATTTACCAATCAAGCGTGCGAATTGACTACTACAGATCTACTACAAGAGTTGACTACAATATGCTACAAGATTGAACAATAGCAATCAATTACTTGCCCACTAGTCGATTGGTTATAGTAATAGTTGGATCACATGTACGATACCACCGCGAATGGTATTTTCAAATTATAAAATCAAGCGATATGTTTCCAACTCAACGGCGATCGTGGATTTTAGCAATCCACCGATGAGACCTAAAAACGAAAAATTTGATGAACAAAATATTTCCAACTTAACCGAGTTCGATCGAAGCTTATTAATCGAGCAGACTTATACCAATGATCGTGCCTCAGAGTAAGTCAAAATACGATGGGGATTTAGTCGTTGAAGAGCAACGGTTGATAGACTAGTTGACTAGTAGGCGGAAATCAATCCGATGAAGACCTTATAAAAGAGGGTTTCATGGAGATTTTGAGGCATCAGTTCTTAGAGACTTTGAGGGGGATTTGTTGCTATATTCCAGACCTTCCAAGTCATTCTGAAGCAATCAGACATCAATCAAACAAAGATTTTATTGTGTAAAGTATTTTGATTTTTGTTCTTCATTTCACTTGTGTATTTTGTATTTGATTGTTCTTCTTGTACAAGCTTGTGTCAGAAGAGGTTTCTCCATCTCCGGAAGATTTCCAAGAAAGAGGAAGTGATAGTGGGACTATCAGTAGGAGCTAGGTCTTAGAGTAGGAATCGGGGATTCTAAATCACATAAAATCTAGACATTGTGTTTGTGAGTTTGTTTATATTTGTTTCCGTTACGCACTAATGACTTGTAGACAAGCACAAATGTGAGAATGAGAGACGAACGAGTTCGAGCACTATTCATCCCCTCCCCTCTCTAGCGCGACTCGTCCTAACACCAGTCGGTGACTAATGACTAGGTAAGTGAAAGTCCTAATAGATCGAGGAAGACCGTGCTTGACAAGTGAAGACCTGGCAGGTTTGAGAGACCATACTTGGCGAATGAAACCCCGACAAGTCTGGGAGATCACGCTTGGCAAGGAAAGTCTCAGTAGGTTGAGATGACTTTACTTGGCAAGAGAAATCCTAGTATGTCATGATTGATTGGATACTAGGCAAGGAAGGTTTCGACATATCAAGAGTGATCGAAAGTTAAAATTCACGATAGATTAAGGGATACTAGGTGAAAGCGAGAGTTGATTTGAAATTAGATTCGAGATTGAGGTATCAATCGGATGGGGTTTACCAATCGTGTCATCAGCATCGAGTTTAGAACTCGACTATGAATAGTAGCAGTTGACTACTACAATAAATTGCTATAGTACTCTGCTACAATAGTTGACTGCTACAATACTACTACAGTGCTAACTGCTATAGTAATGGTAGAAAAGAACTCTAAATCGACTATAAAACCAAATAGAATATTTCCAAGTCAACGAAGATTGATGAGACCTAAAAAAATTTGATGAACAAAATATTTCCAACTCAACCGATCAATTCAATCGACTAGATTTATTCAAGTCAAAATACGATGTGAATTTTAGCGATAAGACAAGTAGGTGAAAATCAGCCCGATGAAAATCTTATAAAAGAGGGTTTCATGGAGATTTTGAGGTGATGAGTCTTAGAGACTTTGAAGGAGATTTGCAGTTACATTCCAAACTTTCCAAGTCAATATAAAAGAACCAAACAATGATCAAGTAAAGATTTCATTGTGTAAAGTATTTTGATTCTTGTTCCTTATTTCACTTTGTATATTTTGTATTTAGTTGTTCTTCTTAAACAAGTTCCAGGTTGTAAGAGGTTTCTCTACCTTCAGAAGATTTCCGAGAAGGAGGAAGTGATAGCGAGACTATTGGTAGGAGCTACACCATGGAATAAGAATCGAGGATTTCAAACCACATAAAATCCTGACGTTGAGTTTATGAGTTTGTTTTTGTATTGTTTATATTTGTTTCCGCTATGTACTAACAACTTGTAGACAAGCACGAATGTGAGAATAAGAGATAAACAAGTTCGAGCGCTATTCACCTCTTCTAGTACATTCTAATCCTAACACTCATTGTCAACAGCAAGCTCGCGGCCACGACTAGACTATGGACACGCATGATCATACTAAAATTTGGCCCGATCGCAGTAACGATCGGGCCAAAATCTAGTCGCTCAATGGTGATACCGAGCAGCACAAGCACGATGTCGAAGCGGAATTACTGTGCATTATTTATTACTGTGTTCACTTGCGCACAGACGTGATATCCCCCCCCCTACACACACTATATATATATTCAAAATTTTTGCCACTCGGCATCACCGTCGAGTGATTGAATTTCGATCGCAATCTAGTCTTAATTCAATCATAGTCCGATCGATATCAGAGTCCGACCAGAATCGACCACGATTGTGGTTGCAATTTAATTGGAGTCGAAGTCCGGTCGAATCACAATGGAATTCTAATAGAATTGTTGTAGGAATTCGTCGTGATTGCAACTCCAGCATTGGCGACGTTGGCAACAACAATCTGATCAGAATTTGACCGCGGTCTAATCGATCGGATAGCGACAACGACCCCGATGGAATTAGGGGTTGATTATAGCGCTCATCGAAGAAGAGAAATCGCGGACGAAACTCTGTGTATTCTTTATTACTATACAATCATGTGAAATCAGATAGCTCAAGATGCATCGCGCATGGATGCACACAACATAAGATTTTTCTATAAAAAAAATGTTCCTTGCCCTAATTTTGTTATTTTTTTAAAGTCAATTCAGTATATTGCAGTATAGTATATCTAACTCTTCCAAACAATTAATCAAAAAAGGTCTCACAATTTATGGCTAAGTATTTCAGAATTTATGTTTCTATGAGAGTATCAAATGGTTAGTATGGACAAAAAAAATGAGCAATCCTCTTGTAAAGTTTTTCAGAATATCTATTTTTTCATCGTGTTAATTTTTAATTGGATAAAAATATTTCTCATAATTTATTTCTTTTTATCTAATTATAAAATTAATAATGAATAACGTCGGAAATGAAAACGTCATCTTTTATCCCAAACCAAAGTATTTCAGAATTTATTATCTTCTTTGAATTTTATTTTTTTTAGTGTGTATCCTAATCGAGAAGATAATAGAAGATATTTGAAAGACTAGGTATGGATGCTCTCAGTCGGAGCCCCGGGGGCAATTTTGCCATCTTCTTCATTCCTTGCTTCACGGCTACTCCAGTACAAATTCCACCAACCGACCGAACGATACCAGGGGACTGTTCTGCTTAAGTTGATGGCGCGCTTCGTCCCTGCCGCAAGTTCGCCTCGATGCGCTTCGCTCGCGGCCTCTGCTCCCGCCTCCACCGCCGCGGTCGCGCCTTGGCCACCGCGGCCCCTCCGCACCGAACGACGGCGGACTCGGCGAAGGCATCGCGCATCGCACCGTCTTCGTGAACGGCATCGACATGCACGTTTCGGAAAAGGGCGACGGGCCAGTTGTCCTCCTCCTCCACGGCTTCCCGGAGCTGTGGTACACCTGGCGTCACCAGATGCACCGCCTCGCCGCGCTAGGGTACCGCGCCGTCGCTCCCGACCTCCGCGGCTTCGGTGACACCGACGTCCCTGCCGACCCCATGGATTACTCTATTTTCCATATTGTCGGCGATCTGATCGAGCTCATCGATAACCTCGGCCAAGATCAGGTTGGTCCGTTGATTTTTTGTTCTCTTGCTCCGCTCCCAAAGCCCCAGTTCTTGCTGTTGGCCTGACGTTGTGTTTTTGGTGAGTGCATAGCAGGTGTTTGTTGTGGGGCATGACTGGGGTTCAATGGTTGCGTGGAATTTGAGTATGTTCCGGCCGGACAAGGTGAGGGCGATGGTGAATCTGAGCCAGGCCTTTACTCCTCGGAATCCAACAAGGAAATCACTCGAGTACCTGAGGTCTGTATTCGGAGATGACTACTACATCTGCAGATTCCAGGTATCAATTCGTCGCTTCAATATCGATTACTCGCTGTCGGTGCCTTTCAATTCAATATTGCCAAATTACTGTTCATGCCATCAATTCAGCGTTGCCAAATAAGTATTCGCTAGATCTTTTGAAACTCCCAACTCACTGTAGTCTTAACTTTTTTTTTTTTAATAATTCACAAATCATGCACCTGCCATGTTACTATATTTTTTTTTCCTTTCTAATTCTCTTGACGATTGAAATTTTATTATTTTTTGAGATGAGGATATGCCATTTGGTTCGCGACTGTGTGATCTATTTAAAATAATATTTTTGAATGGCAAAGAATTGTTTTGATGACTCAAAGGTTGTGTGGCTCAAAAGCACCTTAATAATTTTCTTGGGCTTCAAAACCAAAATTTAAGTTAGATTTGGATTCCCCACACTCTCAGAGCACATCTCGGATCTTATATGACCAATATGAGTTGTTATAGGCCTTCAAAGCGTTTTTGGCTCAAGGCATCTTGATGTCTTCCACAATCTCGGAATGTAAATTGACACGGAGCACATTTCAGATCTTAGATGACCAATAGTTTGGGTCATTAAATAGTTTTCGCTCAAAACTCCAAGTATTAATTTTGGATCACAGCTATTGGATAACCTCTGCAACAACAAATCATAAACTAAAATTAGATATAGACTCCGCTCCTGGGAACATATATTAAATCTTAGATGTCCAATATGAATTCTTTTTTGTTTATCAAGGTATTTTGACTGAAAACGCCTTTATAGGCCAAAATAGCTTAAATCACAAACTAATATTATAACCAAACTCCCCACACTCTCAGGAACACATGACTTGAAGCACTTTAATGGGCTAAAACAACCTTATATATGTCCTTAAGAGTGGGAAAATATAGCCCCCAGGGCTAGCCCAGTTGGTAAGTGCAAAGGGGCAACTCTTAAGTGGGCAAGGGTCAATTCCCGGGGAGGTCATGACTCTGGGCCATCGACAGACCCTCTCCTTTGCACTTGCCACCTGGGTCCTGATTTACCTCCTCCACCGGTAGGGGCAGCCGGAGGGGGCCGTTAATGTGGCGGTTCCACATTAAGAGTGGGAAAATATTGTCTTAGTTTTGGCTTTGAAGTTTAGGAAGGCCATCAAGGTGTCATGAGCCAAAATAGCCTGATAATCCAAAGCAATCCATTTTAAGTCAAAATAATTTTCCAGACAGATCTAAGCTCTTCTGTGAATTCAATCTCTTGAATTTAAATGATACCTTTAGTTGTTAAAAAAATAAAGTTTTGGCTTTCAAAAAAAAAAAAAAAAAAGATAATGAATATAACGTTGGCGAAGCTAGGGGTATTTTAGAATTTAGGTACATAAAAAATAGAAAAAAGAAGGTGAGCCTTCTGGGGATATGCCTGATTTTGGAATCCCCTACCTTGCAAAGTGGTCAAGGGATCATGTTCTTTCCATTTTACTTAATTTGAATGGCAACCTTGAACTACTCTATTCTTTTCCAAGGGTAGATAGATAGAATTTGATAAGAATATTATTGGAAAATTGCTGGTCTATTTCCTTTTTGCATTTTTTTCTGTTCCTTTTCCAAGAAATTTTTCTGTATCAAAGCTACATGAAGTTCAGAAATAAACATAAATGCCTTTTAATATCTTTAATGGTAACTACAATGTAGGAACCTGGAAAAATAGAGGCAGAATTCGCTAGATATGGCACTGCATGGATTCTCAAGAAATATTTGACATATCGTAATCCAGGTCCTTTCTACATTACCAAAGATCAAGGATGGAGTTTACCTGTTTCTGAAATCCCTTTGCCTGCTTGGCTTTCTGAATCTGACATTGACTACTATTCTAACAAATATGAGAAGACTGGTTTCACAGGAGGTTTGAACTATTATCGAGCTCTTGACTTGTAAGTTATCCATAATTTCTGCTCTATACTGTAAATGCATCCATCCTCCTTAGGAATGCATCAAATATAAGTCATATGAACGATCAGAAACTATAGGGGTTTGATCATATATCAAAAACTACTGCAGTTATTTTTTGAAGCATTTTAGAGCTGAATTCTGATGGAATTAAGATTAGGAACTGGAAACTTACTGCACCGTGGACTAACGCACGCATAAATGTACCTGTAAAGTTCATCGTCGGCGATCTAGACTTGACCTATCATGCACCTGGTGCCCAGGACTTCATACACAAGGGAGGTTTGAAGAATTTTGTACCATTTCTCAAGGAAGTAGTCGTCATGAAAGGAGTCGGCCACTTCATCAACGAGGAGAAACCTGATGAAATCAGTGAGCACATTTCAGATTTCATCAAGAGTTTCTGAAATGCAGCTTTGATATCTACATTTGATTAGAAGTTGTGGTCGGGTCTCATGATTTATGCACTAACGCAGCTTAAGATGCCTTTGAACCATGATGTCATTGCGTTTGTCAATAAACTCGAGGTAGGTCAACCTCTTGTTACTAAAACATGAGTGTTTGAAGTTGAACTGATACACCTATGTGAATAAATACTCCATGTTTGGAGTGTCATTTTCCGGATGTGTAGAATTGAATATCTGAAATAGGCGATGATACATGTCTTTTGAACTCCTTGGAGATGGATCTTCATCAATTGCAAGGCTATATTGGTATGTTTCTTTGTTACAAAAATAATTCAATTTTATTTTCTTCAATATTTGGATACGATACTCAAATCTATCGAAAAGTATTGTTGGATTTGGTGCAGAAGGGAAAATAGTTCATTCTAGTGTGCTAAGCAGTTTGATTTGCTTGACTCGGAACAATTGAATTAACTCTCGTTGTTTATTTGGCCTGATCTACTTGGTCTGGTCAAATTAATCGACTTGTTTATGCGACCTACTTAGACCAATCAGATTCTCTAGCTATCATGTTCAACTCGCCCAATTTGATTAGACTGATTGAGTCGATCGGTTCACGTAATCTGATCGATCCTCTTCTTGGCTGGTTTGGTCTGATCAACCTACTCGATCTGATCAAACTAATTAGTTTGTGCAGCCTAACTAAACCTAATTTGTCTAGTTTGTCAAGGCCTACTAACCTAATTAACTTGACTTAAACTCAATTAGACCATGTAGATTTCTGAAGACCTCGCTTGGCCAAACCTATCAACTTGGTCATTTTCATTAGTTGGCCCGAGCAACTTGTCTTGACTTGTCTACGTTGGTTGGACCAGCAAAAAGAAGTATATCGATGTGCGTTAAAAAAAACAACAATAAAATTACTCGTGCATGCTGTGTAAATTTGCACCAAAGAGCAATGATCGACCCGGGAGCTGGACGAAAGAACCATGCTTGTCCCTCCCTCCATTGTACTAACTAACGCGATCAAAATCATAAATTATCCACGATTTACTCTCTCTCTCTTCGTTGCGGAACTGGCGAAAGGAGTCTCCTAGGAAAGGGCTTCTCTTGGATGGGGAACATAACTTTGATTTAATAATGTCATTTAATTTATCTTAACAAATATCTATATTTTTACTTCATCAAATGACTTTTTTTTTTCCTTTGACCATACATTAGCATTGCATCATCAAACACTAAAGGCTTTTTCATTTAAAAAAAATATATATAGACAATATTTTCCCAAAAACAAACAAAGCCTAAATTAGCTCAGGTTTGAAAATTGAGCCTACATGTGGTCGATGGAAATGAGGAAAACATTGGTGAAGCATACGAGTCAAGCGCGACTTTGTTTTTTAAGCTTTTGCGAGTAGGAAGAAGGCCGCAACTCCGTTTACTTTGGGCCATCACATCGCATATTCTCTTCATTCCCACTGATGGAACAGTACAGAAACCTAAGACCAGACCTTTCATGAATGGCCGAGTCATGCAGTTTATCAGAATGCTAAAAAGAGGAGAAAAACAATTAAATATGAAAAACCCACGAACGCTAGTAGAAGAAGCGTTTGGGTATCAGAGTTCATCCGTAATCAGTCGCTGACAGATGCCAAACTTTAGGTCTGATTTCGGTGAATTTTGGAAAAAGCGATGAAAAAACAAAATGCCTTTGTCTCAAGCCTCTTTCATTGTCTGAAACTTATTGGGCGACTTGTTAGAATTAGGTTGGGATTCTTCCTTCCCGATGCCATGGAATTGGACTTGGTACTCGAGCTGCAGGTTTCCCATGCATTTTTCGGGTGAGATGCTCAGGTTCCATGGACAACACCAAAAAATGGAGACTTGTAAATGATCACGTTGATGATGATGATTGGTACCGTCCTTTTCTTCTCTTTTTCTTTTTCTTTCTTTTTCGGGAGCACAAGATGGACATGTGGCTTTAATTGGAGATGTGGGGGGTATCTAATTGTGCGGTTTGCTCCTCGGTTGCTTGTTGCTTTTTTGGCCGTTTAGTCCGCTCTTCTTCGTACACTGTTTACTTGCAATAATATATATATATATATATATATATATAAATAATTGATCTCAGCGTGCCTCATTAGTCCGCACCCACGTGCGACGCATTCTCCGTCGTCGGATCAAACACGCGATTGAGAAATGTACAGTGCATTTTCTTCTTTGTCCGTAAAACAGAAGCTCGGAATTGACCATCGACGTTCCTATTCTGACCGTGACTCAGTCGAATTCCGACCAACATCGAATTTCGATTAGTGAGGCCGCCGAGTCGCAAAGATCAAGGCCGGTCGAGTTGCCGATTCACCCCCAATTTGCCTGTAATCCAATTGTGTTCCGAATGGCGGAATGGATTCCGATCGAATCGCGATCAAACGATCAATTGCGCTACCGGGATTGGGGTCGAATCCGATCGCGACTCAATCGCCGATCTGCCGCCACGCATCGGCGACCACAATCGCGGCCGAATTCCAACCGCGAATCGATTGGAATCCGCCTTCGTCCAGAAATTTGATGTCGACCGGATCGATCGCCATAATTCAATCGGACGCTAATCCGATCGAGTCATAGGTGGAATAAGGGTATCAGTGGTCGATTCCGAGTTTCCGTTCTGAGGGCGGGGAAGAAGATGCACTGTGCATTTCTCAATCACATATTCGATCCGACGATGGAGAAACATCGCATACCGACACGGACGATAGGAGATCAAAACATATATATATATATATATAAAATCCGCTCGTCCTGACACTCTGTTTACTTGCAAAATATATATATATATATATATATATATATATATATATAAAAGCTCTGGCTTGAAAGCCGCCAGGTCCACCAGCATCCTCCGTCCCTTTCAATCTGGCGAAGAGGCAGCCACTACCTTGACAGAGCCATCGCCCATCGCCCACTGCTGACTTCATCTCATCTTCTTCCATGCCAACCTACAGCTTGTTTTGGCTTGGAATCCACATCTGCACCGAGCCCAAGCAAGCGCGGCGGATCCGCCCCATTTTCTCATTGCAAATCGGCAGAGCAACATGTCCCACTGCTCAACACAACCTCGGAAGCTTCTCTAGAGAGATTAATTAGTCACTACCAATCTGTGTTAATTTGCATGATCGATCTGTCGTACATCGATCTCGGCCTTAGAAATTAAAAGTGTTGACTTTTCTACGCCGTTGAGTGGGGGATTAATGATTAATCAAGCCGTCGATGTCGAAATTGAAACCGAACGAACGAATGATGAAGAAGAAGAAGAAGAAGATCAAGTAGTAGTCTGAGACTGAGGAAAGTGATAGCTAGATGGGGCTGCTGCTCCTGCTCTACCAAACCTTTGAATGATTCGCGTTCTCTTTTGGCTATTATTTGTGCTTCAATCATGACCCCCAACCCAACTCCCTTTGGCAGATTTGTTTTTGATCCAGCTGAATATCGCCTTCCCTAGCTACCAACAACCTTCCCTTAAATAATCCATATATATTTCACCTAATACATTTGTCTTTTATCTCATCCATTATAAAATTAAATTACAGCGAATCCAAGGTTTATGTTTGACTTTTCCAGCTAGATTTCACCCAGTGAGATTCTTAAAATACTTCTCCCACCGTCTCTCATTAGTTGTCATTTTTTTTTTTAATTCAGATGATCTCTATTTATCTTGCTCAACATAGTTCGTCAAAATTTATAGGATCCTCCATAATGATTGCACCGATGTAAGATAGAAGAGTTGACGGATTTCAATATTTTTACAGATGATATAAAAAAATAATAACCATGAAGATGACACGTTGGTTGAGACAGGGTGACGTTTATAGAATTGACATGGATCGATTCCAAGGAGAATCTAAAATTTCTCTATGAGTTCAGATGATGATGTTTTTTGATCAATACGGTCCAAAAGAGCATCCGCGATATATCTCTCATGAAATAGTAATCTAGGTCACTAGATTTACGATTCCAATTTTTTGCAAGAGTGATATAAAAAAAACAAATGTCATTCGGGACTATCTATTGGCTAAAGTAGAGCAAATACGATTATAATGGATAATAATTGATTTTCGATATAGAATTTAAAATCCTGACTCGTATTTAAAAGCCATCCATTATTTTTTTATCAACAGATAAAAGAATATAATCTTCATGATTTATTTCTCTTTATTATCGTAGAAAAATCAACTACAAAGAAAATCGAGGAAAAAAAGTAATAGTAAAAAAAAAAAAATCAAATTTATATTGTATGAGAAATTAGCCGTTACCAATAGCATAACATTATTGAGTTTATATTATTGTGCCATCGCTAATGGTACTATAGTGAAAAAAAAAAAAAAGACAAAATAGTGTCCTGCGAAACTCAATTAATATCATGCAAAAGTGTTGGTCGTTGTCAATTAAGGCATATGGGATCATGCTTGGTATCTTCTGGCAATTATTAACCCTAATTTGCACGTTCAAGGTGGCAATAATTATTAGAGGTGTTTAACTTGCATAACATTTTTTTTTTTATGTTCTTGAACACTTTTTCGTTTTTTGTTTTTTTATTAAATGGAGATGTCTAGATTTTATCTAACTAATCTTAAAGATAAATTCAGAGTTAAGTCCTCTTAAATATTCTTCCCGCTTAAAGATATCTCAAATAAATATATAATTATATTTGACTTGAAAAATATGTGATTTAACACTTATCGACGTATTAAAATATATAAAATTGTGAATAAGTTTTGTCCTTATTGATTTTGTCAATAAGTTTTTGACGATTTCAACACATTGACAATGAACAAGTTTGAATTTAGTGATCAATAGAGATGTGAACAAATGAAATTACCTGACTTCAAAGCTTAGTTAATAAATCGTATCCTATATATATTACTAACCCTAGATACGAAAAGTCAATTAAGGAGTTGGTTTGGACAAAGAGTTCAAACAGTGTTTTCGTCGATTGATTTTATAATCAATACGAAAGAGATAAATTACGAGAGTATATTGTCCAACTCAAAATTAGCATGACAGGAAAATAGATATTCCGAAAAACTTACAATCCCCGAATATTGATCCTTGTTCATTTATATAACTCTGTTATCCTTTTAGTCATAAGATTCTCCCGTGGAAACTAAGTTAATGAGATCGACAAGTAAGTTTTAAAAACAAATGTAAAAAATTAAATGAAATTCTTTCTGGAATCGGAATATTTTGGGAAGAGATTAACTTTGAGATCATTTATATTATATTAATCGTATTATAAAGGTATTATATTGAGTCAATATACGAAATAATAATAGTAATAGATATTTATATATTTTAAGGACGATTAAAATAAAAAAAAAGTTGCTAAAATTTTAAATATATTGTCGACAACTTGCAATTTAAATTTCAAGGACAAATCCATTTTTTTTTTTTAAATGGAAGTTTTATAAGGTCAAATTTGATCGGCTCAATCACCACCGTCAATTAGCTGTGACGCACACGCTAGCTGCCTTCTCTAAGTCGTTTCCGAGGAGGCGGTGCATCGCGTGAGACAGGAGACACGTATCGGAAGGACTATCGAAATTACTAGATTGCCCTTCACTCTGTTCTACAAAAACCCGTCCCTTCCCCTGCTTCTTCTTCGTCTCTGCGTCTCTGCCTTCGGCATCCTCGTTATCTTCGTAGATCGCGTTTCCATGGCTTCGGAGCTTGTCTACCGCGGCCACGAGGCCCAGCCGCTGGGCGACGGCGACCGCTACACCCCCAAGCCGGAGAAGCGCCTTGTCTGGCTTTTGCGTACGGTTCGTTACTTCCTACGCGAGCAACGCCCCCTTTTTGTTCTGTTGGGTATGGCCCTCGCCGCCCTCTTATTTGCCTTCTTCCCCCGTGGCTCCCACTCCGGCGCCCTCCACTTGGCGACCGCCGATCCGAAAGGATGGAGACCAACGGAGCCCCGTCATCTGGCGTCGTATGGCGGGCAAAGCTACAACCGGTTCGCGACTGCGGGGAGGGGGTTCGTCGGGGGGAAAGTTCCGCTGGGGCTGAAGCGGAAGGGGTTGCGCATCGTGGTGACCGGCGGGGCGGGGTTCGTCGGGAGCCACCTTGTGGACCGGCTGATCTCGCGGGGGGACAGCGTGATCGTGGTGGACAACTTCTTCACGGGGAGGAAGGAGAATGTTATGCACCATTTTGGCAACCCCAACTTCGAGCTCATCCGCCATGATGTCGTCGAGCCGATCCTGCTCGAGGTGGACCAAATCTACCACCTCGCCTGCCCCGCATCTCCCGTGCACTACAAGTTCAACCCCGTCAAGACGATCATATCCTTTTTCTTCTTCTTTTCTCCCTTGCCTCTGATCATTTTCTCCGATTAGTCCATTCGTTGGGTTCTCGTTCGAATCTTCAGATTTTGATTTTTCGTTTTCGTTTTTTCTGGGCAAAAAAAAGTGAACCTTAAATCTCGTTCCGAATTAGTTTTTGTTTTCATAAAAAACATTTTTTTCCTCGATCGAATTTCTCGTATTCAAACCTTCCTTAGTTCTCCAACACTGATTTTTCGTTGAATTTTTATGACTTCTCATGGATGAACTATTGTTTCTAGGTTTTCGCGAGCAAAATAAATTCTTCTCGAGCTTCATTTGGTCCCATGTTGCTTGGATGATACTTCCTCGGCATCTCTCAAATGGTGCCAGATTTTTAGCTGGCAATTGCGTTCCTTAACCTTTTTATTCTTTCACAAGACAAACGTGGTAGGGACCTTGAACATGCTTGGCCTGGCCAAAAGAGTAGGTGCGAGGTTCCTCCTCACCAGCACCAGCGAGGTCTACGGGGACCCCTTGCAGCACCCTCAAGTAGAGACCTACTGGGGCAATGTGAATCCCATCGGTATGCTTTCCCCTCTCTTTTAACATATCAAAACTGCTCGAAACATTTTCCAATTTCTGTTATACAAACTGCCGAAAAGAACATTTTGATGCTTGGGTTTGAAATTGCAACCAGGTAATCAGTTTAACTCATCGAGCAATAAAGAGATTAAATGTGCTCTCCGCAGGTGTTAGAAGCTGCTATGATGAAGGCAAGCGAACCGCTGAGACATTGACCATGGACTACCACCGTGGTGCTCAAGTCGAGGTCTTCTTCAAGCTCTACTCAGGATTCAACTATTTTTGTTTTGGCTGATTCTGACCTCGTATCTCTTCTGCAGGTGAGAATTGCTCGGATCTTTAACACCTACGGGCCTAGGATGTGCATAGACGATGGCCGAGTCGTCAGCAACTTCGTGGCTCAGGTTTGCTACTTAAATTCCGTCGAGGTATTCGTCTACTGAACGATATCCATGGTTTATTGATGGAAGCTCGGTGCGTTGACTTAGGCCTTGAGGAAGGAGCCATTAACTGTTTACGGCGATGGGAAGCAAACTAGGAGTTTCCAATACGTATCTGATCTGGTAGGCCATCAACTTCACCCTGTTCTTGAAATGTCTTGCCTTTGTCAATTTGCTGTGCGACTTCTTCCAAGGCCAACTCATGTCCAGTTAATACTTTGCTTATTGGATTTTCCTTACGGCATGTACAACGTGGAAATTTCACACACTGAATTTGTTTATATTATCTTTGGGCAAAAGGTTAGAATCTGCTAACTTAGCGGCCCTCGTAAGGGAGATAAATCACATGGAGCCTTTGACCTAAAGTCCATTGGTAAATCACATGGAGAGCCGACCCTTGCTTCCTTGGACAAATTTCTACGTGTGTTACCATCCGAGCTAATTTGCAGTGGCGAATTTGTTTATATTCATCACTAAGACTAGTTGGTCATTCAATAATGCCTAGGTTGAAGACTAGGTCGAGTGCTCAACCACTCTAACCTGTTCAATTAATTGAAAAGTTCAAAATCAGGACCACAAGTTAGTCGACTAGGTTTGAACAATTTCATCAGCCCCTTTTTATGGCATTTCTCCTTTGTCAGAGATTCAAGAAGGGGAAAATATTGATTCGTCTACTTTGTTCTATTGAAAATAATCAATTTTTTTTAGGTAGATATTGTTTATGTTTCCCTATTTGACTTGTAAATTACTGACCCTGCTACTGGATTCATTGTTGCCTTGTTAACTAAGTTACGAGAGAGCCAGTTTAGGTTTCAAATTTAGCAATTATGCTTATGAGTTGCGTTAGATCAAATTTTGGAAATTGCTTTTGGATCCATTGTCTTGATCTTCACTGAACAAAGTTAAATTGCGTGACATCCAACAGGTGGAGGGTCTGATGAGGCTGATGGAAGGAGAGCACATCGGCCCCTTCAACTTGGGCAACCCGGGCGAGTTCACCATGCTCGAACTGGCAAATGTGGTGCAGGAAACGATCGATCCCAATGCAAAGATTGAGTTCCGCCCGAACACGGAGGATGACCCCCACAAGCGCAAGCCCGATATCACCCGTGCCAAGGAATTGCTCGGGTGGGAGCCCAAGATCGCCCTCCGACAGGGTCTCCCGCTCATGGTCTCTGACTTCCAAAAACGCATCTTTGGCGACCAATCGGAAACTGCTGCCACCACCGGCACCGGCGTCGGCTCCACTTAAGTTGGCACTGCTTGTGTTAGCTATTGATTATCAATATTTGATCGATCTGTTTCATCCAAGGGAACCTCAATTTGGAGTAGAAGATGAGCACATTGACAGTGAAATCACCTTCGTATTAAGTATTCGTTTATTTGTAGCATTATAACTGCTGCTGAACGGATGCAGTAGCTGGATTGAAGTGGGATAGCACAGTGTAATTTTGTTCTCTCTTGTTATACTTTCTCAATTGTTTTGGATCATAAAGTTCAGGACAATTGGTTTCTACGAATTTACAGTTTATAGACGTCTAAATGACTGTTTAATAGATATAATAAGATAGTACATAGATTAGTTTTTCATTGTGTAAAATTCGATTTGTCAAAACATCGAAAGACACTTTCCTTCTATCTCCTAAAATTTGAACTCTTAGCACTGCCCTTCCGGCGCCTGCCCTCCAGCCCAACAGCCAGCTACAAGCTTGTTACTCATATTCGTTTTCTTTTTTTTTTTTTATTTATAAGGGGTATCTAAGCAATTTGATATCAATTAATTTCTTTGGCTGATCGGTCCTGTCCCATGGTCTTCAATTAGAGTTTTCATCGATCAGCAAGGGTAAATCAAGAGGACGCATCATCTTGTCCCACGGTCTTCAATTAGAATTTTCATCGGTCAGCGAGGATAAATCAAGAGGACGCATCATTGGCACCTGCACTCCAATCCGATCTATCAACGTGGATCCACTACATCCGATCAGCACAGTCGACTGTCACGTCTCAGATGAAAATATTCAACGGGACGAGAATGCATCATCGACATTTGCACTCCAATCCGATCTACCAACATGAATCCATTGCATTTGACTAGCACAGTTGATTGTCACACCCCAAACGGAAATACCCAACAGGATACGCCTCAGAGGAATCGAACCGTGACATGATATTGAGAAGGAAATGTAGTTATTCGATGCGCCACAGCCCTGAGGGCAGATTGTTACTCTATTCCAGAGGAGATCAGGAGGATTCATTAATAGAAGGGAGAGATTTATTAATAGAACGGTTAAAATTTTCATTTTTTCAAGATTTTTTTTTCTTTTTTTTTCCTTTCTTCGCTTCTTTTCAAACAAAGGTTTTTTTTTTTTAACTTTCCCTTTTCTTTCCTCACCCCCTCCCAAACAAACCCTTCCGCACGAGCTCGTTCAGTCAGTGAAAAGTTCTGGACCCTCGGAATGCAATCTTTAAGAAAAATTAACTAAAAAGAAAATAAACAAATTTATTAAAGATAAAAATATTTTTAAATATATAAAAGATAAATGAAAGTAAAAGAACAGACAACAACCGTTGTAATTTTTGTATTTATCTGAAACAATAAAAATTTGGTTTAAAAAATTTAGACTCAATCAAACTAAGAAGATTTTTATATACTATAATAATAACAACTAATGTGGATAGAAATATCTTCGGCCAAATAGCCGAGTTAAATCGATGGCCAAATTAAATGGGAGTTCAAGAAGGATTCGATCAAGAGTGACAAGTTAATTTAAATATATCAGAAGACCATTATATATCTCGATCACAAACTTGTCTCGGTCTTATTTTATCTCGGTCGTAAGTTTGTCTCGACTATAAGCATATCTCGGTCATATTTTATCTCGGCCATAAGCTTGTCTCAGTCATATCTTGTCTCGGTCATATTTTATCTCGGTCATAAGCTTGTCTTGGCCATAAGCATATCTCGGTCATAAGCTTGTCTCGGTCATATCTTATCTCGACCATAAGCATATCTCAGTCATAAGCATATCTCGGCAAGCATTGTATCTCGATTGCATTATATCTTGGCTGCATTGTATCTCGACAGCATTGTATCTCGCAGACTTATATCTCGGCAAAATCATCACTCTTTGCTGACTCGTCTCTCATCTCGGTGTCTCAGTCGCAACATAAATAGCGTCATCTATGAGAAACTTAGAGTTGAGACGTTGAGATGGGAGATGTCTTAATGCTAGATGTTCCAAGATGTCTCTTCCAAAGTTAGCTCTTCCCGAGCTCTTAAAGTTAGCTCTTCCGAGCTCCTCAAAGCTCTTCTAAAGCTCTTCCTAAGTCAGATCTTCCGGAGTTCAAGTTATCTCTTCCAAGAGCTTTTCTCAAAGCTCTCATTCGGAGATGTCTCTTTCAAGATAACTCTTCCAAGAGCTCTTCTCAAAGCTCTCATTCGGAGATGCATCTTCCAAGAGCTCTTCTCAAAGCTCTCTCATCCAAATGTATCTTTTCCAAGAGCTCCTCTCAAAGCTCTCTCATCCAAATGTGTCTCTTCCAAGAGCTCCTTTCAAAGCTCTCTGATCCAAATATGTCTCTTCCAAGAGCTCCTTTCAAAGCTCTCTCATCCTAATATGTCTCTTCCAAGAGCTCTTCTCAAAGCTTTCTCATCCGAAGATGCCTCTTCCAAGGATAGCTCTTCTCGAGCCATAACTCTTCTCGAACTCTTCCTAAGTCAGATGTATCTTCCGGAGCTCTTTCAAGATGTCTCTTTCAAAATGTTTCTTCCAAAGTTAGCTCTTCCGAGCTCCTCAAAGATAGCTCTTCAAAGATGTATCTTCCAAAAATCTTCCAAAGGAGCTCTTCAAAGATGTATCTTCCAGAGATCTTCCCAAGTTAGCTCTTTTCGAGCTCTTCCCACATCAGATGTATCTTTCAAAGTTCTTTCAAGATGTCTCTTCCAAAGTTAGTTCTTCCAGAGCCCTTCCAAAGGAGCTCTTCTAAGATATCTCTTCCAGAGCTCTTGCCAAGTTACCTCTTCTCAAGCTCTTTCGAAGATAACTCTTCTCAAGTTATATCTGCCGGAGTTGGATCTTCATAGGTCAGTTGGATTTTTTACTTTGTTTTTCTCTCGTCCATTTATGTTTTGCGGTACTAGATTACTCAGTCAAATTTTATGGAGGAATCAATTCTTGACTCTGTGGGTCTTCTGGAGTTGGAGGATCTGTATTTCGACCGAGGTAATTCGTAAGCTCTCATGCTGACCTTCTCAATATTTCAGTCGAGGTAATTCGTAAGCTCTCGCACCGACCTTCTCTTTTTCAGCAAAGCCATCTATCACAGTGTATATTAACAAAGTCGTCTATCAGGATGCATTTCAGTAAAGTCGCTTATCACGGCGCATCTCTTTAAGTCGTCTATCATGGAACATTTCAGCAAAGCCGCATATCACGATGCATTTCAGCAAAGTCACCTATCACATCGCATTTCAGCAAAGTCATCTATCACGACGCATCTCTTCAAGTCACCTATCACGGTACATCTCAACAAAGTCGTCTATCACGGTGCATCTTAACAAAGTCGCCTATCACGGCGCATTTCAGCAAAGTTGCTTATCACGACGCATCTCTTTAAGTCGTCTATCATGACACATCTCAATAAAGTCGTCTATCACAGCGCATTTCAACAAAGCCGCCTTTCACGGCGCATCTCTTTAAGTTGCCTATCACGACACATTTCAGTAAAGTCGCCTATCACGGCGCATCTCTTTAAGTCGCTTATCACGACACATCTCTTTAAGTTGTCTATCATGATACATTTCAACAAAGTCGCCTATCACAGTGCATTTCTTTAAGTCACTTATCACAGTGCGATCTATTCTCTCGTGTCTCGGATTGAAGCATCCATCAACAAAGTCGTCTATCATAGTGCATCTCTTCAAGTCGCCTATCACGGCATATTCCGGCAAAGTCACCTATCACGACGTATTTTAGCAAAATCGCCTATCACAACGCATCTCTTTAAGTCGTCTATCACGGCACATTTCAGCAAAGTCGCCTATCACGGTGCATTTCAGAAAAGTCGTCTATCACGGTGCATTTTAGTAAAGTTGTCTATCACAGCACATTCTAGCAAAGTCGCCTATCATGGCGCATTTCAGCAAAGTCGCCTATCACGGCGCATTCTAACAAAGTTGTCTATCATAGCGTATTCCAGGAAAGTAGTCTATCACGACGAATTTCAGTCAAATCGCCTCGGACGATGCATTATATTCTCTTTGTCTCATACTCAATCGTCTAGTTATTTAACATATATAGTGGTTTTTGACATTTTCTCCATTGGTAATCCCTCTGATCTCCACTTCGGCATCTTCGTTAAGCTCCACTTTGGTAACAGAGGTCAACTTTATATGTTCCTTTTATATTCGACACAAGTCTAGTCAGTCGAACTTATGCCTCCTTCGACTAGACAAGAGGGGGATGCTTATAATGTGGATAGAAATATCCTCGGTCAAGTAGCCGAATTAAGTCGATGGTCAAGCTGAGTGAGGGCCCAAGAAGGACCCAAATCAAGAGCGACAAATTAATTTAAATCAGCTAGAACACCATTATATATCTCGACCATAAACATATCTCGGTCATAAGCTTGTCTCGCCATATCTTATCTCGATCATAAGCTTGTCTCGGCCATATCTTATCTCGGTCATATTTTATCTCGGTCATAAGCTTGTCTCAACCATAAGCATATCTCATGCTTGTCTCATATCTTATCTCGATTATAAGCTTGTCTCGACCATATCTTATCTCGGCCATAAGCTTGTCTCGACCATAAGCATATCTCAGTCATAAGCATGTCTCGGTCATACCTTATCTCGGCCATAAGCTAGTCTCGACCATATTATGACTTAGCCTCATGACTCAACTTCATGACTTAGCTTCATGTCTCAACCTAATGACTCGACTTCATGTTTCAGCTGAATGATTCAGCTTCATATTTTAGTCTGATGTCTCAGCTCCATTTATCATCAGCTTAATTAGATGTTTATATCTTTGACCGGAAGATTCCTCTCCATGGTCTCCGCTATTAAGTCACGTCTCTATCATAATGAGGTTATACCTCCCAAGATCCCCTTCGAACAGTCACATCTCCATCATAATGAGATCATGTCTCCCAAGATCCCCTCCGAATAGTCACATTTCTATCGTAATGAGGTCATGCCTCCTCAGATCTCCTCTATGAAGTCACATCCCCATCAGGAGCTACATCACCAGGTTTCTTTTATTTCATTGGCTATATAAAGGTAATGAGAGGAGGCTCTGGTGATCTATAATCTCTAACCTTCAGCTTCGCTTCTTTAGGCAACTTTCTCCATATTCTCCACGATTTGACTTGGACGTCGGAGAGACTTGGCCAAGGTCCCCCTCGGCCCCCCCTTCTCACCCGTTTATGAGTCCTTCTCAGGTCAGTGCTCCGACGGCTCCGACGGTCGTCGTTCAACGCTTTCTTCAAACTCACCCGTAGCATGGTACAAGACGTAGCTTCGAAAGCAGGTGATCCAGCCAAGCTAGCTCATGAAAGCCCCCTTAGTCTGCATTCAGCCGATCATGCCCATCTCAACCACGCACACCTTGCCGAATCACCACTCCTTGCAGATTGTGGGAATATATTTCGGCAAGCATTGTATCTCAGCTGTATTATATCTTGGTTGCATTATATCTCGGTAGTATTGTATCTTACAGACTTATATCTCAGCAGAATCATCACCCTTTACTGACTTATCTCTCATCTCGGTGTCTCAGCCGCAACAATAACAATCAAATTTTATCCCAGAGGTATGAATCTTTATATATCATTGAACTCTATCCCCTACTATATCATCATTATATTTAAATAAATTTTATTTTATTTTATTATTGCTAACTAAGTCTTCTTTGATGTTCGTATTTCTCATTTGATTTGTATATTTATAATAGTTTCATATTATTTAACTAGAGTATATACCGGTTGTCTAAGTACATATTCATACTATCTTAAACGTATATCCCGAACTTTTTTTCTCAATATGTGTAACTCCAATTTTCACTTTAATATTTTTATTTTTTATTTTATTCATCCTGGTATATTCACATATTCATCTTAATTAACATCCTCTTCTCTGTAACTTTCATCTTTTGCTCATATGCTCAAGTCATAGCCTAACATTTATATAACATAGTCGGTCTAACTGTTAAAATTTTTCTTTATGTTTCAAAGGTACTTTATAATCATAAAAAATATTTAATGCTCTTCTCTATTTCAACTAGTTTTAATTTTATGTAAAATATTTCTCTCAACCGGCCTCCATCTTTTTACAAAAAAAATCCTAAATATTTAAAATTTTTCATTATTGATAATTCATTATTTCTTACTTAACAATTGTATCTAACATTTCTAAATTTAAATTTTATATATTCTATCTTTATCTACTAAGTGTAAAGTCTTTCGCTTCTAGCATTTCACTCTAAAATTCAAGTTTAGCATTTACTCCTTTATGTGTCTCATATAACAAAATAATATGATCTACAAATAATATACATTATAGTAGCATGTTTGGATATGCTTAGTGAGTTCACTCATGATTAGTATAAAAAAATAAAAATTTAAAGTTTATCTTTTGTTGTAACCCTATCTTTATAAGAAATATTTTAGTTAATCCTTCTGACATTTTCACTTTTGTCATTGTATCATTTTATATATCTTTAATTATTTCAATATATCTTATATTAACAGCTTATTTTTTAGAATTCTTTATATAATTTTCTTTAAAACTCTATCATAAACTTTTTCAAGTTTAATAAATATCATATATAAGTTTTATTTTTATTCCTGATACTTTCCAATTAGTTATATGAGAAGATGTATTACTTCTATTATCATTTTTTTTTTGTATAAATTCAAATTAATTTTCGATTACTATGGTATCCTTTCTTAATCTTTTTTCTATTATTTCATGGTATAACACGTTAGTTTAATATCTCTATAATTTGCACAATTTTGTACCTCTATCCGAATATTATTTAATCTAACTACTTTTTTTTTTATTTTGCATCTTATCTAAAGTTTGTTCTACTTCTAAAAATCGATTTCTACAATAAAAATTTAAATTTCTATATTTTTTTGACCTACTTAAATTATCTAAGTTAATTAGATCATCTAAACCTTCATTGAAAAGTTGATGAAAATATCTCTTTCATCGCTCTTTTATTTTTTCATTATCCATTAGTACTCTACTATATTCATCTTTATTGCATTTTGTTTGATAAGATTTCTAGTTTTTCTTTCTTTAGTTTTAGCTATTGAAAAATTTTATTCTTAATTTTACTTATTACTTTTTTGGCCTTCTTTTTAGTTATAGTATATTTTTTTTAAGTTCTCCTCGTTCTTAGGTGTATAATATTTTATATGTTTTTTCTTTCACTTTCTCCTATAATTTCTCATTCAATTATCAAGATTTTTTACTTAGGCAATACAAATCCTTTTGGCTTAATTAGTAAATCTTTGTCTAAATTTTTTAACTTTAATATCATTTTATTCCATAATGTATCTGAGTCATTATGTATCTTTTCTAATACTTATATTTATATCCTCTTTTAAATATATTTTGTTTCTTATTTTTTAACTTCTATCATTTATGCTTAAAACACATACTCAATACTATCAATCTATATTTGATAGTTAAGTTTTCTTCAGAAATAACTTTATAATTTTTACAAATCCTTTTTATCTTTATTTTGAGAAAATTAATTTGAGATTTATTGTTGTCACTTTTAAATATGACCAAATTTTTTTTTTCTTAAAAAATATATTAGCAAGTATACTTTATTGTAAAATCTAATATATTTTTTCTTTCTCCATTATTTATTCCAAATCAATAACCTTTATATATCATATTATATTCTATATTTTTTATTTCTACATGCCTATTAAGGTCTTTTTCTATTAAAATTATTTTATCTGGTTAAATTCGTTATAATATCCCATCTAAATCTTTTCGAAATATAATTTTAATATTTTTAAGAACTATCTATAATAATAATTATCCATTTCACATTCTACTCTTTTTTATATACCATAATTTAAAATATGAATTTTTTTATCATGTTTGTCTCTTAAACACAAATTATTATTATTTTTTAATTATAGTATATACTATTTTCATTATTTTAACCGTTGAGTATTTATATACTATATGTTCCAAATTGTAAATGATAGATTTTTTGTAATATTTATTTATTATATATTTAATACTTTAATAGAATCCTACGACGTATTTCTTTCGGAAAAAAAAATCTAGTATTAGAATAATATAAATTTATTTATTAAAATTTATCGAAGTTTAAAACGTTTATTGATACTCTAATTCAATCCTTCCTCTTTCTCGTCCGGGCTCGAGACCGGCGATTACGGTGAGATTACCTTCTCCGCTGGTTTGTGTTTCGACTGACTTCGCGCTCTGGACTGGCATCCCCGCGTCAGTCGTCGGCGGAGGACCATATCCTGAAGAGGAGCCAAACTAGTGGAGATAAACAACGGCGTCAACGTGAGGTGGCGTGCGCGTGGAGAGAACATGTGGCGTGGTCGAGAGGCATCTGGATCGCACGTCTCTTCCAAGCAAAGCGACGAAGCCTGGTGATTCGCCCGACCAAGGCAGCCCTTCCTCTCGATCTGTTTCTCCCCGCTTCCTTTTTCACATCTCGGTCTCCATACTTGTTTGTCTCTTGCATTCCCAATTACTTCGGAAAACGGGAAATTACGGGCTGTAATGAAGCTTGGCGGAACCTTAGACTACAAGCAATGGAGATGTTTTGAGTCGATTGGAGGTTTTGTGGTACTTAGTTTCCTGATCGTTTGTTTTGGGTGGATGAATTTTGGTTTTGGAGCAGTTTTTTTTTTTTTTTGACGAAAAAGGATCATCTTGCAGAGGAACTGCGATGGGGAAACGTGAGGATCGTAGATTTTTCCCGCTGACGAGCTTGCAGATCGGGTAAGTTAGAACCAGTTGTGTTTGATAACCTTTTTTTTTTGTTTGTTTGTTTGTTTATTCTATTGTGCTATCCCAACGTTCTCGTTTCCGTGTGATTAAGAGTGGATTTTTGTTGCGATCTCTTCCCGTTCCACTTGGATTCTGTGACCGTTCTCCATTATGAAATCGTGAGAAAAGAAATCAATAGGTTTTACATCCGCAACAAGGAGGTCCCTTGTGAAATTGAATTCATCTTATATTCTTTGTTGTGACGTCTAGTAGAAGTTATAGTGTGAACGGCATTGCTACAAATAGAAGGCATGTTTCAGATTTATTTTGGCTGCTCGATTGGCCGTAATATTAAACTTTAGTTGGTCAGATCCTTGGCTAAATCTTGCTCTAGTGTCAGTTTGGGGAGCTTTCTTTTGGTTGAAAAGAGAAAGTTTGGTACCTCTTCTAACAAGGAAAAATCTTGAAAATTAATCAGTGATGTTAGTCATCATTCTGAAAGGAATAAGCATAAGACATTGTTTTGAAACACAACAATAAGAAATCGGGAGAATTCCTAAACCAAAGGCAAATCTCATAATTATGGGAAAATACAATAGGTAGAAAATAACATTTTTACAATAAGACATAGAGAGAATCCCTATACTAGAGGCAATCTCATAATTATGCGAAAATACATAACTAATGCATAACTTCTACAATAAGTAACTAACAACTTATAAAAGCAACGACAAATTACAATCCCTTTAATCATGGAATTTGTGCTGATCCTCCGAGGGGTTTGCTGTCGATCTTACAACAGTCAACTTAGGCTGGTGAATATATTTCAATAAAAATCCATCATAGCAATGCTTTAGTTGCACATCAGCCTCTTGAGAGTTGTAGGAATATAAGATATGTCAGTCTTTTATTCTCCTCACTTATATCTGTCTATTAGTTTTCCATTTACTTTTGCTTAGAGTGTGGATCTGAAATGTAAATTCGAGCTAGCATTATGACAGCTTTGTCAGCTATTTCTGCATACTGAGCATCTAACTTCTGTTTTAGTAGTAGTCTTATCAAACAAACTCTGCCTCTGGGTTTCTTTTGCAGGGATCTTCAGTCCTATCTATCTCATTTGACTCTGTTTTTGGCTGTAAGAAGTGAGAAATTTTATATCCTTGTCGATAATCGTCCATGGGTGATCCACCAGGACTCACGAGCTACTCACTTGTGGCAGTTAATGGTTACCAAGGTAAAGGTGAAAATAGTTCAAATTCATACTGTATAAGTATGAGAGTACCAATTGTATTTTCTGGTTACATTTTACAATTTTCAGTCTAGGCTATCTCCTTTTGCAAACACAAGATCTGCTAGAGTTACAGGAAGTGATATTGGGAAGATTTTAAGATTTACCAAAAGCTCTAGGTCTGTTTCCTTCAGAAGAAACAGATTACGTAATTGGTTCTCCTTGATCGATGCTGCCCTCAATTATAAGAAAAATTTGCACCAAGTCAAGAAACTGAAAGACTCTTTCCTTTTGAGTAATGATTTGCATTGTCCATTGTATGGATGCATTGTTTTTGAAGTAGAATGGAAGTATGTGCGTGGCATCAACTACATCAATGAACTGCAGGTATCTTCTTACATCTCAGTTTCATTTGTAGGATTGTATAGTCTCGAATTGTTTTTTCTATCTGTTCTAATGTAGATTTTCTCAAATTGTTTGATTGCCTATGTAGACCGATACATCCTTAGCATTGGAAGTTAATTTGATGAAAAGGTGGGAATTTGATAGTATTGAACAGGCTTCTAGCTGTATCTATCTATGGTATACAGGTATATGCGATGAGCGCCATCTCCTGCAAGATTATCTGGAAAGTATCTGCAGCAAAGGTAAAACACACTTGAGCTTTTATGCACACCCAAGAAATTCCTTTTGCTGGATAACACATTATCATCTTTTGCAGATGTGTTTTACGATGCTCAGGAAGATGTTTCATCCTCTAGTGAGGCTAGTGAAAAGCTGTTCACTACTGTTGAGTCTTACAAGGAAAAACATTTTTGCATGCATTCCGATTCTTCATGTTCTCCTAGAAGAATGGAAGATTTAAATTCACCTTTCACACCACCTGCTTCTGGGCCTTACAAACGAAGAAAGATAATAAAATCAAGCATGTTCGTTGATGTGGATGGACTTTCTGAGGAAGCATACAGTGAAGTTGTTAGATCTCCATCAAATTCAGTATCCTCATCTTCTTTGAGTGGTTGTGAAAATGATGATGGGTGTTTGGTTTTTGAGGCTACCACGTACAAGGATGTACTCCTTTTATTCAGATTTGATGATCATGATCTCCCATTTAAGCTCAAGGAAATAATTATGTCTGACCTGAGGCTGCTTACACTATTGGAGTATGGACTTCCTTCTTGGGTCATCTTTCTTCAATCCTACCCTGTCTTTTGTCAAATATATCGTCCATGGATGTGCCCTTTAGCCAGGGCTTTTTACGTTTTGATATCTATAATCACTGTCCTCATAGGATTCTATGACCTTTATAAGAATGTTCCTATACTGAAGGCAACTGCTGCAAGCTTATTTGGTCCCTTCTTTAACTGGATAGAATCATGGGAAATGGTTTCAAGAATCAGATACCTGGGAACTATGCTTTTTCTTCATAACTTTGAGAAAGCTTTGATGTGGTTCCTAATGGTTGCACGTGCTACAAAGTCATTGTTTTCAGTGTTGACCAAGCCAATTGCTGGTCCTATCATGGAACTTTTTGAATTGATTTTTCCTATATGGAATGCATGTTTTTCTACTTTGGAGAGCCTCATCTGGGTTATTTGGAATGTATTATCATCGTCATGCAATGTGGTTTCAAGTATATTGGAAATTATCATCTGGCCTTTCTGGTTTGCCTTTTCAACTTTATGGAGTGTAGGTGGGATATCATCTAGTTGTAGCTTTTTTCTATGTTTGTCTTGTCGTGCACTCAGCTTTCCTCAATGTCTCACCTTTTTTACTTCTGCTATCTTTTCTAATTACAGTGGCATATGTAATATACCCAGTTGTCTGGCTTCTTTTGGAGATTGTCAGTGCTCCTGTTCGTTTGATTGTTACATTGGCTAGTTTCCTTGGAATGTTTTTCATCAATGTCTATTATCTACTGCAAGGAACCTGGTCAGCTATTGGGGCTTTGTTTCAGATTGCATCTCCATCTGAAACAACAGCAATTGCCTATGAAGTTCCGATTTGGCGGTCACTTTGGAATGATTTATTTTCCAAGGTAATGTTGTTCAGTGATACACAAGTGAGCATCCTTTTGATTCCTAAGTTATGTTCTTGTTCTTCTCAGGTATTTCGTGCAATTCGAAGCATTTTTTATGGTTTTGTTGCTTTTTTCACAGCTTGCAATAGGCATAGGTTAAGGTATGTTATCTATTACACTTTTATTTATTAAATAAATCAAATGGCAAAAAATAGCTCAATTAATTCAGATATATGTTTCTTTTCTTGTCATTCAACAACATGTTTCCTAATTGTTTAAATTTGTCTAGCAATAAATCCCTTAAATGTGGTTTAGATGAATTGTCTTTGTATCATCTCACAGTTAAATGATTCTCTCATTTTAAGTTCTGTATAATAACAAGCTGTGAGTCAAACTATTTTGGATCTTTAACATGGCTCTAATTGAGTCCTACTGCAGATATTTTAACAATGTAGCTTTATATTATTATCCTTATACTATTGATGCCTTTGAGTTAATTATATCTTGTCCCGTACAATTTACAGAATTAGAACACTGCAAATTAACTTAGGTAAATGCTTGATTGAACGCACCAACTCACTCAATTGTTAAGGGCCTTCCTGAGAGTGTAAGGTTTGGGATCAAATCCCGACTTCAGTATGATGTGCCATCAACATGATGTGGTCCATTTGCTTTCAATCAATATCACTCATCAGTCTAAACTTGATTGTTTGGTTTACTCAGGCTCATTGGATGTATAGCTTTTTATCCTCAAATCTCTAATTTTGTTCACGCACAAAATTTAAGATTGGTTTCCATTCAGACCCGGTCACTTTCTTAGCAAAACAACTAATGCTTGTGTTCAAATTGGACTCACAGTCAATATTCATAGTGTGCTAAAAAAAACACTACCAATTTCTAATATATTACTATTTTTTGGCACACATTAGTTATTAATGAGTTTATTTAAAACTGCAAATGTATTGATGCACAATCCGAGAATTATCTAAGAGTTTCTAATGTATAGAGTTTTCGCCGTGTGATCTAGAGGTCACGGAAACAGCCTCTTGCAAAGCAAGATAAGGCTACATAATGAATTCTTTCTCAGGACCTGCATTGACAGAAGTTTCGTGCACCGGACAAACTTTTTTTTTCTAATGTATAGAGTTTTCACTAATGAGTCAATGTACAAGTTAAATCAAATCTGTCACTCTCAGCAAACTTTCTTTGTTTGTTCATGAAGGCAGAATGAGGAGGTTCACAAAATAGTTTTGTTTGTCAATTCCCAGATTTTTTTTATTAAACAATTCAAAGATCAACTTTGGCTTGGAATGTACTGAGTTGAGCTGGAATGAGCTTATCCCAGAGAAAACTCCGAGTGATTCATAAGATACTCTCGAGGTTTTTAAAATTGTTGCAGTGGGTATTCAGTATCACATATCTCATGTCTTGTTCGAGTATTAGCTGGATTCTTGTGTAACGGGTATGGAAAGAATTTGCTATTAGGATCTTTCTGGAACGGATTTTTCACTTTTTTTTTTTAAATGGATGCTAATTCTTGTAGTTTTTAATCTTACTCTGTGGTACCTTGGGATTGGGAATGACGAGTAATTGCTTGGCTTAATTTAGCATGATATAAAAAAAAATGATAACTAAATTCCAAGTTCTATATTTTCTTTGTACGAGATATTATTCTTACTATGTTGTTATATTCTTCTGCACTAATACTGAAGGGGATATTGAGTTTTAGGGATCTGGGATCTATTGTTTAACACTTAGAAAAAGTTATGTAGTTGAAATAAAAACGATAAGATGGATGTGTGGAGTTACTGAACATGATACGGTAAAAAATATTTATATTCAAAAGATGCACTTCCAATAAATGATAAGATGGGAGAAATAAATTCTGGACATGTTTGAAGACAATGAAGAGATTCTAAACTTAAAAGAGTTGTATCTATTAGATTATAACCCATAAGGGTTTAAGAAAGATTAAAAACATATTTAATTAACTTGAATATTACCTTTGATATTGATTTGTATACAGGTCAAGAGAGAAATAAGATTTATGACATCGACCATAAATAATTATAAAGACTTGACTTGATGATGATGACGGTTACACATTTTGATGATTGATGATATAATGCTACTATGACAAACCTAAGTTAACTAGTTGACCTTTCTGACATAAATATGGAGTCATCATTCATCCATGGAACAATATTATTTTCTTGGTGACCAATATATTTTTTTTCCCATATACCAAATATTAATATTTGTTTATATTTGGGAAAGAAATGGTAATTGCCTTGTGATCTAAAGGTCACGGATTCGAGTCCTGAAAACGGCCTCTTGCAAAGCAGGATAAGACTGCGTACAATAGATTCTTTCTCGGAATTCCGCATGGCGAGCTTCAGTCTGCTGATCTTTTTTATCTTGGAAAGAAAATTATCAGAAAAATTATTCTTTTTTTTTAGTGTTATCCATAATTCTATGGGCTTATTTTGGTTAGTCATGATTATACTTCTGCCTACCTTTTAAATTTTTGTTCAGAGATTGCTTCCATTTCCAAGTTTGTAGCTATTGTTTTTCTCTTATAGATTACAACATTATTATTAATATTTCATCTTTGTATTTTATAGCATCTACAATCATATCTTGGTGCTTCTCCGTCGTTTCTCTCATGTCATCTACCCTTGGAGACTTTCTGAGGCTGACCTTGGAAGGAAGAAAGAAATAAATCAAAGCCCTGTAAGTTTCTTGAAATACCTTTCTCATAAATTCATGGATGATCAAGATTACTCAAGGAAGGATACACACTTTTAGTATTTCTCCTTCTCAAGAAATCCTATGATAGCCTTTTCTACCTTTATATACAATATTGATGAATAGGAAAACTTTCACACTTGACCCTTAGACATTTATTAATAATTCCCTAACAGTGTTCATCCAACTGATAATATTAATCTGCTGCTACATGTTCATCCGACCGATACTGAAATCAGACATGGAGGTGCAATGTATGTGCTCCTCCACAAGCATCAATCATATGGGATGAGTTTCCAGATTCACAATAGAATGGAAGTCTGCTCTAGCAACCAACCGATAGCTTCTTGTTAGAGTTCAAAAGTTCATTTCAATATAACTGATTTTTATGCTGTATTCCGATTTTATTTCAATCTAGTCAAGACAATCGAACTGCTACTTATTCAACAAAGAGGAAGAGGAATTAATAAATCACTGCGCATAATGTTCGCATGTTTCTTTTTGTATTTCTCTGTCATCTAAATATATTATGGAATTTGATTTTCAAATTTGTATCTATTAAGCATAATGCAATCCTTTCTTTTCCCTTGGTCAACATGTTTTATTGGTTTCTATGCAGCCCCAAGAAAGTGATAGACCAATACCTAAGTGAGTACACAATGTGCTACTTCAACACAAGTCAATTACATTAAGCAAACTGACTAAAAAGCGTCATATTTTAATGTCAGATCTGGCTCGCAAACACCGGAGAAACTAAGAAGAAGGCGTGCAAGGAGACTGACTTCCACATCATAGCAATTTGGATTGTACAAGAAATGTAAATTCCTTGATTCTTGTTTCTTTTTTACTCTTCGAGAAGTTGGATACTGATCTCTCTTTCCCTTTTCTTTTGGGGTTGGGAGAGGGAGAGGGGTTGTAGATGTACTAACTGGATAGGAGATCTAACTGTAGGCTCTTTGAGGAACATCAGAGTAGAAGAAGAGTAAAATTGACTTTGTTACTGACTTCAATTGCAAAACTATCAAAATCTCGGTCACCTCACCGTCCAGAGAGGAAAACTAATTAAATTGTTGACTTTGGAAGTTAAAAACATTTAATCTTAGTCCCGAGTTATTGATTCTTAGTTGTTCTGCCTGCTTGTTTGTGAATTAAATTGCATTTCTACGCCCATACGCATTGTTAGAAATTTTTAGTGGTGATCATTTGCTGTTTTGGATCATATTCGATAGTAAGGTTGTTAGAAAGTCCCATTGGCTCGTTGATTAGAGCGGCATAGATGTTGTTATAGATGAACAGGAGTTAAATTTCGACGTGAAATTTAAAATTTTTATTCAGATTCAAAACTTCTTTGTTATTTTTGATCAACGGCTAAAGGAACATAATTTTTCGTGATTTATTTTCTTTTATCATTATTGAGAGATTGACGGTGAAAAATATTAGGATGAACGTAATCGTCTTTTGCTATGTATAGTAAGGTCGTTAGAAGTTTTTGACAGAGCATTCAAGGCTAATCCAATTAGTAAGTGCAAAGGAATTTGTCCACAGTGGATATAGGTCAATTTTCAATAATTTCATCCCTTTAGATTATCAATCGATTCTTCTTTTGTTCTTATCAATTGAGATTTTGATTTACATTCTTCATCGATACAATCAGAGAGGCCATTATAACGATTTTACATGAGTATTTTTTGAATATTTTAAAATCAACCGTCACCGCATCGATTGTCAATTTTTTTTTTTGTTGGTCAAATATTAATGAGAAAAATTCAGTTTATCGTCGATGAGTTCTTCAAAAGGCCCATTGACCAATCTCCTTTGATTTTAAACTTAGATTATTTTTTTATATTCTCTTGCAGTTAGGAACTTAAAGGTAGACATATCTTTTAAGTTCTATTGCAAGTAGATTTTTTTTTCTTTTCCTTTTTCATTTTGTTCGACAGTGCGTTAGTTTAAATTAAATTGCGCTAGATGATTTCCAAAATCAACTTGCACCTTACGATCGAAATCATGATTTCTGCGATTTATAAGTGAAAAAAAGATATATACATTTTATCATCTCTTGGCTAGGAAATGCATGCTAATATATCTTCAATATTAAAATCAGCTTACGAGCTGTAAATTGATTTCCACTCTTAGTTACGAGATGATAAAAGTTATAGGCACTCATACATAAAATATGACAAAAGTTATATAAAAAATTAGTTCACTTAGGAATGGCGTATTGGTTCGTGTAAAAATGGACATAGAATATCAAAAGTAATTATAAGTTTGAACAATACTATTATATTATAATTGAGGGATAGTATCTAAAATTTTGATGACATAAATCGAACATTATTAATGTATTAATTTAAAAAATAATAATTTAGAGCCCTTTAGAAAATTAATCCGAGATGACCAATCTTACATCGTGTGTCCGATCCTATATAATTGTTACAGATGTACGAGGAATTGAAATTTTAGAATTGAAACATCAAGTAAATACTGCATGCTATTTGTACTGCAGATGAACAAAGTGTGTGCATATGATCGGCTGCGCCCTGGAATTGTGCATGCTCCCTCGTATAAACAGTGATTTTTTACTGTTTTAAATCACACGCACAATTCTGGTGCGCAGTAAAAATGTACTCATATACATAGACAATTGATCGGCTGCGTGTCGAAATTGTGTGCACTCTCTCACGTGAACAGTAATTTTCATTATCCATGTGAACAGTGAAATCATTGTTCAAGTGAGGGAGCGCGCATAATTCTGACGCACAATAAAAACACGCTTATATACATAGGAAATTGATCAGTTGTTCGTCAGAATTGTGCGCGCTCCCTCACGTGAACAGTGAAATCACTGTTCACCTGAGGGAGCGCACAGCAGAAATGTGCTCATATACATAGGCAATTGATCGAATGCGCATCGGAATTGTGCGTGCTTATGCGCGCTCCCTCATGTGAACAATGATTTTCACAGTTCACATGAACAGTGAAAATCACTATTCACGTGAGGGAGCGCACACAGTTCCGACGCGCAGCATAAACATGCTCTCTCTCTCTCTTCCTTACTTGATTGGTAATGTTGGTGCAATTGACCCAGGTCACGATTGACCAGACTCGAGTTTGACTCGAGTGATGTTTTGATGTTTGACATAATATGTTTTGACATAGTATGTTTGACATTAATGTCGGTTGATGTTTTGAGAAGATTGTTTATACAATCGACTCGGGTTATGATTAACCGGACTCGAGTTTGACTCGAGGGAGACTTTGATGGTTAACTAGGGTTGACCATGTGATTATGGGAAAGTCCAAGCATGGGTCTTGGCAAGATAAAGTCCAAGTCATGGGTACTTGGCATGGAAAGTCCAAGTGGGACACTTGGCAAGGAAAAGTCCAAGCATGAGTCTTGGCATGGAAAGTCCAACATGGGTTGACAAGGGAAAAGTCCAAGCTTGAGTCTTGACATTTGAGAAGTTCAAGGGGTTGATATTGGCAGCGTAAAGTCCAAGCGAGAGTCTTGGCAGCATAAATCCAATGGTTGGCGGCGTAAAGTCCAAGCGGAGTCTTGGGGGCGTAAGTCCAATGTGCCTTGGCGGTGTAGACACCGTAGCATGACATAGCCGATGGAAGCACCTGAAGGCTAACGCAATGGATGAACAAGTCATGGATGACTTGGAGGGATCCGAGAGACGTGAGGTTGATGGAGGTGGCTAGAAGGCTTAGGTCTAGGCTAAGGGTGATCTAGCAAGTATGGGGGCACCATACTTGCGTTAAATCCTCGCAATCGAGTGGTCGATGAGTGTTGTTGGAACTTTTCAGTGGATTGAGCCGTTGTCTCACGACCTGATGGCGCCTTATGGCGGTCGGTGTCGGCAAATCTAGTCGGAGGTTAAAAGAGGAGCTCGTGGAGGATTTCGGTATTGGTTCTTTGGGAGCTTTGGTGAGGCGATTTGAAGGCAAATTGCAGGTGCATTTTAGGGCCCTTCAAGCTCATCCAAGCAACCGACAAGCAAGCACTCAAAATCCTAGTTTGTAAAGTGTTCTTTACATTTTCACTTATATTTGCTTGTTTACTTTGCATTACTTATTGTAATCACTTGTAAGAGGTTTCTCCACCTCAAGGTTGTCGTCGAGAATAAGTTTATTGCTTAGTGGTGTTTGTGGCATCGCTAGAGCTCTTTAGAGCTCGTCCGTGAGTATGAAACGATTCGGTTTGAACCACGTTATATCGTCGTTTGTATCTTGTATCTTGTATTTGTTTTATTATTTTATTTATTTGCATTAACACAAATTGTAGACAAGCACGCAATTGAAATCCATCACGCAACGAATCGACGCTATTCACCCCCCCCCCTCTCTAGCGTTCCAAGGATCCCCTACAAGTGGTATCAGAGCGAGACCGCTCTTCAAAGTTTAACAACTGAGAGAGCACACTAGAGGGTGAAGATGGAAGTCCAAGAACAATTAGGATGAGACATCAACACACCAGTGCCCTACACCCTATACGGACGAGAAAACTTCAATTCTTGAAAGAGAAGAATTGAAGATTTTTTGATGATGAGAGACCTTGAGGAATGATCCATTTTGATGGAGGGATTTGAGTATCCAAAAAGACCAAAGGGTAGTTTCCTCAAGAAGAAGAAATGGAGTAAAGATCAACTCCAAAGATTTGAGAAAAATAAGAAGGTAATCAAATTCATTTTTGATTTAATTCCTAATGACTTCTTGTGTAGCCTAGGTGAGTGCATGGATGCCAAAGAGCTTTGGAGCGATTTGACCAAACTCCATGAAAATCCATCACCGGTCCAAGAGGAAGGGACCGAAGAGACAAACACATCATCCTCACAAGGTAGTGAGGACTTGGAGGTTGAGAGACCATCAACATCCAAGGAGGAAGAGAAAGTAAAATTGGAGGAGACATCCACCTCAAGGATTAAGGGGGAGGAGATTAGAGCATCCTCAATACCGAATCAACAAGAAGAACCATCTACATCTGGTAGAGAGGAAGAGCAAGCTCAAGAGAACCTCACCTCCACCCTAGGTAACTCAAACACGATAATTCAAAATAAAAATAATATTATGTGTTTTGAGTGTAGAGAATTTGGGCATTATAAGAGTAAGTGCCCAAAGAAAGTCAAGAAGACTCCTCCGGTACCAAAACCTCAAGAAAGATCAAAAGATACTGGTGCCCCCACTAGAAGAAGCAAAGAGCACGTCATTTGCTTCAAGTGCCAACAACTGGGGCATTTTAGGAATTCATGCCCTAGGGGGAGCAAGAAAGTCAAAGAGGGAGTTATACATGTAGGGAGAGCCTCCAAGGTAAACCCTAAGGTATATTTCAATAATGCACCTTCTTTAGTTAATAGGCAAAAGCATGCTAGGAGTTTTAATTCTCTTGCTATTGTACATGAAAAGCATGTCATAAATAATAGGCATATTTATTTAGGTGCTAAAAATGTCCACTTAGGAAATAAGGAGAAATTTGGGACTAATGTCCCTAAAAATATTTTATCTAAGGACAAACCTAGATTAAATAACTCTAGACCTATTTCAAAGAAGGAGAAATTTGGGACTAATGTCCCTAAAAATATCTCATCTAAAGACAACCCTAGATCAAACAATACTAGACCAACACTACCTAGGGAGACAATTAGAAAGGTCCAAGAGCATCTAGGTCTCAACCCTAAATGGACTAGGCATATGCTTAGAAAGAACCATGCCCAAGGATTAAATCAAAATTCTAAAATTGGGCAATTAAATGTTGAAAATCAAACCTTGAGGTCAAGGCTTGAAAAACTAGAAAAGACCCTTAAGATTATGCAAAATCAAATGCAAGGGTCAAATGGTCAAACTCCTAAGTCTAGAAGTCAAAGTCAACACGTAGGGCCTAAGAGACAAAAGTCAACCAAGGGCAAGCAAGGTTTGGGTAACAAACCTAAGTCTAAGGTGATTTATCGTAGTGTTCCATTAGATTATGAAACACAATTTAGGTCTAGGAAGACCAAGGTCAATAGGGAAGTCATCTCTAAGGTTGACCAAGGTAGATGCCTAGTGGCTAGGGTTTCAAGAAAACCTAGAGTGGCCACTAAGAAGGTTACTAGGGAGGCAATCCCTAAGGTTAACCATGGTAAGACCACCATGACTAAGGCTAATAAGCCTAGAAGGGTCATTAGGAAGGTATCCCTAAGAAATACCTAATTAACCTAATGAGCTCAAATAAATTTTGGGTTCCTAAGAGCGTGATTGACTCATGCTAGATGGGTTAGGTCGTGTCAACCTTGATTGGATGGGTAGTTAACTCAACCATAGCAAAGTTGACATTTTAGGTTATTTCCAAGGTTATGGATATCTTGGAAATAGATTTGAATTATGATCCTTAAAGATTTTATGATGTGCCAATATATTTTTGGATTATGAAAAATCAATCAAATTGACACAAGTTAGATTTAGAGGTCTTTTGTGTGCCAATTTTTGGGTTTTGACACATTTTGGGAGATAAGTTAACATTATGACAAAATATACTTAATTATATCAAATGACAATTAATATTAAAATTTAGGTATTATTATACCTATATATTTTATATGTCATGCTTTGGTTGCCATATAACATGTCATGACATCATGTTTATTTTTATCATTTATATGTCATGATCATGTTTAGGGTTGGGTTAAATGTCATATATGCTTAAATTATATCATATGTCATGACATCATGATCATTGGTCATGCTTAATTATTGCTATCATTATGCCATGATCATTTCATGCATTTAAATTGATTAAAATTAATTTAAGGACTTTGGCATGACTTGGAGTTCCATTTATAAGAGAATCAAGTAGAGTTGCCTTAGAAAAATACATGAAACCCTAAATTAGGGAGAACAAAACCCACATCTCACATCACATTGACATATATGTGTATTTATACACCCTAGATACATGTGAGATGCTAGGATATGAGTTGAGTTCAATGTGACATTCATGCGGTACGCGTCGGGCTCCCCTCCGCTGCCCGATGCCGAGATCGATCGTCCCTCCGCAATTGTCGCCGCAGTGCCCTTCCGTCGTCGCCCCGACGACCATCTGAGTGCTCGCCGACCCCAGTCGCGCGCGCCGACCTCCAAAGCCACGGGATCGTCGTCGGACTCCTCTTCCCTAAACGACGAGCGTCGGTCTCTGCGGCCACAGGACCGCCCGAGCCTCCTTTTCCCCTCGCCGATCGCCATACCGCCACCGTCGCGCCTGCTGCAAGTTCTGCGTTGCCGCGTTGGAATTCCTAGGCGGGTGAGTTTGATTAGTTGATTTAGAGGCGAGGGATTTTGCTTCGATGTCTGAGGGTTGGGGAATTTCTTTGGTGTGAGTGGGTTTGTGGAGGTTGGTGTAAGTGGGCGATTCTGTGAGCCAGTTGTGGTCGATTTGAAATTTGAACTTGGGGTTTCGGTTGGCTGCGATTGGGTTGGTGTCGGCTGTACGACCATATTGGTATGTTAGTGAGCGAGGAATGGTTCAAAATGTGTTATTCGGTGGATTTGGGATGGTTGGATGTACACTGTTATATTGTTGGTCTAGAGTTTGTTATGATTATGATGTTAGATCTAAAGCTAATCAAGATTTAGGCTCGATTTGGGGATGGATTTACCTTGGGTGTTGTACAAGTGTGATTTGGACGAAAAGACCGTTATTAGGTGGAAGGTGATCGGGATTTATGAAAATTTTGGGTTAATTGGGTTATGAAGGAAATCGATTAAGTATTCGATTTGTCGGTGAATTGCATTTTGTGCTTAACTATAGTTATGTTATATGCAGGTTTCGGTCACGAGGCAGGTCCCCGGTCGTGACATTTTCATTCTTGCGGATATTTATATTCAGGCGGGTATTTTGACTTATCTTTTAGATATAGTCATTGTTGATATGCTAGTTAGGATAGCATGCAATAATTTTCATGTTTATATGCCTAGTATGTTTTCTGTGCCTACTAGATACATGCATGTGATAGGTTATGATTATATCTTCCTTGTTTTATTTGGATTATAGTTACTTGGATTATGGATATGTACATATTGGTTGTACATATTATTCGGATAGGTATTTTGAGTAGGATTTACATGCTTTAGTAGCATGCACCATTTTTGTTCCATTATTGTTGAGCTGGGCCAGTTATACATGACCGCATAATACGCCACTCGGTTAGTGGTACATCGAGGGTGTGTGCGATTGTTATCGAGCTCATTGGTCCGCTCATGGGTAGCGATGAGGCAGCGTGGTAGCGGGTAGGGATCCCTCCTCTGGTCTATGACACCGGGAGATGAGAGCTTAGCTCCCCCACTCTGTTTGGGACAGGAGGATAGGTGTACTCTGACAGCATCCTATCCACTCGGTCACTCAGGAGCAGTGATGGTAGAGTGCACAGTTGTCATAGCCCTACCCACTCGGCTTCACCATCGCGTGTGAGGCGGCTGACTGGCGTCAGAGGTGACCATGTCATTTGCACGACATGCACTTTGCATGGATCACATTTGTATTGTGTTTGCTGCATTATTGTATTGATACCTTGGATGTTGTATATGATTGTCATGCATACAGGATACATATTTGTATATGGTGATGACTCTTATAGTAGGGCACATGCTCCTATATCAGGGTAGGAGATTCAGGTGAGTACAGTCCTTTTGCATTTATTTATTGCTTACCCTATATGTGAGACTGTACAAGCATGATTTTTATTGTTAGCTATACCTTACTTTGCATATCTACTATACCCGTTGAGTTCTTTGAACTTACCCCATTGATTTATATCTATTTCAGGATGAAGCTGTCAGGAGAGTGCAACTGCCGAACCCCACTCGTCGAAGTTTTTATTTGTTATTGGTTTCTATGGTTTGGACATTTTGATTAGAGGACATGTTTAGGTTGGAGATTGATATTTATATTCGTGGATTTTTGGTGTCCTTATGGACCTTTCTTTGGTTTTGTTTTGGATTGGTTTTGGTTGAGTATTCCTGCCCAGATGGCAGAAGGGGTAAGTCTATTTGTGATAGATATTATTCATTTATTTTGGTTGATGGCCAGAGGCCTATCTTTATTATCTGCGTGTGAGTTTAGATTCCGGTCGTGTTAACCGATGTATGGTGGTTGTGTAGGCCTTGTATGAAAATTGGCATTGTCACCCGTACAGGGGAGATGTTGTTGGATTTTTGTCTAGCGGGGTCTCCATCGGGACGTGACAATTTATTTGGTATCAGAGCGCCTAGGTTTTTCGAGTTCCTAAGGATTTTTAGATTTTTCGGAGTTCGCCATGTTTTGGCAGGTTTTACGAGGCATTTTGGAAAATTTTGGATTTGGTATGGATTTCCGATGATTTTTATGTTTCGGAAATTCGAGGCTTTTTGACGAGACCAATAAGGGGTTTTGGCGGCTACGGGACCTCTCCTGACGGTGAAATAGGTATGATGATTAATTATATATGTTTTTACTTCTGGTAACATCTGTATTAATTTATCAGATATGAGACGAGGTGGGCGTGCTTCTGCGCCAGGACATGGTGTGGGACAACCACGCCAGAGGACCCTGAGATCTTTGGCAACAGAGTTTCCAGGAAGATCTACTGAGGACGAGCTTATTGATCAGGGTCAGGTTCCACATGGTGCTGCGGGAGTCATGGATCCTCAGTCCTCGGCAGTTCCTCCTCCAGAGATACCCGCTTCTGGAGTATCCGATGTACCAGTGGGAGACCCTGCTGCTACACATCAGACACCCACTTGATGAGACTGCTACTACACCGGCCGAGGCCCATTAGTGGAGCCGGTCGGCCCTCACTCGGTATCTGCCCCTGCTCAGGCAGCGGCACCATCTACGGTAGTTTCACTAGCTCCTGCATCGGCCCCTACTTATCCTACTGATGTAGCTATGGCACGAGCTCGGATTCCAGGATTAGCAAAGTCAATGAAAAGCCGGTTCACTTTATTCAACGGAGAGACTGATCCGATTGTGGTTCAGTCTTGGATCGAGACGATGGAGCATACCTTCTACTATATAGTCTGCTTCGAGTGGGAGAAGGCAGAGTTGCCGGCCTTCCATTTACGAGGCGAGGCCGAGATCTGGTGAGATATGCAGCGCTCGATTATTGGCGAGCAGCAGGTTACCTGGGCAAGATTTAGAGAGGCTTTTGAGAGTTAGTATTTCCCACGGGCATATCAGATGATGCGACGACAGGATTTTCTGAGTCTACGATCGAATAATCGCTCAGTGATGGAGTATAATACAGAATTTAATCGGTTAGCCAGGTTTTGTCCAGAGTTAGTTGCTGAGGACAGGTCACGCATGATGCAGTTTGTTCAGGGACTAAATGGGCATCTCCAGGTCAAGATGGTAGGATTTGGCAGTTCTTCCTACCGAGAGGCATTGGATAGAGCTTTGTTGATCGAGTCGGCTCAACAGACAAGAAGAGGAAAGTCGGACCCGGTAGAGTCACAGACTCATCGGACAACAGCAAAGTGGTCGCAGTCAGTTGGGTTAGAGTCATTCTAGGGCATCTAGCTGCCCTCAGAAATCAGAACGATCTTCAGCTGGGCCCTCCCAGTCTTCTCAGCAGAGCCGGAGGCCGTCCACTAGTGACACCCACTGTACTCGTTGTGGATCGAGAGAGCATATCGTCTCAGCCTGCACCTTGGGACAGTCAGTTTGCTATTATTGCAAACTGCCTGGACACCTGAGCCGAGATTGTTCGTTGAAGGCTCAGCATGTGGCTTCCAGGGTTTCTATCCAGGGAGGACAGTTGCGTTAGTCTGGGACTCAGAGAGGGGGCCAGACAGTCAGACCTTCGCAACGCCCATAGAGGACAGCTCCCCCTTCAGGAGTCGCCTATGACATTTGTGGACAGGAGTACACTAGTGCACGTACGGTGTCACAGGGTTCGATTTCAGGACCGCGATTAGATGCGATCCCACCATCTGATACAAGATTATTCTAGCAGCGCCCATCGATACAAGATCTACCGCAGCCTTCGCCACTAGTTCAGATCGCCGCAACCGGCACAGCGCCGATACGATTATACCACTCCTTCATATCGCCTCGAGTCGACAACCACCTCTGGCAGTGATACCACCTCCACCTCCACCGGAGACTAGGCAGATTCATGCTATTACCAGAGAGGATGCGCAGCGAGCCAACGAATCCGTATTTCGCGGTACGGTTTCACTTTATGCATTTTCAGCTATTATGCTAGTTGATACCGGTAGTTCGCATTCGTTCATTTCTCGTACTTTTATGAGAGAGATTGGTAGATTACCTACTAGTAGATCACAGAGATTAGTCGTCTCCCTACCATCTGGCGATACATTGGACGTTATCCAGGAGGTCCGAGGTTGTCCATTATATTTCAGTAATATCATTCTTACAATAGATTTATTGGTACTGGACATGGTCGAGTTCGACATTATCCTTGGCATATCATGCCACGCATTGATTGCCGATTGCCAGACGAGGGTGGTCACATTCCGACCTCTGAACCAACCCTCGTGGGATTTCACTGGCATCCGAAATGACGGTATAGCGACTATTTCTGCGATTCAGGCTCAGAAGCTTTTATTGCATGGTTGTCAGGGTTTTCTATTATCTATGATCAATGTAGAAGACAGTGGTGACTCTCAGATCGCGGACATCCCTATTGTCCGAGAGTATTCAGATGTCTTTCCAGAGGAGTTACTAGGCCTGCCTCCTAGAAGGCAAGTGGAGTTCATGATTGAGTTAATACCTAGGATGGCACCGGCATCGAAAGCTCCTTATCGTATGGCCCCGAGAGAGTTGGACGAGTTAAAGGTTCAGCTCCAGGAACTTTTGGACAGAGGTTTTATTCGCCCTAGTGTATCACCCTGGGGTTCTCCGGTTCTCTTCATGAAGAAGAAAGATGGTTCGATGAGACTGTGCATCGACTATAGGCAGTTGAACGTTGTCACTATCAAGAATAAATATCCCCTGTCGTGTATTGAGGACTTGTTTGATCAGCTCAGAGGTACATCAGTCTATTCTAAGATTGATCTACGGTTCGGATATCATCAATTAAGGGTTAGAGATTCTGACATTCAGAAGACAGCGTTCCGTACCAGATATGAACACTATGAGTTTTTGGTAATGCCATTTGGGCTTACCAATGCTCCAGCGGTATTCATGGATTTGATGAACCGTGAATTTATGGATTTCCTAGATCGATTCGTCATTGTTTTTATCGATGACATTCTGGTTTATTCTCGTTCCGAGGAGGAACACGCGCAACATCTTCGTCTTGTTCTCGATAGGCTCCGACAGAAGCGGTTATATGCAAAGTTCAATAAATGCACATTTTGGTTACACTCAGTCAGTTTTCTGGGACATGTGGTTTCGAGTAGAGGTATTTCACCGACCCCCGTAAGATCGAGGTCACTGAGTAGAAATCAACCGAGAGGTTCGCAGTTTCCTAGGCTTGGCCGGTTATTACAGACGGTTCGTTGAGGGTTTCTCGATCATTGCTATGCCATTGACATGCCTTACTAGGAAGGGCATGAAGTTCACGTGGACAGAGGCGTGCGAGACTAGTTTTCAGGAGTTGAAGAGGAGATTGGTGTCCGCACCGATTCTGGTATTACCATCAGGGGATGACGGTTTCGTTCTTTATACTGATGCATCTCTACAGGGTTTAGGTGCAGTATTGATGCAAAGACGCAGGTAGTCTCTTATGCTTCGCCAGCTTGAAGGATCATGAGAAAACTACCCAGCTCATGATTTAGAGTTAGCCGCTATTATTTTGCCTTGAAGATTTGGGAGGCATCATTTATATGGTATTACGCTTTGAGATTCTTACGATCATAAGAGTCTCAAATTACGCAGAAGGAACTCAATCTCCGAGAGGAGATGGATGGAGTTCCCAAGGATTATGATCGTACCATCACCTACCACCTGTGGAAAGCCAATGTGGTTGCGATGCACTTAGCCTAAGTCCCAATGGACTTTAGCTTCCTTCCGAGTTTTGGTCACGGATTTGATTCGAGGTTTCTCTGAGTTGAGCTTAGGAAGGCGAGGGGCCAGGCGAGGCGTTAGTTACCATGGTTGCTCGATCGTCTATTGGACGAGTCCAAGGAGGCTCGAGCAGTGATCGGCATTCTGATTCATTGGTAGTCGAGATAACTTTTGACGGATTGAGTTCACAGGGATGATGAGGTATTATATATTTCGAGGAGATTATGTGTACCTCGGCCTCACCCGATTATGGAGGAGTTACTACGGGAGGTTCATCGCTCTCGATTTGCGATCCACCCGGCGAAACCGCGTGTATCGAGATTTAAAGCGTTTGTATTGGTGGAGCGGTATGAAGAAAGACATCGCGTATTTTGTAGCTAGATGTACGATTGTCGGCAGTAAAGTGAGCACGAGACCGGTGGATTACTTGGAGGATTCCTATTCACGAGTGGAAGTGGGATCATATTACTATGGATTTTGTGATGGGTTTGCCTAGGACCGTCGAGGCCATGGCCAGCGATTTGGGTAGTCGTGGGCCGACTAAGCAAATCCGCGCACTTCTTATCGATTGGAAGAGACTCTGCGGATCGGTTGTGAGCTATATTTTAGAGATCATGATTGCATGGTGTTCCTTTGAGCATTATATCGGATAGAGATCCCGTTTCACGTCTAGGTTACAGCGATCTGCGTGAGCTTTAGGCACCGGCGGTTTAATCTTGCATTCCATCAGCGGATAGATGGGCGGTCTGGCGGACCATTCGGACACTAGAGGATTTCTTTGAGGTCTGTATTATAGATTTGAAGGCAAGCTGGGAGGATCATTTGCAGTTAGTAGAATTCGCCTAGAATAACTTGATTATCATTCGGCTATCCAATGACCCGTATGAGGCATTGTATGGTAGCGATGTCGTACACCCACCCTGCTGGGAGGAGGTTGGGAGGCCGATTGCTAGGACCCAGAGAGCTCGGCATGAGGCGAGTTGGTCCGTACTATCGGGCGTAGGATGAGGCGCGAGGATCGCGGAAGAGTTATGCAGATCGTGAGCGGAGACCTTTGGAGTTCTCTAGGTGATCATGTATTCTGCGAGTTTCACCCACGAAAGGGTGAAGAGGTTTGACTCGTGGTAAGCTAGCTCCTAGATATATTGGTCAGTTTGAGATTTTGGAGAGGATCGGGCGATTGCTTATCGTCTAGCGCTACCCCATCTTTGTGAGTATACATGATGTATTCCATGTGTCTATCTTTGAGGAAGTATGTGCGGATTCTACACATATTATGTCGGATGTATCGGGTTCCATTGACTTTGATGCTACTTACCTTGAAGAAGGTTCAGATGCGGATTTTGGATTCAAGGAGCAGCAGTTCTGGAACAAGGTTGTGCGACTTGTCAAGGTCGGTGGAGTCACCACTGAGGAGGCTACTTGGGGCTCGAGGAAAAGATTAGAGCTCAATACCCCCACTTGTTTACTTAAGGTACGTGAAGTATATTTTTCAGTACTTGTGGTATTTCTTACTCGTTATGCATCTGAGTAGGAAATTTGGGGATAAAATTTTTATTAGTGGGGGAGAATGTTAAATACTGAAAATTTAAAATATTAAATTAAATGGCCAAATAGTTAAGAAAATAATCCTAGAAATTTTTCGGGATTTTTAGGGAAATTTAGGAATTTTTTTGGAATTTTTCTGGATTTAAATGGAGTCCGTACGAGATTTTTACGGGGATAAAATAAATAAGCTTTTGTGGAGTCTATTTAAGGGGTATTAACCTAAACAGAAAACCTAAAATTTCTTTTCTTTTTCTATTTTCTCCGCCCCGACCTCCTTCGGCAGTTCCTTCACGCGCCGAAGCCATCCCTTCTTCTTCGTTCTCTTCTCACGCGCGACACACTGATCGTCGATCCCTAACGTTCCCTAACGTCCTCCTCGCCGCGAGCACCGCCGCCCCGAGGTGACGCTAGTTCGCCATCCACCGCGGTACGCGCCGGGCTCCCCTCCATTGCCCGATGCCGAGATCGGTCATCCCTCCGCAATTGTCGCCGGTGCCCGCGTTGTCGCCGACGACCCTCGAGTCTCGCGACCCGGTGCGCTGACCTCCAAAGCCACGGGATCGTCGTCGGACTCCTCTGCCCTAGACGACGAGCGCCGGTCTCTGCGGTCACAGGACCACCCGAGCCTCCTTTTCCCCTACGCCACCGACGCATCGCCACCCACAGCACCGGTCGCCGCCTCTGCAAGTAGCTGCACATTCTGCCGGTGGAATTCCTAGGGCGGGTGAGTTTGATTGGTTGATTTAGGGCAGTAGGGATTTTTGCTTCGATGTACAGGGTTGGGGAATTTCTTTCGGTGCAAGCGGGCTGTGGAGGTTGGCTGTAAGTGGGCAGTGCACGGCTGTGAGCCGGATTTGTGGTCGATTTGGGGCTGAACTTGGGGTTTCGGTTGGCTGCGATTGGGTTGGTGTCGGCTGTACGACCATATTGGTATGTTAGTGAGCGAGGAATGGTTCAAAATGTGTTATTCGGTGGATTTGGGATGGTTGGATGTACACTGTTATATTGTTGGTCTAGTGTTTGTTATGATTATGATGTTAGATCTAAAGCTAATCAAGATTTAGGCTCGATTTGGGGATGGATTTACCTTGGGTGTTGTACAAGTGTGATTTGGACGAAAAGACCGTTATTAGGTGGAAGGTGATCGGGATTTATGAAAATTTTGGGTTAATTGGGTTATGAAGGAAATCGATTAAGTATTCGATTTGTCGATGAATTGCATTTTGTGCTTAACTATAGTTATGTTATATGCAGGTTTCGGTCACGAGGCAGGTCCCCGGTCGTGACGTTTTCATTCTTGCGGATATTTATATTCAGGTGGGTATTTTGACTTATCTTTTAGATATAGTCATTGTTGATATGCTAGTTAGGATAGCATGCAATAATTTTCATGTTTATATGCCTAGTATGTTTTCTGTGCCTACTAGATACATACATGTGATAGGTTATGATTATATCTTTCTTGTTTTATTTGGATCATAGTTACTTGGATTATGAATATGTACATATTGGTTATACATATTATTCGGATAGGTATTTTGAGTAGGATTTACATGCTTTAGTATCATGCACCATTTTTGTATGATTGTATGCTGGCTGGACGGGGTTCCATTATTGTTGAGCCCGCAACCAGTTACATGGCCTGCACACACTGTCACTCATGGGTTAGTGGTACATCAGGAGGGTGTGTGCAGTTGCTTTGTCAGGCTCCGCTGGTCCGCTCATGGGTAGCGATGAGGCAGCGTGGTAGCGGGCAAGGATCCCTCCTCTGGTCTATGACACCGGGAGATGAGAGCTTAGCTCCCCCACTCTGTTTGGGGCAGGAGAATAGGTGTACTCCGACAGCATCCTGTCCACTCGGTCACTCAGGAGCAGTGATGGCAGAGTGCACAGTTGTCATAGCCCTACCCACTCAGCTTCACCATCGCGTGTGAGGCGGCTGACTGGCGTCAGGGGTGACCATGTCATTTGCACGGCATGCACTTTGCATGGATCGCATTTGTATTGTGTTTGCTGCATTATTGTATTGATGTCTTGGATGTTGCATATGATTGTCATGCATACAGGATACATATTTGTATATGGTGATGACTCTTATAGTAGGGCACATGCTTCTATATCAGGGTAGGAGATTCAGGTGAGTACAGTCCTTTTGCATTTATTTATTGCTTACCCTATATGCGAGACTGTACAGACATGATTTTTATTGTTAGCTATACCTTACTTTGCATATCTACTATACCCGCTGAGTTCTTTGAACTTACTCCGTTGATTTATATCTATTTCAGGATGAAGCTGTCAGGAGAGTGCAGCTGTCGAACCCCACTCGTCGAAGTTTTTATTTGTTATTGGTTTCTATGGTTTGGACATTTTGATTAGAGGACATGTTTAGGTTGGAGATTGATATTTGTATTCGTGGATTTTTGGTGTCCTTATGGACCTTTCTTCGGTTTTGTTTTGGATTGGTTTTGGTTGAGTATTCCTGCCCAGATGGCAGAAGGGGTAAGTCTATTTGTGATAGATATTATTCATTTATTTTGGTTGATGGCCAGAGGCCTATCTTTATTATATGCGTGTGAGTTTGGATTCCGGTCGTGTTGACCGATGTATGGTGGTCGTGTAGGCCTTGTATGAAAATTAGCATTGTCACTCGTACAGGGGAGATGCTGTCAGATTTTCGTCTGGCGGGATCTCCATTAGGGCGTGACAGATAGTTAATTTAATACCTAATGAGTTATTGTCAAAGATAGGTGAAGTTCTAGATGCCAAGGAGCTATGGGAAAAATTAGCCAAGCTCCATGAAGAACCATCCATGGCCCAAGAAGGAGAAAGCTCATCCTCACAAGAAAGTGAGGATTCGGAGGTTGATAGGGAATCAACTTCTGGATCGGTGGAAGAGGAGATGGAAGAAGTAGAAGAAACCTCCACCTCTAGGATTGAGGGGGAGGAAAGAATTTCCACTCCGGAGCAACAAGAAGAGGCTTCTACATCCGGTCAAGATGAAGAAGTTTCAATTCCAACACCTACCACCACCATAGGTAACTCAAACATGTCAATTTGTAATAAAAATTATATTATATGTTTTGAGTATATGGAGCAAGGACACTGTTGGTGCAATCGGCCCAGGTCACGATTGACCAGGACTCGAGTTTGGCTCGAGTGATGTTTTGATGTGTTTTGATGTTTCGACAAAAACATATGACAATATAATTGTCATGGAAAGTCCAAGTCGGACACTTGGCAATGTAAAGTCCAACATGGGTTGGCAAGGAAAGTCCAAGCATGGTCTTGGCATGGAAAGTCCAACATGGGTTGGCAAGGGAAAGTCCAAGCTTAAGTCTTGGCATTTGAGAAGTCCAAGGGTTTGATATTGGCGGCGTAAAGTCCAAGCGGGAGTCTTGGCAGCATAAGTCCAATGGTTGGCGGCGTAAGTCCAATGTGCCTTGGCGGTGTAGACACCGTTAGCATGACATAGCCGACGGAAGCACCTGAAGGCTAGCGCTATGGATGAACAAGTCATGGATGACTTGGAGGGATCCGAGAGGCGTGAGGCTGATGGAGGTGACTAGAAGGCTTAGGTCTAGGCTAAGGGTGGTCTAGCAAGTATGGGGGAACCATACTTGAGTTAAAACCTCATGGTTGAGGTGTGCGGTCGGCCCGTGCCATGTGGCGTCGGTGGACCGAAATCAACTAGGGTTTGATGCGGGTTATGGCCTAGCGATCATTGCCATAGGTTAGCGATCGGTGATGGCTCAGCGATCGATAGTCGATCGATCGGTGGTGCTCGAATTGCCACGCGAGAATGGAGTCGAGACTCATTGGTCGGTGAGGACTCCATCGATCGACCGATAGTCTGTCGATCGATGGTAGTTCCGTTGGACTTATCCAACGTGGAACTAGCCGTTGTCTCACGACAACAGTGGCATCAGTCGACTGATGGTCTCGATCAGTCGACTGATAGACTTTTTCCAGCACAGGTTGAAGCTATATATGGAGCTCGTGATGGAGGAAAAAGTACTCGGTTCTTGAGGGCTATTGGGGCGATTTGTTGGTGCAAATCAGGTCTCCAAGTGCAAGCAAGCAACCAAGCATTCAAGCAATCAAAACAAGTGTTGTAAAGTCTTTTCTTTACTTGTATTTCATATTTACATTGTATATTGCTTGTATTTCATTCTTACTGTTGTAAGATTTATTGTAAGGGGTTTCTCCGCCTCCGACTTGTGTCGAGAATGAGTGTTTATCATTAGTGAGTGCGTGTGCATCACTAGGGCTCTTTAGAGCTCGATCCGTGGAGTAGGAACCGTGCGGTTCCGAACCACGTTATATCATTGTGTTAGCTTGTTGTCTATTTCGTTATCGCTTTTATTATTTCTATTTCCGCTGCGCACTAACGAAATTGTAGACACAAACGTGAGCGAATTTCATCTACGCTATTCACCCCCCCTCTAGCCATTCCAACGATTACTAACAAGTGGTATCAGAGCCCGGGGCTCTTCTACGGATTAACAACCGGGAGCTAAGGTGAAAGGCTAGAGGGTGAAGATGGAATTCCAAGACAAGCTTGGATGGGAAATCAACACTCCACCTCCATATGATCCAGAAGATTTTTCGGCATGGAGAGCAAGAATGGAAACATTCTTGATGATGAAAATAGAGGATTGGTTCATCCTCATTGAAGGTCTTGAACCCCCTAGGGATAAGAAGGGGAATGTCCTAAAATTGAAAAAGTGGACCCAAGAGCAACGCCAAAAGCTCAAGACCGAAGTTAAGGTAACGAAACTTTTGGAAGATTTAATCCCTAATGATGTTTTGTGCAAGTTAGGGGATTACATGTATGCCAAGGAGCTATGGAGAAAATTGGCAAGATACCATGAGGAGAGTTCATCCTCAAGTGAAAGTGAGGAATCGAAAGTTGAGATGGAGTCAACTTCCGAATCGGAGAAAGAAGAAGTAGAAGAGGTGGAAGAAGAATCTACTTCTAGGATTGAGGAGGATAGACCATCCTCTACACCGGAGCAACCTCAAGAAGAGCTCTCAACATCCGATCAAGATGAGGAAGCTCAAAATTCAACTCCACCTACCACCACCCTAGGTAACTCAAACACTTTATTTTCAAACAAAAATCATATTATGTGCTTTGAGTGTAGGGAGTATGGGCATTACAAGAGCAAATGTCCAAAGAGAATCAAGAAAACTCCTCCGGCGCCTAAAAGTCAACAAAAGTCAACGGACGCCGGTTCTCCAAGACAAAAGAGCAAGGAGCATGTCATTTGCTTCAAATGTCGACTACCGGGTCATTACCGGAGTCAATGCCCAAAGAAGAAGAAGAAGGGGCAAAGGGGAGCATCACAAGTAGGGGGAGCCACTAAGGCAAACCCTAAGGTATATTTAAATAATGCTCCGTCTAATTTAAAGCATGCTAGAACTAATTTTAGCAATTGTGGTATGTATCATAAAGAGCATGCTAGAAATAACAAGCATATGTGTTTAGGAGTTAAGAATGTTCATCTTAAGAATAAGGAGAAATTTGGGACTAATGTCCTTAGAAAAACAATACCTAAGAAATCTATTAAGAAAATCCAAGAACATCTAGGTTTTAATCCAAAATGGACTAGGCATTCGCCAAGAAAGTTCAATGCCCAAGAGTTAAATAAAAATTCTAAAATTGGGCAATTAGAATTAGAAAACCAAGCCTTGAGGTCAAGGCTTGAGAAATTGGAAAAGACCCTAAACAAAATACAAAATCAATCTCAAGGGTCAAATTGTCAAACTCGTAGGTCAAGAAGTCAAAATCAACTTCTAAGACCTAAGAGTCAAAAGTCAACCAAGGGCAAGAATGGTTTGGGTCACAAACCTAAGTCCAAGGTGACTTACCATAGTGTTCCGTTTGACTATGGGACACTAACTAGGTCTAGGAAGACCAAGGTCAATGGGGAAGTCATTCCTAGAGTTGACCAAGGTTTGTGCCTATTGGCCATGGTTTCGAAGAAACCTAGGATGCTTAAGAAGGTTGTTAGGAGGCAATCCCTAAGGTTAACCTAGGCAAGACCAAAATGACCAAGGCTAATAAGCCTAGGAGGGTCATGAGGAAGGTATCTAGGAGGTTATCCTAAGGAATATCTAATTAACCCTAGGAGCTCAAATCGATTTTGGGTTCCTAAGGCGTGATTGATTCACGCTAAGATGGGTTTAGGGTGTGCCAACCTTGATTGGATGGGTAGTTAACTCAACCATAATAAAGGTGGCACCTTAAGGTTACTTTCAAGGTTATGGTTACTTTGGAAATATCCTTGAGTCTTAATCTCAAAGAATTTTAGGTTGTGTCAATATATATCTTGAAAACATGAAAATCAATAAAATTGACACGATCTAGTTTTAGAGGTCATAGTGTGTACCCTTGATTATTGGCACACTTTGGAAGGTCATGTATCAAGAAATGTGTGGTTAAGATGTAAAGGTAATATCTAGAGTGATACTCAAGTGTCACACAACTTGGTGTCTTGTATTCACCATGCTTCATATGTTTTACCATATGTTTGCATGGAATGAATGTCTAGGATAAATTACATCTCACAAAACAAGTCTTTTACCTTGATTGTGTATTTCAACACTTAGAAAGGGTGAGATGTTAGGTTTTGGAAATCATTGAATGTTAATGTTTGCAAAAATAAAATAAAACATTAAAATACATTAACAAATACATAAATAAAAGTATAACATCAATACATTCAAAATACAAGATCTAACGTGATAAAATGGAACAATTAAGATGATAAAATCGAGATTTTCTGATTTTGAATCGGAAATCGACATCGATCGACATGTTATCACGATCGATAACATCAGAAGCGATACGATCGCGGCCATCACCGAGTGCTAGCTCCATGACTGATCGATCGAACATCACGATCGATGAGGTCCATCACCGATCGATGGTACTGCTATTCACCGAGGCCGAAGGCTATCGATCGAGTGCTCGACGAGCGCCGAGTGATGTGCACATCGGCCGACCGATGGCGACATCGATCGATGATATCTTGTAGCACGCTACGTAAGGTTCGTCGATGCCGAGCCGAATCGATCGACTACTCGGTAAACCCAGTAATAAATCGATCGATCGATGCTACATCATCGATCGAATCTTTTTAAAACGCGAACCGCTAGGGTTCGCTTCACGCCGAGTTTCTTTTTCCTTCGATCTCCGATCACGGGCTCTCTCCGACTAACTCTTCCGAGTCCTAGGTTTGATAAAGATATCTCTCCTCTTCCATTTTGACCTATCTTGGAGCCCTAGTTCACGCGATTTAGGGTTTATTGCTCTTGTTCCGTTTAGGGTTCCGGTGAAGCTTTCCGTGACTTTTCCGCGATCCTCAAGAACTTTTGAGTCTTCCTCACGGCACACACATGGCGCCTAAGTAACAACTTTTCTTCGAGCCTAATTTTCATTTCCATTACAATGGAGGTTTATCTAATCGTGTATTGTTGTCATTGCATTGCATATCATCACATTACATTCATAATAGGAGAGCCGTAGGAATGATCCATCCGAGAGTGAATCTCGGTTGTACCAACCTATGTTGGTTAGGTACATCGATAGGAATTTTTCAATAGGCATTGTAGTGATCGTCATGGAACTAATTGCATACTACAGATTTGATGAAGATTGTCTTGTGCACATCCAATCAATGATGACCTTATTAAGGAATTTTACCAAAACCTTAAAAGGTAGATGGCGGACCCTACATACACTACTCGCGTTGCAAAAGCGCGACTTAGAGTTCACTCTGCGATCATCAGGAGTTTCTCAGTGTAGGCCTTGGATGACACCTTATCTTTTACCCTACCATGGACTTTCCTCTACCCAGCCTTTTGCCCACATCTCTATGGAGTCCATGCATGAGCATATTTTGGTTATCCTCGTCCGCCGGCCCAATTTATTTCCTATCACCGAGTTATCTTTTTGACAATGTCCTTTACAAGGTCATTGTTGGGTGTTTTCCATTGTCACTGGTCCGCCAAGATTCGGCCTCCCCATCTCTTTCTTCTATATGTCATGCGTCATCGATTAGACATAAACTTTGCATTGAACATTTTCCCTTTGCATTGTGCACTTCACTTCCATGACAAGGGAAAGTGCATATGCCTTTGGACATATCATCACAGCATGGCTCGACTCGTGAGGCATCAACATCCATAGGGGCTCTGCAGCGGCTATCGGAAGTGTCTGGCGTATATCGATTCGTAACTTCTCCTTAGCAAAGCTATGGATGGGCTGGGATGATGGAGTTGGCGCCACCACCACCGAGCACACGCAGACGGCCTCCTCCACCGCCGAGAGGCGGCGAGGACCACGAGGATCGAGACCACGATGAGGATGACGGATGCCGAGACACATGGTGGTCCGTCGAGCGTCGTGGCCGGTGGAGTCGGACCGAGTATCGCCGGTCGGTTGGCGCTAGGTATCGAGAGCTAGCAGAGCGAGTTGCCTTCGCGCTCGTCTCGATAGGATGGAGAGACCCAGGCCGCATAGAGCGGATCATCGGCTCGATATGCTAGAGATGATGCGGGCTGGACTCGAGTCGGACCTCCTCCACCTCCTGCACGATTAGAGGATATTAGATTTTTTTTTGTCATTTTTGTAGTGAGATTGAGCATAGCCAATCTCCATTTTGAATGTAAAAGACAAATTTTAAATTAAATGAAATCTTTGTTTCTGAAAAATCTTGTGTGTATGAATGAATATTTATATAATTGTATTGCTATCATATACCATGTCATGACATTGTTTAGGGTTACTATAGATGTCATGTGTTCTTAGATTTCATATTATGCCATGACATCATGATTATGAGCATATGCTTATTTATATCATCTCAAATGCCATAATCATTCATGCATTTAATTAAAATTGATTTAAGGACTATGACATGACTTGGAGTCCCATTTATAAGGGAATCAAGTAGAGTTGCTTTAGAAAATGCATGAAACCCTAGTTTAGAGAGAACAAAACTCACATCTCACATCTAATTGACATGTATGTGTATTTATACACCATAGATACATGTGAGATGCTAGGATATGAGCTAAGTTCAAGGTGCATAGTTTTTGCATCTAGATGAACTAAAACTCATCTAATTTTAGTTGTGGATCATTAGGAGAGCTTGTGTCAGTCACACATAGAGCCCAAGGAATATGATCCAAGATAAGGTCTTGAAAACATTTTAAAATCATTTTAGAAAACCTTGGTGAAGTCTATCTTTTGATAGCAATCACCATTGATGAAGTTGATACAAAGTAGGGCCAAAACATTGAAAATTTCAATGGTTTTGAGTTTTGTATCAAACTCTTTATTATATTGGTAAAATATTTTTCAAACATTATTCACAAATTGTATTGGTCATAGGTATTATACGTATCAAATTTCGTGATTTTTCGATATACTTATAAGTATTTATGATTTTAAAACTCATTTCGATAACTAAAATTGGAAATTTGATGTCGATCGGCTTACTGAGTGGCGATCGTGATGAATTCGATCGGTGATTCGAAGTCATTTCAAGGCTGATTCGGAAAACTAAGTTTGGTTAAGTCCGATTTGAGTCCTAACCACTCCTAACCCTAAGATATGCTTTGGGAAGCATAATAAAGGGTGAAAAGCTATTGGATATGGATTAGGAGAGTTGTTTAGGGTTTGTATCAATTTTAAGGTGTGGAAAGTTCAATGTTGAATTTTTAACCTTCATTTTGATGGTTTAGAGTTCCTATTGGCTTAGGGACTTCCCAAGGATATTGTTGGTGCAATGGTCAAGGGGGAGCAAGCCTTTAGGGGGAGATATCCATCTTGGGATGATGGATGTGTTTTTCTCCTTGAAGGGGAGAATGTTATCAATTTGGGAAATTTATGGATTTTTAGAAACCCAATTTGGAAATTGGGAGAGTGAATAGGATTGTCTCTCTTGAGTGATATGAGACTTATCACTAGGAAGATGGTAGGCATCCTAGGTATTTTTGGATCAAGGGGGAGATTGTAAGATCTCATTGGAACATGAGACATTGACCTCCTTGGAGAGAAAACCTTTTTGATGTTAGTCAAAAAGGGGGAGAACATTTGGGATAATTGGTAAAGGATTTGAGTTAGTATTCTAACTCAATTATTTATTTGGTTTTTGTCAAACATCAAAAAGGGGGAGATTGTTGGTGCAATCGGCCCAGGTCACGATTGACCAGGACTCGAGTTTGGCTCGAGTGATGTTTTGATGTGTTTTGATGTTTCGACAAAAACATATGACAATATAATTGTCATGGAAAGTCCAAGTCGGACACTTGGCAATGTAAAGTCCAACATGGGTTGGCAAGGAAAGTCCAAGCATGGTCTTGGCATGGAAAGTCCAACATGGGTTGGCAAGGGAAAGTCCAAGCTTGAGTCTTGGCATTTGAGAAGTCCAAGGGTTTGATATTGGCGGCGTAAAGTCCAAGCGGGAGTCTTGACAGCATAAGTCCAATGGTTGGTGGCGTAAAGTCCAAGCGGAGTCTTGACGGCGTAAGTCCAATGTGCCTTGGCGGTGTAGACACCGTTAGCATGACATAGCCGACGAAAGCACCTGAAGGCTAGCGCGATGGATGAACAAGTCATGGATGACTTGGAGGGATCCGAGAGGCGTGAGGCTGATGGAGGTGACTAGAAGGCTTAGGTCTAGGCTAAGGGTGGTCTAGCAAGTATGGGGGAACCATACTTGAGTTAAAACCTCATGTTTGAGGTGTGCCAGTCGACTGGTGTCATGTGGCAGTCGACTGGACCGAGTCAACTAGGGTTTGATCATGCGGTTATGGCCTAGCGATCACCGCCATAGGTTGGGGCCGATCGATGGCTCAGCGATCGATAGTCCGATCGATCGGTGCTCTCGAGAATTCGCCACGTATCGGAGTCGAGACTCGGATCGTCGAGTGAGGACTCCATCACGATCGATAGTCACAATCGGGCCGATCGATGGTAGTTCCGTTGGACTTATCCAACGTGGAACTAGCCGTTGTCTCACGACAATATGGCATCGATCGATGGTCTCGATCGGATCGTTAGACTTTTCCAAAGACAGTTGAAGCTATATATGGAGCTCGTGATGGAGGAAAAAGGAACCGGTTCTTGAGGGCTATTAGGGCGATTTGTTGGTGCAAATCAGGTCTCCAAGTGCAAGCAAGCAACCAAGCATTCAAGCAATCAAAACAAGTGTTGTAAAGTCTTTTCTTTACTTGTATTTCATATTTACATTGTATATTGCTTGTATTTCATTCTTACTGTTGTAAGATTTATTGTAAGGGGTTTCTCCGCCTCCGACTTGTGTCGAGAATGAGTGTTTATCATTAGTGAGTGCGTGTGCATCACTAGGGCTCTTTAGAGCTCGATCCGTGGAGTAGGAACCGTGCGGTTCCGAACCACGTTATATCATTGTGTTAGCTTGTTGTCTATTTCGTTATCGCTTTTATTATTTCTATTTCCGCTGCGCACTAACGAAATTGTAGACACAAACGTGAGCGAATTTCATCTACGCTATTCACCCCCCCTCTAGCCATTCCAACGATTACTAACAGACACTACAAGAGTAAGTGTCCTAAAAGGATTAAGAAGTCTCCTCCGGCACCAAAAGTCAAGGATGCCGGTCCCCAAAGTCAAAAGAACAAAGAGCACGTAGTATGCTTCAAGTGCCATCAAAAGGGACACTATAGAAGCCAATGCCCTAGGGGGGCCAAAAAGACCCAAGAAAAAGCATCACAAGTAGGGGGAGCTAAGGCTGACCCTAAGGTACATCTTAGTAATGCATCTCCTAATTTAAATGTTAAAAAGCATGCTAGGAATGTTAATTCTCTTGCAATTTATAAAAAGCATGCAAATAGGAATAAATATTTTTGCTTAGGAGCTAAAAGTGTCCATTTAGGAAATATGGAGAAATTTGGGTCTAATGTCCCTAGAAATATTTTACCTAAGGACAACCCTAGGTCAAACAATTCTAGACAAATTCTACCTAGAGAGACCATTAGAAAGGTACAAGAGCATCTATGTTTCAACCCTAAATGGACTAGGCATATGCCTAGAAAGAACCATGCCCATGGTTTAAATCAAAATTCTAAAATTGGGAAATTAGAATTAGAGAACCAAGCCTTGAGGTCAAGGCTTGAAAAACTAGAAAAGACCCTAAATAAGATACAAAATCAACTTCAAGGGTCTAATGGTCAAAGTCAAGGGTCGAGATCTCAAAGTCAACATCTAGGACCCAAAAGACAAAAGTCAATCAAGAGCAAGCAAGGTTTGGGTCACAAACCTAAGCCTAAGGTGGCTTACCATAGTGTTCCATTGGATTATGGAACACAAACTAGGTCTAGGAAGACCAAGGTCAATAGGGAAGTCATCCCTAGAGTTGACCAAGGTTTGTGCCTAGTGGCTAATGTTTCTAGGAAACCTAGGGTAGCCACTAAGAAGGTTGCAAGGGGAGTTACCCCTAGAGTCAACCTAGGTAAGACCCAAATGACCAAGGCTAATAAGCCTAGAAGGGTAATTAGGAAGGTATCTAGGGAGGTTATCCCTAAGGAATACCTAATTAACCCTAGGAGCTCAAATCGGTTATAGGTTCCTAAGAGCGTGATTAATTCATGCTAGGTGGGTTTAGGATGTGTCAACCTTGATTGGATGGACAGTTAACTCAACTATGATAAAGGTAGCATTTTAGGTCGTTTTCAAGGTTATGGTTACCTTGGAAATGTGGTTTGATTTGAATCCTAAAGGTTTTTAGGATGTGCCAATATTAATTATGAAGTTTGATAAAATGATCAAATTGGCACATTTTAGGTTTAGAGGTTATAGTGTGTCATTTTGGGTTTTTGACACACTAGGGAGAAAAGTAATAATATGGCAAAATATAATTAATTCCAACAAATGACAACTAATATTAAAAAATTAGGTATTACTATACCTATATATCTTATATGTCATGCTTTGATTGTCATATGCCATGACATGACATCATGTTTACTTTTAATCATTTTATATGTCATGATCATGTTTAGGGTTTAGGATAAATGTCATGTGTTTTTGGATTTCATAATATGCCATGACATCATGATCATTGGCCATGATTTATTTTTGCTATTATTATGTCATGATCATTTCATGTATTAATTTGATTGAAAATTGATTTAAGGACAATGACATGACTTGGAGTCCCATTTATAAGGGAATCAAGTAGAGTTGCCTTAGAAAATGCATGAAACCCTAGATTAGGGAGAACAAAACTCATATCTCACATCCAATTGACATGTATGTGTATTTATACACCCTAGATACATGTGAGATGCTAGGATATGAGTTGAGTTCAAGGTGCATAGTTTTTACATCTAGATAAACTAAAACTCATCTAATTTCAATGATGGATCATTGGGAGAGCATGTGTACAAGTCATGTACATAGAGCCCAAGGAATATGATCCAAAATAAGGTTTTGAAATCGTTTTAAAATCAATTTAGAAAACCTTGGTGAAGTCTATCTTTTGATAGCAATCACCATTAATTGAGTTGATGCAAAATAGGGTCAAAACATTGAAAATTTTAATGGTTTTGAGTTTTGTATCAAACTCTCTATTTTATGGGTAAAATATTTTTCAAACATTTTTCACCCATTGTATTGCTTATAAGTAATGTATGTATGAATTTTCACGAATTTTCAAAATACGTAGAATTACTTATGAATTATCAAAATTCATTTCTGATAGTTGAAAATCGAGATTTTGATTATCGATCGTACCAATGATCGGTGATGTAGTGTGATCGGCGATTCGTAAGTAGTAGTCGCCAATATTCGAGAAAAATAAGGGTGTTTAACCCGTGTTCAGCTATGGTAAAAGTTCCTAATCACTCCTAACCCTAGGATATGCTTTGGAAAGCATTATAAATGGTGAAAATCCATTGGATATGGATTAGGAGAGATGTTAGGTCAAAGTATCAAATTTAGGGTGTGGAAAGTTCAAGTTTAAACCTTGAACCTTATTTTTGATGGTTTAGAGTTTCTATTGGCTTAGGGACTTCCCAAAGACATTGTTAGTGCAATGGTCAAGGGGGAGCAAGCCTTTAAGGGGAGTTATCCATCTTGGGATGATGGATGTGTTTCTCTTCTTGAAGGAGGAGAAGTTATTGGGAGAGTATCAATTAGGAAAATTGATGGGATTTTGAGAAACCCAATTTGGAAATTGGGATAGAGTATAGTGTTGAGTTTCCGGCACCGCGGCGAGTGTGTGTTCGTACATGTTTCGTAAACATGTGCACAGCGGAAGAAATAAAAATAATAAATCTACATTTATTACAACACACGCATGCATAGTACAACAAGTGTAGACATAACCGTAAATTTAAATTTGCAATAAAAGGAAATTTAACTACGTTATACCTTTCGTATTACGTGTAGCGGGAACGGCATCAACCGGAACGATCCTCGCTAGAATCGTCTCTATCCGTATCCACGCCGAGTATCCTTAGGATGACTTCGCTAAGCCACGAGCTTCGTCTTCGTACGGGTTACTAGCCTCGTGTTGAAGACGACGTGATCGAGAGATGATCACGATCCGAATTCAAATTCGGATCCAAAACGAGTCCTCAAAACTCGCTTCTCCGGAGAGGTATTCATCAACCGATTGACGAATCCTTCGTCCTCCACCTCAGAGGATTACCGGAGATCGAATCCTCGGTAAGTTAGCCGCTGTCGGAGCTCTAACCGTCGTCCAAACGACGCTCCGACGAAAGGAGAACAAGCTGTCCAGAAAACTGGACAGCTTTGGTGGAGGAGATAGGCGCCGGCCAACCAAGGGAAGATAAAGCTCACCTTGATGTCAAACCTAAAGGAGATCACCGAAGCAACAACCGGCAGCAGCTCGACGCCGGTGAGGGGAAAGGAAAGCTCCTTCTGGACGCCGGTTGAAGGAGAAGTTGGCGGCGGCAAGGAGTTGGCACCGAGAACTCCAATGAGGAGGTGGGCGGCAACTTCAAGCTAGGGTTTTTGGATTAGAGCTTAATTATCCCTTAAGCCCTCTTTTATAGAGAACTAATTCTCTTAATGGTTATTGGATCATAACCATTATGCCCGTTAATCCGCTCCATTAAGATAAGTTAAAATAAACCAAACCATGATGATTTATTTTAAGTTAAAACGAACCGAACCAACTTTTGGTTCATTCGTTTAAAATAAACCAAACCCTTTGGTTTATTCTCCTCCATTGGATTAGAACCAAACCATTTTGGTTCATCCATTATGTCTTCATAAGACACGGCCCATCCACGCTTCCATTGCGACTGAAACGATTTCATGCTCGTTTCATGTTTGGTCCAACCAAACCTAGTTTCTCTCGGTCTGAGAATCTCATTCTCAAGCTCGTTTTAAATCCTTTGGATTACGCTCGTTATGCGTGTGACCAAATAGGTTCTCGGTTTATGTTGGCCGTCTATAATTAACCATTAATTATAGAACGATCATGAGTGACACCTAGTAGTACATCATGATCCCCAATTAACCGAAAAGATCAACGGTTGATCCAGAACTATTTCTGAAACCCTTCAGCAGCTCGAATGATTCGTGCCTCATTCCCTTCACTCATCTTATACCCACTTGGTTCAGGACATGGTCTATAGTGTCAGTCCCCACTAGGCTGACTACGTCACACCTAGCCCAAGTATTATTTCCTCATCCTACGGATTCTAGTTACTCCACATGTATCGAAGAGTACCTTACTCTAAACATGTAATGCTTTGACCAAAGACTTTAGTAACAATCCGACGAGAGGCCATGGGTATACATCTCCTCGCAAGGAGTGGTGAATCCTTTATAGGCTATTCAAACACCTTCGATCATTTCGACTTATACCCAATCATCCCGGGTCCACATCTCCTTAGAGATGTTTGCTTAAGATGTCAAAGCATAAGTCTTCATGATCAAGATGACTTGAATACCGCAAGTCAAAGGAACATCGCACTTAAGCTACAGTAAGAACTTCATTGACATATCTATATATGCAGAGAACCATATGAAGTCTTATGGCTGGTCACTCCAATGAACTAGTTACCATAACTAGCATCCACGATTAACTCCGGACATCACAATGTCTCCAGCCAGTGAGAATCAGCTGCTTGGATACACCAAGGAGTATACCTCATGTTAGTCTCGACAGAATTGATGGTGTCCAAATTCATCAATTCATCGACTAGGAATATTTCCGATACATCACAATTACACATGTAGAGATACTCACTAGTTGTGATCCAATCACAAATTCTCTCGTGCTGTGAATCACATCGTGGACATTCAGTAAATAAGTTTAAGATCCAATCAAATACATGAAACATGTATACTCAAATAGTGAATCTTCATTTATCATGTAAATGGTTCATACATAAAGCGATTGCCTTAGGACATCTCTCATAAGGGAAAAGTCCAAGCTTGAGTCTTGGCATTTGAGAAGTCCAAGGGGTCGATATTGGCAGCGTAAAGTCCAAGCGAGAGTCTTGGCAGCATAAGTCCAATGGTTGGCGGCGTAAAGTCCAAGCGGAGTCTTGGCAGTGTAAGTCCAATGTGCCTTGGCGGTGTAGACACCGTTAGCATGACATAGTCGATGGAAGCACCTGAAGGCTAACGCAATGGATGAACAAATCATGGATGACTTGGAGGAATCTGAGAGGCGTGAGGCTGATGGAGGAGGCTAGAAGGCTTAGGTCTAGGCTAAGGGTGGTCTAGCAAGTATGGGGGCACCATACTTGGGTTAAAACCTCATGTTTGAGGTTGGCAGTCGACTGACATTATGGCCGGTTCGACTGTCGTGAGTCGACTAGAGTTTGACTGTCGTTTTAGAGCTAAAATTGCTCTGGCAGTCGACTGCCAAGGGACGGCAGTCGACTGCTGGTTTAGTCACGAGCACAGAATGCTCCGTAGCCGACTGGGCAGTCGACTACGGGGTTAGCGATCGGCAATGTAGGCAATCGTGAAACTTTTCAGCGTGGATCGGCCGTTGTCTCACGACAACAGCGATGAATGATCGGCGTCTTATGGCAGTCGACTGATTGACAAAAATCTAGCCCGATGTAGGTTAAAAAGAGGAGCTCGTGGAGGATTTCGATATTGGTTCTTTGGGAGCTTTGGTGAGGCAATTTGAAGGCGAATTGCAGGTGCATTTCAGGGCCCTTCAAGCTCAGACAAGCAAGCACTCAAAACCCTAGTTTGTAAAGTGTTCTTTACATTTTCACTTGTATTTTCTTGTTTACTTTGCATTACTTATTGTAATCAACGTGTTGTCGAGAAGGAGTTTATTGCTTAGTGGTGTTTGTGACATCGCTAGAGCTCTTTAGAGCTCGATCCGTGGAGTAGGAACTGTTCAGTTTCGAACCATGTTATATCGTGCGTGTTGTGATTATATCTTGTATTTGTATTTGTTTTATTATTTCTATTTCCGCTGTGCTAACATAAATTGTAGACAAGCACGCAATTGAAATCCATCACGCAACGAATCGACGCTATTCACCCTCCTCCCCCCGTTTAGCGTTCCAAGGATCCCCTGCAGGTGCGTGATGAAGAAATGCATAGTAATATAATCACACACTTGGCGGCGTCGATCTCGTCGGTGGAAGGCCAGATTTCGGCCACGATATGGTTTGAATTCGACGACAATCCAATTGGAATCCAGTTGGCATCAGAGTTCAGCCGGATCATAGTCGAAAACGGTCGCGAATGCTGCCGCTAGTGGGCGCGCCACTAGCGGCCGCAATTCGACTGGATTTATATTGCAATCCGATCGAATTTCGGCTGCAATCCGGCCTGCACCGGAGTTCGATCGGATCGCGGTCGGATTGCACGTCGGAAGGCCGGATTCTGGCTACGATCCGATCGGAATTCGACGATGGTCCGACCAGAATTCAATGGTGGTCCGATCGGAATTCGATCGGTATTGGAGTCCGATTGGATCACGGCCAAAAACAGTCGCGAATGCGGTCGTCAGTGGGTGCGCCACTGGCGATCGTAATTTGGTCGGATTCCGACCACGATTCGGCCTGCACCGGAGTCCGACCGGATCGCAGGCAGATTGCGGGTGGAAACGACCGCGATTACGGTCGCTAGTGCCATGTGATTGCGGTTGACGTATGGTGAATTGTCGCCCACAGTAGGTGAAATCTCGTGCAGAAGAAACACTGTGCATTCTTCATTACTGTGCCATCGCGATTGATCGGACGAGGGAGATGTTGTTGCGCACGAATCGAGCAACTTAAGGTGCATATATATATATATATATATATATATATATATATATATATATATATATATATATATATATATATATATATATATATATATATATATATATAGAGAGAGAGAGAGAGAGAGAGAGAGAGAGAGAGAGAGAGAGTTTTCATCTACCGCACCCGAACCGACCGCGATCGAACGCGATGCACCGACCCACCTCCATTGCCGCCATCGTCGGCGCACCGTTCGGCCACCGGACCTGGCGCGATCAACGTGCACCTCGCCAGCGGTCCAGCGGGGCTCAGGCGGCACCGAATTTCGACCGCGATTCGGCTGGAATCCGACGATTTCGTGGTCGACAGTTTGGCGGCCACTGCCGGTCGCGATCGGGCCGGATTTCGGCCGAATCACGGTCGAAATCCGGGCAGGGAAGGACCATCAACATCGGGCGATCCTTCCCCGCGATCGCGGTCGGTCGAACCCAATTTTCGGCGGCGATAGCGGCGGCCGCGTCGGCCGCATCACGGCCGGAATCCGGGCGGGGAAGGACCGTCAGTGTTGGGTGGTCCTTCCCCGGCCAGATTCCGGCCGCGATTCGATCGAAATCCGGCCCAATCGCGACCGGCGATGGCCGCCAAACCTGGCCGCTCGCGGAAATCGCCGATTCTCGCCAAATCCGGCTAGAATCGACGCCGCCGCTTCCGTCGGGCCGACGACGAGGTGCACGCCGATCGCACTAGGTCGCCGGCCGAGGTGGTTGGGCGATGCATCGGCAGCGGCGACAATGGAGGTGGGTAGCGCGTCGCGTTGCGTCGGCCATGACGCGCGACAGATGAAAATGAATATATATATATATAGGGTTATATACCTGCGCGAATGATCGCGACTGCGCGCGAACGCGAGCGATGTTTTCGCTCATCATGCTGATGAACGATGAAACATCATCAAATCCTATATATATATATATATATATATATATATATATATATATGGGAAGATATGTCTCGCGCAGGTCAATGCGACCTGCGCAAGATATTGCTTTGATGAGCAGTGTTTCATCGTTTATCATCGTGCATGATGAACAAAGGAAAACACGCTCATCACGCGCCGCAGGTCACAAGACCGACCTTTGATATCTTTCCATATATATATATATATATATATTTCTTTGCCTAGTTCTCCTGGTAACTTGCTAAAAAGTCTCTCTCCTACGTCTATATTGTAATAGTTTCCTGATATAGAGGCTAGGTGTAAGAAGTCATTGCAGAATTTTTTTATCATTGACCAATCGAAGAGTTGTATTTGTTCTAAATCTCTCATTGCTTCTTTTTGTCTAATATCTAGGCCTGTATTAGCATCTCTTGCTGTAAGAATTCTGTGGATTGTGTAGCAGAAATTTATTATGTTATTTCCTCTGCTTGCTAATTTTACTACTTCTTCTGGGAATTTCTTTTTATAAGCTTCCCAAGATGATCTGGCTGTTTCTCCTAGGTAATTTTCTCCTATTCTTAACATGGCTTCTCCTGATTCTACATCAATTTCATGTTTTGCCAAGTAGTCTCTTTGTACAGACACCATCCATTGTTCTAGATAAGTGTCGTATAACTGTGGGTCACATTCAGTTATATTTAGTAATACTGATCCTGTTCCGAAAAAGGTTTGTTCTGTTGGCCTTCTTTTTCCTAATGTTCTTAGTAGTGGGTTATTATTGGTATATGGAGGGGCTGCTCTTCTAGGGGGATGTCCTTGTCCGTAATCTAGAGTACCCATCGTGCTTTCTGGATATGTAGGGATTCTAGATGTGGCCGTTGATTCGGTGTTCATAAAGTTCATTTGTTCATGTACCGATTTTTCTAGGACTAAAATATTTCCTTCTTCATCTATTGTCAATATTTCATTTGCTTTTAGTATGCCTTTATTTTTTTCTTGTATTTCTAACTGCTTTACTTCTCTTAATGTCATATTGTTCTTGTCACTAGGCTGATATACATATCCTCCTAAGTCATCAAATATGCCTCTTGTTTCCCTATTCATTAGGTTAGTTTCTTGTCTTTTCTTTACCCTATCCAGGTGTTTTTTTCCTAGCATTTTAAGCATTTCAGGATAGCTTACTTCTCTGTTCATCAAGTTTGTTTCAAGTTCATGTTCATCTTCTCCCTCTTCTGTGTTTGCTAAGTATCCTGCGAATCTGATACTTAATTCTCCTCGTCTGTTCTTATACATTATAGACTGTGTAGGTTTCGTAATTGGGTTTTCCTCTTCTAGTTTTAGGTTCCATTCCAGACTAGCTAAATCTTCAGAACTGTATTCTCTGGGTTTTAGGAAGTTTGTTCCTTTAGAACTAAGAGCTTCCAGCATTCCATTTATTTGGATTTTGAAATGATTATTCATGTAGTTCATGGTCTTTCCTAAAAATACTATGTCTAGTTGTATGTTTTTACCCTGGAAGTTTCCATATCCTTTTCCTTGTGCTATTATCTTAATGTGTTTGACAAAGTCTTTTATTGTCATATTGAAATTTGGGCATATATATGTGATTCCACTATTATTATTCATGTCTACTTCTATTAATCCTATAATGGATTTTTCTTTGTCATCAGAGAATCTGGAATCATATAGGACCAATAATACTTTTGCTCCTATTTTCATTCTGGTTAGTCCTCTAATCCCGAACACTATTAGTCCTAAGTGTATATAATTATGCGGCCAGGAGCTGTCTTCCTGCTTCTTCTGTCATGAGTGTAAGCCTCTCTTCACCTCCGTCTGGTAGGTGTAGAGCTTCTACTCTATGGTGTCTGTAAACTGAGTTGGTGAAGGATAGTATACTTTGTCCGTATAATCTTCTGGGGTTAAGAATATTCAATTTTTCATTGGAAAATATTTCCATTGTTCTGTCTATGTCTATGACTTCTTCTATTCTGTGTTGGTTTGTTGTATTGTGTTGTAGGTTGTCCAGCCATGCTAAGCTAGACGGGGGTTCTAACATGGATCTTCGTCCTCCTACTGTTCTAGAGGTTCCAGAGAATATATTGGTTGTTGTCCTATTCATTTTTTTTCTTGGTAGGTTATAAATGAATATGTGGAGGGTCTTTTCTTGATTAATCCTCCTGTAGATAATTTTCCTAGGTCTTTGCTAAGAGATTCGATAGATTGGTTCCAATTTCTTAAGTTGTCGACTTCTACTGTATTTCTTTCGATATTGAGGATTTTTGTTTCTAATATTGTGATCCTATGGTGTAATGAGGTTAACAGTGTTATTATTGTATTATTTTGTTGTATTTGGATTTGGTCTGCTTTTCCTTGTACTTCTACTTTATTGTATCCGTCTTCACGAGTTTTTGAATAGGTTTGGGAGTATTCCAAGGCTTCTTCGTAATAAGTATTTTCGAAATTTAGTCTGTTCATTTAAGAAGGAGATCACTTAATTGTTCCTGTAACTCTCTAAATTGACATTCTATTGTTTTCAAAAAAAATTCTACTTTGGCTAGAAGGTCTTTGTTTTCGATTTCAAAATTTCTAGGTTGGTTTTGATTTAGTACCCTAGTAAGATTAAGGAGATCACTCCTTTTAGGTAGATTTATGAAATTGACCTGGCTGATCCTTCTGTTTAAACTCTCTTGACAGTTCTTGAGGTATTCGATGTTCTGGCTTATTTCACTAATTTGGATTTTTTGTTTGTTAAGGGCTGCTTTTATTGATTCTACTTCGTTGTGTAGGTCTTGGAAGTTTGTTTCTGCTGATAGGCTTCCTCCTATGATAATGTCAGTTATGGTGTTCAGATGGAAATGTTCTGAATGTATCTGGTGTGTAGTTTGTCTAGACCTGTGGAAACAGTGATGAGTTCCTAAGTCTAAAGTTTGTATTTTCCTACCAGTAATTGTGGCCAGATCTAAGTATTCTAGCTTGTTGTTCATACATTCCTAGGTTCGAAAGCTCTAATACCAGTAAGTCTAAGTTTTTTTTTTTTTTTAAACACGCATATCTAAGTTTTCTTTTATATTTTTGGTTCCTTCGTGAGCCTCACCTCTCTTATTTCTTCTATCTAGCCCCGGTTTCTTGACCCTTCTTGGTCTTACCAGCACAGGTCTTACGAGTAGATCAAGAGAGTTATCTCTGACACGGAGACTAAGGACTATGAAGCATAACCTGAATAGGTCTAGAAAACTTTTAAGGAAATTGCATTGAAAGGAAAATTGCGGAAAGAAATTACAGAGAAATTGGTACATGCGATTAAGAAAAATACAGGAAGAAAAACACACAAACACACAAACAAACTTACAGGGTTACTTGATAAGAACTGCAACACACTAGCACACTGATATACTAAGTAATGAGGAAGGAAAGAGTAGGCAGGAAGAGGATGCCCTCCAGAAGTCGAGAGGCTTCTCTTCTTATAGCCCTTGTTGCTTCGGGGCTAAGTTTTCTTTTAGTGCTTGCAATGCTGTAAAGTTAATTGTTTGCTTTCTTTTGGCAGGTAGCTTTGTACGAATGATTCCTTTTGAGTTGTAAAGTTTCTGCCTGTTGTACGAAGGGATCAATTCTCCATCATGTTGTCGATATTTCTTTCTTGTGAGGAGGTAGAACTGGGACCGGTTGTCTCTGGTGCTGGTGGGGTCCTTATTCTTCTCTGTTGTTCTGTCATTTGTTGTTCTTCCATTTGTTCTCTATATTGTTTGGCTGTAAGTTGGGTGGATTTTTTGAGCATCCATTTGAGTTGTCGCTGTCTGTAATGTTCAACCAATTCAGGATGTTGTGTTGTGTATTTGAACGGAAGGAAATGAGTTCCAAGTTGTGACGGCCAGTATATTTTTTCAGTGAAAGTTTTGGCTACTAACACAAAGTCATAACTGTCTCTAGCATCATCCCAGAGCCAGTTGGTTCCTTGGAGCGAAGCTCTCCATGTTTGGCTCGTTCGGGGAGGGGAACAGAAGCTCCCCAATGTTCGTCTAGATCACTTGGAAAGATGGTTTCAATGGGATCGGACTTGTAGATGATTTCTCTGGATCGAAGTTTTATGACATGTCGGGTTGGTTCTATTCTATGGTTTAACCATTCCGGTGGAGAACTCTCAATAGAACAAGAGACATAGCTCTCAAAAGTTTCTAATTCGATGAGAGTTCGAATGACATTTCCTAATTTGTAAGGAAAGGCTTCTGTAATGTGGTTAGCTTGTACCCAGAGCTCATTGAGGATCCCGTGGTCTAGTAGTATGAAGGGATTTATTTCTATCCCTCTGAATCTTTGAATGTGGTAGACACTAAGGTCTATGCTGGCTTTCCTAATAGCGTATTGTAATTGGCATTGGCAGCCGTGTTTTTCTGTTATACAATCTTTGAATTTATTTTGGCATCGTATTTTAAAATTGTACTCTGCTTCGTAAAGGATGGTAATGCCTGGTTAGGGATCAACCTGTGCCCATTGTTCTTGTAGTAGGGCAAAGGTTCGCCACTCTGCTTCTTCAGCTGTTTGTCTCATGTATATAGCTAGGTCTGTGGGAAGACTGTTGAACCTGCACATGTCTATCTGGTTGGGCTGCTTCTTGGGACCAGCGATGGATCCTGTGATTGGTCTTATTGATTTGCCTTTGTCGGAAGAGCTTCCAACATTCCATTTATTTGGATTTTGAAATGATTATTCATGTAGTTCATGGTCTTTCCTAAAAATATTATGTCTAGTTGTATGTTTTTACCCTGGAAGTTTCCATATCCTTTTCCTTGTGCTATTATCTTAATGTGTTTGACAAAGTCTTTTATTGTCATATTGAAATTTGGGCATATATATGTGATTCCACTATTATTATTCATGTCTACTTCTATTAATCCTATAATGGATTTTTCTTTGTCATCAGAGAATCTGGAATCATATAGGACCAATAATACTTTTGCTCCTATTTTCATTCTGGTTAGTCCTCTAATCCCGAACACTATTAGTCCTAAGTGTATATAATTATGTCGGTTGTGGAGCAGCTGTCTTCCTGCTTCTTCTGTCATGAGTGTAAGCCTCTCTTCACCTCCGTCTGGTAGGTGTAGAGCTTCTACTCTATGGTGTCTGTAAACTGAGTTGGTGAAGGATAGTATACTTTGTCCGTGTATATATATATATATATATATATATATATGAGTTTTGTTCTCATGATCGAACCGTCCTTGCCGTCGCGACGCTGCCGAGCAACCTTCATCGCCATCGCCGCCACGCGTGTCCGACCGCCGACTGGCGCGATCGACGCCTGTGTCGCCGGCGGGGCTCGGCGCGCATCGCCGATCCGCGATCGGGATTCGATCGAATCGAGGTCGGAATCCGGCGGGAAGGACCGCCAGTGGCCGAAGCGATCCTTCCCGCCGGATTACCGAATCGCGGCCGAATCCGGCGCGCCCGAGCCCCGCCATGACCTAGGCATCGATCGCGCCCGGTGCCGGACGCGTAGAAGGTGACCGGGACACGGCAGCGATGTGAAAGTTATTCTATATATATATATATATATATATATATATATATATATATATATATATATATATATAATGACATAGAATACCAAAAATAAATAACTATTCACATTCGGGCAAATTTGAATAATACTATTATTTATAGCAAAAGATAATTAGGTTCGTCTCCAATGTCTCTTATTAAGTCTTTTATTGTCGATCCTTCAATGATGATGAAAGAAAGTAAATTATGGGGGAGGAGAGTTATGCTCTTTGACCCGATTGTCAAAAACAGTAGAGGGCTTATGAGTTCAAGTGAAGATTTTAAATTTTACATAGAAATTCGATCTCGATCTATTTATAATAATATTTGAGCTATTCTAATCATCTAATCGTTGTGAGGGTACAATAAAGAGTTGATGTACAAGTAGGCATGCTTATCGTTTTCGATTCTGATCGGTTCTGGATTTATCGACGTTGGAACAGATCTGAACTGGTTCAAAATCGATTCCGAACCGGTTTTGGTTCCAAAGTTTTAACTTTGGAACCAATTCCGAACTAGTTCCGAAATGATTCCGGACCGATTCCGAAATAGTTCCGGATCACCTTCTTTGAATTTGATTTTTCAAATTTATCTAATGTGTTAGTGATCCTAATTTTTTCTATCGTAAAATAATTTTAGACATGTTAACATGTTAAGAATTTTCACCTTTAATTAGTAATCGAAATCAAATCCAAATTGGAATCGAAATGGTTCCGAAATTAATTCATTTGAATAGATTCTGATTTTGAATTTAACGAATTAATTCTGATTAAATTTCGGATCGAATTAATCCGTTAAACATACCTCTATACAAGGAGTTGGAATTTCCAGATTCAAAGGTCCAAGATGAGGGACACCTTAAGTTGCTCAAATAACAATTAATAGTGAATGTTATTCGTATTACAGATTATCAGAATATGTGTTATCCTCCGATGATATCGCTCTCACTCTAGAGCATCCGAAATCCATTATATATATACAGAGAGTGTGTGTATGTGTTTTAATATTCTACGATCTGTGCACCATTCAACTCGTTCTCGATGGATCACGATTATATAGTAAATAAGAAATATACAATGATCCTTCGTCGCAACTCCTCCGGCCCGAGTTAAATTCATTGACAAACAATCGACTTTTAATCGCGATTTGATCGACATTGATCATCAAATTTAGTCGATTCGATCGAATCAGAGCCGCAATGCCTCGCCATCGATATACATTTGTAGGTGTTTTCGATCTGAATCCGAGCGACATCGGAGTCCGATCGGATCGAAACCAGATTTTGATCGAATTCCGATAGGATTGTAGTCGCCAGTATCGCAATCACTGATGGTCACAATTCGATCATTTTTTTATCGAAATTTAATTGGACTTCGAATTATGATCGAAATCTGATCGTCCATCAACGATTCCAAATTGGTGTGCTTGAGCGGAAGGTGAAATCGCACGGTAAAAATTATTATATATTTTACATTCACACAGAGACATAAAAAAGCAGACGGTTAGGACATCAAATATATCTCCTCCTTTTAACTCTAAGTCCATCTTCTATTCTTTGATTTTTCTTACATCTCATAATAATTTAAATATCCGAGGAGTTTTTGATGTCTTATTGATATATATAAAAGATAATTTATTCATCTTCAATGTTGCTACCACCATAATCAATAAAATAAATAAATCATAGAAAATATCCAATTTCAAAACAAATATAACAAGAGAGAAGGCATCGTGAAATTTTTGTTGTTGTTGTTTTATTACTTACCATAGATTCTGATTTGACAGGACATGACCTTAGTTTTAATTCCTTCGTATTCTAACTGAATAGATGAATAATTTAAATAACTATATTTTTTTTTTAATTTTCCTTAGCATTTAAAAATTTTTAAAATATGTTTTTAAAAATAAAATATATATATAATAATTTCGAACCATGTCATATCGAATCGTAATCATCTCGAATAATTAAAATTAAGAGTCGATTTTGAATTGTGATCGAATCTAGATCAAAAAGATAAAATAAAATTTCCTCCTGTCTCTTTAGGAAAATAAAAATAATAAAAAACAGTGGAAATGGTAGCAAATGCTCAATTCTTTATTATGTAAATATATCTATCATAATTTTTCTCTTAGTTTTTTTTTTCTTCCACTTACAATTCAACAAACTTAACCATATACATGGATAAAAAAAACGATGAATGCTGTACGATGACTTCATTTAATTTCTACAAGCCGCGTGCCTTCGCGACTCACCCACCGAAGGAATTTTAAGCTTCATCTCGTAAACAATTCATTCAAACCCATCGACTCTCTCTTCTCTCTCTCATACTTCACTTGGATTTTCAATATTCTGAGAGAAGTCGATGACGATAACGACGATGATAATATCGATTGATAGTGTAGCTTGGCGAATAACCCCACTGCCGGTGCAGTGTTGTACGTGCATGCCTCGGTCTGCATGTAGTTTTCTCGGTCGTCCCAAAACCAATCTCCATCATCCGGACCGCCCACTATAGCACCAGTCAACGCATTAGGGTTTGACCCTCCTCGTCCGTACCAATCGTAGTACCCCTGTACGTAGAGTTCACAATGTCAAATACAAATCTCCATCACTAGTACAAAATAATAATTCTTGAACAAATAATGAGATCGATTTTCGAAAAAATTATTATTATCTTGAATTCTTCTTCTTTATATTTGTAGAGACGATCAGAGAAAATAATTAATTTCATAAAAAATTAAAATCTGTCAATCTAGTGATTCTCATTGATCGGTCTCATGGTCATTATAAGAAAGATAAATCACAAAAAGTCCTATGGATCTTAACGTAGTAATCAAGACATATAAAAATCATTTAAATTCAAAAGAGGACTTATATCTTAACCACCAAGTCATATCCGTCCGACACAATTCCACTGGATTTTAAATACAATTATTTATTTACCTGTATACACCCAATGAAGTCCTTGCTCCTCTTCAAGGCCACGATGGAGGCCCCGCGGTGGTGGACCCGCACCGGGTATTTGGGCCCGAAGCCCACCAGATAGCTGGTCCGCATCGGGTTCGAGCCCAGAATGTACTCGGCCTGCGACTCGGCGAGGCCCATAACCTCCGCCGGCCCCGCGTCGCCGCCCGGACAGTGGAGTCGCCCGCCCGCCGCCTCCAGCTGGGCGGAGTAGACGGCGAGGAGGAAGGCGGCGCCGGTGACGTACTGCATGTTGTTCCACTGGCGCACGTAGAGCATGCCGCCGGGGGAGCGCCGCACGTTGCCGGGGCCGGCGTTCCTGCCGAGGCAAGCGCACACGTAGTGCTCCGCCTTCGACCTGTACTGCTCCAGCTCCGCCGTCTGGGCCGTCGTGAGGTTTCTCTCGTCTCGCAGCAGCTGCCGCATCTCGAATTAAAAGATTAAAAAAAAATGATTTCTTTAGCCACGAAGTAAAAAAGAAGAGACATCGTCGCCGTCGTTCGTGCGAACTGCGAACCCTCAATTAAATTCTGCGGAACAGTTACGTGAATAGGTGAGTAGGTGTTTTTAATTAGTATGTCGACGTGGACGGGTGACGACTCACGTGCCGCGCATGTGGTAGACAGTTGAGCTGTCCAACTCATCGTTTTGCATCGAACGGCCCAAATTAGCTGCCCTTAATTAACTAAATTAATTGAGATTTTAAGTGTTTGATCACGTTTGAGAAGAAAGTACGAGTGATTGTTAGTAATTTTAACCCGAAATTTTGTCGTGATGTGTAGAAGATGAACGGACCTTGGACGCCAGGATTTGGACGCCGGCGAACTTGACGTCCCAGCTGAACTCCGTCACAGCCCACCCCGTGCCCCCGAACGCGCCGCCGTTATCCACCACGTACTGCAGGTACTCCGCCCTCGCCGTCGCCCTGTGCATCCACAGGGCCGCCCAGAGCAGCTCGTCCTCGTAGCCGCTCCACGACGGGTAGTAGCTCTTCGCCTCCCTGATGCTGCCGTCGTACTTGCCCCGGTACTTGTCCGCGAACTCAAACAGCTGGGCAAATGGATTCCGTATTTGAGGTCGATTTCCGGAAATGATCGTGAAGGCCGAAACAGAGGAAAGGGAGTTTAGCCTGCTCATTCGTTGGTTAATCGGGTCACCTGTTGAGCATGATGGAGGAGGAGGCGGGCGTACTTGGGATTGGATTTCCGGAACACGATGGAGGCGGCGGCCATGGCCGCCGCAGTCTCTCCGGCAACGTCCGACCCGGGATTCTCTTTGTCGATCTTGTACGCTTGCCGCGACGTCGTCATGTCCTCCGGCCGCTGCCAGCAGTAGTGGTCGGTGTCGCCGTCGCCCACCTGAAACTTTTTTTATTAAAAACAAAAAAAAAATAATCCCTCGACGATTCGATCCTTGAGCGAACCGATCAAAGATTGCGGGAGCAAGACGACGAGCCTCGGCCCAGAGGACGAAGGGGTGGGTGTGAGACTTGACGAAGTAATCGGTGCCCCACTTGATGGCCTCCAGAGCATGCCAGTACTCGCCGGCGGCCGCGATCTCCTCTCCGTACTCGATCACGCTCCACGACAGCATTGTGACGGTGAAGGCCATGGGAAGGCCGAACTTGACGTGGTCGCCGGCGTCGTAGTATCCCCCAACCAAATCCACCTGCATCATCATATACTGGTCGATCAATCACTTAATTCTTGCATAAACCGTTGCCTCCGAAGACCACTCACTCCCTGTTGAAGGCCGTCGGTGAGGCCGGAGTGGCCGCGCCAGGCGACGCGCTGGGTGTAGGGAAGCCGGCCGGAGCGCTGCGCCTCGAAATAGAGCAGAGACTTGGACAGAGCATCCTTGTAATCGAATTCCTTTCCGCCAGAAGCAACACTAACTCCAGCGGAGAAAACAACCAAAACGATGGCTATAAAGCTCTCGGATTCCATGTTCTGCTACGAGAATGCATGAAATTCCGAGCCAATTACACCTCCGCCGCCGCCGCCGCCTCCTCCGCCTCCTCGACTCGTGGAAATGAATTGTGCATGCAGGTGAGTCAATGTTTAGCTGCTACGCGATGGACAGGGTCCTACCTAATCCGAGCATATCTGTGTCTCGGACATGGACGCACTCTACGCCTTCAAAGGAGGGCTTTGGCTCTGGGAACGGAGGAAGAAGAGAGGAGTTGGTAAGATCAATTTTTCGCCGTATCGAGGCGTTTGGATCGATACAATAAATATTACGTACATGGGATGAACTAAACATGGGGAGAGGTATTTAATTAGGAGACGTGGATTGGAAGGGGCCGGGGGGACTGGAGGAGGGGAGGGACATGGAAGGCGCGTCTACTGCCAGGCAGCAGCAACATGGGCTGTGGCTCCGCCGGAGTCGATGGCTTTAACAAACTTGTCGGCGCGCGCTAAACTGGTTCGGGCATTTCGTCGAACGCAAATCTTCGGTAAATTCCTGGTGCCATGGTGATATCTTTAAGCTGTTTTTGGTAGTTCGTAATATATTTTTATAATATAATTTAGATTATATTATAAGATTGATTATTTTATTTGTTATTATTTTAAAATTATAATATAATATAATTTGAATTAAAAAAGATACTAAACTTTATAATTTGAATTACGAAGCAAAATCTATATAATCTTATTACACTCTAATGCTCAACAATCGAAGTTAATTGTCGCCGTTCGTTGCCACCACCGATCGATCGATCGTGGACGGATCGACTGCCACTGTCGTTGTCCGATCACGCCCCGCCCAGGCCCATCCCCCCCCCTGCATGTGTGTGCGTGTTGATCGACCAACCCCCCTCTCTCCGGTCGGTCTCTATCGTCCTTATAATGCATATCAAATAAAAAATATATAATTATCTTTATAATCTAAGATTATATATATATTTTTTATCTAAATATAATAATATAATAAAAATTATATTATTTTACATTACAAACTTGATTATTTTACATCAAACGTAGTCTAAGAATTTATACTTAATTGAATTAAATCACACTTTAATGATTAGCTTCATTGTTAAGTTTTTATTAATAAAATATAAATTCATTGCCAAAATTTCATGCGTGTATATATTTTTTAATTGAAAAAAATGGCAAAAGAAATAAATATATTAAAGCATGATTGTGGAGTTGAATCCTGTAGGAGTTATATATATATATATAAAAGAATTTGGAACTCTTGATTTATCGGAATTAAAAATGTGAATCCAGAGATTTATAATCCCACGAGTGGGGATCATGACGTCCTGGCAATGGAATAAATAAGAGATAAGTCAAATGGTGGACTAGAATTATTTTTTTTTAACAAAAAAAAAACAGTTAAAAGAAAGAATCTACTTTCTTTCTTTTATTTTGTTTGTTAAATAAGAGAGAAGATGAGAATTTTAAAAGATATGTTTAAGCATTTGATAATTGATCATCATAATTTATTCCTTCGAAATAAAATGTAAAGCTAATTAGCAGCTGTGGAGTATTAAAAATAATAATACTGATTTAAGCAGATAACTGCAAGGAATATTCTCTCTTCGACATTTTATGTTGTGCACAATTAATTAGCTGATCAATTAAGCTTTATACTTTAAAATTAATCAAACAGTTTAAATACTTTAAAGTTTGATTTATTATTATTTTTAGTTTGAGTTCTGTTTAATCTTATTATCTTCGCTGAAGTTCATCTCCATGTTAATTATTATTGATCTCTTAATTTAATTAGCTTTTTTATATTTTTAATTTTATTTAAGTTCGTAAATAAATCACAATATTTATTCATAAACATTAATAAACTCACATATGTATTTAAATTTATTTATTTAGTTCGATAAATTATAATGAATATAAATACATTATAAATTAAGAATCGAATTTGTTGGTGAACTTTTAATTCTTTAGCAGCTCTAATCCAACTGTAAATATTATTTTTAAAAAAAAAAAACTTTGTGATTTGTACATATTAAAAACGTGGATAAAAAAATCACTGAATTAAATATAATTGGTCGTTGATGGGAGGACACATGTCCAAAGCAATAGAAGTGAACTGAGAAACGTGAGCAAAGCAATAAAGGCTTCATTGTAAATGAGAACTTACTCAATGTGGAACTAATTAAACACCGTGTCTTTTTTTATTTTATTGACACTGGAATATTCGAATCTTCAGTTCAATTAATTTTTTAGAAGTGATCGATTCTGTCCCACGGGCCTTCAGGATGCATCGCCAATAACTGAGTCGGATAAAGTCAGAGTCCAAGTGGCATTCACCGACCATCAAAGGTAAATCAGAGAAGCGCTTATAAATTTTTTCACGGTTCAGCTCGAATTTCATAATTGTGTCATTCCTAAATGATGGTCCAATGTCGAAGTCATACTTCGTCCATCGGATAAACTCTTGGACCTCAGGACCGTCTGAATGGATTTTTTCTAAATTTACTGTCGAATGATGTCACAGTAGAGGATCAAACTGTATTCTCCTGTGGGATGTCTCTCCGTTTTTTATCGTTGCACCGTGCCCCTGGGTGCACCGTGTCCCTTTTACTTCATGCGCATGCACATACATGATAATTTAGTTCGACTTTGAATATCGACTTCATTCTAGGTTAACATGACATGCTTTTATCGCTTTACATTAGGTTCGTCGAGTCCATCTAGTTAAGTGTTCGATGTGACTAAGTCCTCTAATATGACCGTGTGTTCCAATCTGATTGAGTTTTTCAACCTGACTAGGTGCTCTAACTTGGTGGAGCGCTCTAATATAGATGAGTTATCTAATCTGGTTGAGTATTTAGTTTGACTGAGTACTACAACAACAATCAAATTTTATCTTACTAAGTGTAAAATAGGTTAATTATATGAATTTCCTTATGACATTGAATTCTATTCTCTACTATATTATTATATATATTTAAATACATTTTATTTAACGTTATCGTTGTTAACTAAATCTTCTTTGATTTATCTTTTTCTCGTTTGATTTACATATTTGTAATAATTTCATATTGCTTAATTGGAATATTTTATCGGTCGCCTAAGTACATATTCATATCATCTTAAATGTGTCTCCCGAATTCTTTTCTCAATAGGTACAATTCTAACTTTTTCTCTAATATTTTTCATTTTCTCATTTTATCTATCATTGTACACACATTTATTTTAACAATTTTATCTTTGCAACTCTCGTTTTTTACTCATGTGATCAAGTTATAGTCCAACATTCAGCTCCATATAACATAGCAAGCTTAACTGACGTTTTATAAAATTTATCTTTAAATTTTAAAGATACCTTACGATCATAAAGAATATATGATGTTTTCTATATTTCAACCATCTTATTTGTATTCTACGTAAGATATCTCTCTCAACTCCTTCATTCTTTTACAAAATCGATTTTAAATATTTAAAAGTTTCAGTTATAGACAAATTCATTATTTTCTAAAGTAATAATTGTCTCATTATATCTAATATTATTAAATTTAAATTTCAAATATTATATATATAAAACTTTTTCACTTCTATCATTTCTCTTCAAAATTCAAGTTTAGTATCTACTTATTCACATATCTAATATATTAAAATAATATCATTTGTGACAAACATTATAGTATCATGTCTTGGATATGTCTAATAAATTCATTTACAATCAGTGTAAAAATATAGAAACTTTATCTTTAATGTAACTTTTTTTTTTAATCAGAGAAGTGTTCAATATGACCATATTTTAGTACGACCTAGCCGTCCAATCTAACGAAGAGCTTTAACTCGATTGATCAGTTATCGAATGACTCTGAGCTGAGTCATTCTTGGTCCAAACTTCCAGCCAGATTGAGTTTTCTCTTCCAAACTCAACAACCTATGAGTAGACGTAGATATGATGCCATCTTTTCATAATCACAGTTAGACCTGGTAAATCTAGACACGATACGAACACGATTCATTTTTTTCGTATTTGAATCGTGCATTTTTTGATTCGTGTATATTTTGTGGTTATCGGTTAGACACGTAAAAATTACGTATCGAATTAGTGTCTTGTCTTCTGGATCTGTTAGACCCGTTTTTTTTTGTACTTAAAAAAATCTATGCATGAAAAAGAAAGGAGATGAATCACATTTACATAATCTCTGTAAGTTTGAATGATGATGATAATCTTTGAAATTCATTTTGTATTTTTACGATAATTCTAGGATGTAATATACTTACAATCTCAATTGAATAGCGTAGATTGTTAATTTTTTATAAGCTATTTTATTTAAGTTATTAAATTATCGTGTATTTATGGGTCTTTTCGCGTCTATTGATTTGGATCATGTCTAATAATATATTTTATACTTTGTTTAAGTTATTGCATTTTCATGTAATTATGGATAGTTTCGTGTCTATTGGTTCAGATCGTGTCTTGTAATCCGTTTTACACGTATTTTTTCGTGCATAACGGATCGTGTCATGCCTATCCGAAATTAAGTGGTTCGCATTCGGATTGAATTCATTGATACGAAAAATTAAACAGATTGAATATGAATTAACTTTTTCAGATCGTATCAAAATATGAATCCGATCTATTATTCGATTTGTCACAGTAGACATTATTTAGTGGGAAGATTAATGAGAAAAAGTTATCTGTCTTTTCTCTCACACTTATAAATTTCTAACTATATATATCCTCCTCGAAGGAATCTAAATTTCTTTTTTCATTTTTTATTGGCATTAAATGTTTTAATCTTCAATTGATTAATTTTGCAATGATTAATTCAATTTTACGAATCTCTTAAATTTAAAGAGGACGTTGAGTAACCCAGATGAGATTTATATCGATCATCGAGAGAGTACTCACAATTTAATAGTTAAATTCAACAATACGATCATATTGTCTCTATAAAATAGATTCAACATGAAAGATATATTTCATTCGAAAAAATAAATTTTCAATTCATATCCGATTCAAAATTATGTTAATTAATTCTCTAAAAAAAATCTCCAAGTAATAAAATTGTATGATATAAAAGTTAATAATTTATTATATATACAAAAAATCGAGATATGAATGAAAGGCAGCAAAACGTAATTAAACTGCGAAGAGAACAGTCAACTACGTACAGATACGGCGCACGCGGAACAATAGTTCAAATTTTTCAATATTTGAAAAAAAATATATATATTATAGAGTACCAAAAAAAGAGACATTTTCTCGTTCTTAAACAATTAATCAATAAATTTATTATCACATAATACTTACCCTTGTTTACTTGGGAAGAAAATAAAATTATTCTTTATTTTTTTTACTGCAAAGATTTGTTTGGAGTGGAAAATTTTCCTTTATTTGTTTCTTAAAAAAATTATTTATTTTGCTCATTCAATGGACAAATGGATTTAAGATTATTCCTTTGACCTTCTTTTAGTTATTTTTTTCCACTCAAATAAAAAAAAAATTCTTTCCTTTTGAAAATTTCCTCAATCAATAAAATTATTTATTTTGCTTCTTTAACCATGCATGATTAATTTTTTATTATTATTATTTTCTTTCTTTCTTTTCCCCTTATTTCCTCGCAAACGGTTTTCTCTTACTTCTAGAATATTTTTTTTTCCATTTGAATTTTCTTTTAATATTTTCGGAGTAAAAAAGGATTAGGGCCGCTTTATAACGGTAAAGCCGTTTAACACGGCCATTAAAATTCAACTTAATTTCATATTATTATTTTTTTAAAAAAAGTTATTTACAAATTATATTCTTCCTATTTTGGTGGCGACATTTATTCAATGAAGCAATGCAAATCAAATGTAGCTATTTGATTATTAACTTCCTCACTAATTATTTTATAGCACATCACAGAATATATGTCAGTCAACGTATCACCACGCCCCAAAAACTTCCAAAATTATCTCACAGACACCCCTCTCTTGAAAGTCAAAAACTCTAAAACACCCTTCTCTTTTTATATAATCATTTCGATACAAAATCGATACTATCTAATCTAATCGATCGATCAAATTAGCTCATTTGTCAACTAATCAGTTACCAATAATGAATTGCGACTAACTTCTACAAAGTGAATTAAGTGCTTGATCATTTTGATGAACTTATACACGAGCTACAATATAGACGTTTGGCCAACATTTAAATATCGATCATAATTAATTAGTTCACCTTAATTATTAATATTTTTGTACTAGGCTGGGGTATACATTGAGACGACTTAAATAAATGAAGGGATAATCGAAGTAGGGTAGCAATTATTTTTGTGCTTGAAAATGTGCAATTAATTTTCTAATCAAACTATAGCTGTTAAACACGTAGAATTCTCATTAATTTAATATATGTATATATATATATATATATATTTCACAATTAAGAGAAGTGGTTGGGTGTCTTAATCTCGGGAGACATAATTAAGAGCTGTGACGGTGAGCTACCAAATTAGATCACAAGTAAAACACCTCAATTAATAACTATAAGTTCCAGCAGCAGATCACTGACTTAATCATATTTTATTACCTGACTAAACTTGTTTTCTCAAGTGCTAAACATTAATTACTGTTCTAACTTCTAATTAATTAGAGCCCTTTAAGACCGAAATTAATTAAACTCGAGAAATTCGCATATAATTAATTATGATCTTCCCTGTACAAAGCTCGATCCCCAGGAGCCAAACTGAATATTCAGAATGTAAGAAGAATCTGTGCGAAGAGAAGAAAGGCAAAAGGCATCTATGATTATATATATTAATTATTGAGTGTTGAAATTTTTTTTTTTTTTCTAAAGCAGGTAGAGGAAATTAGCTGTGGTAATTTGGTATGGTAGATCATATGAGAAAGGATGGGAAAAGAAAGCGAAAAATAATAATAAATAATTTTTATTTTTTTGTTTATAATTCTGTGTCTTTTTAAAAGAAAATCATTTTTTTATTTTATTGATAAGTATTCAAATCGGGCTCAACTTATAAATCATGACATGCTAGAGATCAAGTCGTGTCCAATCCGGCTCGAGGCTGAACCAATCCGGTACAGCCGAGTCAGGTATGACGCTATACGATCATTGTCATCCCAAGTATGACCTAAGTCTTGCCGGTTAGCCTGGGTCGAATCCAATACATTATCGAAATGAGTCCGCACCGGAACAGATTGTGCTCCTTTTGTGTAAGTTTATTGGGCTGACAAATTCAGATGGCCAAACCCAAAGAAATGACGTGCAGAGGGTCGTCGTTAAATTAATTATATATGTAACTTAATATTTCGCAAATAATGCAGATCTTATTTTTTTTTTAAAAAAATCGTTTTAATTTCCAATCATTTTAATTTGTTTGGAATGAAGCATTTTATCATGTGTTTTAATGTAAAAGTTGTATGATAATGATTTGCTTTTGATGTAATTTTTTTTGTAATTTTTTTTCATATTTAATATTCCTCTGGTAGTTACAATTGCAATTTTTGGGTTGCGACTACAATTTTTTATTTTTTTTTCGTTTTCAAATTACAATATGATTTATTTTGATTTCAAACATTTTATTTAATATTTAATATAACTGTGTGGTAGGTTTAATGGTCACTTTTGCTTTGTGGGAAAGCAATTTTTTGCGTTGGCAATTTAAGATATCATTTTTAAATTAAAAGTATTAGCGATTGGTCACGCGGAATGCACGTGCAATGTCGAAGGTGGTTTGCTGTAACCGATCGAAAGATAAGGGTGACCGATCAAATTCCTCCCTTTCAAGATAAGATAGTGACTAATCATTTTCAAAATTAATAATTTTATAAATTTGGTGGAAGAAATCAGTTCTCTTTCGAATCAAGAGAAACGGCTGAGAAGAGAATGCGTGGATCAATTTATTTAAAAAAAAATAGATTTTTTTTTTTAATTGTTAATTTTATTTTTTTAAAAAAAAAATCGCGTACTGAAGTGTATCGTTTTATTTAAACCCACCGACTCGCTGCGTGGGGTGCGAATTCGAAATTCCCCGAGTCGCTCGCTTCTTTTGCTCAGCTCGGAAGGCCAAAGCCGTCGGCGGTCGGCCGGAGCCATCTACCATGGCTACTGCAAACTCCCTCCCGCCCAACGTCGCCGCCGTCAAGGGCCTCTACCCCGGTCGCCTTGCCTCAGTGTACAGCGAGGTGCAGACCAGCCGACTCAACCATTCCCTCCCTCTCCCCTCCATCCTCAAGGCCCCTTTCGAGCTCCTCGATGGCCCTCCTAGCTCTGCCGCCGGAAACCCAGGTCATTCTCTTTGATTCATCTTATCTCACTTAGCACTGCACATGACCATCGTAGGTCTGGTAGATAGATGGAGGTTCACTTGGAATTTTATCGGTTCTGTTTTTATCTTATGTAACTCGCGTCTTTGATGTTGTCGTTGTTGTTTGTGTCTAACAGACGAGATCGCGAAGCTATTTCCTAATTTATTTGGTCAGTCAGGAAAGCTAGGTCCGGCCGGTTCGGGTCCTTCAGATTTGCCCGCGAGCCTGAAGATTGGGGTCGTGCTGTCTGGTGGCCAGGCTCCAGGAGGACACAATGTGATATCTGGGATATTCGGTAAGACACTATTAGATCTAGAACTCATTCTTCTTCTCATCCTCCTCCTTTTGTTTCCTGGTATCCAAATGATGCGTTACTATGTTTTTTCTCCCCTTCTGTTAGATTACTTACAGGATAGGACAAAGGGCAGCATCTTGTATGGATTTAAGGGGGCCCAGCAGGTATTATGAAGCGCAAGTACGTGGAGCTGACTCATGATTTTGTCCATCCTTACAGAAACCAGGTATCTATTTTTCCATCACTATTTAGTAAAAAATACTGAGAAATTGTCCTGGATTCCTGTGGTTATTGTACTAGTTTTTCCATGACGGAGGTATACAGGATTTGGTGGATCAAATTCTAAAAGTGGTTCCCAGATGATAGAGTTAAAATTTACTTATAATTAGTTTCATACTAGTATCTTCCCAGATGATAGAGTTAAAATTTACTTATAATTAGTTTCATTCATACTAGTATCTAAGTGACGTGATTGGTGGTCTTTTAACGGGATCCTGCCAAGAAATGACCTTCAATTGTATTTTGTTGGCTAAGCAAGAGCTTTGAATTTGGACTACTTGCCTCCTTATCCTTCTACGCATTGAAGTTAAGCGTTAAATTTAAGCAATCAATAATTACATTCGCAAATCAATGGCGAAGTCTGTGGTCATATCTTGTTGTTTCTTTTGAATAGGGTGGATTTGACATGATCTGCAGTGGAAGGGACAAAATTGAAACTCCAGAGCAGGCATTCCTCTCATCCTTTTCTAGTTTATCTAAAATCAGTACTTTTCTTAATTATGTCTGCCCACTACAAAAATCTTTGTTTTTCCCATATTGTCTTTTATTCTGACATGCCATTCATCTCCTTATCCATCAGTTCAAACAAGCTGAAGATACTGTCACAAAACTTGATTTGGATGGACTTATTGTTATTGGCGGTGATGACTCAATACTAATGCATGCCTGCTTGCTGAAAATTTTAGGTTGAACTTTGAGACAATTCAGTAAACCAACATTCAACTCATTTTGATGTTGTCATTGATGATTATTGATCAAATAATATTCTTGAACTTCACATTTAATTAGGCAAAAGAAAATGAAAACTCAGGTCATTGGATGCCCCAAAACAATTGATGGAGATCTTAAATGCAAGGAAGTTCCTACAAGTTTTGGATTTGATACCGCATGCAAGGTTTGTTCTTCACTTGTGTTTTGGTTGTTTGTTGTAGTCAACATCTAATGATCACAAAAGCTGAGTGATACATCATGCAAAATTATTCATGTAACCTGTCGAGTATGCAACTTTAAATATTTGGATCATATAGAACAGTTGACTTGCTAAAAAAATCTTATGTAGAAAAACTTTGACAAATTTATGGCTTTAGACCTTTATAATTCATATCATTGCAAGAGGTCTAGTGGGGATCTGCTTTACAATGTGTCTCCCTTTACAATGTTATTAGTTGTGATCATATAACCTGTGCCTTCAAAGTTGGGAAATATTTTCATATGAAAACTTTCATCAGTTAATCCGTTTTCTGAGGTCACATTTACATTCTATATATATGTAGTTGCTAATTTACAGTACTGCATGATTTTCATCGAATGGTTTCCCTGAGATCACTCTTGCTTTGCAGATCTACTCTGAAATGATTGGAAATGTAATGATAGATGCACGTTCGACTGGCAAATATTATCATTGTAAGTTCAAAGTTGCTGCTCTGAAATAGTTACTTTAGTATTTAGCTAAAAGTTCTTGGTTGGGTATCATAGGAGCTTGCTCTAGTGCTTCAATTGTATAATAGATTGGTTAGTTGCTACAGAATGATTTTCCAAAACTTCCTAAGACCACTAAACATGATACCACTGATATCGATCCCACTCTATGTCAGCAATGTTGGTGCAATTGACTTCTGGTCAAGGTTGACTAAGCTCGAGTTGAATTTTGATGTTTGAGTAATATGTGTTGATAACCGAGTAATATTTTCAAGGGGGAGATTGTTGGTCAAGGGTGACCAAGCTGGGCTTGTTTGGGGAGATTGTTGGAAAGGGAGATCGTTGATTTGATGGTTGAACGAGAAGTCCAATGAAGAGTTGGCAAGTAGAGAAATCCAAGTGGATAGCGGTTGGCCAGGACACTTGCGCGAGATAAGTGAAACCCAAGTAGGTTATAGAGGATTTGGACACTTGATATTAGAGAAGTGAAGTCAAATGGGTTATGAAGGATCAACCACTTGGCATGAGATCGGTGAAGTCAAGCGGATCATGAAGGATCGGATGTTTGACATGTGTGACGAAAGTTTTAATAGGTCGAGGAATATCGTATGTTTGACATATGGATGAAAGCTCTAACAAGTTAGGAAGGATTAGATATTAGGCGTTAGATGAAAAGCCCGAAGCAGGCAAATGAGGATCGGATATTTGTGATGATGAAATCTCGGTAGGCGAGTTGATCGGATGTTTGACATAAGAAGGGAAGTCTAAGCGGTCAATAAGGACCGGATGTTTAACAATAATTAAGTCTTGGTGGTGAAATTGGTGAATGTTAGGCAAGTGAAGCCTTGGCGTGTCAATGATGATCGATGCTAAGTGGAAGAAATCCTAGTAGTTTGTGGTCAATCGAATACTAGACAAAGTGAAGTTTCTTGGAAAGGTTGAAACAGGAGTATTAGTCGATTATTATAGAGTGAAAATCGACTGATGAATCGTAAAATCCAAGATCAGGATTTTGAGGGGGTTTATGGTGATTTTGGACTTGAGTAATTAACTATTGGATATCAGTAATCGACTGCTTCATCAGTCTTACTGTTCAAGCAAACAGAGAGTTTGAAATTTGGTAACTTGATCGATTTTCATTAGTTGATTGCTAGAGAAGAGCAGTCAACTAATGTCATTGTTCAAGCAAACAAAAAGTTTAGCATTTGACTGCAGGACTTGATTGTTTAGATATCAATTGACTGATGGTAATAAGCAGTCGACTGATGCGACCAAATCTGAGCTTGAAAGAGCCATTTTGCAAGTGAAATGGTTGATTATAGTGAAACAATCAATTGATGGTAATGAGCAATCGACTGTTAGGTATAAATTAACCTCGACTAGAAACATATAAAAGAGGATTTCATAGAAGACTTTGATGCTTATTCTTGGAGATTTTGAAAGAGAAGTGTTGTTGTATTTCGACATTCAAAAGCATTTCAAAGCAACCAAATAACTATCAAGCAAAGATCACTTGTGTAAATTGTTGTTTACATTTTATTTTTTATTCTTTGTTGTATCTTCGCATTTGTTTGTATTGCTTGTACAAGAACATATCTGTAAGAGGTTTCTTCACCTCTGAAAGATTTCTAATTAGGAGAAAACATAGTTAAGTATCGCTAGGACTATGGAGTAGCAACCTGAGATTCCGAAACACATAAAATCAGTTTGTATTTGTGCTTGTTTTTGTTTGATTTTTGTTTTTGTTGCATGTTAATTCTTTATAGATGAGCACAATAATGAGAACAATCGAGAATTGCTATTCACCGGCCTCTAGAGGTGTCAACGATCCCAATAAACAAGACATGCTTACATGGTCTTGCCTCAAATTGCAGAGTTCTCCAATCTAGTTGAGTGTCCAATTTGATTGAGTGCCGAATCTAATCGAGTCCTTTAGTCTGGCTGAGTTATTCTTGGTTGAGTCACCAATCTAAGTCACTCTAAGTTGCCGAGTCACTCTTAGTCTAGTCACTCTTGGCCGAGTGCTCCAGTCTAGCCAAATCATTCAACCTAATCGAGTGATTTGGTTCGTTCGAGTTCTTCAGTTTAGCTGAGTGCTCTAGTTCGATCGAGTTCTCTAACCTGGCTAAGTGCTCTAGTCTAGCCGAGTTTTCCAATATAGCCGAGTCCTCCAATCTAGTTGAATCCTCCTCTCCAAGCTCAATACGACACAAGCAGACATGGGCTATGATCCTCATGTGGTCTCTCCATGATCATGATTGATATTAATGAGAGAATGATGGAAAAAATTATCCTCACTTTTTCATAATTTGCACGTATTTTTCTCTCCTCTCACACATATAAATGCCTAGGTACATGTTTTGTAAAAGGAAACTCTCTCACTCATTCTCTCATTCTCTTTTCATTCTACTATTCATGGCACAATGGTCACTTAAGCATCTGAGAGGCCTCACCAAAATAACTTTGGTGCCTTTTGACTAATGTTGATTCGTGTAGGTTTGGCCACGTCACGAGGGGAACTGTATCAATGATATCTAATGATGGCAAATTTTGCCGCATTGTTTTTGGCAAAAATCTAGGCCCTTCATTTGGATGAATTTCTTCCCCAAAACAATCGCATAAATTGCATCATGAATTTGTTAAAATTTATTACCATTTGTTTTTGCTAATATTATAAATTGTATGACCTGGGCTTGTTTGAAATTGTCATGTGGAGTGGGCTGGGAGCTATGCTATTGGTCGATTGCACATGAGAACCATCAATTTGTAGCTGCTTGTGCTCCATCCTTCTTGGCTATGTCGATCATATGACATTGTCCTTGTCATGTGATGTCCCACAATGCTTCTCAATATTGTTAACCAAGAATTTATGAATCTATCCTAAATCTCCAGCAATCTAAATAGCTATTATGAATACTATGTGTTTATTTATTTGTGTTATATATGTTTTTTGCTCATGGCTTCTGCTTCTACAGTTGTGAGGTTGATGGGTCGTGCTGCTTCTCACATAACATTGGAATGTGCTTTGCAAACACATCCTAACATTGCCATCATTGGTGAAGAGGTGATTGTCTTGTTAAATTAAATGCTTTGTTGAAGGATCTATTTAATAGTCGCTAATGTATCTTTTTAGTATTCATTGTCGTTACAAGCCACCATCTGGTTCGTGAACCTGTTTGTTATTTAATAATGTGTTTCTTCATGATCAAAGATGCATAAGGGTTGTTTGCATTTGTGTTGAGTAAACTGGCTCTTGTATTGCTTCTTTAAGGTTTAAGTTGAAATTAACCAGTAGGGTTTCTTTGTGCAATGATTTTTAGTTTTATCTTGAGGACAGTTATTGGTGTTCAATTAAATAAAACTTTCCTAAATCTATACATTTTGTTTTTGAACACGGGAATGGATGTCTGTATGACATTCATTATGTATGCTTTCAGTGAGTGTTCATTTGAACTGTGTGTGGGTTGAGAAACTTGAGCAAAATGTAGCCTTGATCAACAGAAAAAGGCATTGGTAAGAGAAACTGAATTAAGTGACAATGTTGTAATTACTGTCAGACTTCATTTGATGCATGGTGTATTTTGCTTCATCACAATATCAATTATTCATTATTTCTTCTGGCTTTGGCTTCATTATCTTTTTTGTTTACAGGTGGCTGCTAAGAAGCAAACACTTAAGAGTGTTACAGACTACATTACTGACATTATCTGCAAGCGTGCAGAACTTGGCTACAATTATGGTGTCATACTTATTCCTGAAGGACTGATTGACTTTATTCCTGAGGTAAGTTATTTTCTTATCTTTCTTGACATTATTTTGTTATCTTACAATCATAATGTTTGGTACAAAAATCACTAAATAAGGACTTTTTTGTTCAAAAAATAACTGTTGAATTGATATTTTCTCTTGTTTTTTCAGGTCCAACAACTTATTGCTGAACTAAATGAAATCCTAGCTCATGATGTAGTTGATGCTGAGGGGTTGTGGAAAACCAAACTTCAACAACAATCAAAAGTTCTATTTGAATTCCTGCCCGAGGCAATCCAAGATCAACTTTTGCTGGAAAGAGATCCACATGGAAATGTACAGGTGATGCTAATTATTTAATGATTATGCCATGAAGGTTCCCTTTCAACTGGTATATTTAAAATGATTGGTTAGTCATTTTGTTTATGGTTTGTTTTTATTCTTGTACAGGTTGCCAAAATTGAAACTGAGAAAATGCTCATCTCGATGGTTGAAACTGAGTTGCTGAATAGAAAATTGAAGGGTAAATACGCTGGAAACTTTAAAGGACAGTCCCACTTTTTTGGGTAAGAAAATCCATGTTACTTCAATTGGTCTGCATTCGCTCTCTGGTGTATCTCTCTATATTTAATTTTTTCTCCTTATGTTTATTAACTACCTTGGGCGAGGCTTGATTTCGTGCTAAGGTATCTCTAGGCATCAACATAGAATTTTTGGTGATCTTTGCATCAAGGAATACATCAGTTCTGTTTAGGATTAAGATTTTGGATTTGGATCTTATTATGGTGCACTCTCTGGCATGGCCTGCCCTTATGTTGTTTTTTAATCCTTATCTCATTCACACAATTTAGAGTTCTAAGCTGTATTTTGCGCCAACTTTACTAGAGTGTTTTGGTTTTCCTTTATGCTCTATAGTTTCAGTTTGGAATTTTACATTTGTAGATACGAAGGAAGATGTGGCTTGCCAACTAATTTTGACGCCAACTATTGCTATGCACTGGGTTATGCTGCAGGAGCTCTGTTACATTCAGGAAAGACAGGGTTCATTTCCTCGGTTTGTTATTTCATCCCTTGCTGTTATGATTTATGTTGTATCACTAGGAATTTTTTGTTACAGTTTATGCATCAAAATTATTTGTACAAATCTTTCTGCATTTGCATGTGCACGCTGCATCAATTTTTGTGTGGTGTGTATCTGTGTCTGTTATTATTCATGGTACCATTTCGTGCCATCATGCCCAGACCACTGTTTGATTTAATAAATAAAATATGAAAAATCATTAAAACGTGGTGAATCAATGATTTCTGTGTTGCTTTTTTTTTTAAAAAAAAAAACTTTCATTTGATATGCTTACTTATCAAATGATCTGTGATTGTTCATGTCACGAGGATCGAGTATAATTTACTTGTCACAATTGTCCTACCACTGAGTGGTGTTGCAGAAGAAGATAACTATGCCAAATTTTGAACTATTCCTGCTGGAATAATAGTTGGTGTGATGCTTTCATTAGATTGAAAATAAGTAGCCTGTTCTATCGGTTAAACAGTGTCATCGTTAAAGATTAAGAAGACATGGTAAAAATGTTTTTCTAGGTTTTAGTAACTAATTCTTGGCTTGACAATTCCAGGTTGGTAACTTAAGTGCTCCTGTTGATGAATGGACCGTTGGTGGAACTGCATTGACTTCATTGATGGATGTAGAGAGGAGACATGGTATGCCATCTTTGATTATTTTCCTTGCCATTCATACATAGCTGACACATGATTGATAGCCTTTTTTTTGTTGTTGTTGTAATAGTTGATTATTATATCTATTTGTGTAGAAGGGGAGTCTTAGTACAAAGATAAAGTTATTGCCTTGTGATCTAGAAGTCATGGGTTCGAATTCTGGAAACAATTTCTTGCAAAGCAAGGCAAGGTTGCATACGATGGATCCTTCTCTGGGACCTCATATGACGGGAGCTTTTTTTTTTGTGTGTGTTTTTTCTTTACTTGTTTGAGAAATCTAACTTGGTTAGGAGCAACTTCCCTGTGGCATAATTTGGACTTGCTATATCTGTCCTCAGAGCCGGCCCTGGGCAGGGGTAGCTGGGGTCCCTGCCCAGGGCCCAATCAAAATTTTTTAAAGGTTATAAAAAAAAGAGGCCTATTTTTTTGGGAATTTTTTTTATCTATAAAAGGGCCCATTTTTTTTTTCTTCGCCCAGGCCCAAAAACATGGAGGACCGGCTCTGTCTGTCCTATATGGTCATTACTGTTTACATGGTTGAGAATGCTGCATTCAATTTTTTTATTCCATCAGCATTTTACGGATCCTCAAGATACTTTTCAACACGTTCCATCAACAATTCAATGTACTTTCTTCTTTTCATGGAGAAGCCACAACTACCAGTTCTTTAGTAGTCAGCAATTTAAGTAATGACATTAAAATTCCTTTCAAGCCTAGATTATTGCAATTATGTTCCCTTTCTAGACAAGGAGAGTTTGGGTGAGGCGTAGTTATCATAGTTTTCACACTTCCACACTCCATATATTTGTATGTCTTCTTTTTGCCTGGAGAAGTCAGAGCTACCAGTCGTTGAGTTGTCAACCATCTTTTAGCTATGACTGGTTGCTTTGATTTGCTTACATTTCGAAAGAATAAAAAATCACCATTTGGTCTAATGGTAAGTGAGTTAGGTTCGAACAATTTTTCACTAATGTGTGAGGGTTGAACCTGTATAACAACAGCATTGTTAGGAGCTTAACTTGTCGCTTCTGCTTTGAACTGGGAGTAGTCTCATGTCCAATATGATGTAGGGACACCTCGCACTCAATTTTTTTTTAAAAAAGAAAGAAAAAACATTAAAATGATCGACATTGTCTATTTGCCAATCGCCCAGTTCTTATGTCCATTTGCTTGGTTATACTGACCCTGTCCTGTGACTAACAAACACGGGAATAAGACAGGTGTTTTAGATAGATTAATATGCAGTATCTTTCAATATAGAAATAGCAATTCGTTGAAGTTACAGAGCTACAATCTTCCATCAATAACTTCAGATATGATACCTGACACCTGTATGGTTGCCGAGCTATGACTAAGACAAGTGATACTGAAAGACTATTTTCCTAATGTATTTCCATCTTATTTCTCATACGATATTAATTGCCTCCAGGTAAATTCAAGCCAGTGATCAAGAAGGCTATGGTGGAACTGGATGGTAATTCTCTTTCTTGTTTTATAACATTTAATTAACATTGTTGTTACGGTTGTAGTTTCTGATCTTAAACTTATTATTCAGGCGCCCCGTTTAGCAAGTTTGCATCAATGCGAGATGAGTGGGCTATCAAGAACAGATACATCAGCCCTGGTATGATCTCTCAAATTTTTGCCTATTCTGTTGTTTCAAATATTCTCCTCCAGTTAAATATCCTTTTTTTTTCTTAACAAAGAAAAAAAATCAATTTTGCAGGACCAGTTCAATTTATTGGTCCAGGATCAAACGATGTCAACCAGACCCTGCTCTTGGAATTAGGAGCCCAGGCTTAGTTGTCTGAAGCTGGCTTTGAAATTAAGGTTAACCCCAAGAGTGGGGAACACAAACTAGGTATTTCTCATGCATTTCTCCTTCCTTGTCCTAGAGATAAAAGGTGAATAAAAATTTTGTGCTCAAGATTTTCTTTGCTAACAAATGAAACCGGTGATAACTATTTTAGAAATCGTTTCCATCGTACCCTCTAATTATCGTTGACATATAGCCGGGGTAGAAGGCAATACCAGTTGACCTTTTCCTACATAACACGGTCAGATTAATTGGGTCAAACGGCTTACTTTTTGTCAAATCATGAAGCTTTCCCAATCGACTTCGTTGCATGTTTTGCCAATTCAACCAGCCCTGTTCCTTCTGTACAGCTTGTGTTCTAAATACTCCTAAATTTTAACCAGTCTATACTACCTACCTTCCATGTCAATTCTTTATAACATGAGTCGATTTAAATCTTGTGTCAAAATTGCTAATCTATTTCATGCGTTACATTCTCAGTTGACCATGTCGAATTGATTTTTGTAAATGAAAATTTCAAAGACGATACCAAATCAGAACAAGGCATGTAAAGAAGAAAGAGTAGGTCAAATTTTAGCTTACGACAGTTTTTGAAGAGCAACAGCAACTTATGGAACAGATTTAGTTGCCTTTTGGTTGGAAGATATACCTATAATCTTGATTATTTCATAATCTATATCTAATAGAATTCGGACTGTTTATTTGAATATTTAAAACCATGAGGTAATAGACCTTATAAAACTAGAAAAAAATGCTCATGTTTTATAGATAAAGTCTGTTTCTTCATTGCTTTAAATATTTGATTCATTATTTATAATGACATCTTAATTTCTGTTGACAGTGTAATAAAACAGTTCGAATGCTGAAGGAATGCTCTTTTTTTTTTTTTTTATTGGATATAGATTTTGAAATAGTCAAGAGCATAGCCAACGACTATTGTTGTCATACAGCAGGTGCAATTGCAACATGCGCTGAAGTTAATGTCGAAGCCATTATTAACTATTATGGAATGGAATCGACAAAAGAAAATTAGCTCGGTTGTTAATAAAATGTATTTAGGGTTTTATTGAAAATGTTCGATTTTATTATGTTTATTTTACATAAAAGTAAAAAAAATAAACGACTTTGTTGTGTCCTTTTCCTGTCTTCTCTGTCGCTTTACTCTTTAATTTTCTATGATTTTCAATTCTCTGCTTTTTCTTCTTTTTAAAGTTTTTTAATTTTACAGTTTACCCTAATTTTTTCTAATGTCGACTTTAGGCATGCTTAAGGTTCGATTCGATCCGGAATTGAGTGGGAATCAATCTGTTAAATTCGGAATCGAATGAGAATCGTTCCGATTCTAATTTGGTTTGGAACCGGTTCGGAATAAATTCGGAATCGTTTCGGAATCAGTTCGGAATCAGTTTTGGTTTCGATGTGGATCTGATTTTGGTTGTTAATTTAAAGGTAAAATTTCTTAGCATATTAATATATCTATAAGATTATTTTACGATAGAAAAAAAAAATAAGATCATCAACGTATTAGATGAATTTGGAACTTCAAATTCAAAGAAAATAGTCCGGAATTATTTTGGAATCGATTCGGAACCGGTTCGGATTAAATTGGTTCCCAAGTTAAAATTTTAAAAACGAAATTGATTCGGAATTGATTTTGAATCGATTCGGATTGATTTCAATGTTGACAAATCCGAAACCGATTAGAATCAAATTAGAATCGGAATTGAAATCGAGAAATCTATAAACATGTCTAGTCGACTTCACCCCAAATAAATATGCGTACAAAATAAGGATGGATTTCTATTACATAGTTCATGTTTTTAAATATCCTTTTCCTTATTTTTTTTAATATTTACTATTTTACTTCATCATAACAATTTTATTATTTTAAAATATAATAAAATTATTAAATTCAATTTAAAATATTAAATATTATTATTCGTTGAGCCCGAGGGAGTCAACTTGGGTCAACTTGGGCCACGTGGACATGACATTTTACTCCTGCCTCTCTTTTATAATATGAATTAAAAAAAAAATTAACCTCCTCTATCATTTTTAACCCTCGTCATAAATACACCATTTCTTTCCATGTAACGCAATGGTGACATAACATAAAGTTCGTAACAACTTTACATAGTTAAAACTAGCTTTCATTTTCTCAATCAATGCACTGCGTTATTGACTGGGATAGACGTATAACAATGTACCAATTTTTAATGATGCTAATCGTTTTTAAAATATCAAGGGGCCTTTAGAAAAATATAAAATCAACAAATTAAAATGACTATTTTTTTTATTAGATAGATGATTCTCTTTAATTTGTCTACCAATAAATGTAAAGCACAGATTGTATTTCATTTAAAAGTCAAATTTGAGGCTATGCGGCGATAATACAGGGGCACAAATAGAAAAATATTTCATAAGAGAATACAGTTTGATTCTCTATTATGATATCATTCGACGATAAATTTAAAAAAAAATTTATTCGAACTACTCTGAAATCTAGGAGTTTATCTAATAAACGGAGTATAACTTCGGCATTGGATCATTATTCAAGGATAACACGACTGTGAAATCCGAATTGTATCGTAAAAAAATTACGAGTATTTTTTTTTATTTATCCTTGGTGACCCATAGAGACCATTTAGGCTCTGACTTTATATGATTCAATTATTGACGAGGTATCTCGAAGGTCCATAGGATAGAATTGATTACTCTCATAGATTAATCGGATCGAAAATTTAAATATCCTGATGCTAATAAAATAAATAAATAAAAAGATTAACGTATTAGTATGCAATGTATTTGATTTGATTGTTAGATTAAAAAAATCACTTTTAATCAACTAACTAAAATATAGATATTTTTATTATTTAGATTCTTATAAAATTATCGTGCAATATGTTATATAAATTTTATATGTGTCGCATTCAAGTAAGAATGCGCTAGATTTATTTTTATTTAAAATGTGTATTAGATTTAGGGTAATAATGTGATGGAATTTATTACGCAAAGTCAATCAAATAAATGAATTTAAAAGACTCATCAAATTAAATGAATACATTTGAATTTTAATATTTGTATATTCATAAATTAATGTTTCTATTTTCAATTTATGAATTATATTTATTAATCAAACTTTCACAAAATATTCTCCAAATAAATAAATAAATTCATTAATCTATAAAAAAACTTAAAACTAGCAAAGGTTAGAGTAATCGTTTTAACCGTTCGATTAAATAATATAAAACATTAATTAACGGATATGATATAATAGTAAAATATGTCTCAAGACATGTGTATTGGTTCCTTGGATCCGATTTAGATTTAATTTTGATCGATTTTAAATTCGTCGACATCGAAACTAATTGAAACCGATCCAAATTCGATTATAGTTCTAAAGTTTTAACCTGGGAGCTGATTCAATCTATTACTTGAACTAGTAATGGGTAGATCGATTTCATATATGTTCCGAAATGATTTCGGATCAATTTCAAATTTGACACGAGTGTATATGAATTATGATGTTTGAATAATGCAATGCAATTATGAAAATATATTTGAAATACTCTACATCTTCCTCTGAACTTTATCTTTCAAATTCATCTATCGCATCGATGATTCTATTTTTTTTCTACTGTAAATTAATCTTGTAGATATATTAACATGCTAAGAATTTCTGTATTTAAATTAGTAAACGGAACCGGTTCTAAATTGGAATCGAAATCGAATTTGGTCGAATCCGAATTAGATTCGGAATCGGAACGAAAACTGATTGGTTCCGATTCATTAAAAAAAAAATCACTCCGGACCTATATTACTTAATGGGTTTGGGATAATTTCAAAATTGATTTGGGATTTAACGGATTGATTTCGATTCGCCGAATCGAATCGATCCGTTAAACGTGTCTACTTGAGACTATAGTCCGGATTATTTAAAGGTAATCCTATTTTTGAGTGAGTGTGGATAGTCTTAATTCAGGTCTTAATTCTAACTATGATATATTTATAAAAAAAAAATCAAATAGAATTATAAATATTGGAATGTCGAATAGTTACATCGTTCGTTCGGTAGGAGTATTTTTTGATTTATTTTTGATGAAAATTTTTGACGGAATCGAATTGATTGTTTCCGAAATCAATCAGATCGAATGTCTAATATTTGATGTCGATTAAAAAAAAAAATAGTAAAATATTTATAAAAAAAAAACAATTAAGGGATGAATATTATAAAAGCGAGCTTATTTGAATTTACTCCGTAGGACAAATTAAGGAAGGTGGTCTACCGACACGCCATTCATTTTACCCGTTTACCCCCAAACTGTTAAAAATTTCCCAATTGAGCCCCCATAATTAGTCGGCCAAGATGTTTCCATTTCCCATGGCCCAACCACACAGGCCACTTTACGTCCGCTGACGCCGTCATTCGAACCGCGTCGATGAATCCCCGTCGTCGCCTTTCCCCACCCCAAATCCCCTTAACAACCACCTCCCTTTCTCACTCTCTCTCTCTCTCTCTCTCTCTCTCTAGCCATGGCCACAGAACTTATCCCTTCTTACTTCCTCCTCCTCCTCCTTCTCTCTCTCATCTCCGCCGCGACCTCAGCCGCCCAGGCGCCGTCGACGAGGAATATCCAGGTGCACGTCCCCTCCTCCCCCGCCCCCGCCTTCCAAATCTCCTTTCCTCCGCCGCCGGCCCCGACTTCGACTCCCCCGCCGCCACAATCCAGCACCTCCAAAGTGAGGGTCGCCGTCGCCGTCACCGCCTCCAGCAGCATCGCCCTCTGTGCCCTTCTCTTTTCGGCCTTATTCTTCCTCGATCGGCGCCTCCAGGTCGGAGTCGGCGATGGCGCCCTCCCCGAGGGCTCCGATTCCGCACCTAAGGGTCAGATCGCGTCGGGCGGAATTGTGGACGAGAATGGGCTGGACGCCATCTACTGGCGCGAGTTCAACGAGAAGAGGTGCCCCTTCTGCCATAACGAGTTGGATGCCTCTGGAGGCCGGGAAGAAGGCGATGGTGGTGGTGGTGGCGGCGGCAGTGCTGATGGATCGTCCCCGGAAAATCCTGGGAGGATACAAGAAAGGCCGTTAATACCCGCCGGCAGCATCAGCTCGTCGCAGTCGTTTTCTTCGGAGCAGAGCACGCCGTCTCTGTTCTCCTTCGCCGCCGTCCGAACCGCTCGGAGCGCGAAGCATATGGGCGTTTCCCGCCAGGAATCAGCCACTCGGCCAGCGGGAAGATCGAATTCGGCGTCTTCGTTGTCATCGCGAGCGGGGCCGCCTCCGTCTCTCCCTCCCCATCCACCGACGATGACATCGATCGCGACCTCTGCCCCCCTACCAGCCCCGGAATCAAAAGCGCCTCCATCTCAACGACCACCGTCGACGACCAAATCGAACGCGACCCCTGCCGCGAAGTCAATTCCAGCGGGCCCCCCTCCACCACCACCTCCTCCTCCTCCTCCAGGGAAAACCCCACCCGCAGCTCCATCACGCCCTCCATTGCCTCCGCCGGCCCCACCAACCGGCGGCGGCCGTACAGCCATCGGCCCCTCGTCGGTCGCAGCGGACGCCGCGACGAAGAAGCTGAAGCCGCTTCACTGGGACAAGATGAACCCGGACGACGGCCAACACTCCATGGTCTGGGACAAGATCACGGACGGCTCATTCAGGTAAACACCACCCCCAACCACGTCTCCCTCGGCCTCACTCACTCCATTAATGATCGATCATCTGTTTGTTGAAATGCCCACGTAGTTTCCAGTGCACTTCCCTTGTAGCAGAAACATGATTATGCTCGCCGTGCTCAGTGAATCACAAGGATTTCTGAGTGCGAGTGAAGGTTATGAATCCCATCGAAATTCAATCCGCACTGTTCTAATGCCCGTCCGAAGGGACTTCCAGTGCATTTCCCAAACCTACAAACCTTGAACAGGAGACCTTACTTTAGGTACACCAAACCACCAAATTATGATTGATTTAGGAGAACTGATCACCCATCTCATGCCTCATTCTCATTTCTCTCTTTGGCTCATGCAGACAATTATGGATTACTAAAATTCATGTCTCAACAACCTACAAACCATAAATTGCTTTGCATGGAGGGAATGCCACCTACCCTCTCAATTCTCAAAACAAAAAAAAGTAAACTCACACACAGTGGAAATGGTTTACTCTCTTTAACTTGTAGAAGTCAACTGATTGAACAGTTCCATGTTTTCCTCTGCAAGTTTGAATCTTTCATTTTGCTTAGCTACCAATGTGCAAAGGTTATTTATATTCTCACCACAGTGCATTGACCTAATCCTCTTTGAGACCAGGCTAATATAACATTAAGAATGTCCTACTTGTTACACGATGGTAATAATATTATCAGTATTATTTGGATGTTTGAGCTGGTTAAGCAGAATACTATAATTCATAAGATTGTGCAGTGATCTGATCCTTACGTACTTAAATTACATGTTCCATTCTAGTGCATGTGATAGATTGAGAGTCGAAGTTTATTATATTTGATTGGCCATTGGAGATTGCATTTTGTTTTGTCAAACTTGTCGAATTGGAGCCAAGTCAACGGGCTCGACTGAGTCAATGTGCTTATCTAAGTCAACGATTAAATTGCTAACTCTTTTCGTTGTTTGACGCAGAAAAAAGTGTTTAGAGCTAATTATTAATTAGCTAGTTTAATTGTCGAGGGATTTGGTAAATTTGGTAATAGTTTTTTTTTGTTTACTCTGTTAACAGGTTCGACGAGGACATATTGGAAGTCCTGTTTGGCACAATGGCCACCAACCGGAAGTCCCCCGCCGGCGGTCAAGCTGGCGGTTCTTCCGGCAATACCGGCCCCAGCACGGCGACCGCCATGATCTACCTTCTGGACCCGCGCAGGTCGCAGAACATCGCTATCGTCCTCCGCTCCCTGTCCTTGAGCCGCGCGGACATCCTCGACGCCCTCGTCGAGGGCCGCGGCCTCCCCGTTGACGTCCTCGAGCGCCTCGCCCAGGTCGCCCCCACCATGGAGGAGGCTGCCTTGATCCGTAGCTACGACGGCAACCCCGCCAAGCTAACTGAAGCGGATTCCTTCCTCTTCCACATCCTCCGAGCCGTGCCCTCCCCGTTCTCCCGGTTCAATGCCATGCTCTTCCGGGCCAACTACGAGCACGAGGTGGCGCAGCTGCGGCAGTCGCTCCAGACGATGGAGGCGGCGTGCAAGGAACTGAAGGCTCGCGGCCTTTTGCTCAAGCTACTGGAAGCGGTCCTCAAGGCCGGCAACCTCATGAACGCCGGCACGGCCCGTGGCAACGCCCAGGCCTTCAACCTCTCCGCCCTCTGCAAGCTCTCCGACGTGAAGAGCACCGACGGGAGAACGACGCTGCTGCACTTCGTGGTGGAGGAGGTCGTCCGGTCGGAGGGCAAGCGGATGATTGTCAAACGCAACCGTAGCTTCGGCCCGACGACCCTGGACCGCACCACGAGCCACAGCGGCGCCGCCGGAACGAGGGAGGAAAAGGAGAAGGAGTACATCAAGCTGGGCTTGCCCATCATCGGGGGCATCAGCGACGAGTTCTCCAGCGTCAAGAAGGCGGCCAGCATCGACCCCGACTCCCTCGCGGGTACCTGCGCCTCTCTGACCGCCCGCCTGACTGAGATCCAGCAGTTCCTGGACACGTGCGGCAACGACGGGTTCACGAGGGAGATGCGGGCGTTCGCGACCGCGGCGGCGGAGGATCTGCGGGCGGCGAGAGCAGAGCAGGGGCGGGTGATGGACCTGGTGAGGGGCGTCACGGACTACTACCAGCCGGGCGCCTCCAGGGCGAAGGGAGGCCACCCGCTGCGGCTGTTCGTCATCGTGAGGGACTTCTTAAATATGGTCGACAAAACCTGCATCGACATCGCCCGCAACCTGCAGACGAAGAAGAAGCCGCAGGCGGAAGCTTCGTCAGGCGGCAAGCCGTCGGCCGGCTCGCCGACGGAATCGTCGGGAAGAGACAGGAAACCAGTAGCGCGGTTTCCCTACTTGCCGCCGAACTTCTTGTCGGAAAATTCCAAGTCGGAATCGAGCAGCGACGATGAGGCCGGTTAAGCATTCGATTTATTGACAGCGTCGATTTTTATTTTTACAAATTTTTAAATTCCTCTCGAACGTTGTTCATGCAAATTAATATCTTGATCAATATAAATTTTTTGTACATGTGTATATTTACATTATGATTAAAAAGTGTCTTGAAATCTCTCAGGAACACGGTGCACAATAAAAATGAAAGGATATTCTATATAGAAGAATATAATTCGATTCTATATTATTTGACAATGAATTAAAAAAATATTTATTCTTGGAGTTTAAAAATTTATTCGATGAACTAAATATGATTTAGATATTGGATCGTTGTTCAAGAATAACGTGACTAAGAAGTCCGAATTAAATCGTAAAAAAATTACAAATATTTTTTTATTTACTCTTAGTAGTTAGTAGAGATCACTTAGATTTTAATTTTAACTGACTCAATTATTAATGAGACATTTTGAAGATTTATAAGACAGAAATGATCATTTTTAAAAATTAGTCGGACTGAAAATTCAGATATTCTAATATTAATAAAAAATATTTTAAAATTAAATCATTCTCAAAAGCAATGGATTGAAGATCTGAATATTTAAGTATTAATAAAAAAATAATTTGAAGTTGTCCCACCAATAAAATTTTATTCTCTTTCCACGAGCTATTAAATAATTAAATCAATTATTTACTAATTTAAATAATCCAATTTAGACTTACTCTACTCTAATAAAAAATAGATCCAAAAAAATTATAATCCTCCGATTTATTTTTTTGTTACTTTATTATTGTTGCATAAATTTGTAATTATGCATATTTTTGTAACATGTAATTTATATAATTCATAAGTAAATGTAATATAAATAAATGAAAATAACCATTAAACTACCAAATTAGTGATTAGCCAATTTGATATCTAATTAGGCTTTTATAGATGTAATCGTCATCCTGAAACCTCTTTCACACCAACATGAGCGAATGGGGCCTTATAATTATTATTTTTTAAATAAAAATAAAAACAGCATTTAATTGTCTTTTCCAAGCAAACAATATTAATTGATTTGGCATCTACCGCATTAATTAACGAGGTGTTTCGTGTATATATGTCACCAATCATTTCATGCATATTTTATGATAATAGAATTTATTAGCTTTCAATTATTAACCTTAGCTTGTTCATTAATTTATGTAATTAATTCAATAGGTGGGGTGGCTTTGGACGAAGGAATTAATTAATGCTATATTTAGTAGGTCGTAATATATCTTTTAATATAATTTAGATTATATTAAGAGGTTTATTATTTTATTTATTAGCGTTTTAAAATTATAATATAATATAATCTGGATTACATAAGTCATTAAAATTTTATAATCTAGATTACAAGACAAAACTTATTAATTCGATTACATTACAAGTCGTAATCTAAAAAGTATTGGATGCTCAACAATCGAAGTCGATCGTTACCGTCCATTGTCGCCACCGATCGATCGGTCTTTGCCGTCGTTGTCGCCACCCCGTCACCGACCAATCATCGGTCGGTCGTCGACCGCTCGACCTTCATTGTCGGTCGATTCCTACCGTCTTTGTAATAGACACAAAATAAAAGAATATAATTACCTTTGTAATCCAAGATTACATATAATTTTTATCTAAACATAGTAATGTAATCAAGATTACATTGCATTCTATTACAATTTGGATTACATTATGTCTTATCCAACGTAGTTTTAGTGTTTGATTAATAGGTTTGGAATTGAAATTTTAGAATGATTTTTAGTTATTTGAGAATCAACAAAATCCACTCCAAATGGTGAGTTTGGATTTCATTCCTATCATCGTCGCTTCGCTGTCGCCGGCCGATGATTGTCGATCGCCGATTGTCAATCGTCGCCGTCATCGCATCGACATCGCCGATCGACGGCCGGAGGGCATCCCCTCGCTTGTTCACCGTTAGTCCGGCTTCGGCCACCGATTCTTGATTGTCTATCGCCTATTGTCGACCGTTGAGCGCCCGATCGTTGACTGTCAACTATCGATCGCTAACCGCTAGATCGTCGACAACCGTCGACCGCTAACCGCTGGGTCGTCGATGACCGTCGACGATCGCCGACCATCGGTCGGTATCGATCATCGATCATCGACTGCCGCCGATCATTAGTTGTCGTTGGTCGTCAGATCATAGATCCAACCGTTGTCTCACCTATTTTATAAGATTTTAAAATTTGTGATAAAATTTATTTTCTTGACGTGCTATGCACGTGAGAAATTGAGATTTTGCAATGGAAATTATTTTCATCCCAAATTTTTTTGACAAAAATTAATTTTCATCATGATTTTTATGATGAAAATTAATTTCTAGTAAATTTTTACGACGAAAATATTTTCCTCGTAAAATTTATCATTAATTAGTAATAATATTCGAGATGAAATATTTATTTGTTATAAAATTTAAGATGAATTTATATTTATTATCATATAAATTTTACGATAACTTATTTATAATAATTTTTTTTTATAAATTTCATCTAACTTTATTTGAATGAATTTATATTCAAACCTTTTTAATGCACGATCTTAATCCAATAAGATATAGTTCATTTATAAAATATTGAAATCGTCAATTTTACGGTATCCACCGGTCCATCCCATAATTATTATAAGGGAGTTAAATTATGAAGGATTCTATGAGTCTTGACGTGATGATCAAAATATGTGAAGTCATCTAAATTCAAAAAAAACTTTAGATTTCCTCTAAAATTGATCTACATTATATCCATAAACATCGTCATATTTTAATCATTACGCCACCCCTTGTGAGAGGGAGGTAAATCACGGGAGACTATGTCCCAGCGGCATGTGGCGGTGGAAGTCATCGACAGGGGATTTTAGATCCTCGGAATCGACCGCTCTATTTCAAAGTAACCACACTACCTTACCACCGCACCATCCCCACGAGGACTCATTACACTATCTACGTTGAGACAATAAAATATGGTTCATGAATCATATATGACATATGAAAAAAAAGTCAATTGATTCAAAAGGAGAGAGTCAACGTAACCAAACCGATACCCGATACGACTTCAACAGGTTTGTTGAGATCTTATCTAGATTTATCATGCAAAAGATGAAATTCATCAAATTAACACCTCTATCAATTCGTTTTCGATCGTTATAAAAAAATAAATCACAATCAATTTTTGATGATTAAAATTAATAATCAACGTATGCACACTCTCGTCACAATAGATTGGTTCGTCATGTATTCACAGAGATTAAATTCGTCAATTTAATTATCTCTATCGATCTATTTTTATAATCATTATGAATGAGATAAATTACGAAGGATCATATAGATCTTGACATGATGACTAAAATACACGAAGGTCATCTGAATCCAAATTTTTTTTTTTAAATTTCTTCCAAAATCGATTTTTATCTTATTTATAAACTCCATCATATTTTAACCATCACGCCATTTCTGCGGGACGATTAATTCCTTACGTAACATTTATATATGTGTTAGATTTATATATCAAAGCTATGAATCACATTGACTGATCAAATTAAAATAATATAAATTAAGTAGTTTTACTTAATGATTTAGGGTGATTCTTTTTTAACAATTATATAATATTTGAATTGAAATTATCCAAAAAATATGGACACATTTAGAAAAGTTTAACGCGTAAAGTGTTTGATGCGGCTTAAATTATAGAAAAATAAATATGTACAAACAATTCAAGGGATCCAAAGCGAATGCTAGTAGTTAAACATCTTTAACAATCCTATAACACTAAAAATTAGAAGAAAAACAAAATGAAAATGAATAAACTTAAAGAAACTCCAAAAATCAGTTGTTAAATCCTTTAATGACAATAATGAATTCAAAATTTTCAAATATTAATATGAACATACTCAAAACACCCTTAGTAATACAAAAATACTCATTTATTATAAATCCGATGTCTTTAGAAATATCAAGTTTTTTTTTTTCAAAAAAAATATATTTGCTATGGATGACTCGAAATTTTAAAAAATAAATATGGATAAAAGTAAATAAAATTTTAAAATTGCAACAATGTACGATGCCTAATTAAAATAAAAATCTAAAATTACTAGAGTCGTGGTACAATTGTAATAAAAAAATATTTATGGCGATCTATCAATTTGAATTAGAATGACATCCAATTAATTAATTTTAGTTACTTTTAATATCTAAGAAATCTAATCTCGATTATAAACTCGCTATCAAAAGATGGAAAAAGTTGGCCTCCGAGATTTAGTGCATTAGTAACGATGGAACAGAACCATCCATACAATGCAATGAGAATTCGTTCTCATATTGTATAAATATTTATTAGCGATATTAAAATGTTCATTGAAATTTAAAATTTAGTTTGATGAGCAATAAAAACTTTTAATAAGATCAATTGGTCCTTTGCTCGTGAAGTTATAAAGATCATAATTGTGCAATGTGCAATAAAGATCATAATTGTGTCTCCGAGGAGATGACATGGTGGTTAAGATATGACGGTGTTTATAGATTTGACGTGGATCGATTTTGGAGGAGATTTGAATTCTTTTTTTAATTTAGATGACTAACTCTTCACGTATTTTGACTACCACGTTAAAGTTCATAAGACTCTCCGTGATTTCTCTTCCTCACAATGACCATGGAACATATCGATGAGGGTTGTTAGGTTGGCGGTTCAAACCTTTGCAGATAAAAATCAAAATTGCCTCCAAGGGCACGGTGCAACAGTAAAAGTGGATAGACATCCCATAAAAGAATACAGTTCAATCTTTTGTTACGATATTATTCGACAATAAATTTAGGAAAAATCCATTCGAACGTTCTTGAGGTCAGGAGTTTATCTAATGGATTAAGTATGACATCGACATTGAGCTCTTATTTAGGGATGACACGACTGTGAAGTTCGAATTAAACCATAAAAAAGTTACGGACGCTTTCCTAATTTATCCTTGGTTCTCGATGGAGATCACTTGAGCTCTGATCTTATCCGATTCAGTTATTGACGAGGTATTCTGAAAGTCTATGGAACATAATCGATCACTCCCAAAGATTTAGATACTCATATGCCAAAAAAAAAAAAATCAAAATAAAAAGGGATTCTATGGTCTCGGGGAGGAAAGAACGAAGGACCATTTTAATAAATAATAAAATTAGTTGAGCGCATCTGATAAATCGCTAGGGGCATTTTCGTAATTTATAATTCGATTTTCTCGTAATGGTAAAATGGCTTGTCGAAAAACCATTATTGACGCAGCAGCCGACCTCCTCGTTCTCGTCGGAGCCCTAATCCAATCCATCGTTTGCGTCGGCGACCTCCCGTTCCTAGGCGGTTTCTTCGATTCGTCGGCTATACTCCACCCGCCACTTCCTGCTCCTCAGCGATTTCTACGTGCCGCTTGTCGTCCCCTATCCTCTGTTTCGCTAATCGATCCGTTTGGGTTAGGGGTCGGTTCAAGTCCCGAGAAGAACAAAACGGTGAATTAGGGTGTTTTGTCTGATCTCCGTCTGCGTTGGCCATGGATGTCCATGATGGCTCGGGCGATGAGCGGACATTTAAGGTCAGTTTCAGTTCAGATGGCTTATCGAGGCTGCGTGAGAAGGTCATGGGGAAGCTGAAGGAGTTCATGGGCGATTATACTGATGATACCCTCGTGGTAAGTTTTTATTTCTGAGTTTTTGTGTTCTTAATGGTGATGGACTTTCTTCGATTGAGGGTTTTTCAGAGGGAGGAGAGGAGTTTGTTTTCCCTTGTTTAGGAACCTCATTGCCCTAGAGGATGTGGGGGGAAACCGTAACTCTCCATTTTCTGCTCTTCCTCTATCTTGAACGAGGGAATTGCGTTCCAACCTCCCTTCCTATGTTATCTATTTTGTCTTATTCCGTTACATTTACATTTACTATCATTTAAGCAAAACGACCCTTTTGTTCATTAACAGCTAATCCTGAACAATGAGGTTTTGTTGTCTTGCTTTCTTTTGTCACATTGATTTCTCATTACTTGTGGACACATGAATATTAAATGCGAGGAGATTAAAACAGTGGATGATGTTGTCAGATGTTTCTTAACTTATTACTTCAGACATTGCTTTTCATAGGGCTCGATCATACCCTCTACATGGAATCCCTTCTGCGTTGCTGCTAAGAAGTTTCCACATATTTGTATAACCACATGCAACAGACTGTATGACTTCAATAAATTACACTGTAACATCGTTTTCTAGTGGTTGCATAGTTCATAAGGATCCACTTGTGGAAGGACGACTTGTGGAAGCAAATTCTTGGCTTATGCTACATTGGTTATAGTTATAACAAAAATGGAAAACCTGACATTTGGGAAATAGTACTGCATATCATATTTCTGCCACCATGTCCAGCCTCTGTGTTTCATTATTAGCGATGTAGATTTGTAGGAAGTTTTCAATATTTTTTATACATTACAAACAATTATTGCTTTCCAACACATTGCTCCGAAACAGGTTGACTAATTTTCCACACATTGATGCTGCAATTTTAGAGCAAGAAATATTATTTGAAGTCTATTATGCTCTTTGTGTCTAGGGTTTAGACACATACGACAGGGTTACTTGAACTGAGTACTATGTACGGGAATGGATCTAGCTTTGAAGATTGCTCTCAACTTCCTGACCATGTAAACAACAACAACAAAGCCTTATCCCACTAGGTGGGTCGGCCTCTGTTGGCTCTTTTATTTCCTGACCATGTAACCTGGCTAAATTTTTTAGGAAAATTTATGTGGACATAAACACTAATGCCGGGTTTTGGATGGTTATGATCTTGGAACCTTGGTCTATAGGTATCAACTGCATTTCTTTCAATAGATGAACTTTCCACCTCATTTGTAACTCATATAGCACCTTACTGGGACCAACTAAAGTGAAAATTTAACACTTTTCCTCCCAGTCTGTCTCACTTTTGCCTCAGCTTTTCACCTCTTTCGTTGGTCAGTGAATAGCCAACTTGTCTCTCCAACTTTTAGGTTGCTCATAAGCCCTCAGAAAGAACAAATTTTTAGTTCCTTTCCTAAAGTGGACAGTATGGAAATTTCAACTGCTTATTGTGCTTTTCTCATGGTTCTGCTTTTGTATTTTTTATGGACTTATTTTTATTACATTGTTATCAGTATAGCCAGTTCATTAATTACTTTGGTAAATTTTTTGATGATACTTAGAGTACACTGCACATGCAGGATTATGTTTTGGTTTTACTCAGGAATGGCCGTCGCAAAGATGAAGCTAAGAAGGAATTGGATGTCTTTTTGGGGGAGGAGACTGCAACTTTTATCTCCTGGTATGAGCCTATATTATAGTATGAGTGTTTTTGGTTCTGTGCTGCATGGAATACTCATTCTCATATTTATTTTCTAGCCCATTGATTGTTGTTGTATGAGTTCTCTGTTCTTCAGGTTGTGGGATCATCTCTCGTCAAATATACACTTATATTTGCAGCCTGAACAGTCTATTCCAGATGAAGTGACTAAGTCTAAAGATGTTCCATGCGATTCTTCAGAGAGACAGAATGCTCATGTACTCCAGACAGTTAATGCTTCAACTGATTCTAGCACTAGAAATTATCGTAGCAGAGGGTGGAAAAGGAAAACACAGGAGAATAATGGAACCTTTCCTCTTCACAGTGTTGTGACCAACATTCTGCATGCAGAGGAGAAAGTGTCCAGGTCTAATATTGACAGACGATCACGTTCTCCTATAGTTCAGGGTAAGAGAAAGCGAAACAGAGATGATGAACACACACAAGTACAGGTAAATAACTTGCCATACACTTTTATGGTAGACCTTAATTATTCTACAACTAAGAAAGTGATGTAATTAGGATGCATTAGGAATCAACTTTAATATGGTCACGGTAGTAATTGGGATTCTATTCGGCATTACATTAGTTTAATGGGTAGTATCTATTTAAGGAATGTTTGTCTAATGAGTATTAAACATCGGTAGTTTAGAAAATTATTTCATGCCGATTAGCACTGATGAAACCCACCTCTAGATGCTCAAATGATCTAAACAATTGAGTTGGATATGTAGATACGGCCAACTGTACATGTACGAACCTTCCAACAAGTTAGGATATATTATTGAACAATTAAGATGGATATGTGTATATGGCTCAACTATACATGTATGAACTGAAAGTTAGGGTATAGTATTAAACAAGTTGATGTAGTATTCTGTAGTTTGAATGATGGCTTACATCTAATGCATTCTTGTCACGCCGAGGAGTCCCCGCTGCATTTAAAAATCCGGCAAAGATCTTCCTCAGACGGTGACAATACCAATTTTTATACAAGGCCTACACGGCCACTATACATCGGTCAACACGACCAGAATCATACCACATCACACGCAGATAATAATAAGGCCTCAGGCCAACAAATCTAGGTAAACAAAAGTCTACTCTAACTAGACTTACCCCTTCTCGCCATCCGGCAGAATACTCAACCGAAATCCAATCGAAATAAAAATCCGATCCAAGGTCCCTAAGGACATACCAAAACATCCACAGGTACAAATATCCAACTCCAGTCCTAAACATATATTCTAATCCAAATACCCAAAAACCGTAAACACAAATAACAAAATACACTTCCACGACGAGGGTTTGGCAATGACTCTCCCGATGTACCCCATCCCGAAATAGATATAAATCAACGGGTGAGTTCAAAGAACTCATGTATAGTAGATATGAATAGCAAGAAATAGCTAACAATACTAATCATGCTTAGCAGCCTCATATATAAGCAAGAAATAAATGCAAAAGGATCAGACTCACTGAAGTCTCCTACTCGATATAGGAGCGTATGCCTCTACTATAAGAGATAAAGTCATCACCATATAAGAATGAACTCAGATGCATGTCAATCATATGCAACATCCAAGGCATCAATACAATAATGCAAAGAAACACAATACAAATGCAATCCGTGCGAAATGCATGCCGCTAATGAGTCACCCGCGATCACCGCCTACCACCACGCAATGGTGGCCAGGAGTGGGTAGGGCTATGACAAATGCACTCTGCCATCATCGCTTCCCGAGCGAGAGTGGGCGAGATCTTGTCGAGTACACCTATCCTCCCGCCCCCAAACATAGTGGGGAGCTAAGCTCTCATCTCCCGTGTCATAGGCCGAGGAGGGATCCCCGCCCACACCACGCCACGCTGGCTACTACGAAGCTACCCATGGAGCTCGACAGAGCAATCAGACACACCCTCCGATGTACACACTAACCGCAAGCTGCGAACTCACAATAATGGAACCCGCAAGATGGTGCATGATACTAAAGCATGTAAACCCAACCACAAATATCTATCCGAATAATATGCAAAATCAATAAGTGCATATAATCGATCCAAGTAACCATGATCCAAATATAGGAAGATATAAGCATATCCTATCACATGCATGTATCTAGTAGGCACCAAAAGCATACTGCATATAAACATGAAAAGTTATTGTAAGCTATCCTAACTAGCATATCAACTTGACTTAATCTAAAAGTTAAGTCAAAATACCCGCCTGAATATATATCCGTAAGAATGAAACCGTCACGATCGGGACGCCTAAATCAAACTCGCATAAAGCATGACTATAGTCAAGCACAAAAATACAATTCTCCGACAAATCGAATAATTAATCGATTTCCTTCATAACCCAATTAACCCAAACCATTTCCAATTTTCCTTGTCCACAAACAATCCATACAATTAATTTAGCCCAAATCCCATATCCTCCGAGTAACACATTTTTGAACCATTCCTCGCTCACTAACATACCAATCAAAGCGGATAACACCGTAATCAACCCAATCGCAGCCAATCAAAACCCCAAGTTCAGCCCCAAATTGACTACAACTCGACTCAACCCTTGTTTCACAGCCGACACATCCACCCACAACCACCATCTACCCAAACCCAATTAACCAACATACCAACAGTAGATAACCCAAATTATACCTGCGGTTGCAACCTCCTAGCCGCTTAGTTCACTGGAGAAATGAACCTGCCTCCCTAATTCCTTGGCTACGGTGAATCTCGGCGAATCACACAAAGGGAAAACACGGTCCGGCAAGCGGAGGAGTCGTAGCACCGTGGGCCAGCGCGAATAGGCAAAGAAATCAGCGGCCCCCTCGTCACCGTCGAAGATGCGCGGAGGAGGGAGTTCTGCGTCGGACGGCGGCAGGATAGCACACGCGGGCGGCGGCCCGCGCGTTGTCGGCGCGCGGCGCGCTGTTGTCGCGGCGGCGTCAGCGGCGGGCGTCGAAGCGACGGCCGGGCTCGCGAGGAAGAGAGAAGAGGGCGCGTGTAGGAGAGCACGGCGCAGCGTCGGGCTCAAGGAAGAAGGGAGTCGCCGGAGCGGAGGGCCGCCGTGAAAGTGGCTCGCGTCGAGCGGGCGGCTGCCGACCGCAATGAGGAAAAAGGGGCGCCGGCGGAAGAAACTGCCGAAGGAACGACGTCGCGGCGGGGAAAAAGAAAAAGGGAAATAGAAATTAGGTTTTACCATCGCGTATTTATTCCCTTTAAATAGACCCCTCTAAAGCCTATTTACTTTATCCCCGTAAAAATCTCGTACGGACACCGTTTAAATCCAGAAAAATTCCTAAAATTCCCTAAAAATCTCGAAAATAATCCCTAGGATTATTTCCCCGAAATTCTGGCCATTAAATTTCGTATTTTAATTTCAGTATTTTACATTCTTTGGTTGGTCAGATGGCATAAAAGATTACTTTGACTAATATACTTACTGAATTTAGCAAATAGCAAGTTCATTTTGCCAAAACAAGTGTAGCTTGCAGTGAAGTGCTAAGAAAGTTTGTATGAAGGTATGACCGACCTATAATGACTAGGTTGTCTTCCTATTACATTGACCAGGGATGACATTTGGATTTGAGGAGAAGCATGCTTGAGACGTTATAACTTGCTGTTTACTTGGATAATTTAACTGCCCAAGTGGCCAATTGTTGCTCAACTTCATCAATAATTTTCTTGAGACATT